>CM077673.1:268254287-268959287 GCA_039707655.1 Elymus sibiricus | reverse complement strand
AGAGCTGTCCGCCATGCATGCTCGACGGGACACATGAGAGTCTACTGCGCATGCCCATCAGGAAGTGATACTTTGACGTCCACCCCCCCCCCCCCCCCGCTCGCCTCGCTCCCAACTTCTGAATTAAGGGCGTCCGACCCGCTGTTTATCATGTGGTTAATCATGCGCCTGGACGGAGGGAGTAGTTTGCTTGTGATCACTGTTTTGTTCGTGCCTCGCCGAGAACTTTGACGTTTCGTGATAACAGTGCTACAAACGAACGAAATAATACAACAACAAATTCGCACCGGCAAAGGATAATAATTCTCTTACCTATACATGATAATAAAAAATGCCACAAGCGGCAACTCCCCAAAGACACAGGGGCAAAAGAAGAAGGGAGAGGTTGAAGAAGGAAGCAAAGAAAACGATCTGGCCCGCTGCTATCTAATTATTCATGGATTGCTGGGCGCGGAGTTACTCAATCTCCTTCTTCATCGCCTCCACGACCTCCATGTCCTCTCACCTCTCATCCGACATCTTCCGCATTGCGGCCATGGCGCGGGCTCTTTGCTCGAGAGCGTCGATGCTCTGCGTCGCGTACGCATGAAGTTCCTTCACACGCTCCACGGTTCCTTCAGCAGCCCCTCGCGCTCGATGTAGAGCTTCGCCAAGTCTTCCAGAAGTTCCTCGATGAGTTCTTTCAGCCTCCCCTCCGAGGCACTTTTCTTCTCGAGCAGTTTCTTCCAGGCGTCGTTCTCCTCCATAAGTTTCTCCACGAGGCCGGTCGCCCTGTCAACGGAGGCGTCGCTCTTCTCCAGCAGCTTCACCAAGTCATCGATCATCGCGTCCTTCCTATCGAGCTCAGCGCGCATGTCATCGCTGGCTGAGGAATCCACGACTGCCAACTCGTCTAGTTCGCCTCCGAGGCGAATGCGCTTGTGATTGTGAGAGCCGTCGCCTCTCCGCGAAAGATCCTCCCGGGCTTCCGCGGCGCCACCGTACATCTTTGCTGCGGCCAAAGCGCTGTGGCTGGAGCTCTCTGGCGATTTCGCGGTATGGCGGCGCGACCTCTCAGTTGCTTCCGCGGCCTTGGTCTTTCTTCCCTGGTTATATCTCGAAGTCGACCCAGAACCCCCCCTCCTACCGACCATGGAAGACAGAATGAAGGACTAACAAAGAAAGGCCCCTTTTTTGGTGGCGGGGGTGAGGAATGTGCGGTAATTTTCGAGTACGTGTTTGTGTTTTTATAGCCTACTACAGTAAACAGATGCTAAGTGGGAACACGTTTAGGTTTTGTAGGTGTGAACTGATTTGCGAAAAAATTAGCGTAAACAGCTACTAAGTGGGAACACGTTTAGGTTTTGTAGGTGTGAACTGATTTGCGGAAAAAATTAGCGTGTGGTAATTTGGAATGTGAAAGGAAGCAAGCTCAATATTTATTGATGGTTTTAGTTCCCAAGCACGGAACGCTTTATGGTTTATAGAAACCGTTTGGGATGGCATACGTGGGCCAAAGGTTTGATTAGACAGGACGCGTGCGAGGAGTCCGCTACGTAGGCTCAAAGGGATGCATGCGAGCAGTCTGCCGCGTAGGCGCAGCTGGCTCACCGGGAATCAAGCCCTTTGACCTCGGACCTCCACCCACACAACCCTATTCTCTCCCAAGTTCTCCATTAGTGCTATACCTTCTCCTCCGGTCTTATCTATAAGGGCCGCCGCTGAGGATCGCCTCCTTTTTCGATGGACGACGAGGCGGCCAACAAACGGGGGCGGGTCAAGGTTGAACCACACGAGCCTCCGACGAGCGTGGATTTCATCAACAACATCCCTGACGAGATGTTGGTAACCATCATGTCCCTCCTCCCCCATCAAATTTGCCGTGCAGACCACCATCCTCTCCAGGCGGTGGTGCCCCCTATGGCACTCCACCCCCCTTGACCTCCTCGACGACGACGAGCTCTGCAACGGGGATCGCAAATGCTTGGACGCATTCTCCCACATCCTCGCCACGCACACTGCGCCAGTCAGACGCCTTTCATCGGCACTTTCCGTTCAAACTGCAAGGCCGAACCAAAGTCTCACGAGTGGTTCTTATCCCCCGCCCTAGATCAGCTCGAGGAGCTCAACTTTGATGCTGGACATGGGTGCTCGCTGCCTCCGTCCGTCCTCCGCCTTGCGCCCACGCTGGGCCGCGCTACGTTCATGCGGTGCCTTTTCCCTAAGATTAATGCCGCGCACGGTCTTCATCTGCCTAAACTGAAGCACCTCGAGCTCATTGGCATCAGCATCTTGAAGTCGGATTTGGAGCGCCTGCTCGGCGGCTGTACAACGCTCGAGTACCTTCGTCTTCAGATGATGTTTGGGTTCAGTAGCCTCCACATCGCTACGACGAATCTCCGTACGATTTAGGTGCATGGCTGGTGCCGCAACACGCTGTCAGTTGGGGAGTTTCATGATATGGTCATTGAGAATGCGCCTTTCCTAGAGAGATTGTTTGTACTTGATAAAGAAGGTCGAACAAGAATCAGGGTCATTGACGCACCGAAATTGACAGTGTTGGGCTATTCGTGTGCTGAATTCTCCGAACATGTTACAGCTGGATCCATACCCGTTCAGGTACAATAATCTTCTTCTCATTCTTACTATTGTACATCACATTTTATCTAGTTTTTGTTGATCTATGTTTGGCTGTCATCCAGAAAATGATTCCCACAAGCCTCGCATTGTCATTGCACACAGTGAAGATCTTGGCACTACAATCTATCGGCCCCAATCTGGATGAAGTTGTTAAGTTCCTTATATGCTTTCCGTGCACGGAGAATTTATACGTTGAGGTGATGTTCCTTTCCTGTTAATTGTTAACCACAACGGAGTTCAATTTTTTGGTACTTTTACCCATGATTACAATAACAGATGTACTATACATTTTTTTTGAGATGTTAATCATGAACGATCGAAGATGGCATGTCAATCTATTAGTGTATTTTATAAATCATGCAAATCAAAGAGGCCCGTAGTGTTCAATACTGCATCTAAGCACTGATATGTTGTCTTCGTTTGCAGATACAAGCAGGACTTGGAGTGGAAAAGGTGGCGCAATATAACAATCACATCGAATGCCTTGAATTCCATCTCACGGAAATTACTTTGAACGAGTACCGAGGCACCAATCCAGAGATTCAATTTGCCAGTTTCTTTGTTCAGAAAGAAACGCTGCTCAAGGTAATGAGGTTTGCACTATATTTAGTGTGCCACAATGGATGGTTTACTGACCAGCGGAGGCGTCTACAGCGGAATGGAAAAGGCTCTGCAGAAGCTGATTTTCACTTTGGAAGTTCATATGACAGATTATTCAGAAGCGATTCTATCGAGCCGATATATGACTTCTCGGTGGATGATCCCTTCGCAGAAATATTTCATCCCATGGATCCTGAAGATTGGATATGATTTCTAATGCCAGTTTGTACCTTGTAATCTTTGAATTTGGGCCTTGTTATGCTGGAATTTGAACCTTGTAATATTGCTGGTATTTGTGATACAATATTTGAAATTGCATTGTGTTCTTATTTGTTTATGCAATCATGTTCTTATAAGTACATATGTTGTTGTTCTGTAGGCACAATATCGATGTTGTGCAGACAGAGCAAATCACAGTACACACGGACTAAACTACAAAACCCATCGGTCATGATTTCATCAATCACTGACAATTGTATACCAGCAAACGTTTTCCCACAATACACACAGGTTACTAGCACCAATCGCCTATGTTATTTCTGGTGTTCACACACGATTCTTATTACTCACCTGTTTGCTGTATATCGCACACATCTTGTTATGCCGAATCGTTTGTGTTATGTTGTATCAGCGCACACAGTTTATCCGAGTGAACTGTATGTCGTACTTCGCACACGTATGTAGTTTTGCTAACCGTTTCTGTTATCTTCGCTAATTACAAACGATTCATAAGAACAAACTGTCTGTCGTAGATCGCACACGCAACTACTTTCTGAATCGTATTTGATGGATCCACCTTCGCACACAGTTTGTGCCATTAGCGACGGAGCTTGAACTATACCGTTTGCAATTCATGCATTGCACACAGTTTCGTCGAAGGGTCTCTGATTGATGTGTCGTCTTTGGACCATTCTGTAGTAGTGATAGTCAGCAACATAGCTCCCCCCCTCTGAATCTTGAGACAACATATTTTCAGATCTGTCAGGAAAACAACACGAAACAAGAACAGAGGATTTCTCTGCGATGCGGTCGTCAAAACAGTCGGGGGTATATACAGAGAATTTTTATTCTTGGGAAACAAGCATATGGAAGGAAAACGGAGTCGGGAAGGTGTCCGAGGTGGGCACAACCCACCAGGGCGCGCCTGGGGGGCCTGGCGCGCCCTCATGTATCGTGCTCACCTCGATCGCCTTCCGGTTTATTTCTTAATTTCCAAATTTTTCTAATATTCCAAAACTGACAAAAAATATTTTTGCGGATTTTTCGGAGTCCGTTTACTTACCGTATCATGTACCTCCTATTTTTCAGAATTCTGGAGTATTCCGAAAGGTTTCTTTTATGTGTTCCTCCGGTGTCATGGTTTGGATAACATTGCTTTCAACGTTAATAGGCGTACCTGAGATATAGTGCTTAATTCTTTGTCCATTGACCACCTTCGGGTTAGTACCTTCGGCATTATTAATCTTGATAGTTCCAGAACATAAACCTCTTCGATAATATATGGTCCTTCCCATTTGGAGAGAAGCTTACCTGCAAAAAATCTTAAACGAGAGTTGAACAAAAGAACATAGTCTCCTATTTTGCATTCCCGCTTTTGGATTCTTTTGTCATGCCACCTTTTTTACCTTTTCTTTGAATAGTTTGGCATTTTCATAAGCTTGGGTTCTCCATTCATCTAGTGAGCTAATATCAAATAGCCTCTTCTCACCGGCAAATTTGAAATCACAATTGAGTTCTTTAATTACCCAAAATGCTTTATGTTCTAACTCTAGAGGCAAATGACAAGCTTTACCATATACCATTTTGTATGGAGACATACCCATAGGATTCTTATAAGCTGTTCTACAGGCCCAAAGTGCATCATCTAGTTTCTTAGACCAATTCTTTCAAGACAAGACAAACTTACGGGCATCCTTGAAGAGAGTAGGCCAATAAAAACCAGATTGTAATACCTTGTGAGCAGTTCTATCTCTCGCATGATGTCCTCCATAAGCTTCGGAATGACATTTCCGTAGGATTTGTTCCTGTTCATGCTCAGGTACACAATGTCTAATAATACCATCTACTCCTTCTTTATAAAGACGTGGGTCATCCCAAAAGTAATGTCTTAAATCATAGAATAATTTTTTATTCTGTTGGTATGTGAAACTAGGTGGAATATATTTAGCAACAATGTAATTAGCATAATCAGCATACCATAGAGTGTTTTGAGAGACATTTATTGCAGCTAATTGTTCATCAAGAAAACTATCATCAATAGGTAGTGGGTCATCAAGAATATTTTCTAACCTAGACAACTTATCAGCTACGGGGTTCTCAGCTCCTTTCCTATCAGTAATATGTAAATCAAATTCTTGAAGCAATAGAACCCACCTAATGAGTCTAGGTTTAGCATCTTTCTTTTCCATAAGATATTTTATAGCAGCATGATCGATGTGAACAATAACTTTGGAATCAACAATGTAAGATCTAAATTTATCACAAGCAAACACAACTGCTAAAAATTCTTTTTCAGTAGTAGCATAATTTCTTTGGGCACTGTCTAGAGTTTTGCTAGCATAATGGATAACATTCAATTTCTTATTAACTCTTTGTCCTAGAACAACACCAACAACATAATCACTAGCATCACACATAATTTCAAAAGGCAAGTTCCAATCAGGTGGTTGAACAATAGGTGCAGTGGTCAAGGCTTTCTTAAGTGTTTCAAAGGCTTCCACACAATCATCATCAAAAACAAAGGGAATATCCTTTTGTAAAAGATTAGTGAGAGGCCTAGAAATTTTTGAGAAGTCTTTAATAAACCTCCTATAGAAACCAGCGTGACCAAGGAAACTTCGAATACCTTTGATATCTTTAGGACATGGCATTTTCTTAATTGCATCAACTTTAGCTTGATCCACCTCAATACCTCATTCAGAGATTTTATGCCCCAAGACAATACCTTCATTAACCATAAAGTGGCACTTCTCCCAATTCAAGACGAGATTAGTTTGTTCACATCTCTGCAAAACTCGATCAAGGTTGCTTAAGCAATCATCAAAAGAAGTTCCGTAAACGGAAAAATCATCCATGAAAACCTCCACAATATTTTCACAAAAATCAGAGAATATAGCAGTCATACATCTTTGAAAGGTAGCAGGTGCATTGCATAAACCAAAAGGCATACGTCTATAAGCATAGGTTCCAAAAGGGCAAGTAAAGGTGGTTTTCTCTCGAACAGATTGTGATACAGGTATTTGAGAGAAACCAGAATATCCGTCCAGAAAACAAAAGTGTGTGTGCTTAGATAATCTTTCTAGCATTTGATCAATGAAAGGGAGAGGGTAATGATCTTTTCTAGTAGCTTTATTTAATTTTCTAAAATCAATTACCATTCTATAGCCAGTGACAATTCTTTGCGGAATGAGTTCATTTTTATCATTAGAAACAACGGTAATACCTCCTTTCTTAGGGAATGAACGGGACTTACCCATCTACTATCAGCTATGGGATTGATTATAACTGCTTCCAGAAGCTTTAATATTTCAGTTCTTACCACTTATTTCATCTTAGGATTCAATCACCGTTGGTGATCAACAACGGGCTTAGCATCAGGTTCCATATTAATCTTGTGCTGACATAGAGTGGGACTAATGCCCTTAAGATCATCAAGAGTATATCCAATAGCAGCTCGGTGCTTCCTCGGAATTTTTAATAATCTTTCTTCTTCATGTTTTGAAAGGTTAGCACTAATAATAACATGATATATCATTTTCTCATCAAGATAAGCATACTTCAAAGTGTCAGGAAATTGCTTTAATTCAAACACATGATCACCTTTAGGTGGAGGAGGACCTCCAAGAGTTTCAATAGACAAATTGTGTTTCAGGAGAGGTTGTTGTTCAAAGAAATTTTTATCTATTTCATTTCTTTCACGCAAGTGCATATCATTTTCATGGTCAAGCAAATATTGCTCTAATGGATCAGTAGGAGGCACGACAATAGAAGCAAGACCAATTATTTCATCCTTAATAGATAATGCTCTATCGCGAGGTTGTCTACTAAACTTGGAAAAATTAAACTCATGAGACACACCACCAAAACTGACACCGACAGTTTGTTTTTCATAATCTATCTTAGCATTGACGGTGCTCAAGAAAGGTCTACCAAAGATAATGGGACAAAAGTCATCTTGTGGGGAACCAAGAACTAGAAAATCAGTAGGGTATTTTACTTTCCCACACAAGACTTCAACATCTCTAACAATCCCAAGTGGTGTGATGGTGTCTCTATTATCAAGTTTAATAGTAACATCAATATCTTCTATTTCAACAGGTGCTATTTCATTCATAATTTCTTGGTATAAGGTAAAAGGAATAGCACTCACACTAGCCCCCAAATCACATAAACCATGATAGCAATGATCTCCTATTTTTACTGAGACAACAGGCATGCCCTTTATGGGTCCATGTTTATCTTTTTCATCAGGTTTGGCAATTCTAGCAGCTTCATCATAGAAGTAGATAACATGCACATCAATATTTTCTACCAAGAGATCTTTAACCATAGCAACACTAGGTTCTACTTTAATTTGCTCAGGGGGCTTAGGTGCTCTAATATTACTCTTACGAACCACAGTTGATACCTTAGCTTGTTCCTTTATCCTAACAGGGCAGGTGGTTTTTCAATATAAGTGGTAGGCACAACTGGATCAACATTGTAAATGATGGTTTCATCTTTAGCTATGACCAGTTCTTTATTTCTTCTTTAATAGGGGGATGATATTTAAACCACTTCTCCTTAGGGAGATCAACGTGAGTAGAAAATGCTTCACAGAAAGAGGCTACTATCTCAGAGTCAAGTCCATATTTAGTGCTAAACTTGTGAAAAGCATCGATATTCATAAAAGATTTAACACAATCAAACTCAAGCTTCATACCTGACTCATTACCTTCGTCGAGTTCCCAATCTTCAGAGTTGCATTTAATTCTTTCTAAGAGATCTCACTTGAATTCAATAGTCTTCTTCATATAAGAACCAGCACAAGAAGTATCGAGCATGGATTGATCATTATGAGAAAGCCGAGCATAACATTCTGAATAATAACTTCTCTCGGGATGTCATGATTGGGGCATGAATATAACATTGACTTAAGCCTCCCCCAAGCTAGAGCGATGATTTCTCCTTCACGAGGCGAAAAATTATATATATAATTCCGATCACGATGAACTAGATGCATGGGATAAAACTTTTGATGGAATTCCAATTGCAAACGATTCCAGTTCCATGATCCAATATCATCACATAGCCTATACCATGTCAATGATTTTCCCTTCAAAGATAAAGGGAAAACCTTCTTCTTAGCTTCATCTCCAGGTAAACCTGCAAGCTTAAATAATCCACAAATTTCATTCACATATAATAGGTGCATATCAGGATGTTCAGTTCCATCTCCTACATAAGGTTTAGCAAGCAGTTGTTCTACCATACCCGAAGGAATTTCATAACCAATATTTTCAGTAGGTGCAGTAGGTTGAGGGGCAACTAATTGTGGTTCCGGTCGAGGTGAAGATACCCCGAACAAACCCCTCAAAGGATTGTTTCCATAGTAGCAAGTAACAATAAATTTCAGCACGTAGTATAAGTTTTTCCTTACCGATTTCCACTTACCAAGAGCGCTTCACTCCCCGGCAACGACGCCAGAAATGAGTCTTGATGACCCACAAGTATAGAGGATCAATCTTAGTCCTTTTGATAAGTAAGAGTGTCGAACCCAATGAGGAGCAGAAGGAAATGACAAGCGGTTTTCAGCAAGGTAATTTCCACAAGCACTGAAATTGCAGGTAACAGATAGTTTGATAGCAAGATAATTGGTAACGAGCAAGTAACGGTAAAGGTAAATAAGATGCAGGAAGGTAGCCCAATCCTTTTGTGGCAAAGGACAGGCCAGAACAGTCTCTACACTACTGGAATCAGCAAATTTGCCGTCTGCCAGTTCTTTGCCATCAGCTGGCGGACGGCAAAGAAGCTCTTTGCCATCCGTTTCCAGAAAACAGACGGCAAAGAACTAGCTGACGGCAAAGAAGCTCTTTGCCATCAGCCACCTCTTTGCCGTCTGCTAGCGGACGGCAAAGAAACTTTGCCGTCCGTCAGCAGACGGCAAAGAGGGAGGTGGGCCCACTAACGAGCTGCTTACAAAAAACCCTAACGGCCCCCCTCTTTGCCGTCTGCTAGCAGACGGCAAAGAGTGAAAAGGCAGACGGCAAAGGCGGGGCAGACGGCAAAGAATTGAGTTAACTAATGGCAGCGCCCACCCCGCCCCTCTCTCTCTGTTTCTCTCCCTCTCCTCCCCGATGACCACCGCACGCGCGCCGCCCCCACCACCCGCCGCCGCCCCACCACCCCGCCCCTCTCTCTCTCCCCGGCGCCCCCAACGCCCCACCGCCACCGCCCCCGCCGCGCCACCCGCCGCCCCCGACGCCCCACCGCCCCGTCCCCCATCCCCTCTCTCTCCACTACACTCTTGCGCGCGCCGCCGTCCCCATCTCGCGCCGCTACCCCGCCCCGTGCCGCCATCCCCGTCCGCCGGCGCCACCCCGTCCCCGCGCGTCGCCCTCCTCCAACGCCGCCACCCCTACCTCCTCCAGCCCACCGCCTCCGCCGCCGGCCTCCTCCACCTACACCGCCGGTGTCGGCCTCCTCCACCTCCACCAACGCCGGCTTCCACCTCCCCCACTCCGGTGAGCCCCCTCCCCCTCTCTATTTTTTCATTTTTTATCTGTTTTAGTAATTTTTGTGTTCTGTTTTAGTATTAGTTAAATCTAGTTTAGTTGTAGTTAGGTTAATTAGTTGTAGTTAGTTGTAGAAGATGTAAAAATGTAGTTTAGTTGTAGTTAGTAAGATTTTAGGAATTAGGGTTACTTAGCTTATTTAGTTAGGTCTAGCATTAGTTAAAGGAGAGGAGGAGAAGAAGAAGAGGAGGAGGAGAAGAGGAGAGGAGGAGAAGAAGAAGAGGAGGAGGAGAAGAAAAAAAGAAGAAGAAGAAGAAGAAGAAGAAGAAGAAGAAGAAGAAGAAGAAAAAGAGGAGAGGAGGAGGAGAAGAAGAAGAAGAAGAAGAAGAAGAAGAAGAAGAAGAAGAAGAAGAAGAAGAAGAAAAGGAAGAAAAGGAAGAAGAGGAAGAAGAAGAAGAAAAGGAAAAAGAGGAAAAAAAGAAGAAGAGGAATTGCCATGACGCATCTGTTTTTTAAATGCCCGTTTTCCAGGGAGTGTTGGGATGCCGTTGGAATCGCGTGGCCCAACTCGGATGAAACATTTACACATTTGCATCAACGCAGAACGACTGTTGGGAGGCGTTGGTGGATGAGTGGTGCTCTTCCCACTGGCTAACCGTCCACAACAAGGCCAAGGATAATCGTGCCCAAATGAAAGGTGTGACACACCATCAAGGGAGCTCCGACCTGTTTGAGTTCGGGGATCACTGGGTATGTGGTTTGCTTCATGATTCATGCAATTTCATTCTTCATGCTAGCTTGAGCCCTTAACTAATATTATGTTCCTCTCTTTTAGGCGCGACACAACAAGAAGGAGGTGCCACTGCTGTTCGACCTCTATGCCATGGCCCATACTGCCCCGTACAAGAAGGCCAAGGCATTCTCTGAGGATGACCTCGATAATCCAGAGAGCTTCAGCAACATCTCCTCCCACAACAAGCTCATGAGGTACAAAGATGAGGGGAGGAGGAGGAAAGGGGAGGACTTCAACCCGAGCCAGAGTCCTTTTGATCCAGAGCTCGTGATGATATCTGGTGGCGGGAGGCCCCATGGCTCGATAGCCATTGGGGATGGACTGATACGTTGTCCTAGAACTCTCCCGGAGATCAAGAAGCGCCAGACGAGTTCCGGTCCTGAGATAAGGCCTCGTCCACGGCCAATGGAGCTCGCCATCGAGGCTAGGGCCCAGGAGCTTCTGGCGGAGGCAAACAGGCAGGCGGCGGAAAGGGAGAGGGACATGGAGGAGAGGAAGGCTAGGCTGGTGGAGGAGGAGAGGAACCGGAACGACGCGTCTCACCGGGCCCTATACGAGCTCCTCGTGGTAAGTTTCTCCTGCATATTAGCCAAATCATGCACGTAATGTTCGTTTCATCACTAACTAATATGACTGACTCGTGAAAACAAAATGTGCAGACCGTGTGCCAGAACAACGGTCAGACCCCTCCGCCGATGCCCCAGATTGGTATAGCGCCCACAGTGAGTTTCATTTGAATGGTCATTAGTTACTAGTATTCACATTTGAGTTGCATCATGCTAACGAGACATTGCAAATGATATTTGGTGTAGCATGCCTCCCGACAAGCATCGACCGATCCTTCTCCGTCTGGCGCAACCCCGACCGGTCCTTCTCCGTCTCACACTGGCGCAAGCCCGACCGGTCCTTCACCTCCGTGATGATGGTAAGTTTTCCCAAGTGTTTTGCTTAACAAATGCATACTTAGCTTAAGAAATGACCTATTTAGCTCCAAAATGACCTATACTTAGCTTATTTTCCTCGAAAATGACATAATAACCTTACTTAGCTCCAAAATGACATATTTTACCTAGGATAGCTATAAAATGACCTATAGTTAGCATTTTTCCCTCCAAAATGACTTAATATGCTTAGTTAGCTAAAAATGGCATAACTACCTAGGATAGCTCAATAATGATCTATACTTAGCTTAGCTAGTTCATTTATGACATAATTAGCTTACTTAGGTAAAAAATGGCATAATAACCTTGGTTTAGCTCCAAACTGTCATATCATTAGTTTATTTTCCTCCAAAATGACAAAATAACCTTACCTAGCTCCAAAATGACCGATTTTAACTAGGATAGCTCAAAAATGACCTACACTTACCATTTTGTCCTCCAAAATGAATAAATATGCTTAGTTAGCTCAAAAATGGCATAACTACCTAGGTTAGCTCAAAAATGACCTATACTTAGCTTCTTTAGTTCATTTATGACATACTTAGCATACTTAGGTCAAAAATGGCATAATAATCTTGGTTACCTCCAAAATGACATTGACTTAGCTTATTTTCCTCGAAAATGACATAATAACCTTACTAACCTCCAAAATGACCTATTTACCTAGATTAGCTCTAAAATGACCTACACTTAGCATTTTTACCTAGCTTCGCTAAAAAATGGCATAATGACCTACACTTAGCATTTTCTTCTTTTACTTCTACTTCTTCTTCTTCTTCTTCTTCTTGTTCTTCTTCTAACTTTCTTCTTTCCCAATTTGCAGATTTGCTTTAGATCACGGAAGCTTGTGTTGATGGAGTCTACTCTTCTCCTTGTCCTTCCTTTTTGTTTTGATTTTGTAGGATGAACAATGTGAAACTTGCTACCTATATATGTATGTATGGATGAAACCATTGTATGCTTGTTGTTGGATATATGTTGGCTATATATATATGTTGCATATGGACTTTTGAGTTGGTATGTATATGTGTTGGATGATCATATCCATATGGCAGGGATATGTAAGCTTGTTGAAAGTATTTTCAAATGTATATATATATATATCTGTGAAATTGAATGAATTTAAGAAAAAACAGAAAAAACAGGGGCTATACAGGCTCTTTGCCGTCTGCTGGCAGACGGCAAAGAGCTTTGCCATGAGCCAGCAGACAGCAAAGCTGCCACGTGGCAGCTACCTGTGCACCCTGGGGGACACTGGGCTAGCCTATGTGGTTGCTTTGCCGTCTGCTGGCAGACGGCAAAGAACTTTGCATCTTTGCCGTCAGCCAGCAGACGGCAAAGCACGCCGTTAACCCCTTAACGGACCTAAGCTGCCACGTGTGCCGTCCATGCCCTTTGCCGTCTGCTGGCAGACGGCAAAGACCTTTGCCTCTTTGCCGTCGGCCAGCAGACGGCAAAGTGGCCTTTACCGGACCTTGTTCAGCCGGATGTGGTGCCGTCTGCTGGCTGACGGCAAAGAGCTTTGCCGTCCGCAATTCATGCCTTTGCCGTCAGCCATGGCAGACGGCAAAGTTGCTGATTCCAGTAGTGCTAGTAATAAGCAAAGTGTTCTTGAGGATACACGGGAATTTCATCTAGTCACTTTTATCATGTTGGTTTGATTCGTGTTCGCTACTTTGATAATTTGATATGTGGGTGGACCGGTGCTTGGGTGATGTTCTTACTTGAACAACCCCCCACTTATGATTAACCCCCTCGCAAGCATCCGCAACTACGAGAAAAGTATTAAGATAAAATCTAACCATAGCCTTAAACGTTTGGATCCAAATCAGCCCCTTATGAAGTAGCGTATAAACTAGGGTTTAAGCTTCTGTCACTCTAGCAACCCATCATCTAATAACTACTCCACTAAGGTAATCACAACATACATATCATCAAAATATCGAACACATATCAAATTCACATGATTACTTGCAACATGACTTCTCCCGTGACCTCAAGAACAAAGGTAACTACTCACAAATAATATTCATGCTCAAGATCAGAGGGGTATTAAATAGCTTAATGGATTTGAACATATGATCTTCCACCAAATAAACCATATAGTAATCAACTACAAGATGTAATCAACACTACTAGTCACCCACAGGTACCAATCTGAGGTTCCGGTACAAAGATTGAACACAAGAGATGAACTAGGGTTTGAGAGGAGATGGTGCTGTTGAAGATGTTGATGAAGATTGGCCTCCCAAAGATGAGAGGGGTGTTGGTGATGACGATGGCTTTGATTTCCCCCTCCGGGAGGGAAGTTCCCCCGGCGGAATCACTCCGCCGGAGGGCAAAAGTGCTCCTACCCAAGTTCCGCCTCGAGACGGCGGCGCTCCGTCCCGAAAGTCCTCTCCTTATTTTTTTCTAGGTCAAAAGAGACTATATACCAAAAGATGGGCACCGGAGGTGGGCCGAGGAGGGCACAACCCACCAGGGTGGCCCCCTCCGGTAGTTCTTTGCTCCAGTATTTTTTATTAATTCCAAAAATATTCTCCGTAAAGTTTCAGCTTCATTGGAGTTGCGCAGAATAGGTATCTCTGATGTGCTTTTTCAGGTCCAGAATTCCAGCTGCCGGTATTCTCCCTGTTTGTGTAAACCTTGCATATTATGAGAGAAAAGGCATTAGAATCACTCCCTAAAGCATTATATTGAACAAAACATAATAAATAACAGTAGGAAATTATGATGCAAAATGGACGTATCACCCGTCTTCATCGATCTCACCGACGGCGATGGCGACGACAAGGGCAAAGGCATGGCGGACGTCTAGGGCAGCGTGCGGAAGCAGACTTTTTTTGTTTTTAATTAAGGGATAATTGGTTTTGTGCCCCTAGTTGGGTCACACTCGTCTGGTTTACCCCTAGTTTCCGAAAACACGCGTTCCTGCCCAAACCGCTTTGCTCGTCTTATGCTTTTGCCCTTTGACCGTTTGACCGTCATTTTGAAAACTTCATAACAAATTCATACTAACTTGGAAAAATGCATATAAGATATCAAAATGTTCTGACAAACATCATCTATATGTGCATGTCATTTGCATTCATGACACAAGTGTTGGAAAGTCCCCATCACCTATATGAGCTAAAACTGAGATGGGGACTTTCCAACACTTTTGTCATGAATGCAAATGTCATGCACATATAGATGATGTTTTTCTGAACATTTTGATATCTTATTAGTATTTTTCTGAGTTGATATGAATTTTTTATGAAGTTTTCAAAATGACGATCAAACGATCAAAGGACAAAAGCATAAGACGTGCAAAGTGGTTTAGGCAGGAACGCGTGTTTTCGGAAACTAGGGGTAAACCAGCCGAGCGTGACCCAACTATGGGCTTAAAACCAATTATCCCTTTAATTAATATTTGATTATGTTTTAAGTGGACTTTGGCCCGCGGTTGACCGTCCACTTATGTTTAATTAAGTTTTTATTATGTTTATCCGTGTTACATGTTTATCATTTTTGCTTTTTACGCGGGTAAATTAGGATCTACGACGCACTAGACGACCCAAATAAAAAAACGAACGCGCCCATCCGTCTGGTCGACCCAAACGGATAAAAAGCGGACAAACCGCGCGTCCATTTGAATCGACGCGTTGGGTTGCTCTCAAAGACTCAAACTTTAGTGTGGAAAATTGCAAGTAGTCAAACATGCTTTACATTTCTGGACAGAGGAAACGATGTGCTAGTTTTTTAACACAAGAAGGGTCCGGAAGGAACCAACACTGATACGGGGCACACCCATGTGAGTCGATCTTTCACGAAATGGAGGGGGATCCCACGAAGAACACGAAGAACACGGGAAAGAACGAGGAGAAATCACAAGAGGAACACTCAAGAACAAGTCCAATCACACATCCACTATGCTCACATCCACACAAGATCCACAAGGGTACAAGAACAACAAAGGGAAAGAGGATACATGGTAAAGTTCATCCCAAATCCCATAGGGAGATGAGGCCTTGGAATCTCGGAGGATCTTCCCGTGCAAGGGGCCTTGACATCCACTAGGGGTCTTCTCTCATAGAGGCATCTACTCCATGGAAGAAGTAGTGGAAGGAGCAAAGGCTCATCTATCTATGAGCTAAACCATTTCTAACCCTAGAAAGGAGAAGGAGGGGTCCTATTTATAGTCTTAGGAGAGTTGGGGAGAGAGAGAGAGAGGATACATGGGCCTTTGGCCCGCGTCTGCCTGCACAAGGGCCGGATGTCCGGGCCAGGGGACGGATGTCTGGGGCATCATGGGGGTGCCGGATGTCCGGGGCTCGGGCGCCTGGCTTCGTTCAATTCGGGTGCGGGTGCGCCAGATTTCCGGGGATGGGGGCCGGATTTCCGGGCAGGCCGGATGGCCGGATGTTCGGCGCCTGTAGCTGCAACTGCTTGGCCCTGGCGCCAGTGTAGTACCCAGGGGTCGGACGTCCGGGGTATGGGCCGGATGTCCGAGGCCTGGGAGGTTTCTTGGCCTTCTTCCGACGTCGCTTCCATACTTCCCTCGCGGATGGTGTAGTCATTCCTCGACACTTGCACTGCTCCTCGTCATCCGTGTAGCTCCGACAATACCTATGTATGCACAAGAGGAGAGAGTGTCAAGTAGTATAGCATCCTCGAAGGGGTCAAGTGAACGCGTGTAAAGGAGATGATTCACCTTTATGTATGTGGAGTGGATGTCGCATGTGTCACTTGCCAAACGGACTCTTGCCATGGTGATGTCCGTAGGATGCTCCGCATCATCCCCTCCCCCTTGGGAAATATCCGTCCTCGGATCAAAATCCAAATCACCATGGGAAAGAGATGGCGTCGCCGTGTAGAGGTGGACGATCACCAAGTACTCATCATCATCAAGCTCGAAATGGGCACTCTCCAATGTCGCACCAACTAGTAATTCATTCAAAAGGAGCAAACACGACAAACACTTGGAAAAACAAATGTGGTTAGCGTTAGTGCAAAACCAAGCATTCAAGTGGTGAATCACCGAACAAGTGTTGTCATCATGCATATCATATGGTGTGACAAGGGATTGTGTCATGGCATGTATGCATATAATTTGAGCACAAGCGAAGTCATCATGGGAACAAGTATGCAAAGGTGAGGTAGGGATGCTAAAATGTATGACAATAGAACAAGCATCTACCTCAAGGTTATAGCAAGCATGCACGTAGCTATCAACGAAAGGTCTATGGTATGCATAGGAATCATTCACAACACCAAATAATATGAAGTTTCTAAACACACGGGGCAATCCAAAGTGAAAGGCAATCCAAGCATAATGTGCATATGATGTAGTGAAGATATAGTGGCACTCAACACAATAGAAAGAGCAATTAGTCATCATGTGTGAGGCAATCAAGTCAAGCATATAGCAAGCAATGTGGCATGACAAATGTGAAGGATGGACATTGTTGCAACCAAGCATATGTTGGGGAACGTTGCATGGGAAACAAAAAAATTCCTACGCACACGCAAGATCTATCCATGGTGATGAGCATCTACGAGAGGGAGAGTGGATCTACATACCCTTGTAGATCGCTAAGCGGGAAGCGTTAAGAAACGCGGTTGATGTAGTCGAACGTCTTCGCCATCCAAATTGCCGAGCGTCCCGCGATCCCATCACGATCCATCTCGCGATCCAATCACAAACCGTCCCGCGATCCCATCACGATCCGTCCCGCGATCAAATCACGAATCGTCTCGCGATCCTGATCACGGTCCTTCCGATCTAGCGCCGAACGGACGGCACCTCCGCGTTCAGCACACGTACAGCTCGATGACGATCTCCGCCTTCTTGATCCAGCAAGAGGGAGTGGACAGGTAGATGAGTTCTCCGGCAGCGCGACGGTGCGGCGGCGATGGTGGTGGAACTATTCCGGCAGGGCTTCGCCTAAGCACTGCTGAAATTGGACTAGAGGAGAAAAAGATCTAGAGGAAGTAGAGGGAGCACGTGGCAATTAGGGTTAGCTCTCCCCTCTAAATCCTCTAGTATATATAGGAGGGAGGGAGGGGAGGAGGCAGCCTCAAACCCTCAAGGGCTGGCCGAAATTGGAGGTGGAGGAGTCCTACTCCAATCCTATTAGGAGTAGGATTCCTCCTCTCCACTTGGAAACTCTTTCCACCTTTCCCCCTTTGGGTTTTTCCCACCCCAAGCCGCATGGGCCTTAGTGGGGGGCTTGGCCAGCCCACTAAGGGCTGGCTTGACTCCTCCCACAGCCCATGAGGCCCCTTGGGTCGAAATACCCCTCCCGATGGTTCCCGGTACCCCTCCCGGCACTCCCGGTACACTACCGAAATATCCGAAACTTTTCCGGTGACCAAAATGGGACTTCCTATATATCAATCTTTACCTCCGGACCATTCCGGAGCTCCTCGTGACGTCCAGGATCTCATCCGGGACTCCGAACAACCTTCGGTCACCACCATACATAACTCTACTATATCGAAACGTCACCGAACCTTAAGTGTGCAGACCCTGCGGGTTCGAGAACTATGTAGACATGACCGAGACATCTCTACGACCAATAACCAATAGCGGCACCTGGATGCCCATATTGGTTCCCACATATTCTATGAAGATTTTTATCGGTTGAACCTCTATGTCAAGGATTCAGTTAATCCCGTATGTTGTTCCCTTTGTTCTTCGGTATGTTACTTGCCCGAGATTCGATCGTCAGGTATCTCTATACCTAGTTCAATCTCGTTACCGGCAAGTCTCTTTACTCGTTCCGTAATACAAGATCCCGTGGCTAACACTTAGTCACATTGCTTGCAAGGCTTATTGTGATGTTCTATTACCGAGTGGGCCCTGAGATACCTCTCCGTCACACGGAGTAACAAATCCCAGTCTTGATCCATGCCCACTCAACAGACACCCTCGGAGATACCTGTAGAGCATCTTTATAGTCACCCAGTTACGTTGTGACGTTTGATACACACAAGGTATTCCTCCGGTGTCAGTGAGTTGCATGATCTCATGGTCATAGGAACAGATACTTGACATGTAGAAAACTATAGCAATAAACTGACACGATCATATGCTATGTTTATAGTTTGGGTATTGTCCATCACATCATTCTCCTAATGATGTGATCCCGTTATCAAATGACATCTCATGTCTATGGCCAGGAAACCTTGACCATCTTTGATCAACGAGCTAGTTAACTAGAGGCATACTAGGGACACAGTGTTGTCTATGTACCCACACATGTATTTGAGTTTCCAATCAATACAATTATAGCATGGATAATAAACGATTATCACGAACAAGGAAATATGATAATAACTAAATTATTATTGCCTCTAGGGCATATTTCCAACAGTCTCCCACTTGCACTAGAGTCAATAATCTAGTTCACATCACCATGTGATTTACATTGTTATGAATCTAACACCCAATGAGTTCTGGGGTTCGATCATGCTTTGCATGTGAGAGAGGTCTTTAGTCAACGGTCTGCAACATTCAGATCCGTATGTTCTTTGCAAATCTATATGTCATACTGCAGATGCTACCACGCTCCACTTGGAGCTATTCCAAATGGTTTCTCCACTATACGTATCCTGACTGCTACTCAGAGTCGTCCGGATAGGTGTCAAAGCTTGCATCGACGTAACCCTTTACGACGAACTCTTTATCACCTCCATAATCGAGAAATATTTCCTTAGTCCTCTAGTTACTAAGGATAATCTTGACCGTTGTCCAGTGATCCACTCCTGGACCACTCTTGTACCCCTTGACAGACTCATGGCAAGGCACACACTAGGTGCGGTACACAGCGTGGCATACTATACAGAGCCTATGGATAAGGCATAGGGGACGACCTTCGTCCTTTCACTTTCTTCTGCCGTGGTCGAGCTTTGAGTCTCACTCAACTCCACACCCTACAAATCAGGCAAGAACTCTTTCTTTGACTGATCCATTTTGAACTCTTTCAAAATCTTGTCAAGGTATGTACTCATTGAAAGTTTTACCAAACGTCTTGATCTATCTCTATAGATCCTGACGCCCAACATTTAAGTAGCTTCATTCCAGATTTTCCTTTGAAAAACTCCTTTTCAAACAACCCTTTATGCTTTCCAGAAATTCTACATCATTTCTGATCAACAATATGTCATCCACATATACTTATCAGAAATTCTATAGTGCTCCCACTCACTTTATTGTAAATACAAGTTTCTCATAAACTTTGTATAGAATCAAAAACTTTGATCACCTCATCAAAGCGTATATTCCAACTCCGAGATGCTTGCTCCAGTCCATAGAAGGATTGCTGGAGCTTGCATACATTTTAGCATCCTTAGGACTGACAAAACCTTCTGGTTGTATCACATACAACCTTTCCTTACGGAAACCGTTAAGGAAACTCTGTTTTGACATCCATCTGCCATATTTCATAATCGAAAAATGCAGCAACTGCTAACATAATTCCAACAGACTTTAGCATCGCTACGGGTGAGAAAGTCTCATCGTAGTCAACTCCTTGAACTTGTGAAAAACCCTTTGCCACAAGTCGAGCTTTATAGACGGTGACATTACCGTCCGCGTCCGTCTTCCTTTTAAAGATCCATTTGTTCTGAATGGCCTTTCGCCCTTCAGGTAATACTTCCAAAGCCCATACTTTGTTTTCTTACATGGATCCCATCTCGGATTTCATGGCCTCTAACCATTTCTCGGAATCCGGGCCCATCATCGCTTCTTCATAGCTCGTAGGTTCATCGTTGTCCAACAACATGACCTCTAAGACAGGGTTGCCGTACCACTCAGGAGCAGTACGCGTCCTTGTCGACCTACGAGGTTCGATAGTAACTTGATCCGAAGCTTCATGATCATCATCATTAACTTCCTCTTCAACTAACGTAGGCTCCACAGAAACAACTTTCTGCGTTGCGCTACTCTGTGGTTGAAACAAAGGTTCAACAACCTCATCAAGTTCTATCTTCCTCCCACTCAATTCTTTCGAGAGAAACTCTTTCTCGAGAAAGGACCCATTTTAGCAACAAACACTTTGCACTTGGATCTGAGATAGAAGGTACACCCAACTGTTACGTTAGGGTATTCTATGAAGATGCATTTGTCCGCTTTGGGTTCGAGCTCATTAGGTTGAAAACCTTTTCCACATAAGCGTCGCAGCCCCAAACATTAAGAAATGACAGCTTAGGTTTCTGCCAAACCAAAATTCATACGGTGACATCTCAACGGACTTAGATGGTGCCCCCTTTTAAAGTGAATGTAGTTGTCTCTAATGCATAACCCCAAAATGATAGTGGCAAATCGATAAGAGACATCATAGTTCGCACCATATTCAATAGAGCATGACTACGACGTTCGGACACACCATCACACTATGGTGTTCCAGGTGGCGTGAGTTGTGAAACAACTTCCACATTGTCTTAAGTTGTGTACCAAACTCGTAACTCAGATATTTACCTCCACGATCATATCGTAGACATTTTATCTTCTTGTCACGATGATCTCAAACTTCACTCTGAATTTGTTTGAACTTTTCAAACATTTCAGACTTGTGTTTCATTAAGTAAATATCCCCATATCTACTCAAATTATCAGTGAAGGTAGGAAAATAACGATATCCACCGCACGCTACAACACTCATTGGTCCGAATACATCAACATGTATCATTTCCAATAAGTCACTTCCCCGCTTCATCATACTGGAAAACGGGGTCTTAGTCATCTTGCCCATGAGGCATGGTCCGCATGTCTCAACCGATTCGAAATCGAATGAGTCCAAAGATCCATCAGCATGGAGTTTCTTCATGCGCTTTACACCAATATGACATTTAGCGGCAGTGCCACAAGTATGTGGTACTATCATTATTAACTTTGTATCTTTTGGCGTCAATATTATGAACATGTGTATCACTACGATCAAGATTCAATAAACCATTCTCATTGGGTGCATGGCCATTGAAGGTATTATTCATGTAAACAAAATAACCATTATTCTCTAACTTAAATGAATAACCGTATTGCCATAAACATGATCTAATCACGTTCATGCTCAATGCAAACACCAAATAACATTTATTTAGGTTCATCACTAATCCCGAAGGTAGAGAGAGAGTGCGATGGTGATCACATCAACCTTTGAAACACTTCCAACACTCATCGTCACCTCACCCTTAGCTAGCCTCCGTTTATTCCGTAGCTTTTATTTCGAGTTACTAACATTTAGCAACCGAACCGGTATCCAATACCCAGGTGCTACTAGGAGTACTAGTAAGGTACACATCAATAACACGTATATCAAATATACTTCTGTCGACGTTGCCAACCTTCTTATCTACCAAGTATCTAGGGTTGTTCCACTTCAGCGACCGTTCTCCTCATAATAGAAGCACTTAGTCTCGGGTTTGGGTTCAACCTTGGGTTTCTTCACTGGAGCAGCAACTGACTTGCCATCCATGAAGTTTCCCTCCTTGCCCTTGCCCTTCTCGAAACTAGTGGTTTCACTAACCATCAACACTTGATGCTCCTTCTTGATTTCTACCTTCGCGGTGTCAAACATCGCGAATAGCTCGGGGATCATTATTTCCATCCCTGGCATTATATAGTTCATCACGAAGCTCTAGTAGCTTAGTGACAGTGACTTGGAGAACTATATCAATCACTATCTTATCTGGAAGATCAACTCCCACTCGATTCAAGCGATTGTAGCACCCAGACAATCTGAGCACAAGCTCACCGATTGAGCTATTCTCCTTCATCTTGCAGGCAAAGAATCTTGTTGGAGGTCTCATACCTCTCAACACGGGCACGAGCCTGAGATCCCAATTTCAGCTCTTAGAACATCTCATATGTTCCGTGACGTTCAAAACGTTTTGGAGCCTCAATTCTAAGCCGTAATGCATGACGCACTGAACTATCAAGTAGTCATCAAAACGTGCCTGTCAGACGTTCACAACATCTACAGACGACGCTAGAGGGGGTGGCGCACCGAGCGGTGCATTAAGGACATAAGCCTTCTGTGCAGCAATGAGGACAATCCTCAGATCACGGACCCAGTCCGCATTATTGCTACCATCATCTTTCAACTCTATTTCTCTAGGAACATATAAAACATCAAGGGAGCTACAGCGCGAGCTAGTAATCTACAACATAATTAGCAAAGACATTTTGACTATGTTCATGATAATGAGTTTAGTTAATCATATTACTTAAAAAACTCCCACTCAAATTGACATCCCTCCGGTCATTCGAGTGTCACATGATCCAAATCCACCAACTCAAGTCCGATCATCACGTGAGTTGAGGTGGTTTCAATGGTGAACATCTTCATGTTGATCATATCTACTATATGACTCATGTTCGACCTTTCGGTCTCTTGTGTTCCGAGGCCATGTCTGTACATGCTAGGCTCGTCAAGTTTAACCCGAGTGTTCCGCATGTGCAACACTGGCTTGCACCCGTTGTATGCGAACGTAGAGTCTATCACACCCGATCATCACGTGGTGTCTCGAAACGACGAACTTTCGCAACGGTGCACACTTGGGGAGAACACAATTTATCTTGAAATTTAAGTGAGGGATCACCTTATAATGCTACCGTCGTCCTAAGCAAAATAAGATGCATAAAAGGATTAACATCACATGCAAATCATAAGTGACATGATATGGCCATGAACTTGTGCTTTTGATCTCCATCTTCAAAGCACCAGCATGATCTCCATCGTCACCGGCATGACACCATGATCTCCATCAACGTGTCGCCATGAGGTTGTCGCGCCGACTGTTGCTTCCATGACTATTGCTAACTCATAGCGATAAAGTAAAGCAAAAACGGCGAAAATAATTAAAGACAACCCTATGGCTCCTGCCGGTTGCCGTACTCATCGACATGCAAGTCGTGATATTCTATACAATACATGATCATCTCATACATCACATATATCTCATCATGTAATTGGCCATATCACATCACAACATACCCTGGAAAAACAAGTTAGACGTCCTCTAATTGTTGTTGCAAGTTTTACGTGGCTGCTACGGGTATCTAGCAAGAACAATTCTTACCTACGCAAAAACCACAACGGTGATACAAAAATTTCTATTTAACCTTCTCAAGGACCGCCTTTGTCAAATCCGATCCGACTAAAGTGGGAGAGACAGACACCCGCCAGCCATCTTTATGCAACAAAGTTACATGTCAGTTGATGGAACCGGTCTATCGTAAGCATACGAGTAATGTTGGTCCGGGCCGCTTCATCCCACAATATCGCCGAATCAAGAAAAGACCAAGGGAGGAAGCAATCTGAATATCAACGCCCACAAACTCCTTTGTGTTTCTACTCGAGATCTCATCTACACATAGACCTAGCTCAGATGCCACTGTTGGGGAACGTTGCATGGGAAACAAAAAAATTCCTACGCACACGCAAGATCTATCCATGGTGATGAGCATCTACGAGAGGGAGAGTGGATCTACATACCCTTGTAGATCGCTAAGCGGGAAGCGTTAAGAAACGCGGTTGATGTAGTCGAACGTCTTCGCGATCCAAATCGCCGAGCGTCCCGCGATCCCATCATGATCCATCTCGCGATCCAATCACGAACCGTCCCGTGATCCCATCACAATCCGTCCCGCGATCAAATCACGAATCGTTTCGCGATCCTGATCACAGTCCTTCCGATCTAGCGCCGAACGGACGGCACCTCCGCGTTCAGCACACGTACAGCTCGATGACGATCTCCGCCTTCTTGATCCAGCAAGAGGGAGTGGACAGGTAGATGAGTTCTCCGGCAGCGCGACGGTGCGGCGGCGATGGTGGTGGAACTATTCCGGCATGGCTTTGCCTAAGTACTGCTGAAATTAGACTAGAGAAGAAAACGATCTAGAGGAAGTAGAGGGAGCACGTGGCAATTAGGGTTAGCTCTCCCCTCTAAATTCTCTAGTATATATAGGAGGGAGGGAGGGGAGGAGGCAGCCTCAAACCCTCAAGGGCTGGCTGAAATTGGAGGTGGAG
The DNA here is from genome assembly GCA_039707655.1 of Elymus sibiricus. Lineage (NCBI taxonomy): Eukaryota > Viridiplantae > Streptophyta > Magnoliopsida > Poales > Poaceae > Elymus > Elymus sibiricus. The sequence goes on along the minus strand of CM077673.1, from coordinate 268,934,605 downwards.
GAGTCCTACTCCAATCCTATTAGGAGTAGGATTCCTCCTCTCCACTTGGAAACTCTTTCCACCTTTCCCCCTTTGGGTTTTTCCCACCCCTAGCCGCATGGGCCTTAGTGGGGGGCTTGGCCAGCCCACTAAGGGCTGGCTTGACTCCTCCCACAGCCCAAGAGGCCCCTTAGGTCGAAATACCCCTCCCGGTGGTTCCCGGTACCCCTCCCGGCACTTCCGGTACACTACCGAAATATCCGAAACTTTTCCGGTGACCAAAACGGGACTTACTATATATCAATCTTTACCTCCGGACCATTCCGGAGCTCCTCGTGATGTCCAAGATCTCATCCGGGACTCCGAACAACCTTCGGTCACCACCATACATAACTCTACTATACCGAAACGTCACCGAACCTTAAGTGTGCAGACCCTGCGGGTTCGAGAACTATGTAGACATGACCGAGACACCTCTACGGCCAATAACCAATAGCGGGACCTGGATGCCCATATTGGTTCCCACATATTCTACGAAGATCTTTATCGGTTGAACCTCTATGTCAAGGATTCAGTTAATCCCGTATGTTGTTCCCTTTGTTCTTCGGTATGTTACTTGCCCGAGATTCGATCGTCAGGTATCTCTATACCTAGTTCAATTTCGTTACCGGCAAGTCTCTTTACTCGTTCCGTAATACAAGATCCCATGGCTAACACTTAGTCACATTGCTTGCAAGGCTTATTGTGATGTTCTATTACCGAGTGGGCCCTGAGATACCTCTCCGTCACACGGAGTAACAAATCCCAGTCTTGATCCATGCCCACTCAACAGACACCCTCGGAGATACCTGTAGAGCATCTTTATAGTCACCCAGTTACGTTGTGACGTTTGATACACACAAGGTATTCCTCCGGTGTCAGTGAGTTGCATGATCTCATGGTCATAGGAACAGATACTTGACATGTAGAAAACTATAGCAATAAACTGACACGATCATATGCTATGTTTATAGTTTGGGTCTTGTCCATCACATCATTCTCCTAATGATGTGATCCCGTTATCAAATGACATCTCATGTCTATGGCCAGGAAACCTTGACCATCTTTGATCAACGAGCTAGTTAACTAGAGGCATACTAGGTACACAGTGTTGTCTATGTACCCACACATGTATTTGAGTTTCCAATCAATACAATTATAGCATGGATAATAAAAGATTATCACGAACAAGGAAATATGATAATAACTAAATTATTATTGCCTCTAGGGCATATTTCCAACAGCATATGATAAGAGCAAACAATCCACAAGTTGGGTGCAACACACAATGTATATGGGTCATGTGGCATGGAAAGATGGCAATCAAGAATGGAAGCAATATCTCTAACATGTGTGCAAGTAGTGGTCCAAGATGACCCATATATGTCATGGTACAAGCAACACATTATCAATATTCAGATTCGCCCATATTGGGATTTCTATCAATATTCGGGGTATAGGTCCTCCGCGCCCGAATAATTGATAGTAATATCAATTCAGGTATATGGACTTCTATTCAACAGGCTGCCCATGTCCTGCTACGTCCATGTGATCATCATCAGACAGATGGAAATCAGATTTGCTATCAAATTCTTTCTTTATTTCTTCAAATTTTTCATCTATTTCTTCTCTTAATTCTTTTAAGATTTGCTCTTTCAAATCTTTCTTTATTATTTTTGATAATTCCTCAAACCTTTTATCCAATTCTTGATCTATATATTCACTATCTAAAGGGTCAATTCCCTTTAGAAGGCATTCTTGATATGTATGGTATTTTGGGGATTGTTCCTTCTTTATATTCTTCAAGCTTGATGCTTCTCCCTTTGTGGGAGTTGCTGAAGCGGGTTTATTTTTATCTATGCCTCTTCGCTTCTGGATATATTCTTTAGCCTTTGGGTCAATATAATAATCTTGTCCTATTACGTCCCTTGCCCATTTCAAGGCTTCATTGATATTATCATATCTTTTGAATGTTAGCTCTTCGTTTCTTCGCCTCGTTCCCAAATTTTACAGAAATGATGAAAGGAACACTCGGCAATGGAAGTGAATCTATTATGTTTGGAGATGATAATAAATTGAAAATATTTCCACCAAATACCTTCAATTTCAAACCGAAGAGCCATATCCGCCTTGATGAGGTCCAAGGATGCTTATTGGATAATTTATGGTACCAATATACAGTGAAGAGAGAAGAAAAAGGATACATGTTATCTAATCTCAATAGTCTTGCAGAATATTTTAACAAGATGAACAAAACTATTCCAAGACCAGCAAAAATTGAAGTACAAAAAGAAGAACCTTTATATATTATGTTTGACGGAAGTAAACCAGGAATATATATGTCATGGGAAGAAGTTTGTCACCCTGGGTGAGGAATAGTTATTCTTCACCCCCTCTATTTTAACATGAATGCACCATATTTTTACATTCCGTAAAATTTGTCTTATTTTATATGTAAAAAAGAGACCATAAGAAAATATATAATCGCCGTAAAAAATATTTTATGTTACATAAAATTACGAACGTAAAAACATAGTGTAAAATATACATAAAATTCAATTTTTCAGGTCTTATGACCGATATTTGTGTTTCTTATGCCAAATTTTACGTAATGAATCAATATGAATGAAACAGATTGTATATCAAATGTAATTTATTTATGAAACGGTCGTAGGGTTACCTCGGATGAAGAATAACTTATTTTATACCATGGGTGATATATATATATATATATATATATATATATATATATATATATATATATATATATATATAGGAAAAATACATCCTACAACCGGGTATAGTTACACCCACGTCTCATATACTACCTTGTGGTAGTATATATACTATCCTATCATTTTTAGTATGTTCATATACTGTATCTAATATAGTCCAAAGTGAGTTATCTAAAAAACTTATTAGATTTATGAAATACGTACATATTTGTATGTAAAAAAGAGTCTGCTCAAATTATGATACATACTGCCTAAAAAGTAGTATATATACTCTAAAAAGCACGGATACGGCGACACGCATACGGGGACACGGGATACGACGGTTTCCAAAAGCAGGCCATCGGGGACACGGCGAGTATATATAAAAATAAATAAAAATATGTCATGTAATATAGAGTTGAGGACAGAAAAATAGAAAGAGATACTGCCCCATTTGTTGTCTCCTATTTCAAGTGCTTGATTGATCATTCAGACCAGATCCATGTCATTGCAACTTGCAAAACACATCGAACAATAGTCTAGTATCGGATCCACATCACCACATACAGGTTGTCATCCTTCACTCTCACCCACGGATGATTGGCTACTAGCAGTGGCGCCGCTCCCAACGTCCCCTAACATGAAGCACCAATAATTCAATCACCAGTTCACATGGGGAAGCAACAAGCAAGCAGCAGCAAGCCAGCAACAATAAGCAAGCAACAGCACATGAACAGCATGGAGAAGCAACAAGCAAGCAGCAGCAGCACATGAACATCACGGGGAAGCAACTAGCGAGTAGAAGCAGCAGCAAGGGTAGACGAACGGGGGACGAAGCAGCAACAGCTCAACAAAAAAATGATTCAAATAGATGAAGGAGATAGAGATTACCTGCTCCAGCGTGGTTGTCGTTGGGAGGAGAGGCTGCTGCACTTGGGGGACGGCGGTGGGCCGGTGGTCGAGTCCAGGCAGCGGCGGTGACTCCATACGGCGGCGGCGGTCAGTCCAGGAGGTGGCGGCGGCGGCGAGTCCAGAAGGTGGCGGCGGCAAGTCCAGAAGGTGGGAAACCCTATTTTGTGGTGTCGCCTTCTGTGGCGCACGTGAACACGACCTGCCATCGATAGGGATTCCTATCGGGCCGAGGCATAGTTGGGCCTCCCGAGTCCCCTACGTGTTCCCTAGGTGTCCCACCCGTGTCCGGCCTTTTTTTTCTTTTTTTTAATTCGTATTTCGGAGAATACGGCGGGATACGCGTGTCCGACCGTGTCGCCGTGTCCGGCCGTGTCAGCATGGGGATTCAGCAACTTCTGTCGTGTCCATGCTTTCGAGTATATACTACCTAAACATTGTTATATATATATATATATAGGACAAATGTTTGGTACGACCGGGTGTAGTTACTCTCATTTTTGTTTCGTATCTTATAGATAGTATCTATCATTCCGAAGAGTATGTATGCGTAGTATGTAGTATATAAGAATATTTAGGTAGTATATATACTACTTTTTAGGTAGTATGTCTCATATTTTAAGCATACACTTTTTTACGTACAACTATGTACGTATTTTATAAATATAATAAAAATATGAATCTACTTGCAATTTTTTCGTATAACTCACTTTGGAGTATCTTAGATATAGTATACGAACATACTAGAAATAATAAAGTAGTATATATACTACCACATGGTAGTATATGAGACATGGGAGTAATTACACCCGGTAGTAGGATGTATTTTCCCTATATATATATATATATATATATACACACACACACACACACACACATAAACACTATTCTGATCACGGGATCAGAATATTATTCTGATCACGGGTTGAACTTCCTGAGTTACACAACCTGAACTTCTCTCTGTATGAACCCGACCTTCGGGCTATCTTCGCAACCGTGTCTCCCCGCGCGAATTATTCTGGTAAGTCGTGTTCTATGTGATGTAAGTGTAATCTGGAAACTGTTTTTAGCAACTAAATGCCTGTTTTAAATAGGAATCTCGCTCGTTGGCGGATTTGCTCTCGGGACGTGATGAACTTGCGTCTGTTGCCATTTTACTGACTGAGTTGTTCGACCTGAACTTCCCTTGGTGAGAGGTTGAACTTCCCGTAACATTGTCCAAATGAGGCTTGCAATATACCGTTGGAAAGCTGTGGACACGACGGTCACGACCTAAGTTGAATTTTTTGTCAAATTCTAAATGGTTTAAGAGCAGTTTTGAAAACCGTTTTTCTTCACACAAAAAAAAACATGAATCGTATTTTTGAGCCTATTTCTAAACCGTGTATCGGAATGAGGCAAATGGGATAGAATTGGATAGCTGCTGCAAATCCGCTCATTTCACATGTTGAACATTTTTCCAAATTCTCTACGGATTAAGAGGAATTTCAAAAATGACGGAATTTTAGAAACCGAACAGCCGGGTTCGTATTTCGGGGTTAATTTGAAAACGGCTAGTCCTATCGATGCATATGATATGGCGTTGGAAAGCTTATGAAAATGTGCATCTTTACATATAAAAAGGTTGTTCTAACTATGAACGGTTTAAAAGTAATTTGGAAAATGGCCGAATCTATACCGAGTGCGTATTTTCACTTTATTTTCTCAACGGTTTGTCGGAATGAGACAAATGATATGGCGTTGGAAAGCTTGAACAAATGCGAAACTTTTATATGTAGATTGTTTTTCCCAATTCGTTACGGTTTTTTGTCAATTTTGAAAATGGCTAAAAATGTTTTTTGGCCATAATTTCTAGAAATTTTATCGGGATGGGACAAATAATATACCGTTGAAAAGCTACAGAAAATGCAAAACTTTTTCATGTAGGTGGTTTTCTCTGATTCCTAGCCGTTTTCACGCAATTTTGAAAACGGCGAGATCACGCGTTCTGCCTTTTATCGCGAAACAGAGTCTTCGAAAATGCACTGCGTGAAGAACTTGAACTTCATCGGCACGTCTACCTGAGCTTCAGTCTGTTTCTTCACGTACTGTTTTTTGCTCGTAGATCTCCATCCACTCACCGGAATTGAGCAAGTGATATACCGATGGAAAGCTGCTGTAAACACGCAACTTTTCCGTCTTGATCATTTTTTTCATACTCGCGATGGTTTAAAAGATTTTCATCTGAAATTCATTTAGCATAGTAGTTGAACTTCCTGCTGCTTTCACGTTGCACTTCTGTCACGTATTTTCGTTCGTAATTTCTCACTCATTCGCCGGTGTTACACAAATGATATTCCTTTTTGTACAAACTCTCTCACAATAATTTTCTAACTTTCTCCGACCGAGGACTCGAACTTATAGCAACACAAAAATTGGACCTTACCTTTTTATTCATATTTCTCACATTAAACACACACCATGTAGTACGTGAACTTTCTCCATTTTTATAATTTGAATTTTTAATTTTCCTTTTTTGAAATCGAATTGCTCCCAAATAATAACTGAACTTCTTTGTGGATTGAGAGAATTATTTTAAAACACCAAAAACAACATCTTTTCGTGCTTTTTGAATATGGAAATACAAGCTGAACCTCTCTTGCATGAATTTTTTAACTTCCTCGGGCAGAGCACTTGAACTTCTAGCAACAAACCTTTTAAGCTTTTATTTTTCTATTCTTTTATTCTCACCTGAAACACATTCCTTGTAGTACTTGAACTTATCTTTGTTTTCACTATGAACTTTTGTCAGGTTTTTTTGTTCGTAATTTCTCAACCCTCCTCGGAGTTGCACGGATGATATACCATTAGAAAACCTATTGAAAAGAAACAACTTTTTCTAATATGGTTAAACTTTTCTTTTCAAACAACACACACCAATTTTTCATGGATTGAGAGAATTACTTAAAACACCCAAACACCATTTTTGTGTTTTTTTGAACATGTATATACATAGTAAACCTCTCTCCAAAGAAGTTTTTGAACTTCCCCGTGCCGAGCACCTAAACTTCTAGCAACAAACTTTTTATACTTTGCATTTTTTATTTCTTTTCGCATATGAAAACACATACAATGTAGTACGTGAACTTCTTTGTTAATTTATTTTGAACTTTATATCTTTTATTTTTTGAGCAAAGAATTGTTTTTTATTTTTAAATAAACATCGAATCTGACTGTTTTTTATTTATTTTGAACTTCATGGTTGGTTCTTTAATAACAACGGATATGTGAGTTTTAAAAAATGATAAGATTCTAGATTTTCGAATATACATCGAAGCACTTCGTTGTTTTAGTTTGAACTTCTAGTTTTTTAAAAGGGGGGAAATTCTGTTATAACCTTTTTTTAGTTGTTCCTTTTAATTTAGTTTGAACTTCTTCATTTTATTCTTTAGTAAATAGAACTTTTTTTTGAGTTTTTCATAAACTTCGAACTTCTCTGTTATTTTAATTTGAACTTCTTAGTTTTATTTCTTAGAAAAAATATGATTTTAAGTAAGCATCATTTAAAAAAAATTGAACTTCATACTTTTGTTTTTTCCTAGAAACGGAAATAATTTGAGTTTTTTGTATACATCGAACTACTCCTTTATTTTAATATGAACTTGTTCATTTTATTCTTTAGTAACAAAGAAAATCCTATTTTTTTATAAATATGGTACTTCTCTATTTTTGTAATTTGGACTTCTTGGATTATTCTTTTAGTAACGGAAAAAATCTAGTTTTGTAATTTGAATTCCTTGTTTTTTATTTCGTTGGAAATAGGAAAAACAATTGTTTTGTATTGAACCTGACTATTTTTTTAACTTAATATTCTTGGTTTTATTTTCTATAACTGAAAAGACCGATTTATTTATTATCATCGAATTTCTTCTTTGTTTAAATTTGTACTTCTTTTGTTTACTTTTTAGAAATTGATTATGTCTCTTAAAACTCTTGGATTTTTAGATACACATTCCGTTTCTTGTACTATTGGTTATTATATCCGAAAGTGACCCAATACTTTTTTTATTCCTGTACTTTATATGCATTGTTTTCTCCACGAAATGTCCTGGATGGTCCCTTTCTTTTCTGATGAAATTGTTGTGTATGTGGTACCTCTGAACTTGGAAATTTCTGAAACATGAACTTCATATGCTTTTGAAAATCAAAAAATTACACATACATAGTACAACAGCAATACACACTACACACCTACTATGCTCTAGTACACGCACGCATGCATTATGCTGGCGGAGTCGCTTGTGTGTAGTGCAGACACAGTTGAGGGTGCGAGCAGCGTCCCATTGGCGTGGGCAAGTCCATCTGCCAGAGTTGGGGAAGGAGCTTCGGGGTTTTATTTGCAAAAAAATGAGCTTTGGGGATTCCGTCGCAGGGTGGGAGCTGGCGGTAGAGGCATGTAGCTTCACCACTGTGCGGCTGTTATCTCCTCAACATTTTGCCGCTGTCAATCATCTCCCGAAGATACACACATATATGGTGGCCCTCTTTATCTTGTACTCCTACGAAAATTGAAATCGGTACTGCTACTATAGTCGAAGTATACCACCACTGATGTGTTGTTTTCGAGTCGGCATGGACGCTTGCCATCAATCCAATCATCGAACGCATATGGGAGTGGCGAGGGAAAAAATCCTCTCTGAATGTACTGAAAATACATCTCTGAACCTTAATCCACATTCACTCTGAACTTCAGCACGCATCTGAACCTGTTGTATGATCTGCCGCTGCAAAATTGGATGACCACCATCTTACGCGGTGCAATGGACACGAGCCACGTCGGTTAGTTCTACTCCACAGCCCAACACCATTGTTTCGACCGGGAGAGGAGGAGGGAGCAGCAGAAGGAAGGTCACCACACGGGTGGAGAGAAGGTCATCTTTGTTGTAAGGAGAAGGTGGGGAAGGGGGTGACCGTAGACGCACGAGCATAAGCCAACGATCCAAACTGCACGAGCACACGATGAACAAGGAACTGCATAGTTCCAAAAAAATGTGCTGCATCTGGAGCGAGCTGCTTTGACGGGTTCAACGGTACTACACGTACCATCCACCCGAACTGTCACCCACGACGAGCAGGATAATATGGTGCTCGCTGGTTCATCGGTGGATCTGACCGGCCGACATATACACGGGAGGAGGCTCGGCAGTGACCTCATCTCGCCTAGAACAGGCCTGAGGGAAGGAGGGGAACGGGATCCGGCGGTGGAAATTTGGTACGGCGTGGATCTTGCCATATCCGACGTAGTCAACGCGGAGAGAGGTCGAGACCATGGGGAGGGCGGCGCAGGAGTAGGATCCGGGGCGGGATAGGTGATGGAGGTGCTGCAGCGGGTCCAGGCCGGCGCAGCGCCGCGCGTTGGTGGCCCGTGACGGGCGGCGGCAGGATGGTCGCCAGGGAGGTGGCGGTGGAGGCACGGCCGGGGAAGGAGGCGGCGGTGGCGGGGCTATCCGGGGAGGGGCGCGGTGGTGGCGGAGGGATCCGGGGAGTTCGACGGCGGTGGCGACGCGATTTGGGGAGGGCAGCGACGGTGGTAGCCAGTCATGGGGGAGGAGGGGCCTCGCCGCCTTCTGGAAGGATGGGAGGTAGCGGCGGGGGAGGATTCACGTCGGCCACAGAGGAGGTGGCGGGCCGGCCGTGGGGGAGTAGGCGCGCCGCCGTGGGGATGTAGGTCGGGGGAGGGGTGGGGGCCAAGAGGTGGAAGAGTGGGAGGTGTTTTTTTGTATTTAGTTCTCGGGAACAAGTCGATCGCCACCTATATAGCGACGCTGTGATCAGAATAGTTCAGAATAACTATTCTGATTCTGGGCATCAGAATAGTGCCACCCTATATATATATATATATATATATATATATATATATATATATATATATATATATATATATATATATATATATATGACAAATGTTTCGTACGACCGGGTGTAGTTACTTCCATTTTTGTTTCGTATGTTCTAGATAGTATCTATCATATCGGAGTATATGTACGCGTAGTATGTAGTATATAACAATATTTAGATAATATATACTACTTTTTAGGTAGTATGTATCATATTTTGAGCATACTCTTTTTACGTATAAATAGGTACGTATTTTATAAATCTAATAAAAATTATGGGCTCCCTTACAATTTTTTTAGATAACTCACTTTGGACTATCTTAGATACAGTATATAAATATACTAAAAATGATAGGGTAGTATATATACTACAACAAGACATGGGTGTAACTACACCCGGTCGTAAAATGTATTTTTCCCTATATATATATATATAGAAACTCTATTCATCACCCAGGGTGCAGAATAAGTTATTCTTTACCTAAGATAATCTTACGGTCAATTTATTAATAAATTACATTTGAAATACAAATAGTTACATTTATATTGATTCACTACGTAAAATTCGACATAAAAAAACAAAAATATAGGTCACAAGACTAGAAAAAATGAATTTATTGTACGTTTTACACTATTTTTTTATGTTTGTAATTTTACGTGACATAAAATATTTTTTACGGTGTTATATATTTTCATACGGTCTCTTTTTACGTATGAAATAAGACAAAATTTACGGAACGTAAAATTACGATGCATTGATGTTAAAATAGAGGGGGTGAAGAATAACTATTCCTCACCCAGGGTGACGAATAGCACGACCCTATATATATATATATATATATATATATATATATAGGTAAATTAACTGGGGCACCTAGGTGCCTGGGCACCTTATTCGGGTCAACCCGTTAACGCATTTGGATGTAAGTGACCTGCGTCATTGTGGATTTGTTTCCTAATTTATTCCATGCAAGACTGTCCATATATGAGACATCATTAAGCATTTGATTTTTTTCCTAGTTTACATGCATTCTCTCTACGGTGGTACTTTCTACGCATGCAAATTTAAATAAATTAGATACGTCACCCATGTGGTCATCTTGAACCAAAGACACGTACATGTATGTATGCGTAATTTATTTTTATATAATAAAAACCTTTGCTGGTACACACATACCTGATACCCATGTGTACATATTATTAGACTACGATACCAGTTCATGGGTATTCTATCTAATTAAAATACGTATATGTTGGTGTTGGTATTATACCTAATGCAAATATACACACACCTAATATATTTTATGTAATGAAAAATATACAAGTACCCATGCTATTATACATAAGATCATATTCGGAATATACCTAACGATAATATACCATTTATTGTGTATTATACCTCGGTATTATATCTAATAAAAATATGTATGTGTGGTGTTATACCTAATGAAAATATTTATGTATTGGGTACATATTATTAGACTGCGATACCATTTGTTGGGTATCATACCTCTCAAAAATATTCATGTGTGGGTGTTATACGTAATCAAAATATACACATACTTGGGTATTTATGCAACAAAAATATAAACATACTTAAGGTACGCTTGTGTACGTGTTGCTAATTCAGTCAAATACGAAACGTGCATACCATACTAACTACAAATAGTTTTTCCTATATTCCTAAGGAGTATCGTATACCTCCATCTATAAAACATGGCAAGTAATATGAGACAATTAATCATCACACATTAATTTCTAATTTCTCTCTCCTATTATGTCTATCAACATGCAACGTTGCCATGCATGGTACTTTTTAATTTCCCATGAAAGGACTCTTGCCATGCATAGTACGTGGGGTCATATTTATGGCATTAAATAAGTAATTATGTCACAATTAATTTGATCAGCAATTTGCAATGGAATAACCCGTTAACATACCCATTACAACAATGCGCATCTAAATGCGATCGAGTGGTGGAAAGGCAAGGAGCCTGGGCACCTAGGTGCCCCAAACGGTCGTCCTATATATATATATATATATATATATTGGGGTATCTAAATACATTGCATGCCATTTCAGGTCCTAAACTTGCATGTGGACTTGCGCTCATAAGATGTTTCCCGTTTGAATTTAAGATACTTGAGTTTATGGTCTTCAGTACTTACCTTCAAATCATTCTTCAGTAGCAAGTCTTGTTATCCTATAGGAAGATTCATGAATCAAACTTTTCTGGTTGGTTGGGAGTGAACAAAACTTTTATATGTAACAACAAAGAGGGTGGGAACTTGCAAGAACATCAAAGCGTACCTTCACTTTACGAGCGATACAAGTGATTTTTCATTGTATTCTGCCACAGAGAATTCTTACTATTTTCATCACTGGTCTGACTGTCTTGACATTTGCACTTGTGCTCCAGCATTCTTACATCGCTCCTATCATTTATGCTAAGTTGTTGCTGTTTCATCAGCTACAATTAGGAGATAACCGCTATTCAAGTTTAACTTCTTAAGCAATACACAACTTCTGCAAGCAATTCTTCAGAGTGATCAGAAAACCAACACTGGCACTTCACTAGCAAGGATGCAGTACTATAATTGATTTTTTCTGTTCTACTGATAATATCTTAATTTGCATGCTAGTCACCTAAATCAGTATTTTGGGGCTTAAGTGACAAAGATTTATTTGTTGTAGCTTACTATTTTTGTCCCTTATAACACTATTTGGTTGTTTCACCAAAAACAATTATTCAAATATTTTAATCCACAAACTAAACAAGCAGAGCATTCATAGAGGATATAAAAAATCTCAGAGACTTGACGAGTGCTTATTATGGTTGAGACAATAGAAAAAGGAAAATTCAATACACAACTGAAAAGGTTAAAACATTTTTGGAATTTGTTTGGTCTACAAACCAGGGTTGTAAGTCATAACAGACTGCAGATTTCACGTGCCAAACTCACAAGCATCCCCTGGCAAGTCATTGTACACACACCAACACCCACACACACACCCACACCCACACCCACACACACACACAGAGAGAGAGAGAGAGAGAGAGAGAGAGCAAATCGCATATATATAGGACGAATTTATACTGCTTATAGGACAACTAGAACCAAGCATAGCATATTGTTCTCCCTCCATGTACACATCAGTGCATTGTTTTTACTTCTCACTTGCAGAGAGAATAAAAGAGATTACCATAGCACTTCAATGAAAACTAGAATAATACCTACATCAGGTACTCACAGGCTTTACCTATGCTAGAGATTTAGGAAACAATATGACCAGGCAGACTAAAAGTTCTAGAAAGTTGAAACGCCACACTTCAATGGCTAGAAGTTTGCTATACATTATTTGTCTAGCTCGGTGTCATCATGTGAAAGGTCTTTGTTTTGCTCATTTTCCAGTAGTACAGCCATTGTCCTGGTTGTGCAGTATATCTAAATGTATTTCTAAGTTTACTAATTGCGTGAAAGCAGTAGCAAATGCAAACTGCATCATTGTGACATGCATGGGCAAGGATAGAGTGTTGACATGCCATCTATTTTGCTTATACTAGGTTTATGTTAACATCATAGGTGTTATTCGTGTTTTTATCCTTATAATATATAGCTGCCCTGTCGACTTGCCAAGCAACACTAAGCTCTATGTATCAGTAATAAAAATGCTATACTGTAAAAGCATTTTCTTGATCTATTGAAGATACGTGATACCAATGGCATTGTCTAGCCTCAACAAGTTGTTCATGGCATCTGGTGGAAAGGCTGATCCGGTCCTAGAGCACACCGGTGTTCCCAAGCCGCCGATGCCGGACAACCTCATCACCGGCATCTCCAGCCGCCTGTCCCTCATTAACGCCCTCACTTGGATGTGTGCGTGCACAGGGTTCTCCATGATTAAAGGAACATGCAACACTTGCTCTGTTCGATGCAGAATAAAGACTGCAAAAAAAGAGGATTGTCACAGTTTCTGTACAAAATTATTCCGCAAAGTAGCTGCATGTGAAAATGATACTCCCTCCGTCCCAAAATTCTTGTCTTAGCTTTGTCTAGAGATGGATGTATCTAAATACTTAAATGTGACTAGATGCATTCATATCTACACAAATCTAAGACAAGAATTTTGGGACGGAGGGAGTATATATCTAATGCCGCAGCCAAGTGTGTGAGTATACCTGAAACTGTGATCTGAATAATAGCTGCGCAATGACAGGACACTTGCTTTGTTAGATGCAGAGTTAATACTGCAAAAAGAAAGATCGGGCAGCAACCTTCACAGCCAGGTTGAAATCGACTTTGTCATCAATTCAGCCGAAACATCCTCCTCGTTCCACCTTTTTAATTTACCACCAAAAGTACCAAAGCTTTGCAAGCAAGAGAGGCAGTTCAGAAGTCACATGAGAAGTCTGACATCCTAGCACTAACAGAAAATGTTTTGCTACTGGACATGCTAGAATAAATCATCAAAAGACTCATGTTATCACAAAATTGACAAATTCTATCTCTTTGTTATCCTCTCTTGTTCAATTTTTATTTGGCCAAAATGTTTTTGTAGTAGCTATAAACAAAGACAGGTAGTGAAGACAAAGGATCTTTAGAAACTTTTGTGGAAACTGGAAAGTGGACATTAACTTTATGGGCTTGGAAACGGATCCAACTGTGAAAGCCTTCTGGTTATGGTGGAATAAGCATTTTTAGTGGACTCCCTTAAATGAACTGTTCCCACACATTTTTATAGAACCGGTTGTGTTTTTTATAATTGTATCTCACTGCGGCTGAAGACACCAACAATAAAATCCCAATATTTCTACATATTTTGTACAATCTAGTATACTTCAAAAGGATATTTTCAAGTAAAATTAGAAAATTATTGTTAGTTCAAATTTCTAGTTAGAATCATAACATAATGGCCATTAAAACCAAAAAGAGAACATGGAAAGATACATAACATTAACTTTAATAACACATCCTGCAACACAACATATGTACATGTCAACTCTTGTTGATTAGTAACAATTACCTGGAACCAATACAGAGATAGAGCTATTTTCAGAACCAACTTTACATGTTTCAGTTTGCTAGATTCTCAAGTTCAAAGCAAAAAAAAAATCAGAACCTATACTTGTGCCATGACCCATTGATTATCTACATTGCCAAGTACCATCATGATTTTCTTAGTGTAGTAGTATCGGAAAAATGATCAGCTTTCAGGTTTGGTTTATACACATGGCATGACTTGTATGTCAGACAACACACATTTACGTAGAAATAAATTGCTCCTGGATACATGTTTCTAAACTAAGTGATAAGTGATTCATGCTTTCGGTTTCATATCCTCCTTATCAACAACAAATGTGCAAAAATCTTTTACAGAAATACAACATGAGTACATCTGAAGTGCATATCTCTCTTCTTTTCTCATTTTTAAAATCTTCTCATGGCATTTGACTGAATAACATCACCAGATGGATTTTGTATATACAAAATACAATTTAGTATTTGTATAGGTGTGATTTCATTTTCTACCTTTAGGTATCTACTTCTAATTTATGTTACTGTAGTTTACCAAAATGCCCCATAAATAAACCAGTTATTTGTAATAAAAAATGCCCAAACATAAAAAATGCAAGGAATCTGATGCATCAACATTTGCCATAACTTGATTGGCCAACAAAATTGCATCCTAGGATGGAACGTAGCAATGCGATAAAGGCAACCGTGCCGGAATATTTCTTAATTATCGCAGAACCTTTCCTTGAATATGCCTATCTTACACTCCAGTTTGCTTAACATTACTTGAAGTTACAATGCGAAGAGAGCCCCCTGGGGATTTTTCCTCAAGGAATAAGCAAGAGAGAACTGCAGAGATATCATTTATTTTTTGTGATGGCGGATAAGATCAAAATATGTAAGTTGTATTAATCAAGATGATAGATTTCAATCCACATATATATATTTATCATTACAAAAAATTATCATAAGTTTCTGAAACTCATAGTTATAGGCATCCATGCATCGATCGATTTCTGCATTTGCAGAATTAACAATTAAGATCTCCGAAAGTTTCCACATAATAACCAGTTTGCGTTTTATTGCTTCAAATCATACTCCCTCTTTTTTTTTCATACAAGGCCATTTCATAATTTGGGTATAACTTCGATCACTGATTTGAGCAACAAAATATATGCTATATGCCACAGAAATCAAGTGGTATGCTTTCTGTGGCATGTAAGATATATTTTGTTGCTCAAATCGATGGTCAAAGCTAGACCAATTTACAAAGTGGCCTTATATATAGAAAAGTGGAGGGAGTAATTTACAGATAGGACGACAAACATAGCTGGTATGCATGACATACAGTTAAATAAATGAAAACAGCAGGTGCATTTTTTTTCCTTGCTAGCTACATCCAGAACGCTACGGGAGAAAAAGACGAGAGTTGCCTAGAGACAGGACAAGAGGTAGTGTTTCTGTCGATGATTCTCAGCTTGCCCTCATGATTGTACTTGAGACGAAACGTGGTCATGTTGAGCACGAAGCCATGAGGGTCATTAAAGGCATCCTGGAACTCAAATCCATCTGCCACGGCGCAATTAACAAGGAAAAACTTGGAGTTGCCCAAGTATGTGAGAGTAGCTTCTTCGGATTTAGACACTTGATGTATTGGGCTACACAGGTTTTGCTCATTGGAAATCTTCCAGCTAGGCTGCTGCATGGTGGTGGTGGTGCTTAGGGGGGGAAGTTGGCAGGAGCAGATGTAGCCATCCGGGTGTAGCCCAACCCATGCATCTAGGTCGGCGTCAAAGTAACCTTGGTGGTGGAAAGGGAGCATCCATTCCCCATGGCGCCTCCACTCACGGTTCTCGCTGTGAAAGGAGAACGTGCCGGTGCCGCTGGCATTTCGGTCATGCACAGACAAATATGGTGCGTCTGTCCCGGTGAAGGGCGTAGGATACAATCCTTTGATGCTTGGTGAAGGGAGCCGGGATGCTTTTCCAGGACCAGTCAGTGCTTGGGCACAACGAGCGCACCTCGTCCTCCTTGGCGGTGGTCATGACTTCAAAGGAGGGAGGCCGTGACGTGAAGTAGTAGGCAAACGCAAATAACATGTCGTCAGCTGTGACAAAGAAGTTGAGGGAACTGAGAAGTGCATCCGGGAGGGGATTGCCGATGGCAAGCGCGTCTGTTTCCGTGTCAAAGACTACAGTTGCAGCACATTGGTTGCTAGTGGCTATAATGTTGCTGCCCAGAGCGGCAAAGTCCATGGCATGGTTGTTCAGAGGTGACACTAGCCGGAAGACAGGGGGCGCGCTCAGGTCAGGACTGTCAGCATCAAGCTTGCGAATGGTGAAGCCCCTGTGCCAGTCATCTAGAACAAGATAGATGCTCTTGAGTTTGTTAGCGCCGCGGTCGTGGTAGTTGGGCTGAACCTCGTCGCCCTGCCATCTTCGCTTAGACATCCTACAAACCGGAGACAAAAGATGCGATTTTGGTCAGATAAGGGCAATCGATCTGATCTTGTGGGCGTCGGGACAGATCTAGATACTCCCTCCGTCCCGAATTACGTGTCTTGGATGTATCTAGACACGTTTTAGTGCCGTGTCTAAGACAATTGGGATAAACTGGGACGGAGGTAATATTAGAAGAAGAAAAACTCATACCTCGAAACCAAATCGCGGACCGGGAGAGAGTTTGTAGACGGGATCACGAGTTGGTTCCGTGGAGGAGACAGGCGGCGAGCGAGCGAGCGAGCTTGCAGGCGGCAGCGGAGAACGGTCCAGGCGGCGGCGAATAAGAGGAGGCGTTGGCGAGGATCGAGCGGGTGGCACCGGCGGCGGCGGCTAGGGCGGGGGCGAGGCGCTGTGGGTAGGTCGTCCGGTGCTGCGGCCCTCTTATTTTATCTACCGATCGTGGGGAGGGTCGGGCACAATCATCGTCATAAATACAGGTCTAGTGCTCTACACCGAGTCGGTCTGCCGATCGCGTGCCACTGCACTGTGGGCCTCGCTTGCGCTTTTTGCACTTTCGCCCCTTCAGAACCGCGCAAATAACCCGCACTCCATCCTTCTGTCGAACCGCACCCCACCCCATCACGGGCGCTCGCGGGGCGACCAAGGGGACCGGCCGGAGAGCAAAGACAGAAACTTTGTTCGACGCCCGGCCCCAAGGTCGTCGTCCACCTCGACAAGTCACACCGTCCACCTCGGCAAGTCTCAGTGCGCCGCCCGATTACTCTCCGCAGCCCTACTCCCACTCCTACTCCCACGAGCACCGTTTGTCCTCGACGTCCTCGATCCGCAGCCCTGCTCCCTTGGGCAGAGCTGGGATAGGGCTCAGCGCAGCGCCTCCCCTGGCTCAAAGCTCCTGCAGCTCCCTCCATGCGCTAGTAGTAGCCCCACTACCGTGGCAGGGAACAACAGGTGTATACGCAAGCTAAGCTTTCAGCTAGGTTTTTTACCTGCCCACTCCGTCTCTGATTTGTTAATTGCTTAATTTGTTATCCCTTGCTAACACTAGTAAGTTTGCACGTGCAACGCATGATATCATAATAAAAAGAAATAAAATCATCTAGACTTATGAACCAACAAAAAAACATAATTATCCAAGACATGATATATATACAAGAATTTCTCGTCTCTGCTACTCATCTATGCACCTTTTAGTCTATTCCTCAACTTTTCTTCTAGCTGGTGCAAATGTACAATTTCAGAAAGATTAGGAGGCATTTTTTTTCTCGAATACGCAAGAGCATGCGTATCATTCATTAAAGAGGAAGGGGAAATACTCCCAGTTAGGATCCATCGTTATAATTGTATTTACATGCGCATTATATCCGGCACCACCTCCCTCGGTAGGCGAACTACTCCTGGTCTACCCACATACTACCCTGCTCCTGAAAACCCCTTGTCTCGTCTTGGAGTAGCCCTGCCTTGGCCCAATGCCTCCCTTCTTGTATTCGCTCCATGGTCTTCGCAAGTGACGGGGTTGCTCCATTGAAGACGATGTCATTCCAGTGTTTCCATAGCATCCATATGCCGGCGTAGCACTCCGGTTGCTTGGATCACGGTCTGCACCACTGGCTCAGGGTCTTGTCTTGTAGTGGCACGAACTCTCGCCATCCTGTCACCACGTTGAGCTCCTGCTAGACTTGCCTCGCAAACACACAATATAGTAGAAGGTGCTGGATTGTTTCGACGTGCTGGTCACATAGTGGGCATGCATCTTGATGTGGTAACCCACGCCTGGCCAATCTATCCGATGTCCAGCATCGGTCCTGCACTGCAAGCCACGTAAAGAAGCAGCATTGAAGTGGCGCCCTAGCCTTCCAGGTGAAAGATGTCGTAGTTGACACCTCCAGGCCCATGAACTTGGCCTCATATGCAGACCTAGCTGAGAATTTGCCATCCTTTTCCCACGCCTAGCTAATTGAGTCCTCCACCCCTTCGGATAGTTGAGTCCCCACGACCTGCGGCCAAAGATTGAGAAACTGATCAACTTACAGTACACAAATTCGATAGTAATTTGTGAATACAAAAAATTAGAATAGGCGGAATACTTACGTATCAACACCATTGCTATGACAGTAGTATCCTTCCCTCTTGTTCTTTCATTCGCACAGTTATCCATTTTCATGAGCTGCTGAATTCCAAGTTATTTAGGAGCTCATATATACTTTTTACTTCCTGACAGAGAATGTTAAAGGCCAAATTTACGTAATAAACAATATCCTTTATGAAACAGAGAAATGTGGCATACCTATATTAATAATCAAATACATTCTGTTTGGGATCAGATTCATGAATAACTATACTTGTCTGCGCCGTCTTGTAAAACTACCGAAATTCTATTGCTGCAATAACAAATACAACTTCATCTAGGGACTCAGATTCACATCAAACCTTTTATTAGGTTCATCTACTACAGATACGCACCGACCCTTATGACATCTTTATTAAGGTCACACATCCAATTTCCAAACATAAGACTTTGATCCTCCAAGTTCACTATACCCAAAAAGAACAAACCAAGTAAAGCATTTAGGGAGGTGTTTGTTTGAGGAACGGTAACGTTAACGCAAACGTAATCATATCAGGTTGTTAGCGTTAACCAAAATTGGCAAAAACAGAAACCTGTTTGTTTCATCCAATGTATCGACACTCTATTCAACATTCCAGCCTTTGTCAATTCATCACTGCAATTCATAGGGCCCAATGCAGAGAAATACTCAGATCTTCTACTAAAAATAATCATAGGACCCAGTAATTAATCCTGTAATAAAATCTGGGAACACAAGAGATTGAAATCACCGTCATGAATCTGAAAAACTTCTACAACAAAATCAATTATACGGTACTCCACATGGGTTATCCAATCAATTATACAGAACTCCACATGGGACATCCACATGAGGAAGGAGCTCACGGTGGGGATTTGGGTAGTTACAGCTTTATGTGAATATGCATGGGATCTGTTTACGCGGTCTTTAATTACAGTCTATGGTGAACAAACAACGTTTTGTGATGCTGCAGTAATTAGATAACGGGTTGGAAAATTCCAAAACAACACGTCCTACAGGAGTCAAGAACACAACAGTAGGTAAACGATTGTATTCATTTTCTTCTCGATGTCGCTTCTTTCATATGGTCGGTTGACATGTGAGGATGACAACTCTATGATCGCAACCACATAAAGCAACATCAACTCGAGCAGGGTTGTCTCCACTTGTATAGAAACACTGATTAAGAAGGGAAGAAGCAGAGGTGGATTTGTATTACGTGGTTGGTGACGGCGTCCAGCTGCTGCCCTTGCGACGTCAATCCAGGATACAACCATGGTTGTAGCAAGCTAGCAGCCGTGGACACTGTGGGAAGGCGGTGATTGGAGAGGAGGGTTGGGGAGGCTGCGGCGGCATGGGGGGCAGTGGAGACAGCGAGGCGGTGACACTGTGGGTGTTGGAAATATGCCCTAGAGGCAATAATAAAATGGTTATTATTATATTTCCTTGTTCATGATAATTGTCTATTGTTCATGCTATAATTGTATTAACCGGAAACCGTAATACATGTGTGAATACATAGACCACACCATGTCCCTAGTGAGCCTCTACTTGACTAGCTCGTTGATCAATAGATGGTCATGGTTTCCTGACCATGGACATTGGATGTCGTAGATAACGAGATCACATCATTAGGAGAATGATGTGATGGACAAGACCCAATCCTAAGCATAGCACAAGATCGTGTAGTTCGCCTGCTAGAGCTTTTCTAATGTCAAGTATCATTTCCTTAGACCATTAGATTGTGCAACTCCCGGATACCGTAGGAATGCTTTGGGTGTATCAAACGTCACAACGTAACTGGGTGACTATAAAGGTGCACTACAGGTATCTCCGAAAGTGTCTGTTGGGTTGGCACGAATCGAGACTGGGATTTGTCACTCCGTGTGACGGAGAGGTATCTCTGGGCCCACTCGGTAATACATCATCATAATGAGCTCAATGTGACTAAGGAGTTAGTCACGGGATCATGTGTTACGGAACGAGTAAAGAGACTTGCCGGTAACGAGATTGAACAAGGTATAGGGATACCGATGATCGAATCTCGGGCAAGTAACATACCGATGGACAAAGGGAATTGTATACGGGATTAATTGAATCCCCGACATCGTGGTTCATCCGATGAGATCATCGTGGAACATGTGGGAGCCAATATGGGTATCCAGATCCCGCTATTGGTTATTGGCCGGAGAGGTGTCTCGGTCATGTCTGCATGGTTCCCGAACCCGTAGGGTCTACACACTTAAGGTTCGGTGATGCTAGAGTTGTAATGGGAATTGTATGTGGTTACCGAAAGTTGTTTGGAGTCCCGGATGAGATCCCGGACGTCACGAGGAGTTCCGGAATGGTCCGGAGGTGAAGATTTATATATGGGAAGTCCAGTTTTAGTCACCGGAAAAGTTTCGGGGTTTATCGGTATTGTACCGGGACCACCGAAAGGGTTCCGGGGGTCCACCGGGAGGGGCCACCTGCCCCGGAGGTCCACGTGGGCTGAATATGGGTGGGAACCAGCCCCCTAGTGGGCTGGTGCGCCCCCCAAGGGCCCAAGGCGCCTAGGGTTGGGAACCCTAGGGGGTGGGGGCGCCTCCCACCAACTTGGGGGGCAAGCTCCCCCCTTGGCCGCCGCCCCCCCCCCCCCCCTCTAGATGGATCTAGGGGGCCGGCCCCCTCTCCCCTTCAGCCTATAAATAGAGGGGGTGGGAGGGCAGCCACACCCTTGCCCCTGGCGCATCCCTCCCCCCTCCTACACCTCCTCCTCCTCCGTAGTGCTTAGCGAAGCTGTGCCGGAGAACCACGAGCTCCATCGCCACCACGCCGTCGTGCTGCCGGAGCTCTCCCTCAACTTCTCCTTCCCCCTTGCTGGATCAAGAAGGAGGAGACGTCCCCGGGCTGTACGTGTGTTGAACGCGGAGGCGCCATCCGTTCGGCGCTTGGATCGGATCTTCCGCGATTTGAATCGCCGCGAGTACGACTCCATCAACCGCGTTCTTTGCAACGCTTCCGCTTAGCGATCTTCAAGGGTATGAAGATGCACTCCCTCTCTCTCGTTGCTAGCATCTCCTAGATTGATCTTGGTGACACGTAGGAATTTTTTTGAATTATTACTACGTTCCCCAACAGTGGCATCATGAGCTAGGTCTATGCGTAGATTCTATGCACGAGTAGAACACAAGTAGTTGTGGGCGATGATTTGGTCAATTTGCTTCCCGTTACTAGTCCTATCTTGATTCGGCGGCATTGTGGGATGAAGCGGCCCGGACCGACTTTACACGTACACTTACGTGAGACTGGTTCCACCTCCTGACATGCACTTGTTGCATAAGGTGGCTAGCGGGTGTCTGTCTCTCCCACTTTAGTCGGATCGGATTCGATGAAGAGGGTCCTTATGAAGGGTAAATAGCAATTGGCATATCACCGTTGTGGCTTTTGCGTAGGTAAGAAACGTTCTTGCTAGAAGCCCATAGCAGCCACGTAAAACTTGCAACAACAATTAGAGGACGTCTAACTTGTTTTTGCAGGGTATGCTATGTGATGTGATATGGCCAAAAGGATGTGATGAAATATATGTGATGTATGAGAATGATCATGTTCTTGTAATAGGAATCACGACTTGCATGTCGATGAGTATGACAACTGGCAGGAGCCATAGGAGTTGTCTTAATTTATTGTATGACCTGCGTGTCAATCAAAAACGCCATGTAATTACTTTACTTTATTGCTAACCGTTAGCCATAGTAGTAGAAGTAATAGTTGGCGAGACAACTTCATGAAGACACGATGATGGAGATCATGATGATGGAGATCATGGTGTCGTGCCGGTGACGATGGTGATCATGCCGCGCCCCGAAGATGGAGATCAAAGGCGCAAGATGATATTGGCCATATCATGTCACTTTATGATTTGCATGTGATGTTTATCATGTTTTTACATCTTATTTGCTTAGAACGGCGGTAGCATAAATAAGATGATCCCTCACTGAAATTTCAAGAAATGTGTTCCCCCTAAGTGTGCACCGTTGCAAAGGATCGTTGTTTCGAAGCACCACGTGATGATCGGGTGTGATAGATTCTAACGTTCGCATACAACGGGTGTAAGCCAGATTTACACACGCGAAACACTTAGGTTGACTTGACGAGCCTAGCATGTACAGACATGGCCTCGGAACACGAGAGACCGAAAGGTCGAACATGAGTCGTATAGTAGATGCGATCAACATGGAGATGTTCACCATTGATGACTAGTCCGTCTCACGTGGTGATCGGACACGGCCTAGTCGATATGGATCATGTATCACTTAGATGACTAGAGGGATGTCTATCTGAGTGGGAGTTCATTAAATAATTTGATTAGATGAACTTAATTATCATGACCTTAGTCTAAAATTGTCTTTACAATCTATCTTGTAGATCCAACGGCCCACGCTAATGTTGCCCTCAACTTCAACGCGTTCCTAGAGAAAACCAAGCTGAAAGACGATGGAAGCAACTATACGGACTGGGTCCGTAACTTGAGGATCATCCTCATAGCTTCCAAGAAAGCATATGTCCTTGATGCATCGCTAGGTGACGCACCCATTTTCCCAGCAACTCAAGACGTTATGAACGCCTGGCAGTCGCGTAGTGATGATTACTCCCTGGTTCAGTGCGGCATGCTTTACAGCTTAGAACCGGGGCTCCAAAAGCGTTTTGAGCAACACGGAGCATATGAGATGTTCCAAGAGCTGAGAATGGTTTTCCAAGCTCATGCCCGGGTCGAGAGATATGAAGTCTCCGACAAGTTCTTCAGTTGTAAGATGGAGGAAAATAGTTCTGTCAGCGAGCACATACTCAAAATGTCTGGGTTGCACAACCGCTTGTCTCAGCTGGGAGTTAATCTTCCGGATGACTCGGTTATTGACAGAATCCTCCAGTCGCTTCCACCTAGCTACAAGAGCTTTGTGATGAACTTCAATATGCAAGGGATGGAGAAGTCCATTCCTGGGTTATATTCGATGCTGAAATCAGCGGAGGTGGAGATCAAAAAGGAACATCAAGTGTTGATGGTGAATAAGACCACTAGTTTCAAGAAAGGCAAGGGTAAGAAGAACTTCAAGAAGGACGGCAAAGTAGTTGCCGCGCTCGGTAAATCAGTTGCCGGGAACAAGCCCAAGAATGGACCCAAGCCTGAGACTGAGTGCTTTTATTGCAAGGGAACCGGTCACTCGAAGCGGAACTGCCCCAAGTACTTAGCGGATAAGAAGGCCGGCAACGTCAAAGGTATATATGATATACATGTTATTGATGTGTACCTTACCAGCGCTCGTAGTAGCTCCTGGGTATTTGATACCGGTGCGGTTGCTCACATTTGTAACTCAAAACAGGAGCTGCGGAATAAGCGGAGACTGGCGAAGGACGAGGTGACGATGCGCGTCGGGAATGGTTCCAAGGTCGATGTGATTGCCGTCGGCACGCTACCTCTACATCTACCTTCGGGATTAGTTTTAAACCTCAATAATTGTTATTTAGTACCAGCTTTGAGCATGAACATTGTATCTGGATCTCGTTTGATGCGAGATGGCTACTCATTTAAATCCGAGAATAATGGTTGTTCTATTTATATGAGAGATATGTTTTATGGTCATGCCCCGCTGGTCAATGGTTTATTTTTATTGGATCTCGAACGTGATGTTACACATATTCATAGTGTGAATACCAAACGATGTAAAGTTGATAATGATAGTCCCACATACTTGTGGCACTGCCGCCTTGGTCATATTGGTGTCAAACGCATGAAGAAACTCCATGCAGATGGACTTTTGAGTCTCTTGATTATGAATCATTTGACACGTGCGAACCATGCCTCATGGGCAAGATGACTAAGACTCCGTTCTCCGGAACAATGGAGCGAGCAACCAACTTGTTGGAAATAATACATACCGATGTATGCGGTCCAATGAGCGTTGAGGCTCGCGGTGGCTATCGTTATGTTCTCACCCTCACTGATGACTTAAGCAGATATGGGTATGTCTACTTAATGAAACACAAGTCTGAGACATTTGAAAAGTTCAAGGAATTTCAGAGTGAGGTAGAGAATCAACGTGACAAGAAAATAAAGTTCTTGCGATCTGATCGTGGAGGAGAATATTTGAGTCACGAGTTTGGCACGCACTTAAGGGAATGTGGAATTGTTTCACAACTCACGCCGCCTGGCACACCTCAGCGTAATGGTGTGTCCGAATGTCGTAATCGCACTCTATTGGATATGGTGCGATCTATGATGTCTCTTACTGATTTACCGCTATCATTTTGGGGATATGCATTAGAGACTGCCGCATTCACTTTAAATAGGGCACCGTCTAAATCCGTTGAGACGACACCGTATGAATTATGGTTTGGGAAGAAACCTAAGCTGTCGTTTCTGAAAGTTTGGGGATGCGATGCTTATGTCAAGAAACTTCAACCTGAAAAGCTCGAACCCAAATCAGAAAAGTGCGTCTTCATAGGATACCCTAAGGAAACTATTGGGTATACCTTCTACCTCAGATCCGAAGGCAAGATCTTTGTTGCCAAGAATGGATCCTTTCTAGAGAAAGAGTTTCTCTCGAAAGAAGTAAATGGGAGGAAAGTAGAACTTGATGAGGTAATTGTACCCCCTCTCGAACCGGAGAGTAGCGCAGCGCAGGAAAATGTTTCTGTGGTGCCTGCACCGACTAGAGAGGAAGTTAATGAGGATGATCATGAAACTTCAGATCAAGTTACTACTGAACTTCGTAGGTCCACGAGGACGCGTTCCGCACCAGAGTGGTACGGCAACCCTGTCCTGGAAATCATGTTGTTGGACAACGGTGAACCTTCGAACTATGAAGAAGCCATGGCGGGCCCGGATTCCAACAAATGGCTTGAAGCCATGAAATCCGAGATAGGATCCATGTATGAGAACAAAGTATGGACTTTGGTGGACTTGCCCGATGATCGGCAAGCCATAGAAAATAAATGGATCTTTAAGAAGAAGACTGACGCGGATGGTAATGTGACCGTCTATAAGGCTCGGCTTGTCGCTAAGGGTTATCGACAAGTTCAAGGAGTTGACTATGATGAGACTTTCTCACCCGTAGCGATGCTGAAGTCCGTCCGAATCATGTTAGCAGTTGCCGCATTTTATGATTATGAGATCTGGCAAATGGACGTCAAAACGACATTCCTTAACGGTTTCCTTAAGGAAGAATTTTATATGATGCAGCCGGAAGGTTTTGTCGATCCTAAGAATGCTGACAAGGTATGCAAGCTCCAGCCCTCCATCTATGGGCTGGTGCAAGCATCTCGGAGTTGGAACATTCGCTTTGATGAGGTGATCAAAGCGTTTGGGTTTATACAGACTTATGGAGAAGCCTGTATTTACAAGAAAGTGAGTGGGAGCTCTGTAGCATTTCTCATTTTATATGTGGATGACATATTGTTGATGGGAAATGATATAGAACTTTTGGAAAGCATAAAGGCCTACTTGAATAAGTGTTTTTCAATGAAGGACCTTGGAGAAGCTGCTTACATATTAGGCATCAAGATCTATAGAGATAGATCGAGACGCCTCATTGGTCTTTCACAAAGCACATACCTTGACAAGATATTGAAGAAGTTCAATATGGATCAGTCCAAGAAGGGATTCTTGCCTGTATTGCAAGGTGTGAGATTGAGCACAGTTCAATGCCTGACCTCGGCAGAAGATAGAGAAAAGATGAGTGTCATCCCCTATGCCTCAGCTGTAGGCTCTATTATGTATGCCATGCTGTGTACCAGACCTGATGTGAACCTTGCCATAAGTTTGGTAGGGAGGTACCAAAGTGATCCCGGAATGGAACACTGGACAACGGTCAAGAATATCCTTAAGTACCTGAAAAGGACTAAGGATATGTTTCTCGTTTATGGAGGTGCTGAAGAGCTCGTCGTAAAGGGTTACGTCGATGCTAGTTTCGACACAGATCCGGATGACTCCAACTCACAAACCGGATACGTGTATATTTTGAATGGTGGGGCAGTCAGCTGGTGCAGTTGCAAGCAAAGCGTCGTGGCGGCATCTACATGTGAAGCAGAGTACATAGCTGCTTCGGAAGCAGCGCAGGAAGGAGTCTGGATGAAGGAGTTCATCACCGACCTAGGAGTGATTCCCAATGCGTCGGGCCCGATGACTCTCTTCTATGACAACACTAGAGCTATTGCCATTGCCAAGGAGCCCAGGTTTCACAAGAAGACCAAGCACATCAAGCGCCGCTTCAACTCCATTCGTGGTTACATTCAGGATGGAGATATAGATATTTGTAAAGTACATACGGATCTGAATGTCGCAGATCCATTGACTAAACCTCTTCCACGAGCGAAACATGATCAACACCAGAACTCTATGGGTGTTCGATTCATCACAATGTAACTAGATTATTGACTCTAGTGCAAGTGGGAGACTGTTGGAAATATGCCCTAGAGGCAATAATAAAATGATTATTATTATATTTCCTTGTTCATGATAATTGTCTATTGTTCATGCTATAATTGTATTAACCGGAAACCGTAATACATGCGTGAATACATAGACCACACCATGTCCCTAGTGAGCCTCTAGTTGACTAGCTCGTTGATCAATAGATGGTCATGGTTTCCTGACCATGGACATTGGATGTCGTTGATAACGGATCACATCATTAGGAGAATGATGTGATGGACAAGACCCAATCCTAAGCATAGCACAAGATCGTGTAGTTCGTCTGCTAGAGCTTTTCTAATGTCAAGTATCATTTCCTTAGACCATTAGATTGTGCAACTCCCGGATACCGTAGGAATGCTTTGGGTGTATCAAACGTCACAACGTAACTGGGTGACTATAAAGGTGCACTACAGGTATCTCCGAAAGTGTCTGTTGGGTTGGCACGAATCGAGACTGGGATTTGTCACTCCGTGTGACGGAGAGGTATCTCTGGGCCCACTCGGTAATACATCATCATAATGAGCTCAATGTGACCAAGGAGTTAGTCACGCGATCATGTGTTACGGAACGAGTAAAGAGACTTGCCAGTAACGAGATTGAACAAGGTATAGGGATACCGATGATCGAATCTCGGGCAAGTAACATACCGATGGACAAAGGGAATTGTATACGGGATTAATTGAATCCCCGACATCGTGGTTCATCCGATGAGATCATCGTGGAACATGTGGGAGCCAATATGGGTATCCAAATCCCGCTATTGGTTATTGGCCGGAGAGGTGTCTCGGTCATATCTGCATGGTTCTCGAACCCGTAAGGTCTACACACTTAAGGTTCGGTGACGCTAGAGTTGTAATGGGAATTGTATGTGGTTACCGAAAGTTGTTCGGAGTCTCGGATGAGATCCCGGATGTCACGAGGAGTTCCGAAATGGTCCGGAGGTGAAGATTTATATATGGGAAGTCCAGTTTCAGTCACCGGAAAAGTTTCGGGGTTTATCGGTATTGTACCGGGACCACCGAAAGGGTTCCGGGGGTCCACCGGGAGGGGCCACCTGCCCCGGAGGTCCACGTGGGCTGAATATGGGTGGGAACCAGCCCCCTAGTGGGCTGGTGCGCCCCCCCAAGGGCCCAAGGCGCCTAGGGTTGGGAACCCTAGGGCGTGGTGGCGCCTCCCACCAACTTGGGGGGCAAGCTCCCCCCTTGGCCGCCGCCCCCCTCTAGATGGATCTAGGGGGGCCGGCCCCCTCTCCCCTTCAGCCTATAAATAGAGGGGGGGTGGGAGGGCAGCCACACCCCTTGCCCCTGGCGCAGCCCTCCCCCTCCTACACCTCCTCCTCCTCCATAGTGCTTAGCGAAGCTCTGCTGGAGAACCACGAGCTCCACCGCCACCACGCCGTCGTGCTGCCGGAGCTCTCCCTCAACTTCTCCTTCCCCCTTGCTGGATCAAGAAGGAGGAGACGTCCCCGGGCTGTACGTGTGTTGAACGCGGAGGCGCCGTCCGTTCGGCGCTTGGATCGGATCTTCCGCGATTTGAATCGCCGCGAGTACGACTCCATCAACCGC
This sequence comes from Elymus sibiricus, assembly GCA_039707655.1. Lineage (NCBI taxonomy): Eukaryota > Viridiplantae > Streptophyta > Magnoliopsida > Poales > Poaceae > Elymus > Elymus sibiricus. Next base: position 268,905,509 of record CM077673.1, on the reverse strand, counting down.
GTTCTTTGCAACACTTCCGCTTAGCGATCTTCAAGGGTATGAAGATGCACTCCCTCTCTCTCGTTGCTAGCATCTCCTAGATTGATCTTGCTGACACGTAGGATTTTTTTTGAATTATTACTACGTTCCCCAACAGTGGGGTCGCATCGAGAGGACGCTGGAAGGAGGCGGGATCCGTGATATCCAACGTGGCAGGAGTGTGTGTGTGTGGGGGGGGGGGGGCGAGGAGAACCCTAACCAGGCCGGGGAGAATAGAGCACGGGGACGACATGGCTGCACGGGGAGGAGTTGGGTTACCTTCGGCCAGCCGTCGGAAGGGAGCAATGGAGGTTCGTCGTGCACTCCGGCATGCTCTGCATGGCGGCGCTCTGGTGCAGATGCGTTGGGATCGGCGGGGGTAATGGATGGAGGTGCGGGACGGGAGGATCATCGCCTGGAGTAGGCATGGTGACGGGCATAGGTGCACCAGCGGAGGTGGGCGCAGGAGGTGGCGGCGGAGATCGGGGTGTGAGGTGGTCGAGGAAGGATAGGGCTTGGCAGAGGAAGAAGAGGAAAACTGTTCGTGCGCTCATTCTGTGCGGATCGTTGTTTTACTCTGCGGTGGAGAATGGTCAGTCAAGATAAATTACTAAGTGCACACGAAAGATGGGATTAGATTAAAGATAGCCATTAGATTGAGATTAGTGAATCTAATCATGCGGTGGTAATAAGTATGTGTACGTTTCATGGGGTGTTATAGAGAAGATATTGTTTGCTCTTTTATTAGTAGTAAAGATATATTTGTACATACATTAGTTTTGTTTGCTTCAATTTAATGTATATTGATTCCCTCTTGAAGGGAATATGTGCGAAAGACTTATTATTTAGGTTTTGTTTCAATCCCTTACTGGCCTGGTGCTGTTTTGGGGATTTTGATAGGGAACATATATATATGTGCTGTTTTGGTGCCTTTAGGAAGATGCATTATGTGATGCCTTCCTCTTGCCAACTACAGGAAGCTTAACTTTCATTGGTGAATTTACAGATTTTTGTTGAAATCTTAAGGATGCCAGGCAATGTCATCTTTCACGCATAGCAATATATGTTATACCATGTAGATGAATTTTGCGGAAAGAGAAACATATATCATTTTTATTAGGTTATAAGCATAAGTACACTACTAATTGTTGGGCTATTTTGGAATATATGGTCTAAAAATTGCGTTTGCTATTCTAGAATAAGCTGCCCCCTACCCAGCTTATTCTAGATGCCCAACTAAATTAATTTATTTGGAAGCCTACTAATTAAGACTTGCCTAGTAGGCTTCTAAAAATATATTTTTGGTTGGGCTTCTAGAGTAAGCTGGCTAGGAGGCAGCTTATTTTAGAAGCCCAAAAAGCCACCAAAAGAACTGGCCCTTACTATCTTTGCTTCCCTCCATGGTGTCAGTCCGAGTGCTATCTTTTCTGAGATTCTACCTATCTCATTGTCTTTATCACACTTTGGCTCAGATTTTTTCCTTTTTCTTTGGTTTATTTCATATGTTTGATTTGTTTTTGTATCGTGTTGAAGGAATCCTAATTCAGCACTGCTCCTCCAGTTTTTTATAACAGGAAAGTTTTCACCCTGTGAGTGAAAATCTAAAAACAGTTGGAAATTACTTGGAAATGCTTTACTATCCTGGTCTGATTAGAGGGGATGATAAGTTGGAAATTAAGTGGGAATGCTCTGCTTTTCTGTTGAGATTGAATATCCACATTATCCCTATCAAAGTGTGCAGTTTTATTCCTGTTCTTTTTCCTTCTTATTCAATTTGCCCTGTCCCATTTATCTCTAGGTTGAGTATTGTATGAGGTAGCTGCACTCTTGGCTTCTAGGTTGCTATAATCTCATGTTTTCACAAGATCGTCTTTATGTAGGTGAAGTAACTTCATGAAAACATGCCCCATGGGGAAGAGTTGATGTTTGTCAGCAGCAAGATACATTGGTCAATATCTTAATGGATTTGCACTACAGGATGGTTATTCTTTCTCTTACCGTTAGGATCATTACTATAGTTTTTACCGTTCTTTCATTTTATCGCTGACTGTGGTTGCATATGGAGTTTTTACCATGAAATTGTGTTTAGGATTTGTCAAATAGGGGAGTCATTATCTACTAATGTCAAATGATTGAATTACAAGATTTGTTGGAGGCGAGCAAATCCACTTTGAAACAATGCTTATAAGATGTTTTACCTAAATAAAGTTATGTTGTTTAGTGTCTGTATCAGATAAATGAGACAATTGCCACAATACCACTAGTGGAAATCGAAAGTTCCAAAATACCACTCACAAAACCAATGTAGCTAAAATAGCACTACCTTTCAGGTTTTTTATGCCAAAATACCATCGCCGTGAGATGTCAAAGGATTCCCTTCAATCAAACTGCATGATTCTTGTCATGTTTTTTGGAATGCCAGAACTACCCTCATCTAAACCTACTCGTGACCCGGCCTCTGTTCCCATCCCTGTTTTTCTACCAGAGACAAGGCGGCGCGCCCGATCGCGGCTCCTCCTGGCTGGCCTGTCCCCATCTGATTCTCTTGCTCATTCGCGTCCCTGCCGAACTCGCCCTGCCGTGGCCTACCCTGCTCGGCCGTCGCAACCTTGCACAGCTCGCTCTGCCACGACTGTCGGGCCTTTGAGACTGGGGGTACCTAGGCCCGTCTGCCTACGGCCCGGGACACGACACCGGCTTTAAGTGCCGACTGGCCCACTGACGATCTTCATGAGGAAAGCCCTCGCGAGAGCCAGCATCTCGCGAGGCGTGCGACACCGCGCCATCAAGGACCTCCCGAGGCCCCTTTACGGAGCCACCTCCTGAAGCCATCGCGGGGTGGATCCGTCAAGGTTGACCTGGCGGGGTCACGGAGCCCTACCCCCTTCACGTGGCTGACGCGGCCCGCACAGGGCGGCCCCCAGGGTCGCACCAGCTGGCGCGTATAGAGAGAGTTTCCTCTTTGGTGATAGAGGAGCAACGCCAGCTCGCGGGTTCCCAAAGCAATCCCCAAAGGTTTCCTTTCTCGTGCAAGAAGACCAAGACCGAGGGCAGTAGGACGGATGTCACCCACGAGCCCACAAGCACGTCACGATGAGGAGCTTTGACACGCGAAGACCACCTTTTGTCAGGATAGGCTGCAGTCCTATCCCCCTTCAAACTGGCCGTTGTGACAACCCTTCCCGTCTTGTGTTTTCGGGGGAAGAGGACCAAGATCAATATAAGAGTACGAACGAGCCACCGTAGGAAGAGAGAGAAAGGGGGGCAAGAAAGAACACACCTTGTACTCATCCTCATCCCCAAGCAAAACCTGACAAGCAGGAGTAGGGTCTTACACCGCGAGGTGGCCCGAACCTGGGTAAACTGTGTGCCCTTTGTTCGTCTTCCTTAGCTCAAGCCGCCGGAGAGCCACCGTGAGGTTGCGAGGCAGAGTAGGACAGGAGAGCGAGCGCGCCCCCAGTGTTCGAACCTTCTTGGGTCCCCGGAGCCCCGATTCCGACATTTGGTGTGCCAAGTAGGGGGGCGTCGACGTTCTCCAGCTCCGTTTCGACTCCGGGTTCACCAACCCCATGGCCGACGCTCACCATGTGCGCGCTGAGCGTAGGGCGGCCCGGATCGTTCAGACCGCCCAAGTTGGCCGAGGTGGTCGTCGCCACTCCGCCGGCGTCGAGGGCGTTGCGGCCACCGACCCTGGTGCCCGCGAGCAGCAGGACTCCTCCGCGCACCCCTCTGTGCAGAGGGAGGGCCGCACCGCCATGGCTTCTTCCTCCCACGCTCGCCTCGAGCGGGTGAACGCGCAGGCGGCGGTGCTCATGGCACGCGAGCTACTCCGCTATTGCCCCGCAGATGCTGGCTACGATGCGTGGCTGGGCTGTATCACCGAACTCGTCACCGCCGCCGGGGAAGACCCAGCGCCCTCTCGTTCGCTTCGGCCCCTGCCGTCTTGCGCATGGAGCGCCTCCACCCCCTCCCCTGCACGGTGATCGGGTCGAACCCCGGCGTGACGCGCGCCCCTGCGACCAGCACCATGAAGCACCCCCGCGGGACCAGGACGAGGCTAGCTGCCAGATTGTCCACCGCGCGCCACCCGACGCGCACGCGGTCCTCGAGCAGCAGCGCCAACGTCAGGACCGGGTCGTGCAGGACGTGGCTGCGGTCGGGCGCCAGAACCGGGCTGCCCACGCACGCGGCGGTCCTTCGAGCACTGTGGGTTGCCAGGCCTTTACCCGCGAGCTTCACAGGGTGGTTTGGCCTGCCAAGTTCAAGCCCGAGCTGCCCCCGCACTACAACGGCACCCTCGACCCCACGGAGTTCCTCCAACTCTACGCGCTGAGCGTTGAGGCAGCGGGCGACGACGACATGGTCATGATGAACTGGCTCCCGATGGCCCTCAAGCATGGCGCACGATCCTGGCTCCTGAACCCGACCGAGGGTTTGGTCTCTTCGTGGAGCGAACTCTGCGAGCTGTTCATCGCCAACTTCAAGGGCATGCACGACCGCCCCCTCTCTGCCAACGACTTGCGGCACATGAAGCAGCGCCCTGGAGAAACCATGTGCAAGTACATCCAGTGGTTCAGCCAGGTTCGTAACAAGATCCCGCGCGCTACGGATGAAGCCGTCATCATGGTGTTCACCAACGGCGTTAAGGACCTCAAGATGTGTGAAAAGCTCGCCATCAATGACAACCTCAACTCGGCCTTGGAAATGTTCAACATCACCGACAAATGCGCCAAGGCTGAGGAGGGACGCATGTTCCTCCACGATGACCCTGACGCCGCGCTGGATGATGGCAAGGCCAAGGGTAAGGAGGTCAAGCGTAAGGGCCCCACCGTGCTCGCGGCGAAGCCTGAGCAGAAGCGCGGCCGCGACCATAGCGCGCCCGAGAAAGACCGCCGCCCATTATCCATCTACCACGACTTGCACACCCACAACACTGAAGACTGCCAAGAACTCAGGATCTGACATGGCTTGAGACTGCGTCGGTATTTCCCCAAAGAGGAAGGGATGATACAGCACATCGATGGTAAGTATTTCCCTCAGTTATGAAACCAAGGTATCGAACCAGTAGGAGGATGACCACCGGCTAATAAACAGCACCTGCACACAAAGAACAAATACTTGCAACCCGACACGAAAGAGAGGTTGTCAATATCTCTATGGTAAAAAGATAGATTAGGATATGACAGATTGGAGAGATAGATCTCTCAAGAACACAAAATAAAAAGAGCAAATAAAAAGTGCAACAAAGTATTTTTGGGTTTTTGGAATAATAGATCTGAAAACAAAAGCGGCAAAAAGATAGATCAGAAAGCAATATGTTGGAAAAGTAGACCCGGGGGCCGTAGGTTTCACTAGTGGCTTCTCTCATGAGTATAACACACGGTGGGTGAACAAATTATTGTTGGGCAATTGATAGAAGATCAAATAATCATGACGATATCCAAGGCGATAATCATTATATAGGCATCACGTCCAAGATAAGTAGACCGACTCCTGCCTGCATCTACTACTATTACTCCACACATCGACCGCTATCCAGCATGCATCTAGTGTATTAAGTTTATGGAAAAACAGAGTAATGCAATAAGAACGATGACATGATGTAGACAAGATCTATTCATGTAGGAATAGACCCCATCTTGTTATACTTAATAGCAACGATACATGCGTGCCTCGCTGCCCCTTCTGTCACTGGGGGAGGACACCGCAAGATCGAACCCATCACAAAGCACCTCTTCCCATGGCAAGAAAAATCGATCTAGTTAGCCTAACTAAACCAAAGATTCAAATAAGAAATACGAGGCTATAAGTAATCATGCGTATAAGAGATAAAAGAAGACTCAAATAATATTCATGGATAGAAACTGATCATGAACTCAAAATTCATCGGATCCCAACAAACACACCGCAAAAGTTTACATCAAATAGATCTCCAAGAGACCATTGTATTGAGAATCAAAAGAGAGAGAGAGAGAGAGGAAGCCATCTAGCTACTGCCTACGGACCCGTAGATCTATGGTGGACTACTCACGCATCATCGGAGATGCACCAATGAGGATGATGAACCCCTCCGTGATGGTGTTAGATTGGATCTCGAGGCTCTGAAACTTGCGGCGGCTGGATGTGTTTTTCTTCGACTCCTCTAGGATTTCTGGAATATTTGGGAATTTATAGGCATCAGAGGCGGTGGAGAGGGGTCCTGAGGAGGGCACAACCCATCAGGGCGCGCCTGGGGCCTCTAGCGCGCCCTCGTGGGTTGTGGTCTCCACGACCCACCTCTCTGGCACTTCTTTGGCCCACTGGCCTTCTTCTGGTCCAATTTTGTTTTCCAAAAAGTTTCGTCACGATTGGACTCCGTTTGGTACTGATATTCTACGAAGTAAAAAAACAAGCAAAAACAGCAACTGGCACTTTGGCACTATGTCAATAGGTTAGTCCCAAAAAATTATATAAAGTTGCTATAAAATGAATGTAAAACCTCCAAGAATGATAATATAACAGCATGGATCAAGCAAAAATTATAGATACGTTGGAGACGTATCAGGATCCTCCGAGACGAGCGCGTTGGCCGCCGCCCGAATGCAGCGACCGTGGCACTGGACGCAGAGGCGGTGGCGGCCGTGGCGATGACAGGTGGGATGGTCGCGGCGGCAACCCTCACCAGGGCTCGCATGAGCAGCCTCGTGACAACGGCCGACGCGATCAACCTCGCGAGGTGCGTCCACGGGACAACGCCGCGCTTCCCCCGTTGCCACCGCCGCCAAGGAGGAACGACGACAACCAACGTGATGAGGATGCTGGGGGCTATTAAGAGCCTCGCGCGGTGGCTTGCATCCTTGGCAGGGCCCACACCCCTTCGTCGAACCGCTGGTTCAAGCAATTCTCTCGCAAGGTGAACGCCGCCCTCCCAAGGCTGGAAGGCGCGAAGCCCCTCAAGTGGTCCCAGTACGCCATCTCCTTCGACGTCGGGGACAGTCTCAAGTCCACGGCCGCCGCGGGCGCACTCCCTATGATGTGCAGCCCACCATCAGCAATGTCGCCGTCACCAACACCCTCATCGATGGAGGCGCGGGCCTCAACGTGCTCTCTGTGGAGACCTTCGACACGCTCCAGGTGCCCTACGACCAACTGATGCCGACCAGGCCGTTCTCTGGGGTGACCAACGGCTCCACCACTCCGCTGGGGCACATCTGCCTCCCTGTCACATTCGGCACGCGCGACAACTACCACACCGAGCTCATCGATTTTGACGTGGCGCACATCGGCCTCCCGTACAACGCCATCCTGGGATACCCGGCGCTGGCCAAGTTTATGGCAGCAACGCACCACGGCTACAACGTCCTCAAGATGCCGGGATGCAGCGGCGTCATCACCATTGCTTGCGACGAAAAGAACGTGGTCTGCTCCCTCGAGCACGCCTACAAGCTTGCCGCGGCGGAGCATTCCGATGACGCGCATGATGTTGGGCCTCGTGAGGCCGCACCCCCGAGGAAGGAGCAGCTGTTGCACGCCCCAAGCCTCGCCAAGACAAAGAACGTAGCCCCTACCGACGCGGGTCCCGCACCCGTTGCCGGCACTGACCGCCTCCCGGCATAGGAAGGCGTGCCCGGACCCTCCCTCAGGCTTGGCTCGGGGGCTTCCATCTGGAAAGCGTCTGACTTGGCCGGTATGACGAGGGAGGTGCTCGGGCACCACTTGGAGGCGTGCCTCGTCGCGCACCCCCGCAAGGAAGGAGCGTGGCGCCAGACGCTGGCGTCGCAGAAGTTCATCGACCAAGAAATCGGTGGGCTGCACGAGCAGCGCCGCCCGGAGTGCTCCGGCGGCCAGGCGGTCACCCCCAGGAGGGGCGGTGGTGAGCGCATGTGCATCGACATCGCGGTCCTTAACAGGGCCGGATCCCAAGGCCTCTTCCGACCACACGTCATCACCTACCGCGTCCGCATGCCATTTGGCTTGTTGAACGCCGGCGTCGCCTTCCAAAGGCTGGCACAGTTTGCGATGGCGCCTCACGCGGCGCCGAGGCCCCGCGAGCCTCCACGACTTCAGGAGCCGGCCAGCCCCTGAGGAGCAAACCTTCACGGCATGCTCCTGTCGGGGTTCTGGGATCGGGGGTACCTAGACCTGCCTGCCTGCGGCCCAGCGCGTGGCCCAGCACGGCGGCCTGGTACGGCCCAACAACAAGCCCCCCAAGTCAAGGCCCTCGCGAGAGCCCCCGCCTCGCGAGGAGAGCAACACCAAGACCTCCGGAGAAGTGGCATCCCCCCGGGCTGCCTCCCGAGGAGCGGATATTCCTATGCAAGTACCCGTCCTCATGAGGCCGGGATGACGTGGGTTCTGACGGCAGAGCCAGGTGGGCGCCAGCGGGCGCAGAAGGAGGACAGTTTCCTCTTTCGTGATAAGGAGGCAAGGACGTACGCGGGTTCCCAAGGAACCCCCAAAGGTTTCCTTCCTAGTACAAGAGGACCAAGACCACGAGCTCGGCAGGACGGATGTCATCGCTGAGCCCACCACCGCGTCACACCCGGAAGCTTTGCAGGCGAAGACCACCTTTAGTCAGGATAGGATGTACATTTTGTCCCCTTTCAAATTTGGCCGTTGTGGGATCCCTTCCCGCCTATGCGATAAGGGAAGAGGACCATGGCTACTATAAAGAGGGACTAGCTCCCACCGTAGAAGTCAAGTTGGACTCACCAGTTCATCACTGCCAAGAGCCCTCGTGAGGCCACCCAACCAATGTACCAGTTCATCCTTAGCCTCCTCGTTAGGCCAATCCACCACAAAGCAGGAGTAGGGTTTTACACCGCTAGGTGGCCCGAACCTGGGTAAATCTCTGAGTCCATCTTCTTCCCCACTCACACTTATTTGACACAGCTAGGCTGTACGGTGACATGCTCGGGACTTCGAACCGGTTGAGTTCTTCGCACACGCCCAAGTGTTCGAACCTTGTTGGGGTTTGCGGAGCCCCGATTCCGACAGCTCCGTTGGGCGGCCAGATGCTTCCGCAGCAGCACAATTGCCAGGTGACTTTTTGTTTTGTTCAAATTGAGGGCACCCTTCGGGCCGCAATACCCGCAAGCTGGCATGGGTCCGTCCCTGCAGCATTCCCACTTTTTGGATGTGTAGCGAACCTTGTCATCTCTTTCGGAGTTTATGCTATTTGCTTAAGCCTAGCGCTCGGTGCCTCGCCACCGTTTTAAATCGCCGCGCCCCCGTGGCCCGTCTTTCGAATATCCCTTGGCTGGTGTTAGACACAGCATCTGTGCTCGGGTGCGTCCCTGCAGCATTGATAAATCCAAGCGATCGAGCTCTGTCTCGCGGGCTTGCTCCCGTGCACGTCACCTCCTGAGGTCCTTGGTATCTCGCCCCTCAGGGGATTGCCGAGAGTAGGAGAGTAAGGGCACGACTTGATATGTATGACTGCCAGTTGGGTGTTTCGTCACCTCGGGCGCCATGCATCGGGTGGCTTTCCCCTGATCATCTCATCAAGGAACCCGACACAGCGTCTGTGCTCGGATCCGTCCCTGTAGCGTCGCTAAACCCGAGTGACTGAGCTCTGTCTGACGGGCTGCCCCCGTACACGTCACCTCCTGGGTAAATCTCTGAGTCCATCTTCTTCCCCGCTCACACTTATTCAATGCAGCTAGGCCGTAGGGTGACAGGCTCGGGACTTCGAACCGGTTGAGATCTTTGCACACGCCCCAGTGTTCGAAGCTTGTTGGGTTTTGCGGAGCCCCGATTCCGACATTTGGCGCGCCAGGTAAGGGCCCCACCGTGCTCGCGGCGGCGCCGGAGCAGAAGCGCGGCCGCGACCATAGCGCGCCCGAGAAAGACCGCCGCCCATTATCCATCTACCACGACTTGCACACCCACAACACTGAAGACTGCCAAGAACTCAGGATCTGACATGGCTTGAGACCGCGTCGGTATTTCCCCAAAGAGGAAGGGATGATACAGCACATCGACGGTAAGTATTTCCCTCAGTTATGAAACCAAGGTATCGAACCAGTAGGAGGATCACCACCGGCTAATAAACAGCACCTGCACACAAAGAACAAATACTTGCAACCCGACACGAAAGAGAGGTTGTCAATCTCTCTATGGTAAAAAGATAGATTAGGATATGACAGATTGGAGAGATAGATCTCTCAAGAACACAAAATAAAAAGAGCAAATAAAAAGTGCAACAAAGTATTTTTGGGTTTTTGAAATAATAGATCTGAAAACAAAAGCGGCAAAAAGATAAATCGGAAAGCAATATGTTGGAAAAGTAGACCCGGGGGCCGTAGGTTTCACTAGTGGCTTCTCTCATGAGTATACCACACGGTGGGTGAACAAATTACTGTTGGGTAATTGATAGAAGATCAAATAATCATGACGATATCCAAGGCGATAATCATTATATAGGCATTACGTCCAAGATAAGTAGACCGACTCCTGCCTGCATCTACTACTATTACTCCACACATCGACCGCTATCCAGCATGCATCTAGTGTATTAAGTTTATGGAAAAACAGAGTAATGGAATAAGAACGATGACATGATGTAGACAAGATCTATTCATGTAGGAATAGACCCCATCTTGTTATCCTTAATAGCAACGATACATGCGTGCCTCGCTGCCCCTTCTGTCACTGGGGGAGGACACCGCAAGATCAAACCCATCACAAAGCACCTCTTCCCATGGCAAGAAAAATCGATCTAGTTAGCCTAACTAAACCAAAGATTCGAATAAGAAATACGAGGCTATAACTAATCATGCGTATAAGAGATAAAAGAAGACTCAAATAATATTCATGGATAGAAACTGATCATGAACTCAAAATTCATCGGATCCCAACAAACACACCGCAAAAGTTTACATCAAATAGATCTCCAAGAGACCATTGTATTGAGAATCAAAAGAGAGAGAGAGAGGAAGCCATCTAGCTACTGCCTACGGACCCGTAGATCTATGGTGGACTACTCACGCATCATCGGAGATGCACCAATGAGGATGATGAACCCCTCCGTGATGGTGTTAGATTGGATCTCGAGGCTCTGAAACTTGCGGCGGCTGGATGTGTTTTTCTTCGACTCCTCTAGGGTTTCTGGAATATTTGGGAATTTATAGGCATCAGAGGCGGTGGAGAGGGGTCCTGAGGAGGGCACAACCCATCAGGGCGCGCCTGGGGCCTCTGGCGCGCCCTCGTGGGTTGTGGTCTCCACGACCCACCTCTCTGGCACTTCTTTGGCCCACTGGCCTTCTTCTGGTCCAATTTTGTTTTCCAAAAAGTTTTGTCACGATTGGACTCCGTTTGGTACTGATATTCTACGAAGTAAAAAAACAAGCAAAAACAGCAACTGGCACTTTGGCACTATGTCAATAGGTTAGTCCCAAAAAATGATATAAAGTTGCTATAAAATGATTGTAAAACCTCCAAGAATGATAATATAACAGCATGGAAAAAGCAAAAATTATAGATACGTTGGAGACATATTAGGATCCTCCGAGACGAGCGCGTTGGCCGCCGCCCGAACGCAGCGACCGTGGCACTGGACGCGGAGGCGGTGGCGGCCGTGGCGATGACAGGTGGGATGGTCGCGGCAGCAACCCTCGCCAGGGCTCGCATGAGCAGCCTCGTGACAACGGCCGACGCGATCAGCCTCGCGAGGTGCGTCCACGGGACAACGCCGCGCTTCCCCCGTTGCCACCGCTGCCAAGGAGGAACGACGACAACCAACGTGATGAGGATGCTGGGGGCTATTAAGAGCCTCGCGCGGTGGCTTGCATCCTTGGCGGGGCCCACACCACTTCGTCGAACCGCTGGTTCAAGCAATTCTCTCGCAAGGTGAACGCCGCCCTCCCAAGGCTGGAAGGCGCGAAGCCCCTCAAGTGGTCCTAGTACGCCATCTCCTTCAACGTCGGGGACAGTCTCAAGTCCACGGCCGCCGCGGGCGCACTCCCTATGATGTGCAGCCCACCATCAGCAATGTCGCCGTCACCAACACCCTCATCGATGGAGGCGCGGGCCTCAACGTGCTCTCTATGGAGACCTTCGACACGCTCCAGGTGCCCTACGACAACTGATGCTGACCAGGCCGTTCTCTGGGGTGACCAACGGCTCCACCACTCCGCTGGGGCACATCTGCCTCCCTGTCACATTCGGCACGCGCGACAACTACCACACCGAGCTCATCGATTTTGACGTGGCGCACATCGGCCTCCCGTACAACGCCATCCTGGGATACCCGGCGCTGGCCAAGTTTATGGCAGCAACACACCACGGCTACAACGTCCTCAAGATGCCGGGATGCAACGGCGTCATCACCATTGCCTGCGACGAAAAGAACGTGGTCTGCTCCCTCGAGCACGCCTACAAGCTTGCCGCGGCGGAGCATTCCGATGACGCGCAGGATGTTGGGCCTCATGAGGCCGCACCCTCGAGGAAGGAGCAGCTGTTGCACGTCTCAAGCCTCGCCAAGACAAAGAACGCAGCCCCTGCCGACGCGGGTCCGGCGCCCGTTGCCGGCACTGACCGCCTCCCGGCATAGGAAGGCGCGCCCGGACCCTCCCTCAGGCTTGGCTCGGGGGCTTCCATCTGGAAAGCGTCTGACTTGGCCGGTATGACGAGGGAGGTGCTCGGGCACCACTTGGAGGCGTGCCTCGTCGCGCACCCCCGCAAGGAAGGAGCGTGGCGCTAGACGCTGGCGTCGCAAAAGTTCATCGACCAAGAAATCGGTGGGCTGCATGAGGAGCGCCGCCCGGAGTGCTCCGGCGGCCAGGCGGTCACCCCCAGGAGGGGCGGTGGTGAGCGCATGTGCGTCGACATCGCGGTCCTTAACAGGGCCGGATCCCAAGGCCTCTTCCGACCACACGTCATCACCTACCGCGTCCGCATGCCATTTGGCTTGTTGAACGCCGGCGTCGCCTTCCAAAGGCTGGCACAGTTTGTGATGGCGCCTCACGCGGCGCCGAGGCCCCGCGAGCCTCCACGACTTCAGGAGCCGGCCAGCCCCTGAGGAGCAAACCTTCACGGCATGCTCCTGTCGGGGTTCTGGGATCGGGGGTACCTAGACCTGCCTGCCTGCGGCCCAGCGCGTGGCCCAGCACGGCGGCCCGGTACGGCCCAACAACAAGCCCCCCAAGTCAAGGCCCTCGCAAGAGCCCCCGCCTCGCGAGGAGAGCAACACCAAGACCTCCGGAGAAGTGGCATCCCCCCGGGCTGCCTCCCGAGGAGCGGAGATTCCTATGCAAGTACCCGTCCTCGTGAGGCCGGGATGACGTGGGTTCTGACGGCAGAGCCAGGTGGGCGCCAGCGGGCGCAGAAGGAGGACAGTTTCCTCTTTCGTGATAAGGAGGCAAGGACGTACGCGGGTTCCCAAGGAACCCCCCAAAGGTTTCCTTCCTAGTACAAGAGGACCAAGACCACGAGCTCGGCAGGATGGATGTCATCACCGAGCCCACCACCGCGTCACACCCGGAAGCTTTGCAGGCGAAGACCACCTTTAGTCAGGATAGATGTACATTTTGTTCCCGTTGTGGGATCCCTTCCCGCCTGTGCGATAAGGGAAGAGGACCATGGCTACTATAAAGAGGGACTAGCTCCCACCGTAGAAGTCAAGTTGGACTCACCAGTTCATCACTGCCAAGAGGCCTCGTGAGGCCACCCAACCAATGTACCAGTTCATCCTTAGCCTCCTCGTTAGGCCAATCCACCACAAAGCAGGAGTAGGGTTTTACACCGCTAGGTGGCCCGAACCTGGGTAAATCTCTGAGTCCATCTTCTTCCCCGCTCACACTTATTTGACGCAGCTAGGCTGTACAGTGACATTCTCGGGACTTCGAACCGGTTGAGTTCTTCGCACACGCCCAAGTGTTCGAACCTTGTTGGGGTTTGCGGAGCCCCAATTCCGACAGCTCCGTTGGGCGGCCAGATGCTTCCGCAGCAGCACAATTGCCAGGTGACTTTTTGTTTTGTTCAAATTGAGGGCACCCTTCGGGCCGCAATACCCGCAAGCTGGCATGGGTCCGTCCCTGCAGCATTCCCACTTTTTGGATGTGTAGCGAACCTTGTCATCTCTTTCGGAGTTTATGCTATTTGCTTAAGCCTAGCGCTCGGTGCCTCGCCACCGTTTTAAATCGCCGCGCCCCCGCGACCCGTCTTTCGAATATCCCTTGGCTGGTGTTAGACACAGCATCTGTGCTCGGGTGCGTCCCTGTAGCGTTGATAAATCCAAGCGATCGAGCTCTGTCTCGCGGGCTTGCTCCCGTGCACGTCACCTCCTGAGGTCCTTGGTATCTCGCCCCTCAGGGGATTGCCGAGAGTAGGCGAGTAAGGGCGCGACTTGATATGTATGACTGCCAGTTGGGTGTTTCATCACCTCGGGCGCTATGCATCGGGTGGCTTTCCCCTGATCATCTTATGAAGGAACCCGACACAGTGTCTGTCGTGGGAAACGAACACCTATGGGATCGCTATCGAGCAGATCCCTTTACGGTTCGGCAAGGGGAGAGGATTGCACGAAGAGCAGAACTAGCGAACAGCACACGGGGAATTTACCCAGGTTCGGGCCGCACGGATGCGTAAAACCCTACTCCTGCTTTGATGGTATTATTGTGGATATTCTTGGCCAAGTTCTGGGAGCTACAGTAGCAGCTACGCATGCAGAATGAGCTTCCGAAGTGCTCCCCCCATAGCTATGCCTTGGGCCTCCTTTTTATATGAGTCAAAGGGGCTACCACAGTGGCATAAGGGATAAGGTATGAGGTGGGAAGTAGCTACAGGGTCACTACAGTGTTATCATACCTAACCCTGACGGCTTAGGACAAGCTCATTAAATGCACCGTGAGGTGTCCGTCGAGGTGTCCCTCAGCGTCTCGGGCTTGGAAAAGCTTTACAGGGGATGGGCAAAAGCAGCCATCCCATCAGCACCGCTTAAGCATCTCGTGGCCAGCATCGCGCCACGTCACCATGAGGACAAACCCTAAACGACAAGGCTGGCTGCTGCGCAAGAGCGATAGCGCTACACTGTGCAGAGCCTTGCCGGGGCTGAATCCTTGCCGGGCCCGGGGCTTGCCGGGTCCGATGCTTGCCGGGATCGGGGCTTGCCGGGCCCGGGTCTTGCCGGCCGCGAGGCCTTGCCGGCAAGGGTCTTGCCGGGCCTTCGCACCCCTTTGGCCTTCTGCCTTCTGGTCCGGTCGTTGACTTGAACGTCTCTTCCCGGCAAGGCTTGCCGGGTTCCTGGCTTGCCGGGTTCCTGGCTTGCCGGCTCGCTCCTCGCCGGCAAGCACTATCTTCGTCTTGAGATTGCTCCTAGCTATTCCCCGGCAAGGCCTGCCGCGGTTCGGCTACAACTGCCCGTACACAAGTAAGGGGTACTAAAGGGGCCCATACTTTAGTACACCGACAGGAGCCCCCGGGCCTAGGCCATACACGGATGCCAGGCCTGTTGGGCTAGGCCCAAAACAGTGCACGGGTGCACGTGGCAGGGAATAACTGTCCGTAATCATGATCTCTTTTACCACGCCCCTCCACTACGCGCATTAATCGCGCGACGCGGGAGACGTGGGCGCGCAGTAAAAGCGGGCGGTTAAAGAGCCAGCCCCGCGCCTTCCCCATAAAAAAGGAATCGCAGAGACGCTGCTCATTTACCCCCCATCGCTTTCACCTTTCCAATCTCAATCTCAGAACCGTCGCCACCGTCTTCTTCCTTGCGCCCAAAACAGAGCTTTTCTCCCTCCGCCTGCCTCCACCGCGCTCTCGACGTCTTCAACGCCCACTCCCATAGCCACCATGCCGCCCAAGCCGAGCAAGGGCAAGGGCAAGGCGGAGGAAGCGGCCGCCGCGGAGAGCAAGCTGGTGAAGATGCGGAAGGAGCGCGCTGTCTTCCCCCCGACGCTTGATGCGAAGGCCTTGAAGAAGAGGTACCAATTCGCATGGGCGAAGGAGACCACGGCGCATCCAGCCACCAAAGTGAGTGTAGCTTCTCGTAGGGCAGAGCCAGGGGATTATCCCTTCTTTGCCGATTACTTCTGGTGCGGCCTCTGCCCTCCGTACTCGGATTTCTTCGTAGATATCATGATCACTTACGGCTTCCAGCTGCTAGACTTCACGCCGAATGCCGTGACTTGCATGTCCGTCTTCGCGCACCTTTGCGAAAATTTCGTTGGGGTCATCCCGAGCACATCACTTTTCCGGCACTACTTCTACCCCCGCATCCAAAAGGGCGACGCCCTCTCCGGTAGCATCGCTTGGATTCCGAGGACGGCGACCAAGGAGACGTACCCAGAGGGGCTCTATCGCGAGAGATGGGATGAGTGGCGCAGCAAGTGGTGCTGGGTCCGAGAAAAGGAGCCCCTACCGTTCTGCGAGGTGCGGAAGCAGAAGGTGGTCCGCGGCAAGGATTGGGGTGCTGCGGACCCTGACGACAGCAAGCTGACCATCGCCACCACCAGGATACTCCGCCTCAAGGCTGCCGGGCTGAGGGTGGAGATGATTGCTTCAGATTTCCTTCGCCGGCGCATCGCCCCACTGCAGAACAAAGGGCGTCCTGCCTGGGAGTACACGAATGCCGCCGACGTCATGAGGGTGCGGCCTGGGCTGGATAATAATCTAACAGCCATGGGGCACGCAGCCCTCTGCCAACAACTCTTCAATTCTGGGACAGTGGGGAACTTGCCGGCGGGCGTCGTTCCACTGTGCAACAACTCATCACTCACCTCCATCATCACCATGATGCCGGTGTTCAATGCCCATAGCATCGACAAGAGGTGGATCGAGCCGTCCGCGGAGCAGGTGCTGGCGTTCTTCGACAACTTGACGGAGAAGGCCATCCGCGAGGAGGACCTTGTCCGCGCTACCACAGAGGAGGAGCTCGCCCACATCGCCGACAGGGCGGAAGAGGCGAACCTTGCCGAAGAAGCTGGCAGCGCCGAGTCCAGCGAGGGCGAGGACTTGCTGCGGGAAAATCTTGCCGGGCGAGGTCAGGCTGCCGGGGAGCCGAGCAGAGCCGCTGCCGGGGGCCCTTTTGTTGGAGCGGCCGCCGACGAGGAAGAGGAGGAGGAAGAGGAGCCCCCAGCTCTTCGACAGGCACGGAGACGCATCCTTCGGAAGGCCAGCACCGGCGCTCCTGCTTACCAGCCAGCGCCTAACGATGAAGCCTCCGGCAAGGAGGCTGCTGACGAAGCGGCGCGGCAAGCCGTTGCCGGCGAGGCAACGCGGCAAACCGTCGCCGGCAAGCGCCCCAGAACGACCTCTCCTCCTCCGCCAAGCACTGTGACGGAGGCCGCCTTCGACCTATCCATCCTCGAGAACGAGGAGGAAGAAGAGGAGTAAGTGTTCTGCCACAGCTTCCGTTCTTGCTTTCTGATTTCCTTGATTAATCTTGATGATCTTGCCTCCACAGGGATGAAGAGACCTTGGCGGAGAGGATGGCCAAGAAGGCCAAGATTTCCACGGGCGTCGAGCCGCCGGCAAGCACTTCTGAAGAGCCGGTGACTATCGAGTCCAGCCCGGAGCCAAGCCCAAGGCACAATCCTCGCCGCAGCCCCCGGCACAGCCCCCAGCGTGAGCCAATTACTCTCTTTCCGCTGGCGAGTGCCGGGGCGGTAATCTTCACAGCTAACATCTTGGGGCGCGCAGGAACAGAGCAGCAACAGAGGTCGCCGGCAAGGACCACCCTCGACATGCCGCACCCGTCGACCACGCAGCCCACAAAGGAATCTTCAGGCGGGTTCTACTGCGACGACCTTGACGCAGGTGAACCACTCGCCCTTCGAAATCTTTTCTCTCTCTTGTTTTTTTTTTGTCTTCTTGAACTTCCTTCCCAGCTTCATCTTAATTAACTCCTTGATCTTCAATCTTCTTCTGACAGAGCTCATGGATACTGACGCCGTCACTGAAGAGACCACCAAGGATGCCGCCACTGAAGCCGGCAAGGTTGCTGCCGAAGAGGCCGCCAAGCATGCCGTCGCCGAGGCCGCCAAGGCCGCCAAGGCCGCTGCCGCTGAGGCCGCCAAGGCCACTGCCGCCGAGGCCGCCAAGGCCGCCGAGGGAGCCGGCGAGGAGACCCGCGGCAATACTGACGGCGCTTCCGCCGCAGGAGCGCCAGGCGCTTCTACTGCCGCGGGGCCCTCGACTGCCGAAGACCAATCCTCGTCGTTCCAGGCCCCTCCCTCAAGCCAATATATCAGGGCCGGCAAGAACGTCGTCAGCATGCCGGGGTCGGCAAGCATCAAAGAGCTGGTTGAAGGAGAGCATCTTGACGGGGAAATCACCGTCGCTGCCGTCAGTGAGCTCAAGGAGGAGCAGCTACTTCAGGCCATGAATGACAATTATCAGAAGCTCCAGACGCTCTACCGCGCCCGGAAGGAGAAACTGGACTCCCGGGCAGCGCTCGTCGAGGCCGCGGAAGGAGACTTCCAACAACGCGTCACGGAGACACAGGCTTGGTATGGCGAGGCCCTCCAAGAGCTGAATATTTATCGGGAGCAGCTGGCGGAAGAGCGGAACGTCCTCCTGCTGAAGCAATCAGACATCGAGAAAGCGCAGGAGGAGGCCGCCCAGCAAGCCGCCGCGGTAGAAGCCCTCTTGACGCAGCGCCGCATCAGCCTTGACGCCCAAGAAGAAGACCTTGCCGCCCGCGAGGCGGCGCTTGCTGCCAAGCTTCGCAACAAGGATGAAGAGCTCGAAAGTCTTGTCGCGCGGCGGGTCCAGGAGCTTGAACAAAGCCAAACGGCAGCGCTCGCCGCTCTGACTGCAGACCACGCCGGCAAGCTCAAGGAGGCACTCTACGCTGCCGAGGCTGCGGAGACCGTCAAGAACTCGCTGGAGGGGAAGGCGAAGAAGCTGGAAGCCATTCTCGAGGAACACGGCAAGAAGATCGCTGCCCTCGAGGCCGAGAAGGAGAAAACCCTCCACAGCCTGGTGGAGATGCAGCTCGCCGCGTCCGAGAAGATCAAACAGCTCGCCTCCGCCAACGACTCCATTGCAAATCTGAAGCTGAAACTATCCACGTTGGAGGAGTCCCTGGAAGCTGCCCGAGCTCGCGGAAAGACCTTGGCTAAGGACCTCCACGACGAGCAGGAGCTACTCAAGAACGCCTACGCCACGCATCAAGATTATGTCACCGGCACAGAGGTCTGGACCGCCAGGCTGGTGGACGTCGCCAAGAGGCTTGCCGCGGAGCTGGAGGGCATGAACCTTCAGGGCTTCGGGTATTCTGCCAGCGACAGGATAAGCGAGAGCGCCAGGATCACCATGTTCTTTGAAGGTCTCGTCGATGCGCTCAAGCAACTCCAAGCAACCCACTCCGGCAAGCTCGCCAGCGAGTCCAGGAAGCTCTGCCAGGACGTGGTCCAGATGCTGCTGATGAAAGTGGCGTACAGGAATCCCGGCGTCGATTTCACCAAGGTCTTCGGCCGCCTGCCGAAGGATGCGGACGCCAAGGCTCTGCAGGAGCTTGTCGCGCCCATCGTCGAACGGATAGGCCAAGTGAAGAGGGTAGAAGGCAACCGCCGAGATTAACTGTAGCCCTCCTTATCCTTCTCCTTGTCTTGCCGCCGCGTTACATGTAAAAGATAAACATTTGGTCTTATGTTAGTAACGTGGCGACTATCTTATATATAATCTGCTCTATCTGAATCTATGCATGCTATTCCCCCTTGATCAATCTCTCTTTGTATAGCATATACCCTACGCTTTACTGGGCACTCGCCGGAGCATGGCCTTACCGCGAGCGCTGGACCGGAGCCCGACAGCGTTCAGCAGGCGGTGCTGCTCACGGCAAGAAACCTTGACGCTTTCAGCGCGGCCACCTAAACCGTTGAGCGGACTCGAAACGGAATAAGGGCGCAGCCTAATCGCGACAAGATTCCATCGCGTGCAGGTTTTCCATACAAAGCCGAAATCGTTCAAGGGATATAGCCTTACAAAAAATTGAAATCTGCTAAAGGGGTCAGCAACTTAGCTCTGGCTTTCGCCGCTATTCTTTTCTTCTCCCGGCAAAGCATCAACCTTGAACGTCCCCTGGTATCCATTCCATCATTCCCCTTCCCCCCGGCAAACTTGCGCGTGAGGGAATCTTCTATCTCTTTAAGAAAAAGAAAGAAGAGAAAATAAATGTTATGGAACCTGGACGGTTTGTTAGATCTCACAGGGGGGCATTGCCAGGAGCTTGCCGGAGCGTTATGCTGCCGCGAGCACTGGACCGGAGTCCGACAGTGTTCAGCGTGGCGTATCGCTACTACGGCAGGAAATCGGGGCAAGCGCAATATACACTTCAGATAAACACATGCATACATAAAGCATGAAATCGGCAAGAAACGTAAAGCACTGCAAACTCATTAACTATGCACAAAAGATGTGCCTGCTCTGTACAAAGGATCACATGCCATCCGGCAAGATTAGTACAGAATGGCGTTGCCGGGATCCTGCCGGAGCGTTACGCTGCCGCGAGCGCTGGATTCGGGTCGTCAGCAGCCTGCTGGCCGTATCGCTATCACAGCAAGAAACCCAACAACTGCCCTTCACGGGTAGAACTTGCGAAGGTGCTCGATATTCCAGGAGTTGCTCACCGGCAAGCCCTCTTCGGTCTCCAGGCGGACAGCGCCAGGCCTGGTGACTCGCACTACCCGGTAAGGGCCTTCCCACTTCGGCGTCAACTTGTTGGAATTCTTGGCCGACTGAACGTGCCGAAGAACAAGGTCGCCTTCCTCAAGACTCCGGGCATGAACCTTGCGGCTATGATAGCGGCGCAAAGCTTGCTGATAGCGAGCGGCTCGCACAGCAGCCCGAAGACGGTTCTCCTCAAGGAGCAGCGCGTCGCCTTGCCGCAGCTGTTCTTGCTCAAGCTCATCATAAGCGAGCACTCGAGGTGACCCGTATATGAGTTCCGTGGGGAGAACTGCCTCCGCTCCGTAGACCAGAGCGAAGGGTGTCTGGCCGGTGGCTCGATTTGGCGTCGACCTGATCGACCAAAGAACCGCCGGCAGCTCATCAATCCAGCGTCTTCCATGCTTGCGCAGCTTGTCGAAAGTTCTGGTCCGGAGACCGCGCAGCACTTCAGCGTTCGCCCTCTCCGCTTGGCCATTACTCCTCGGGTGAGCAACAGAGGCAAGACAAATCTTGCCGCCAAGGTCTTGGACGTACTGCTTGAAGGTGCGACTAGTGAACTGCGTACCGTTGTCGGTGATGATCCTGTTCAGCACACCAAAACGGCACACAATCCCCTTGAAGAACTTGACCGCTGACTGTGCCGTCACCTTCCTCACTGCTTCCACTTCTGGCCACTTCGTGAACTTGTCGACGGCAACGTACAAGTACTCGAAGCCCCCGGCAGCGCGGGGGAAGGGACCCAGTATGTCGAGCCCCCAGACCGAGAAGGGCCAGGAGAGAGGAATCGTCTGGAGAGCTTGAGCTGGCTGATGAAGTTGCTTCGAATGAAACTGGCACGCTTCACACTTGGTTACTAGTGCAGTTGCATCCTGGAGAGCAGTAGGCCAGAAGAATCCTTGCCGGAATGCCTTGCCGGCAAGGGCCCTTGAGCCTATGTGGGATCCACATATGCCCCCATGAATCTCTGCCAACAGTTCTAGTCCATCTTCCCGAGGAATGCACTTCAATTTCACACCGTTGGGTCTCTTTCTGTACAGGACGTCGTCGACGAACTGGTACGTACTTGACTGACGGGCTACTTTTTCAGCTTCTTCCTGCTCTTCAGGGAGTTCTCCCGTCTGAAGGAAATGGACTATTTGCTGCGCCCATGCCGGAGCTTGCGGCTCGACGACAAGGACTAAAGGCAACTCTTCAGCTGCGGGAGCATTTGCTTCTACGGCAAGAACCTGAGGTTCTTGGCGGAGCAGCTGCTCACCGGCAACTGGTATTTCTTCGGTCGCAGGGGCGCTTGCTTCGGCGGCAAGAACTTGAGGCTCTGCACGAAGCCGCTGCTCACCGGCAACCGGGTCGTTCCCGGCAAGATTCTTGCCGGGGTCTTCGGGAAGCCCTGCCGGGATGTACTCGCCGGTACTTAACTTTCTTCTTTTATCAGGCCTTGTCGATGGCGACACGGATGGTTGAGTCAAGCGGAGCACAAAAGTCCCTGGTTCCACAGGTAACTTGAGTGCGGCACGCTTCGACAGGTCGTCAGCAATGCTGTTCTCTGATCGAGGAACATGCTCTGTCTGAAGACCGTCAAAGCGCTCTTCCAGCTTCCTCACTTCATCAACGTAAGCTTCCATCAACGGGCTCTGATAATCTTTGTTGACCTGCCTCACGACGAGCTGGGAGTCACCCCTGACGATGAGCTTCCTGATCCCAAGGTCTGCCGCGATCCTGAGACCGGCAAGCAATCCTTCATACTCTGCCTTGTTATTGGTCGATCTCTCCCGGGGAAAATGCATCTGGATGACGTACTTGAGGTGCTCTCCGGTGGGTGCGACAAGCAGCACACCGGCACCGGCGCCTTGCAGCGAAAAGGCTCCATCAAAGTACATGACCCATGTTTGCCCTGATTCCTTCCCGGGGGTCACTGATTCTTGAACTTCGTCGTCTGGCGTTGGCGTCCATTCTGCAATGAACTCTGCCAAGGCTCTGCTCTGGATAGTTGAAGTACTTTCGAACTTGAGACCAAAGCATGACAGCTCCAACGCCCACTCTACAATCCTGCCAGTCGCTTCCGGGTTCCGGAGAATCCGTTGCAACGGAAAGCGAGTGACGATGGTGATCTCATGTGCTTGGAAGTAATGGCGCAGCTTCCTCGAGGCCATGAGAAGGCCGAAGAGCAGCTTCTGCACACCAGAATATCTCGACCTAGCCCCCTGCAACAGGGAGCTGACGAAATAGACTGGGCGCTGCACCATCTTCTTCTTCTGTGCTGCTAAACTTGACTGCGCAAATCCTTCCTTGCCGGCACCAGACTCTGCCGGGGCTGCCCCCGGCAAGCCGCTTGGCGGGCCTGCCGTTGCCGCTGCATCCTCCTCTGCTTCTCTCTCCGCCACCAGCGCAGCACTAACCACTTGATTTGTTGCCGCTAGATATAGCAGCAACGGCTCTTGTGGCCTAGGCGCGACTAGTACTGGCGAAGAAGAGAGGTACCTCTTCAAATCCTGCAGCGCTGCCTCCGCTTCCGGAGTCCACTTCATTGGACCTGCCTTCTTCAAAATTTTGAAAAACGGCAGGGCGCGCTCAGCAGACTTTGAGATGAACCTGCTCAAAGCAGCGACGCAGCCGGCGAGGCGGCGCACATCCTTGACTCGTCTTGGTGCTTCAATCTGCTCAATTGCTTTGATCTTGTCGGGATTAGCTTCAATTCCACGCTGAGATACAAAGAACCCGAGAAGCTTGCCGGATGGAACGCCAAACACGCACTTCTCCGGGTTGAGCTTCAGGTTGATCCTACGCAAATTTGCAAATGTCTCCTCCAGATCTTGAATGAGCGTTGCTTTGTCCTTGGTTTTGACCACTATGTCATCCATGTAAGCTTCCATATTTCTATGGAGCTGGGTCTCGAAACCGATCTGGACAGCTCTAGCGAAGGTCGACCCAGCACTTTTCAGCCCGAAAGGCATACGCAAGAAGCAGTATGTGCCACATGGGGTGATAAATGCGGTCTTCTCTTCGTCTTCTTTCGCCATGAAGACCTGGTGATAGCCTGAGTATGCGTCAAGGAATGACAGCAGATCGCAGCCGGCAGTGGAATCCACAATCTGGTCGATGCGCGGCAAGGGAAAAGGATCTTTTGGGCAGGCTTTATTGATATCTGTAAAGTCAATACATAGCCTCCATTTACCATTCGCCTTGCGCACAACAACTGGATTGGCCAACCACGTAGGATGGAGGACTCCTCTAACCAGGCCTGCCGCCTCAAGCTTCTTGATCTCTTGTGCAATAAACTCTTGCCGCTCCAAAGCTTGCTTCCGCACCTTCTGCTTGACGGGCCGCGCGTGAGGACAGACAGCTAGGTGGTGCTCAATTACCTCCCTGGGAACACCGGGGATGTCAGACGGTTGCCATGCAAACACATCGACATTCTCCCGCAGGAAGGCAACGAGCGCGCTTTCCTATTTGTCATCAAGGGTGGAACTTATGGTGAAAGTTCCTCCCGTCCCGTCCTCCTTGGCAGGCACCTTCTTGGTCTCAGGCGGAGCTGCCTTGGATTTCTTGGTCTGGCCGGCAGAGCTCCCCGGTGCATCCTCGACGGTAGCGCAGCACTGCGGAGAGGCGCGCTTGCCGGAGTTTGTACCAGGGGTCTTGCCGGGCTTCTTCTTGCCGGGATCTTGAACGGCAGGAGCATGCGCCTTGGCGGCGGACGTTGCAACTGCTTCCCGGTAGAGCTTGTCGGTGCAAATGAGCGCGTCTTTCTTGTCGGAGTGGACAGTGATGACACTCATCGGACCGGGCATCTTTAGGACGTTGTAGGCGTAATGCGATGCCGCCATGAACTTGGCCAGCGCGGGGCGGCCAAGGATCCCATTGTACGGCAACGGAATCTTGGCGACGTCGAAGACGACCTTTTCCGTCCGAAAGTTTAGCTCGCTGCCGAATGTTACCGGCAGCGTGATCTTGCCCTTGGGCTGGTATCTTCCTGGATTGAACCCTTGGAAGGAGCCTGTCTCTTCGAGGTCTTCATCAGGAATTTGCAGCCTCTTGAGGACGTCCGGCGAGATGAGATTCAGGCCGGCACCACCGTCAACCAACATCTTCGTTACCTGGAGGTTGCGAATTGTTGGCGAGACCAACAACGGCAAGCATCCGACAGCGGTAGTGCGATCAGGGTGATCCTCGGCATCGAAAATGATGGGCGTGTGGGACCACCCCAGCGGCTTCTGCGCATCAATAGAGGGCTCGGCCGCAAGAATCTCACGCGCCCACCGCTTGAGCTGGCGGTGAGAAAGATGCAGGGAGGCGCCTCCGTCGACGCACATAACCTCTGTGGCCTTCTGAAACTCCCGCTCGCTAGACTCGTCATCGCCCTCATCTGCATCTTCATCTCCTTCTTTCCTGCCGCGGCCCCGAGCAGGCTTCTCTTGCCGCTGTCCAGGCTTGCCGCGTCGTCCTCCTCGACCGCGCTTCCTGCCGGACCCTCCGGCACCATCTTGGGCTCGCTCCTTGTCGCGTCGTTCGTACTCGGCGTGCTGCTTCGCGGCAAGCTCCTCTACTTGCCGGCAGTCCTGGAGGTCGTGGCCCTTGGTTCGGTGGATCTTGCAGTACTGCTTGCCGGATCCTTCTGGCTTATCGGCAGCCGCCAAGGCCTGACACGCCGCACACCCGGCAACCTCCTTGCCGGGGTCGTCGGTCTTGGACTTTTTGGCGGTGCCGATGTTGCCGGAACTTTCAACGGCAAGCACGGCCTTGCCTTTGCGCTTCCTGTTCTTCCGCTTCCCTTTCTTTGCCGGGGCAGGAGTGTCATCGCTCTCGGAGTTGACTCCAGCGCCGGCGTTCTCGCCGGGGAGTCTCCTCCCTTCCTCCGCCCGGGCGCACTTGTCGGCCAAAGCGTAGAGCTCGGCGACATCCTTGACCTTGTTCATCGCCAGCTCCTCCCGCATCTTTCGGTTGCGCACGTTCTGATGAAAGGCGCTGATAACGGCGGCAGGATGAATGTCAGGGATATTGTGTTGGACGCGGGTGAACCTCTGGATATACTTGCGCAAAGTTTCGCCTTCTTTCTGAGGAATGATGTGCAGATCACTCTCCTGGCCAGGAGCTTGATGGCCGCCGGTGAAGGCGCCAACAAACTGATGGCACAGGTCGGCCCAAGAAGAGATGGAATTCTCGGGCAGGTGCATCAACCACGATCTCACGTTGGGCTTCAGCACCAACGGAAAATAGTTAGCCAGCACCTTATCGTCACGAGCCCCGGCAGCCTGCACCGCGATGGTGTAGATGCTCAAGAACTCGGACGGATGAGTCTTGCCGTCGTACTTCTCCGGTACTTCCGGCTTGAAGGAGCGGGAGCTGGGCCACTGGACTTGCCGCAGCTCACGAGTAAACGCTGGACAACCCACCTCGTAAGGTAGGTAGCCAGGATACCCTGGCGCGGGCTCGTCAACAGTGATCCCAGCGCGCTTGTCGGACTGGCGACGCGCTTCCCTTCGGCGCTCGATGGTGGTTCGAGCGTCCTCCTTCTTCCGTTCCCGAAGAACGTGACGCTGATCGCGGCGAACCCGCGGATCAGACGACGCCGTGGAATCATCCTCACGGGCGCTGGTCCGCCGAGTTATCGACCGCTCTTGACGCAACGGAGGGGAACGCAACGTGGTCGTTCCAGCTCCGGTCTTCTCTCCATCGGCACCCACCAGCCTAGACAACGGCAGCCGCGAGGGTTCACCCTGCTGCGGCACGTCGTTGTTGGCTAGGCCGATGAGGCTCTGGATAGCAGCTCGCCACTCGTCTAGCTTCTCCGCGGCGGGAGGGAAGTCTAGGAGCAGCTGAGCCCGCGCCAACGCCTCTGCAGGCGTAGGCGGCGGCGATAGGTGCGAAGAACGTGAGGTGCTCAAACTCCTAACCGGGTTAGAAGGAGCTTCATCACGACTCTGCACCCGCGCGCGGCCTCCACCAGCGCGCTGGCGTGGATCTTGGCCCTGCGCACCCTGGGAATGATGTACAGGGGACTTCCCATGCGGACGCCCAGAACCACCAACATCTTGAGGCCGCACGCCACGCGCGTCCTGAGAAGGTCGCGGTGCATGCGCCGGTGTATTCGTCCTGGAAGGCGCCGCTCCATCCTTGGATGTCGCTGCACCACCCGCAGGTTGCGCAGCTCCATCCTTGGACCTGTTGCTCGTCCGGCTCGGATTGCCGGAACGCCGTGGAAGCTCGGAGCCTCCACCTCCTCCACCCGCGCCTACCCCGTCGCCTGTGCGCGCAGCATCAGGTACGACGGACGCAGATGGACCAACCGCCATGAAACCCTTCTTCTTGGGAGCCATGGTGATGAAAATGATCGAAGATCTGACGCGCTGATCGCTAGATCAGGTTCGCACAACCTCGATGCCCCTACCTGGCGCGCCAAAGATGTCGTGGGAAACGAACACCTATGGGATCGCTATCGAGCAGATCCCTTTACGGTTCGGCAAGGGGAGAGGATTGCACGAAGAGCAGAACTAGCGAACAGCACACGGGGAATTTACCCAGGTTCGGGCCGCACGGATGAGTAAAACCCTACTCCTGCTTTGATGGTATTATTGTGGATATTCTTGGCCAAGTTCTGGGAGCTACAGTAGCAGCTACGCATGCAGAATGAGCTTCCGAAGTGCTCCCCCCATAGCTATGCCTTGGGCCTCCTTTTTATATGAGTCAACGGGGCTACCACAGTGGCGTAAGGGATAAGGTATGAGGTGGGAAGTAGCTACAGGGTCACTACAGTGTTATCATACCTAACCCTGACGGCTTAGGACAAGCTCATTAAATGCACCGTGAGGTGTCCGTCGAGGTGTCCCTCAGCGTCTCGGGCTTGGAAAAGCTTTACAGGGGATGGGCAAAAGCAGCCATCCCATCAGCACCGCTTAAGCATCTCGTGGCCAGCATCGCGCCACGTCACCATGAGGACAAACCCTAAACGACAAGGCTGGCCGCTGCGCAGGAGCGATAGCGCTACACTGTGCAGAGCCTTGCCGGGGCTGAATCCTTGCCGGGCCCGGGGCTTGCCGGGTCCGATGCTTGCCGGGACCGGGGCTTGCCGGGCCCGGGTCTCGCCGGCCGCGAGGCCTTGCCGGCAAGGGTCTTGCCGGGCCTTCGCACCCCTTTGGCCTTCTGCCTTCTGGTCCGGTCGTTGACTTGAACGTCTCTTCCCGGCAAGGCTTGCCGGGTTCCTGGCTTGCCGGGTTCCTGGCTTGCCGGCTCGCTCCTCGCCGGCAAGCACTATCTTCGTCTTGAGATTGCTCCTAGCTATTCCCCGGCAAGGCCTGCCGCGGTTCGGCTACAACTGCCCGTACACAAGTAAGGGGTACTAAAGGGGCCCATACTTTAGTACACCGACAGTGTCTGTGCTCGGATCCGTCCCTGTAGCGTTGCTAAACCCGAGCGACTGAGCTCTGTCTGACGGGCTGCCCCCGTACACGTCACCTCCTGGGTAAATCTCTGAGTCCATCTTCTTCCCCGCTCACACTTATTCGACGTAGCTAGGCCGTAGGGTGACAGGCTCGGGACTTCAAACCGGTTGAGATCTTTGCACACGCCCCAGTGTTCGAACCTTGTTGGGTTTTGCGGAGCCCCGATTCCGACATTTGGCACGCCAGGTAGGGGCGTGTCGAAATCTTTCTCCGGTTCCACCCCGTCTCAGCTCCGTCGGTCCCATGGCCGACGCTCGCCGAGTTCGTGCCGAGCGCCGGGCCGCTCGCGTCGCCCAGACGGTGCCCGTGGGCCGCGGCGTCCCGCGCCGCTCCATCTCTCCGGCAGCCAACGCTGCCACCGGCCCGGCTGCTCAAGAGTAGCAGGACTCGTCGCTGCCACCCTCCGTGCAACGCGACGGCTATACCGCCACTCCGTCCCCTGTTCATGCCACGGCATCGTCCTCCCACTCCCGCCGCGGACCGACGAACGCACCGACTGCGCTGCTCATGGCGCGCGAACTGCTGCGTTACCGCCCCACCAACGACCGCTACGAAGACTGGCTTGGACGCATCGCCGAGCTCGTCGATGCCGCCGGCGAAGCCCCGACGCCCTCCCACTCGCTTCGTCCCCAGCCCTTCCAGGTGGGTGACATGGCCCACGGCGTGCCTCCTCCTTCGTCCCTGCAAAGCGCCGACCTCGAGCCCAGGCACGAAGCACGCCCCCGCGACCAGCCACGCGCGGCACCAGCGCGCGCATGAGACGAGGTGAGCTGCCAGGTGGTGCCGCGGCCGCAAGGTGACGCGCGTGCGCTCCGCCCGCCGCAGCGCCAGCATCAAGACCATGCGCCGCTGGAGGTTGCGGCGGATGGACATCAAGACCAGGCTCCTCCCATCCATGCTGTGCCTGAGAGCGAAGCAACCAGCCATGCCTTCACCTCGGAGCAGCGTCGCGTCGTCTGGCCCAGTAAGTTCAAGCCAGACCTCCCTGCGTGCTACGACGGCACCGCCGACCCCACAGAGTTCCTTCAGCTCTACTCGCTGAGCATCGAGGCGGCAGGTGGCGGCGATAAGGTCATGGCGAACTAGTTCCTCATGGCTCTGAAGGATGGCGCACGCTCCTGGCTCCTCAACCTCCCAAAGGAATCGATCTCCTCCTATGACGAACTTCGCGAGCGTTTCACCGCCAACTTCCAGGGCACCCGGGACCGCCCCCCCAGCGGTGAGCGACATGCGGCGCATGAAGCAGCAGGAGGGAGAGACCCTGCACAAGTACATACAGCGCTTCACGAGCGTCCGCCTCAAGATCCCGAAGGCGTCGGATGAAGCCATCATCTCGGCATTCACTGATGGCGTTAGGGACATCAGGATGAGAGAAGAGCTCGCCATCCACGACGACCTGTGCTCGGCCCTGGAAATGTTCAACCTGGCGAACAAGTACGCGAAGGCCGAGGCGGGCCGCCTTTCTCTCCGTGAGCTTCCGGAGGCAAACCTTGAAGACAAGAAGGCCAAGTCCAAGGAGGTGAAATGCAAGAACCCCACCGTTCTGACAGCCGAGCCCGAGGCAAAGCGCGGACGAGACCAGGAAGAACCCCTCAAGAGCAACCGCCCGTTCTGCATTTTCCACTACACCAACACCCACAGCACCAGCGACTGCCAAGAGCTCAGGGAGCTCCGCGACGAGCGCCTCGGTCGTCGCCCCGAGCGCGGTGGTCGTGGTTATGGCCGTGGAGGAGGCCGCAACGGAGGCCGTCGGGACAACCGCGACTCACGACAGGACTGGCGTGACTAGCCTCGCGATGACCGCTGGCGAGCCTCGTGACGGACCCTGGCGCGACGAGCCCCGGGAGGCCGCCGCCACCAAGGAGGAACGAAGACGACCGGCGGGACGATGGGGCTGGGGGCTTCCAGGAGCCCCGTGCGGTTGCCTGCATCCTGGGAGGGGCTCAAGCCCCAGCCTCACACCGCATCTTCAAGCAGTTCTCTCGCGAGGTGAACGCCGCCCTCCCGAAGCTCGAGGCCACACGTCCCCTCAAGTGGTCGAAGTGGGCCATCACCTTCGACTCCAAGGACCAACTCAAGTGCTCAGCCGCCGCAGGCGTGCTCCCTTTGCTCTGCACACCCACCATCAACAATGTCCTCGTCACCAAGACCCTCATCGACGGCGGCGCCGGG
The DNA here is from genome assembly GCA_039707655.1 of Elymus sibiricus. Lineage (NCBI taxonomy): Eukaryota > Viridiplantae > Streptophyta > Magnoliopsida > Poales > Poaceae > Elymus > Elymus sibiricus. The sequence goes on along the minus strand of CM077673.1, from coordinate 268,875,291 downwards.
CTCAATGTTCTCTATGTCGAGACTTTTGAGACGCTCCAGGTGCCCTATGACTAGCTCATGCCGACAAAGCCCTTCTCACGAGTGACTAACGGCTCCACCACACCACTTGGGCAGGTGCGCCTCCGAGTCACCTTCGGCAGGCGCGACAACTACCGCCTGAGCTCATTGACTTCGATGTTGCTCACATCGGCCTCCCATACAATGCCATCCTTGGGTACCCTGCCCTCGCCAAGTTCATGGCGGCGGTCCACCATGGCTACAACGTCCTCAAGATGCTAGGGTGCAGCGGCGTCATCACGGTCGCCTGCGACGAGAAGGATGCAGTCTGCTCCCTCGAACGCGCCTACCAGGCCGTGGCGGTCGAAAACTCTGACGACGAGGGCAACGTCTTGTCTCCCGAGGACACCCGCAAGAAGCAGAAGCAGCTCCTCCCCAAGAGCCGCCAGGGGGCTGGGACCTCCACCGCTGGCGTCTCAGGCCCTGCGTCCGCCGCTGGGGCGCCTCCCCCTCTCGCATAGGAAGGCGCGCCCAGCGCCTCCCTCAGGGCAGGCTCGAGGGCTTCCACCTGGAAAGCTACCGACCTGACCGGTGCGACGGGGGAGGTGCTCGGGCACCACTCGGAGGCGCGCTTCGACGCGCGCCCCCACAAGCAAGAAGCAAGGCGCGAGGCGCCAGGAACAAGAGAGTTCATCACCAACGCAATCAGGGAGCTTCAGGAGGCGCAGGCCTTACGCGGCGAGCATCGCCCTGCGCCGCCCGGTGTGGCAGCCGTCCCCGACGGCAGGCTGCGCGTCTGCGTCAACATCCTGGGCTTCAACAGGGCCTCATCGCAGGGCCTCTTTTGGCATCACGTCCAAGATTAGTAGACCGACTCCCGCCTGCATCTACCACTATTACTCCACACATCGACTGCTATCCAGCATGCATCTAGTGTATTAAGTTTTTGAAAAAACGGAGTAATGCAATAAGAACGGTGACATGATGTAGACAAGATCTATTCATGTAGGAATAGACCCCATCTTGTTATCCTTAATAGCAACGATACATGCGTGCCTTGCTGCCCCTTCTGTCACTGGGAGAGGACACCGCAAGATCGAACCCATCACAAAGCACCTCTTCCCATGGCAAGAAAAATCGATCTAGTTGGCATAACGAAACCAAAAATTCGAAGAAGAAATACGAGGCTATAAGTAATCATGCGTATAAGAGATCAAAGAAGACTCAAATAATATTCATGGATAGAAACTGACCATGAACTCAAAATTCATCGGATCCCAACAAACAGACCGCAAAAAGTTTATATCAAATAGATCTCCAAGAGACCATTGTATTGAGAATCAAAAGAGAGAGAGGAAGCCATCTAGCTACTGCCTATGGACCCGTAGGTCTATGGTGGACTACTCACGCATCCTCGGAGAGGCACCAATGAGGATGATGAACCCCTTCGTAATGGTGTTAGATTGGATCTCGTGGTTCTGGAACTTGCGGCGGCTGGATGTATTTTTCGTCGACTCCCCTAGGGTTTCTGGAATATTTGGGTATTTATAGAGCTCAGAGGTGGTGGAGGGATTCCCGAGGCGGCCACAACCCATCAGGGCATGCCCGGGGCCCCTGGTGCGCCCTGGTGGGTTGTGGGCGGCCTGGGCTCCCTTCTGGTTACTTCTTTGGCCCACTGGCCTTCTTCTGGTCCAATAAAATTCTCCAAAAAGTTTTGCCGCGATTGGACTCCGTTTAGTACTGATATTCTGCGAAGTAAAAAACAAGCAAAAACAGCAACTGGCACTTTGGCACTATGTCAATAGGTTAGTCCCAAAAAATGATATAAAGTTTCTATAGAACGATTGTAAAACATCCAAGAATGATAATATAACAGCATGGAACAAGCAAAAATTATAGATACGTTGGAGACGTATCAGCATCCCCAAGCTTAATTCCTACTCCTCCTCGAGTAGGTAAATGATAAAAACAAAATTTTGGATGTGGAATGCTGCCTAACATGTTCATCACATATTCTTTTCTTTTGTAGCATGGACATTTGGACTTCTAGATGGTTCAAAGCAATAGTCTAGTTTTGACATAAAGACTTTAATACTCAAGCATGCCAACAAGCAACCATGTCTTTCAAAATATCAACACTAAAGAAAGTTATCCCTAGCCCATCATGCTCAATCATTGATCCATTCATGAAACACACTCAAATATTAGCTACATCCAATGCACAAGTATGATCATAGTGCCCCTAGTTGGTGTTTTATAAGAGTAGATGGAGACTCAAATAAAAATAAAAATTGCATAAAGTAAATAGATAGGCCCTTCGCAGAGGGAAGTAGGTATTTGTAGAGGTGCCAGAGCTCAAGGTTTAAATTGAGAGAGAAAAATATTTTGAGTGGCATGCCTTTTCTGTCAACGAAAACGACAAAGTAGTTCACAATACTTTCCATGCTAGATATATCATAGGCGGTTTCCAAATATAAAGTAAAGTTTATTCCTTTTTCCACCATTCTTTCACAATCCATGGCTGGCCGTTTCCATGGTTGCCTTCCATACCAACGCTTTCCAAGGAATTTATTATTTGACAACATAAAGTAAATTTCTTTTTTTTTCATTTCTGGACTGGGCATCCCTATTACCGCCGTACTATCGTGTAATGACAAGTGAATAAACACTTATCTTGAGAATAACACATCTAGCATGGAAAAATATTGGAAACCCCCTACCGTTTCATGAGCGGTACGAGCACACAAAAAGGAAATTTATTTTGAAATTTAGAGATGGCACATACAAATTTTCTTAGAACGACATGGAAATACCGCATATATGTAGGTATGGTGGACTCATAAGGCAAAACTGGGTTTAAGGATTTTGGATGCACAAGTAGTATTTCTACTTAGTACAAGTAGAGGCTAGCAAATAGATTAAGAAGAAACCAACCAAGAAACGAAAATTCACATAAACGGGCATTGAGCATAACTAACACCGAATAATGCACCATAAGTCGCATATAATTTCATTGCATAACTATTGACTTTCGTACTTGCATAGGGAATCACAAACCTTAACACCAATATTCTTACTAAAGCATAATTACTCACCAACATGACTCACATATCACTATCATCATGTCTCAAAACTATTCCAATGAATCAAGTTTAATTTGTTCTATGATCTTCATGAAAGTTTTTATTATATCCCCCTTAAATATCTATCACTTTGGGACTAGTTTCATATATTGCCATTGCTTTTGATAAGCTCAAACAGATTTAAGTGAAGAACATGAGCATAAAGGTTTCATCTCTCAAAATAATATAAGTGAAGCATGAGAGGATTTCTTCAAAATTTAATAACTCTCAAATTAATCTAAGTGAAGCATGAGAGTATTTCTACAAAAATTTCAAAGCACACCGTGCTCAAAAAGATATAAGTGAAGCACAAGAGCAATTCCATAGCTCAAAATTTTTAACTGAAGCATATAGAGCAATTCTAACAAATCATAGCATAATTTTGGCTCTCTCAAATAGGTGTGTCCCGCAAGAATAATTGTGAAAAACTAAAAAGCAAAGCAAGCAAAGACTCAAATGATACACGACGCTCCAAGCAAAACTCATGATATGTGACGAATAAAAATATAGCTCCAAGTAAAATACCGATGGTTGTTAGAAGAAAGAGGGGATGCCACTCGGGGGCATCCCCAAGCTTAGTTGCTTGTTTCTCTTTGGATATATCTTGGGGGTGCTGTAGCATCCCCAAGCTTAGGCTCTTTTCACTCCTTATTCCTTCATCCATCGTGATCTCACCCAAAACTTGAAAACTTCAAGGGAAACGCTTCTCATGATACGTCTGATGGAAAGAAATCGCCAGACCAATCGATTGTCATTGATTATGTTTTATCCGAGGGTCGTGATGTTGTAGCGAATTCCGTTGCAACCTCCCATAACTCTTCCCTAATTTCTCGCGCTGGTCCTCCCTCCTAGAATTAATCTGCTGCTTCCACCTCCCACAACCCCGCATCCTATTCCTCCAGGCCCGTCACTTCCGTCTATTCCGCACTTTCGATCCAGATCACACATATGCCGTTCTCCATCGAGTCGTCGACAAGCCCACCTCCATGCCTTTCTCTCCAGTACACATCTTCCACCCTAAGCCCAGGTAAAGATCTTGCCGAGATTATGCTCATCCATCCCCACGCTGCTACGCCGTCGCCGATCTAGCACTCTGTGTTGGCCTTCAACAACCGCACACCAGGACAAGGGGAGGCTTTCCGGCGGCGCGGCGAGGCGAAGGTTGCTGCTGCAGGTGCCTGGATGTCTTCTTTCATCACAACGGCGACAAGACCCTCGGTACTCTGTACGAAATCTCCTTTCACCTATCATCTCCTCTGCTAGCTTATGATTCCTTTATGTTCAGATCTTGTAGTTCAATTTCTATGCTCCCATCTAATATGGGTCGGGTTGAGATCATACTGATGATGGTAATTCTGAATTTTTAGTTCATATGCTTCTCCTGTTTAAATAGTTGCTTCTATGAAAACTGCTTCTTCGTTTTGCATTTCTGTTGTAAACATTGCCTTGTAAGCATTCTAGATGTCTCCCCCCATTTTGTTGTATTTATTCAAAGGATTTTCTTCCTATGTTGCATGGTTATGTTCTCGGATTACAAGCAGCACATGGAAGGTAGCAAGGTATCCTAACTCATGTCGAGCTTGTACGGTAGTGGCCTCCCTGCCTTTTATCCTTATTTCTTGCATAGATATCCATGGTAGTGAATTTATGCTTCAGCCATTGCCACTGTGCCCTTATTTTATTGTATATACATTCTGCTTCAACTAATATTTGTTTGTGCTTCAATCAGTATTAGTGTACGCTCCAACCACGATCGGTGTTGCTTCTTTGACTATAGTTGTTGTACATACATTTCAGTGAACCTTTTTTTGTATATGTTTCCATGATAGTAAACTTTGCTACAACCATTGCCCATGTATGCTTCTTTTATTATATAGACATTTTGATCCAACCAATTCCACTGTGTGCTTCAACCATGGCTAGTGTTGCTTCTTTTACTGATATTGTTTTTAACAACATGGTAGGGAAGGCCCCTAATTTTTTATTGATATTGGTATACATACATTTTGCTTCTTACAGCAAAATATTAGTTTCGACAAATGGTACTAATCTGTGTTTAAATGTTTGTCACTGATCTTTCTGTTGTACAGACATTTTGTGACGCTCGGTTTAGTCATGCTTCTTCATTTCCAGCACAATGGCCACTGCGATGCAGCCTCTAGGCACGGTTGTTTCTTGGTGGTTGCCTTGTTGACGACGAAGAACTCGCGGCACACGTGGAGCTCACGCATGATCGGCTAGTTCAATGTGCAGTGATGCTGCCTGCGCAGAAGTGAAATTATTGTTGTTCAGGAATAAAAGGGTATATTGTTCTTATCGATTAAATTTGTGCATGTGTATATCCTTGTTATGCTTCTGTACAATGTATTTTGCCAAAAGTAAATGCTTCCATCAAAAGCAAGTATTCTTTCTGCTACACCAAAATGTATTTGTAGATCATCGAAATGCTACCATATAGCATATAAATAATGAGTCTGTCGATGTGAAAATGTTTCTAAAAATATGTTCGATAAATATGAATAAATGAGTTATCATCAAACACATAAAATGATGCTTCTATAGATAAAGAATGACGCTTCCATGCCACATAAGCATGTTGGGATGAACAAAATGCATCTTGAATAATAATTATTTTCTTATATCTGTTTGTTGGAAGCAAATCAAAATTTACCAGTTTTTTTATAATAAAGGATATTTGACGTGATTTATGGGAAGCAATTTTTGTCTAACGGCCATGTAATGAATCTACCATATGTTGATGCACACGTTCAATCTAGGAAGCAGTGAATTAGGAATATAGTAAAACTGTTAGGAAACAACTCTAATCAATCTAGGAAGCAGTGAATTCGGAAGCAACTCTACTCAATCTAGGAAGCAGTGAATTAGGAAGCAACGGTAGTTGGCATCTGTAGCGGACGTGTTTAGCGGAAGGATTACAGGAGCAATTAATTAACGATTCAAACCAACAAACTATGTGTGGGCCATATTAGCATATTGGACGGCTACAGTGCTTCTGATCCTACGGTGCTCAACTAGTCTGATGGGAGCAAGAGATCAGTAGTCTGATCCCTAGCGCTGCCCAAACTTCAATCACACAAAACTCAACAAAATCTTCGTTAGATCCGTTAGTATAATAAAGCAATCACCACTTTAAGTACTGTTGCACACCCATTCAAATTTTATTATTGCATTATACCTATTGTATTTTAACTTTACCATGGCTTATAGCCTTCAATACAAAACATAGATTCATCAAAACAAGCGCACAATGAAACGAAAACAGAATATGTCTTAAACAGAACAGTCTATAGTAATCTGTACTCTAACCATACTTCTGTAACTCCAAAAATTCTGAAAAATTAGGAAAACGTAAATAATTTGTATAGCAACACTGTGTTAAAATTTCAGCTCATTATCACGCTCCAGTAAAAAACGAAAATTCGCGCACTGGAGGCAAAGTTTCTGTTTCAGATTCAGCATTGTTTCTATTCATCTTATGAATCATCCTAAAGGCTTTACTTGGCACAAACACTAAATAAAACATAAAAACACAATCATAGAAGAGGCATAATTGTGTCAACACTCAAAAACAGAAAGAAAAGGATGAAAATAAATTTATTCATTGGGTTGCCTCCCAACAAGCGCTATCGTTTTACGCCCCTAGCTAGGCATAATGCATATATTCAAGTATTGCCATCTTTGGTTTTTGCTCCATAGGATGCTCTCATGATTGATTCATATGGTGGCTTAATTCTTTTTCTAGGTAAGTGTTCCATACCCGTTCTTAGTGGAAACTGAAATTTAATATTGCCTTCTTTCATATCAATCATGGCACCTATAGTGCGTAAAAACGGTCTACCAAGTATAATGGGACAAGACGGATTGCAATCAATATCAAGAATAATAAAATCTATGGGCACATAGTTCCTATTTGCAAGGATAATAACATCATTAATTCTTTCCAAAGGCTTTTTAATAGTAGAATCCGCCAAGTGCAAATTAAGAGAACATTCTTCAATATTGGTAAGACCAAGCACATCGCATAGAGATTTCGGAATCGTGGAAACACTAGCACCCAAATCACATAAAGCAAATCACTCATAATTTTTAATCTTGACCTTAATGGTAGGGTCTCACTCATCATGTAGTTTTCTAGGAATAGAAATCTCTAACTCCAACTTTTCTTCAAAAGATTTCATCATAGCATGGGGTGAATTTAACATGGATTGCAACAATGAAATACATTCAATCAAAGAGCAACTATCAAAATTAAAATCTTTGCAATCCAAAATAGTGGGCACATCACTAGTTAAAGTTTTGACCTCTTCAAACGCACTTTCATCAATTTTTTCATCAAGTTTTTCACCCTCCAAATTATCGGGATGCCTTCTAGCTAAAGTTGACTCTACTTCAGTCCCTTTATCATCAATTTTAATATTACTAAACCAGGAATGAGTAGAAGAAACACCAATCACTTTAAGATCTTCATCATTTTTATCCTCTAGAGAGATTGGTTTAGCGGCCATTTGATTTATTAAAGTGGCTTGTGCATCAGATATTTTACCAAGCAGATTTTCAGCATGAGCATACTTAGATTGGAGATTGGAAATTTCTCTACTAATATCATCAAGTTGTTTCGTTGTGGCATCTAGTACGGTAGAGTGTTCTTTAAGCTCCTCGGTAAAATACTTATTATGCTCAAATTGTGTAGTCATATATTCCTTAGTACTTTTCTCAATTTCAAGCAAAATATTGGGGTAAGGAACATCATGATACTTTCGTTGATGCATCATGACTATGCAAACAAGATTGCAAGCAAACAAGAGATCTGACGAGAAAAATACAAACGAAAAAAGGGCGAAGAAAACGGCAAATTTGTGAAGTGGGGGAGAGGAAAACGAGAGGCAAATGGCAAATAATGTAATTGCAAGGAGATGAGATTTGTGATTAGGAACCAAATAGATGTTGATGGTGTCTCCTCGGCGCCAGAGATTGGCACGTTGAAGAGACCGCTTCCTCTCCGACAACGGCGGCAGAAATTCCTTTGACGTGGCTTGAGACTGCGTCGGTATTTCCCCAAAGAGGAAGGGATGATGCAGCACAACGACGGTAAGTATTTCCCTCAGTTATGAAACCAAGGTATCGAACCAGTAGGAGGATCACGCAACACTACTTAAACAGCACCTGCACATAAAGAACAAATACTTGCAACCCGACTCGAAAGAGAGGTTGTCAATCTCTCTACGGTAAAAAGATAGATTAGGTAATGATAGATTGGATAGATAGATCTCGCAAGAACACAAAATAAAAGAGGCAAATAAAAAGTGCAACAAGGTATTTTTGGTTTTTTTGGAATAATAGATCTGAAAACAGAAGTGGCAAAAAGATAGATCGAAAAGCAATATGTTGGAAAAGTAGACCCGGGGGCCGTAGGTTTCACTAGTGGCTTCTCTCATGAGTATAGCACACGGTGGGTGAACAAATTACCGTTGGGAAATTGATAGGAGATCAAATAATCATGACGATATCCAAAGCGATGATCATTATATAGGCATCATGTCCAAGATTAGTAGACCGAAACGATTCTGCATCTACCACTATCACTCCACACATCGACCGCTATCCAGCATGCATCTAGTGTATTAAGTTCATGGAAAAACGGAGTAATGCAATTAGAACGGTGACATGATGTAGACAAGATCTATTCATGTAGGAATAGACCCCATCTTGTTATCCTTAATAGCAACGATACATGCGTGCCTCGCTACCCCTTCTGTCACTAGGAAAGGACACCGCAAGATCGAACCCATCACAAAGCACCTCTTCCCGTGGCAAGAAAAATCGATCTAGTTGGCCTAACTAAACCAAAGATTCAAAGAAGAAATACGAGGCTATAAGTAATCATGCATATAAGAGATCAAAGAAGACTCAAATAATATTCATGGATAGAAACTGATCATGAACTCAAAATTCATGGGATCCCAACAAACACACCACAAAAGTTTACATCAAATAGATCTCCAAGAGACCATTGTATTGAGAATCAAAAGAGAGAGAGGAAGCCATCTAGCTACTGCCTACGGACCCGTAGGTCTATGGTGGACTACTCACGCATCATCGGAGAGGCACCAATGAGGATGATGAACCCCTCCGTGACGGTGTTAGATTGGATCTCGCGGTTCTAAAACTTGCGGCGGCTGGATGTATTTTCCATCGACTCCCCTAGGGTTTGTGGAATATTTTGGTATTTATAGAGCTCAGAGGCGGTGTAGGGGACTCCCGAGGCGGCCAAAACCCATCAGGGCGCGCCCGGGGCCCATGGCGCGCCCTGGTGTGTTGTGGGCGGCCTGGGCTCCCTCCTGGTTACTTCTTTGGCCTATTGGCCTTCTTCTGGTCAAATTTTTTTCCAAAAAGTTTCGTCACGATTGGACTCCGTTTGGTACTGATATTCTACGAAGTAAGAAACAAGCAAAAATAGCAACTGACACTTTGGCACTATGTCAATATGTTAGTCCCAAAAAATGATATAAAGTTGCTATAAAACGATTGTAAAACATCCAAGAATGATAATATAACAGCATGGAACAAGCAAAAATTATAGATACATTGGAGACGTATCAGGCCCCTGCGCGGGGCCACCTACTGAAGCCCTTGCGGGGCGGGTCCGTCGAGGTCGGCCTGGAGGGGTCAAGCAGCCCTGCTCCTTCACGTGGCTAACGCGGCCCGCACAGGGCGGCCCCCAGGATCGTACTAGCTGGCGCGGACAGAGAGGTTTTCCCCTTTGGTGATAGAGGAGCAACGCCAGCTCGCGGGCTCCCAAAGCAATCCTCAAAGGTTTCCTTTCTCATGCAAGAGGACCAAGACCGGGGGCTCGGCAGGACGGATGTCACCCACGAGCCCACAAGCACGTCACGACGAAGAGCTTTGGCAGTCGAAGACCACTTTTGTCAGGATAGGCTGCAATCCTATCCCCCTTCAAACTGGCCGCTGTGGCAACCCTTCCCGCCTTGTGTTTTCGGGGGAAGAGGACCAGGGCTAATATAAGAGTAGGAACCAGCCATCGTAGGCAAGGAGAACCGAGGGCAAGAAAGAACACACCTTGTACTCATCCTCATCCTCAACCAAAAACCAAACAAGCAGGTGTAGGGTCTTACACCGCGAGGTGGCCCGAATCTGGGTAAACTGTGTGCCCTTTGTTCGTCTTCCTTAGCTCGAGCCGCCGGAGAGTAGCCGTGAGGTTGCGAGGCAGAGTAGGGCAGGAGAGTGAGCGCACCCCAGTGTTCGAATGTTCTTGGGTCCCCGGAGCCCCGATTCCGACATTTGGAGTGCCAGGTAGGGGTGCGCCGCTGCTCTCCAGCTCTGTTTCGGCTCCGACTTTGCCAAACCCATGGCTGATGCTCGCCGTGTGCATGCCGAGCGCTGGGCGGCCCGCCTCGCCCAGACCGCACCCGCGGGCCGCGACTGCCGCCGCCATTGACCCTGCTGCCTGCGAGCAGCAAGACTCCTCCGTGCCCTTTAGTCCAGCGGGATGGCCGCACCGCCATGGCTTCCTCCTCCCACGGGCGCGTGAACGCGCAGGCCGCGTTGCTCATGGCACGTGAGCTGCTCCGCTACTGCCCGGCTCGTCACCGCTGCCGAAGGGGCTCCAGCGCCCTCTCGCTTGCTCCGCCCTCTCGCGTTGCCTGCCTGGAGACGGAGGGTGGAGCAGTCGCCCATCACTAGTAGAAAACAGGCCTTCCGTTTAACCCTTTAGTCCCGGTTTGGCTTTGGCCCAGGACTAATGAGACCATTAGTCCCGTTTCCAACGGCTAGGAGCGATCGTGGGGCACGGGCACCATTAGTCCCGGTTCATTTGGAACCTATAGTCCCGGTTTGTATCACAAACCAGGACTAAAGGGGTGGTGGCAGGCTGGTGTCATCCTGGGCCCCCCAAGAGCCCTTTTAGTCCCGGTTTGTATCACAAACCGGGACTATAGGCGGACCTTCAGTCCCGGTTTGTATAACCAACCGGGACTAAAGCTTTCCCTATATAAACCCTTCGTCTAGCTCGACTCCATTTCTCTGTTTTCTCCATTCGAATTCCCCTCTCTGTTCATCCCCTAGCTCGAGATCCTCCCTCCATTTTTGCCAAGATTTGTCATGATTTGAGGCACCCCAATCCATCCAAGTGTCCACAAAGGTTAGCAACTTTGTCCTTTCATCTCTTATTGCTAGATCAGCTCGTGCAATGCTTTATAAGTATAGTGATTTGTGGGTTTTAGTTTGGGTGTAATTATGTGGTAGTTTTTTTGATTTATATGCAATTTGAGCTCAAATTAACTCCTTAGTTTGCATATGTGTAGGTGTGGTTTACTTAGTGTGCCTTCCCGTCCCCGTCCTAACCACCGTCGATCGCCCGCACTGTCCCGTCGCCGGCACCACCTTGGTGAGCCTCTTCTTGTGTTCTTCATTTTTATTAAAAAAATCTTATTTGTATGATTTAGATAGTTACTTGCATAATTTTCTTACTTGTGTGATTGTTGTTATATATAGTGCCATGGTTATGATATCCGTGCCCGTCGGCCCTCGTCCGGTTTACGATTCGGATGTGGTATATTCTATTTTATAACTATTTGTTGCATTTCGTGTTAATGACAATTATGCCCATCAAGTTGACATAGATATTTTTATCTAGGAGGTAGTTGAACTGGAAATGCCAACACACCCTATTGTCGAGAAGTTAAATTTAGTTGAAAAAGAAAACGAGGATTTGAAAGGAAAATTGAAAAGAGTTGAAGAAGAGAAGATGAAATTGGAGTTGGACGTTGCTGATGTCGTCGATGATCACAAGATCAAGATGGATGCAATGCGCTTGAAGATTAGAAAGATTAGAAAATATGCCATTAATAAAGAGGCTTGGTATCATTATGCTGTTGGATCAATTGCTACCTTAGTAGCCATTTTGATCGCATTTGGTGTTGCATTTAAATGTTTTATCTAGATAGTTGTATGTTGTTTTATGAGAAAATAAGTGTGTATGAACTTTATGTATGAACTTGTATTAATTTGGTCTTTTCGGTGTTGTGTAATGAAGATGAACCGACAATGGATGTACGATGACCGATGCTCTCCCCAGTTCATTAATGGCGTGCAGAGTTTTTTGCGTGCGGCTGAGGCAAACAAGCGGGATGGTTTTATGTGTTGTCCATGTGGTGTGTGTAAGAATGATAAGACTTACTCTAGCTCAAAACAGATTCACGTCCACCTGTTTACGTCCGGTTTCATGTCCGGCTATAATTGTTGGACTAAGCACGGAGAAAGAGGGGTTCTGATGGAAGAGAATGAAGAAGAAGAGGATGACGACAACTATCCTGGGTGTCCTGAATATGATGGTACTACAATGGGGGAAGAGAATGAAGAAGAAGCTGAGGCATCATATGAGCCCGCTGATGATCTTGGTCGGGCCATTGCTGATGCAAAGAGAAACTGCGAAAGTGAAAAGGAGAAGTTGAAGTTGCAGCGCATGTTAGAGGATCACAAAAAAGGGTTGTACCCAAATTGCAAAGATGACAACACAAAGCTCGGTACCACACTGGAATTGCTGCAATGGAAGGCAGAGCATGGTGTACCTGACAAGGCATTTTAAAATTTGCTGAAAATAATGAAGAATAAGCTTCCAAAGTACAACGAATTGCCCAACAGTACATACGAAGCAAAGAAGGTTGTCTGCCCTCTAGGATTGGAGGTGCAGAAGATACATGCATGCCCTAATGACTGCATCCTCTACCGCGGTGAGTACGAGAATTTGAATGCATGCCCGGTATGCAATGCATTGCGATATAAGATCGGTCGCGATGACCCTGGTGATGATGTTCAGGGCGAGCGCCCCAGGAAGAGGATTCCTGCCAAGGTGATGTGGTATGCTCCTATAATACCACGGTTGAAACGTTTGTTCCAAAACAAAGAGCATGCCAAGTCGTTGCGATGGCACAAAGAAGACCGTAAGAAAGACGGGAAGTTGAGAGTACCCACTGATGGGTCGCAGTGGAGAAAAATCGAGAGAGAGTGGCCGGACTTTGCAGATGACCCAAGGAACTTATGGTTTGGTTTAAGTGCAGATGGCATTAATCCATTTGGGGAGCAGAGCAGCAAGCATAGCACATGGCATGTGACTCTATGTATCTATAACCTTCCTCCTTGGTTGTGCATGAAGCGGAAGTTCATTATGATGCCAGTGCTCATCCAAGGCCCTAAGCAACCCGGCAACGACATTGATGTGTACCTAAGGCCATTAGTTGATGAACTTTTACAACTGTGGAATAAAAAAGGTGTACGTGCATGGGATGAGCACAAACAATAGGAATTTGACCTGCGAGCGTTGCTATTTGTAACCATCAATGATTGGTCTACTCTTACTAACCTTTCAGGACAGACAAACAAGGGATACCATGCATGCACGCACTGTTTAGATGAGACTGAAAGTATATATTTGGACAAATGCAAGAAGAATGTGTAACTGGGACATCGTCGGTTTCTTCCGACCAAGCATGCCTTAAGAAAGAAAGGCAAGCATTTCAAAGGTGAGGCAGAACATCGGAAGAAGCCCGTCCTCCATACTGGTGATGACATACTTGATATGGTCAAGGATTTACAAGTAATATTTGGAAAGGGTCCTGGCGGACAATCTGTTCCGACTGACGCTGAGGGACACGCACCCACATGGAAGAAGAAATCTATATTTTGGGAGCTAGAATATTGGAAAGTCCTAGAGGTCCGCTCTGCAATCGACGTGATGCACATGACGAAGAATCTTTGCGTGAACCTGCTAGGCTTCCTGGGCGTGTATGGGAAGACAAAAGATACACCGGAGGCACGGGAGGACCAGCAACGTGTGCACAAAAACGACGGCATGCATCCAAAGCAGTCTACACAATATGTTCCCCTTTGAGAGGTTCATGGGAGTCTTAAAGAAATATGTTCGTAACCGTGCTAGGCCAGAAGGAAGCATCTCCAAGGGCCATGAAACAGAGGAGGTTATTGAGTTTTGTGTTGACTTTATTCCTGACATTAAGCCGATTGGTGTTCCTCAATCGCGGCATGAGGGGAGACTGCGTGGAAAAGGCACGCTTGGACCAAAATCAATAATATGTAGGGACGGGCATTCTTGGGCGCAAGCACACTACACAGTTCTACAGAATTCTACCTTGGTGACCCCATATATCGAGAAACACATGGATATTATACGCTCGAAGAACCTGGAGAAGTCTGACCCCTGGATTCAACGTAGACACATTGAGGCTTTCGGCGGTTGGTTGCGAACACATCTCATGAATGACGACAATGTTGAAGATGACTTGTACTTGTTGGCCAAGAGACCATCTTTGACTATATTGACTTTTCAAGGGTACGAGATAAATGGGAATACATTTTACACGATCGCCCAAGATAAAAAGAGCACCAACCAAAACAGTGGTGTCCGCTTTGACGATGCGGCAAACAGCAAGGAGAAGGACACATATTATGGTTACATAGAGGAGATATGTAGGTGATTTGAAGGTCCCTTTGTTCCGGTGCAAATGGGCCAATCTGACTGGAGGAGGGGTAATGGTAGACCCGCAGTACGAAATGACAACAGTGGATCTCAACAATCTTGGGCACACAGACGAACCATTCGTTCTAGCCAATGATGTGGCGCAAGTTTTCTATGTGAAGGACATGTCTACCAAACCGAGAAAAAGGAAAGATAAGAAAGCGGATACATCATACGATGAGCCAAAGCGCCACATAGTGCTTTCTGGGAAAAGAAACATCATGGGAGTGGAGGACAAGACAGACATGTCACAAGATTATGAAAAGTTTGATGAAATTCCTCCCTTCGCAGTGAAGACTAACCCAAGCATCCTGTTAAATGATGAAGATTGTCCATGTTTACGGCGCAATAATCAAGGGACACACGCGAAGAAATTTTTTTATACCCCAAGATCCCACTCTGGGATGTGATTGGCTGCACCGTCATCACTTTTCTTCTCTAGTGAGTAGCCGGGATGGTCCAGTTTTGTACATGAAGTGCATCCAGTTTTTGTTGTAACCCTCTCAACTTTTTAGCACATGCTATGTGGGTGAAATGATGATACCATGCCAAGTTTCAACCTTTTTAGAGTTCATTTGTGGTGCTTTTTAATTTTAGGGTCGTTTAGCTAAAAAAAAATCATTAAATGCATGAAAAATAGCAAATGAAGTTAGATAGGGTTGAAATTTGAATATGTGGCTTAGAATGGTGCATATTGAATGCACAAAAAATCTGGAGTTGAAACAAGTTTAAAAAAAATGAAATGCCTTTGTAACAGATGAGTTTTCGTCCGAAACCCTCACACTTCGAAGGAGATGGTCTAGTTTTGTACACGAAGTGCATCCAGTTTTTGTTGTAACCCTCTCAACTTTTTGCACATGTTATGTGGGTGAAATGATGATACCATGCCAAGTTTCAACCTTTTCAGAGTTCATTTGTGGTGCTTTTTAATTTCAGGGCCGTTTAGCTCAAAAAAATCATTAAATGCATGAAAAATAGCAAAATGAAGTTAGATAGGGTTGAAATTTGAATATGTGGCTTAGAATGGTGCATATTGAATGCAAAAAATTCTGGAGTTGAAACAAGTTTAAAAAAAATGAAATGCCTTGTAACAGATAAGTTTTCGTCCGAAACCCTCATACTTCAAGGAGATGGTCTAGTTTGTAAACGAAGTGCATCCAGTTTTTGCCATAACCCTCTCAACTTTTTAGCACATGCTATGTGGGTGAAATGATGATACCATGCCAAGTTTCAACCTTTTGAGAGTTCATTTGCGGTGCTTTTTAATTTCAGGGTCGTTTAGCTCGAAAAATCATTAAATGCATGAAAAATAGCAAATGAAGTTAGATAGGGTTGAAATTTGAAGATGTGGCTTAGAATGGCGCATATTGAATGCACAAAAAGTCTAGAGTTGAAACAAGTTTAAAAAAAATGAAATGCCTTGTAACAGATGAGTTTTTGTCTGAAACCCTCATGCTTCGAAGGAGATGGTCTAGTTTGTACATGAAGTGCATCCAGTTTTTGCCGTAACCCTCTCAACTTTTTAGCACATGCTATGTGGGTGAAATGATGATACCATGCCAAGTTTCAACCTTTTCAGAGTTCATTTGCGGTGCTTTTTAATTTCAGGGTCGTTTAGCTCAAAAAAATCATTAGATGCATGAAAAATAGCAAATGAAGTTAGATAGGGTTGAAATTTGAAGATGTGGCTTAGAATGGTGCATATTGAATGCACAAAAAGTCTGGAGTTGAAACAAGTTTAGAAAAAATGAAATGCCTTGTAACAGATGAATTTTCGTCCGAAACCCTCATACTTCGAAGGAGATGGTGTAGTTTGTACACGAAGTGCATCCATTTTTTGCCGTAACCCTCTCAACTTTTTAGCACATGCTATGTGGGTGAAATGATGATACCATGCCAAGTTTCAACCTTTTTAGAGTTCATTTGCGGTGCTTTTTAATTTCAGGGTTGTTTAGCTCGAAAAATCATTAAATGCATGAAAAATAGCAAATGAAGTTAGATAGGGTTGAAATTTGAAGATGTGGCTTAGAATGGCGCATATTGAATGCACAAAAAGTCTGGAGTTGAAACAAGTTTAAAAAAAATGAAATGCCTTGTAACAGATGAGTTTTTGTCTGAAACCCTCATACTTCGAAGGAGATGGTCTAGTTTGTACATGAAGTGCATCCAGTTTTTGCCGTAACCCTCTCAACTTTTTAGCACATGCTATGTGGGTGAAATGATGATACCATGCCAAGTTTCAACCTTTTCAGAGTTCATTTGCGGTGCTTTTTAATTTCAGGGTCGTTTAGCTCAAAAAAATCATTAGATGCATGAAAAATAGCAAATGAAGTTAGATAGGGTTGAAATTTGAAGATGTGGCTTAGAATGGTGCATATTGAATGCACAAAAAGTCTGGAGTTGAAACAAGTTTAGAAAAAATGAAATGCCTTGTAACAGATGAGTTTTCGTCCGAAACCCTCATACTTCGAAGGAGATGGTCTAGTTTGTACACGAAGTGCATCCAGTTTTTGCCGTAACCCTCTCAACTTTTTAGCACATGCTATGTGGGTGAAATGATGATACCATGCCAAGTTTCAACCTTTTCTGAGTTCATTTGCGGTGCTTTTTAATTTCAGGGTCGTTTAGCTCAAAAAAACATTAAATGCATGAAAAATAGCAAATGAAGTTAGATAGGGTTGAAATTTGAAGATGTGGCTTAGAATGGTGCATATTGAATGCACAAAAAGTCTGGAGTTCATTTGGGTGATTTTGATTAAAACAAATGAAGGTATAAAACTAAAAGAGTTAAACAGAATCTGGTTTTGATTAAAACACCTATTTAAATTATCCTAAAAATTCCCAACTTTAATATAATGATAAAACATACTAATATTAAACAACAGGAAAAACAATCACTCAAAAATCTATTTTTAAACTAAAGTTATTCACAAATTACTGTTTCACACAAATTTCAAATGAATTCAAATTTAAACTATTTAAATTTGAAAACTACTGGCACTAACAGAAATTTAGTAATTGTTTTGACCTAAAGCAAAAAGATTCATTAAAAAACTATAAATATTCTAACAGTTATTCCAAATCTAAAAACAGAAATTAGAAAAACAAAACAAAACAAAAAAGGGAAAATACACCTTTAGTCCCGGTTGGTCCTACCAACCGGGACTAAAGGTCCCTTCCCGCGCGGAATTTGGGCCGCCGAAAAGATGGGCCTTTGGTCCCGGTTGGTAGGACCAACCGGGACTAAAGGGAGGACCTTTAGTCCCGGTTGGTGATACCAACCGGGACTAAAGAGTCCCTCTATATATGCAGGACTTTGCCGTTTCTGCCCCAACCTCTCCCATTCTGCCCCCCGATGCCGCCCCTGCCCCGACGCCGCCAGGCTGCCGGAGCTCCCCGCGCGCCTCTTCTCCCTCGACCTCGCCGTCGCGCTGCCAGGCTGCCCGTCTTCAACCTCCCGCCGGAGATCACCGTCCCCGACCCGCTCGCTCCGGCCCCTCTTCTCCCTCGACCTCGTCGTCGCCTCGACCTCGCCGTCACCTCGACCTCGCCGTCGCCTCGAACTCACCGTGGAGCCCGCTATCGCCTCGACCTCGCCGCCGAGCCCGCTGTGAGCCACTCTCCTCCCTCTCCTCCTGAAGCCCCCCTCCCCGTCCGCCATTGCCGCCATGGCCGCCCCTCCCCGAGCCCATCCCCCACCTAGCCACCACCGGAGATGCCCAGGAGCCGCCACCCCATCCATCTCCGGCGTAGGAGCCCCGCCGCCCCGTCCATCCGACGTAAAAGCCCCGCCGGTGCCGCAAACACACACACACACACATATTGTGTTTAAAAACGTGCAAATATTTTCTAATTGTTAGAACATCTTTTTAGTGTTATGAAATTTTTTGTGGTTGGTATGCAACATTTTTTCATTAAACAATGTGTTAAGAAAATTGTAGTAGATGGATAAGTAGATTGATATTGTTAGATGATTTTGTTAAATTATGATGCTTTTCATGTTTTAGTTTTAGTTGTTTTAGGTAATTAAGTGTTCATATTGTTTTAGTTAATTTAGTTTTTTATGTTTTAGTTAATTTAGTTGTTTTATGTTTTAGTTGTTTTAGTTCTCGAGTCGACGATGCCCATCCCGCATCCTTGTCGTCGAGTCGGCGGCGACCACCTACTTGAGAGGAGCCATGTCCGGGACTGGGCTCCGCCGGGCTGGCACTGGGAGGTTCTGCCTTCCGGGGCGCGGAGCTTGGTGAGGAATGAGGGTCCCATCGTCGACCCGGAGGTTATTTGGTGGCGGTCGCGTGGACCATAGTCGGTGCAGAGGGAGCCGGCCCCCGCAGAGGTGGTACGTCGCCGTGTCAGGGAGGAGGACGTGCACGTCTGACGCTACATGGCTGCATTGGACGCCAGGTTCTCCAATACCTGGCAGGTTCTTCAGGGATCACATGCGAGCTATGATCCTGTCATAGTTCCTTATCTTTGGGTGTCCACCGTCTGCGCCGCGAGACGTCAACTATTCTGATGATGTATTAGTGATATTATATTCGATGATGTATTAGTGATACTATTCGATGATGTATTAGTGATATTATATGATCGCATTTGTTGTTGCATTGCCTTGTATTGATTTGCATATCTCCGGTTCTGCTTATTGAATGCATTCTAATTGTTTTATATTTGTTCTGGATTAGTTAAGCTATGGACGGTAGAGACAGAGACCACGATCAAGAGAATGCCATGTACGACCTGATACGCTCCGGAAACGAAGAGAATGAAGTAGATGATGGCTCACAATACCTTAACCCATCCGGTGAGGGAATTGAGGAAGAACAACCAAGAGACGAAGGCGAACCAGCTGACAATGACGATGGCGAAGAATTTTTTGTCTATTTAACAGAGTCCGGCGAGGTATTAATTTGCCCTCTGGTGATCATCAGATGTATTGATTGATTTGTATATATTAATGAATCTTTCTTCCTTTTAGCCTTCCGGATCGAGCAAATCTTCTACAAGGGTTAAACGTGGCCCGACAAAAAAGTTGAAACAAGGCGTAAAGTTTAACATCGATCAAATCAGAGCAGATGGCGAACCGATTTCTCCTAAAGAGAATGCGGACAAATTTATACGTCAATGCGGAGTTATCGTTAGGGACCAAATCCCGATCACCGTTCAAGAATGGAATCAGCCTAAAGATACCCAAGCAGTTTCTTTAGTCAGCCAAAGAGCAAAAGATCTGCTTTGGGAGGAGCTCATGAAACATTTCACCCTACCAGAGGGTCTCACAGATCTCCAACGGGAGAAAGTCAAGCAGTGTGCTCTTAAGAAGATGGCCACACAATTCCAGTCTTGGAAGAAAAGATTATGGAAAAGTTACGTGGAAAACGGAAGGAAGAATCCAGAATTCAAAGGAGAATATGTGAAGTTAGCAGATGACTGGGACGAATTTGTGAAGTTCAAGGAATCAGAAGAAGCTAAGAAACGGTCGAGAATAAACAAGATAAATGGCAACAAAAAAAAGTGGCACCATTGTCTGGGGCCAGGCGGCTACAAGTATGGGTTGCCTAAGTGGGATGAATCGGAGAGAAACATGAAGGCTGCAGGGGTCACTCCAGTAACAGAGACTTGGCCCGAGAGGTGCAGGACTTGGTTTTATGCACATGGGGGAAAGTTGGACCCAAAGATAGGGGAGGTTCTTGAACTAGCAAGTCTTAAAGAAGCCACGAACGAGTTACTTAAAGCAATAGCAGAAGCTCGAGCGGGTGTGTACGAGCCCGAGAGAGAGAAGGACGAGCTTTCGCGTGCCCTCAAGAATCCTGAACACCCGGGACGAACACGAGGCAAAGGCATGGTTCCGTGGTTTCTGGGGTTTGCGGATTGGAACGACAGCTACAGAAGTCGTGACAGAAAGAAGAAGCATGAAGTAGATCGGATTCAGGACTTGGAACACAAATATAACATGCAGCAGGAGCAAATCAACAAACTTAGCCAGCAAGGCGCGTCTCAGCAGCAGCAGCAACCAGATCCAGCATTGGATGGTACCATTCCATCATCTATGCCGAAAAGCAGCGTGGGTTCCACGGAGGTCCCGACCGATGATGCACTGCTGGCTCGCTACCCCGTGGATGATATCCTAGAGTCGACACCTTGTGAGCTACACGTGAAACTGAAGAACATATCCATGAAGACGGCGGATGGCTTTGCTTTACCGAGTGGACCTGAAGCAACTTTCCACGGCAATCCGATTACACCTGGCTATGCTCGTGTCGGGGTTGATCAAGTTGTGTCGGCATATGAATCACTAGATCTTGACTACCTTGGAGGTGAAGGGGAGCGGACACTGGGAGAAGCCAGGCGTTGTGTCATTTTATGGAAAAAGGAATGCATCGTGTTTCCAAACTCGGTGCCAAGGCCACCGACTCCTCCTCCAAGTCCGCCGCGTCAGCAGACTCCAACCCTCCCCGAGACGGAGCGTAGGGTGAGTCCGCCATATCCATCTCCGCCGCGCCAGCCGAATCCATCCCACCCCGAGACGGAGCGCATGGCAAGTCCGCGATATCAAGCTCCGCCACGTCAGCAGAGTCCATCCCACCCCGAGACGGAGCCTAGCGCAAGACATCCGCGATATCGAAAAACAGCGTCTCCAAAGCGGAAGAGATCACAAAAGAAGAAACCCGAGCCTCCTGCCAAAAAGAAGTTATCTTACGAGAAGACTGACGAGGAACTCGATGAATCAGTGAATCTCGCTTTGCGGGCCTGTTTTGGACCGAAATCGCCCCCGCCGCCAAAGGAGAAAATACCCGACGAGGTCATACACCACTTTATTGATGCAGCTAAACCGGCGGAGAAAAGACCGGTATCAGACTATGAATGCTGTATTACCAAGTCCTATGAATCCCAGAAAAGACAGAAGTCGAGCGGTAGCAGTAAATGCGGGAAAACTGTTCCCCAGCTCGGAGAACAGGCAGTCCAATCGATCAGCCCGCTCAAGGTGAGTGCCAATAACTTGGTAATAACCGACGCTGATAGAGAGAATGCTAGAATGCTCGGTATCACCGTTGAACAATTCCTAGAGATCGAGGAATTTCCACCATTAGATCCGAAGGAAATAGAACGGCAATATGTCCCCGGGAAACCTCTGGTCAGTCCTGACGAGGAGAAGCTTCTAACAACGCAAATGTACAAATTGCATGACTGGTACATGAGAGGATTAAAGGACGGGCGAGAGAGCCTCATGGTGAAAATCGACAAAGAGCATTACGTCCATGAAAAAGATTTGTGGATTGAAAATGAAGAATTTTTTCAGTTATTCATTCAAAAAGCACTCGACAAATCTATCGTCAGTTGCTATTGTCTGTAAGTGATTTCTTTCTGTAATTTAAGTCTCTAGCTCAGCTCGTTCATTGCCTATTATTATATATACACAGTATATTCTTTTGTGTGGTATTATGCAGAATGACGATTTATGAATTGAAAAGAGCTGGAGTCTATGGCATTGGGTTCATTGACCCAAATACCGTCAACAAAGAAGTGTTGAGAAGGCACCCTAAAGACACGGAGAAATTGCTTCTAAGGTTTTTGAAGGCCCTAAAGTACAAAGCAGAAATAATTTTACCTTGGAACTTCCAGTGAGTGTTACTGTCTTGTACTACAAATTCTATTTTTGCTTATATATATACTCGATGTTAAGTGTAGTTGATGAGTTATGCAAGCCCGCTTATACAAATCGTGTGCGCGGCTACCACTGGATCCTTCTAATCATTAGAGTTGATGATGGAACTGTTGAAGTACTGGACTCGCTAAGTAAAGACCCTGAAGATTACAAAAGCTTGCATTTGTTGCTCGAAAGGTAATTTCAATCATTGACGCACTATGTCGGCTTCTTTATTAGTTCATTTCCTGATATCAAGTAATTAATAACTCCTTTATTCATTTTGTTTGCCGGGCAGGGTTTGGGAAAAGTTCACCAAAGATGTTAGAGGTGAATGGAAAGAGGAGCTGAGATGGCGAAAGCCCAGGGTAATTAAGTAGTACTAGCTTCGTCCGCGCATCTCTTTAATTCTAGTTTCAATACCATTGTCATGCTTCATTATTATCTGATTGAATTCTATTCTCGTAAAGTGCATGAGGTAGGCACAGGGGACTGAAATATGTGCATATTACGTTTGCGAGAACATTCGCTTTATGACCGAAAGCAACAAGAGTGCAAGAGATCTTCGGGTACGTAAACACTATTCATATTTTTTTTCTTGATCTAATACATATACGCACAACTAACATGTGCATATTGATCTCCTTCTTTAAAGATGCACGAGATGCGGGATAAGCTCCTACCAACGGAACGCATACGAGCAATTCAAGAGGAAATTGCGGGATTTTTGCTTCAGCAGGTCATATCTCCCGACGGAGAATACCATTACCCGATCCGCAAATGATCTGCAAATTGTACGATAAATTGTATATACCAAATTGTATATATATATATATGTGTGTATGCATGTGGTCGTACGAGAAATTCTATGATATATATATATATATATATGATTGCTAGCTTGTACCAGAAATTTTATGATATATGATCGGTTCTACGAGAAATTCTATTATAGATGCATAACGTGTACAGTATGTAGTAGCGTAAAATATGTTTGAAATGAAAAAGAATTAAATGGAAAACACAAAATGAAAAGGAAAAATAAACAATAAACACTAATTAAACACCTAAACCCCTAAACCTTTAGTCCCGGTTGGTGTTACCAACCGGGACCAAAGGTCCCCATGCCCTGGCGCGCGCTGCCGACCACGTGGCCAGGGTTTAGTCCCGATTCGTAGCCAACCAGGACTAAAGGCTTGGACCCTTTAGTCTCTATACTTTAGTCTCGGTTGGGGAACCGGGACTAAAGGCCCTTCCCAACCAGGACTAATGGCCTGTTTTCTACTAGTGCATGTCTCCAGGCCAGGCATTGCCTGCCTGGATAAGGAGGGTGGAGCAGTCGCCCATGTCTCCAGGCCAGGTGTTGCCTGCCTGGAGATGGAGGGTGGAACAGTCGCCCATGTCTCTAGGCCAGGCGTTGGCTGCCTGGAGACGGAGGGTGTAGTGCCCGTGTAGAACGCATGGACCATCCAGCCCCTCCGCAAGTTCTACCCATGACACTCTCACGTAAGAATGAGTGGGGCTGTACACGCCCCGGAGCCTCCCTACAAGCCACATCCTGGCCTCGAAGGGGGGGGGGGGCTCCAACCCACGCCCAAGTGGAAGCCCCATGCTCCGCGCTGGCGGAAGACTGTCGAACCGCGACTATGCCCACGCCCAAGTGGAAGCCCCATGCTCCGCGCTGGCGGAGACTGTCGAACCACGACTATGCCCACGCCCAGTGGAGGCCCCATGCCCCGCGCTGGTGGGAAGATCAAGCTGCGGCCTCGCGCCCCGTGCGGATGCGGGGGCCGCCGGACCACACTGCCCCTGGGGCTGATCGTGCTAGGCACGACAACTGGTGGACCCCTGCCCGCGGCACGCACTTACAAGACTCGCTCCGGACCTCGCACAAGCGGGGGCTGGGCGCGGCGCTTGTATATGGGCGAGGTTTGCAGAGAGTGGGCCCCGGACGGGGGCTCGCACCTGAAGGGCAGCGCTCCTCCGACCTCCTCACGAGGTGTCAACCAAAGGGCGTCCCCGAGGCACACCTGGCGAGAAGCGACGCCACAACAGGGCCAGGGTCTGACACAAAGCCCCTTGGGGACTGCCGCCCCCTAGCTCTCACGAGAGCCGGAGGCGGGGCCCAAAGTGCCTGCGCCAGGGCCCCCGCGGCAGGGACCCTGAAGGTGTCACGAGGCTTGGGGAGCAGACCCCGGCAACGCGGGACACTGGGGCGCGCGGAGAAAGAAAAGGCCTCGGGAAGGGGGCAGATACCACATCAAGCACAATGAGCAGCTACTATTTAGACAAGCAAAAGCATCCAAGGAATGTCTTCGCGCCCCCGCAGGTCAAGGTGATCCACAACATAACAGAAAGGAAACTTAAAAATAAAAGGGCTTAGGTGGAAGATGCGCTGTCTCCGTCGCGGCTGCCGGAGGGCCCCGCGCTCAGGCTGCCGCTCCCCTCGGAGGGCGCGGCCCGAGTGAACCGCTCGACCAGAGACGCCACATGCCCACGCACCTCGTCCCTGAGGGGGCCCCGGAGCGCCTCGGGCACCGGCTCCACCACGCGGGAGAGGTCGAAGGCCGGGTCTAAGCGGAGGAGGTTGGAGAAGACACGCGTCAGGGTGTAGTCCAGGAGGTCGCGGGCGCTCGACTCGACGTCCTCGTCCACCTGGGAGACGCCCAGCTCCATCGCCTCCACCACCTTGAGGAAGAAGTCAAGGTAGCCTCCGTCACCGTGCGCGCGCGGCAGGCTCGGGACGTCCCTGACGAAGTAGCGGAGCGCACGACCGGCGCGCCAGGCAAGCTCCAGGAACTGCCTGGCGCGCTGCGCCTTCATCGCCCGCGCCCGCGCTTCGTCATCCTTGGCCCTCTGCACGGCGTCCTAGGCTTCACCGACCTGGGCGTGCACCGACGCCTGCTCCGCCTCGACGTCTCCCTTGCCCCTAAGGGCGGCCTCGGCGTCCTGCAGTCGGTCCCTGAGCTTTCGTTCTCAAATTCTTCTCAATTGTTGTCTCTTCGTTCGTATCTCAATTATTTCGTTGTTTCGTTCAAGTTTTCTATTAGCGAATCATGATCTCTTCGTTCACATGTATCTCAATTCATTTCAAGTATTCCATATTTCATTCTTAATTCTTACCGGTGTTTCATTGAAGACGTCTTCACGCTTGTTTGATCTCTCTTCAATCATTCCCAAGAAGAATAAGCGGTATGCTAAATCCGTTGCTTGTCATCAATTTAATTTGATGAAGGATAAGCATAACATAATTCTTATTCTTAGTTCATCAAAGTGATTTCAATCCTCCTTTCAGAGTTGTTCATGCTATCAAATTCTCGATTCAAAGTTGTTCATCTTTTGTTTTCCGGAGTTTCAAGTTTCCTCAGTATCTCTTCGCGAAGCTTCATCTAAATCTTGCAAGGCCTCAATCTTGTTCGTTTGCAACCTTCAATTCTCTTCTATCATCCTTCGGTTCCGAAGTTCTTCATGGCGGCTCTTCAAGGATTGAATTTCTTCTCAAAGTGTTCTTCAAGATTCTTGTTGGAGAGGCAAAAGTATCATTCGTCTTGTATTCCGAAGTGCAATTCATTCTCCCTTATCTTTTGAGATGGTGTTATAGCATTCTTGATTATGAGGATTCTCGAAGAGAATTTGTCAAGGATGAGATATATAAACCCATCATTTTCTTCCTTGGAGTTATCTTGGATTGGATTTCACCAAAAGCATGTCATAAGAATTGTTGCTATCATGGTGCTTATCAATGACCCAAGTTCTCTATGTATCCTCTTGGTGAAAGAAGTTTTGCAGATTTTGTTGCTCCCAATAAATCAATGGTTTGGTTTAGTGGCTGGTTTTCAACTCATAATTTTGAGATGTTCTCCATAAGCCCACAACAAGCTTATTCTTTTCGTGTTGATTCCAAACAACTCCATTCAACCCTTCTTTGTTAAGGTGCTTGTCAAATTCAATTGGTGTAGAAGTTGCCATTCCTCCTCCATTCTTTTCTTTTCAAGATCTAGCTTCTAGTCTTTTATTCCGGAGGCATTATGATGTGCTCTCTTTGATCCATCATCTCATTGTCAAGGTCATATTCTTCCCTTGCTTGTCCATTCAACCGGAGTGTTGTGCCCCTATTCAAGTTCTGCCTCTCTTTTCTACCGGAGTGCTGCCCAAATTTCTTTTGAATTCTTGCTTGTTTCTCATATCATTCTTCATCTCTTGGTTCAATGTTCGTCAAAGAGGCAACTAAGTTTTACCTCGTCCTTTCTTCTTCCTCTTCCCCTTCTCATTCTAAGATCTCGGGTCGAGATGTCTTGTAAGTGGAGGAGAGTTGTAACAGCCCGAGACCGACGCGCCAGAAGATTCCCCTTTTATTCCGCTGTCATCATGCGATTCGTTTGTTTGTCGCATTCATCATCGCATCATTTGCATCATCCGCATAGCATCGGCACTCCGTTGTCATCATTTTTCAAAACAACATCCGTTAGTAGTTGCCGGTTCTCCCCGTCGTCCGTTTCGAGTCCAACCACACACGCACGCGCCCGCAGCATTGCAAGATATTGTTTACAAAAGTGTGTATACAACTTTCTCGGATTGGGTCGAAACTTGGATAGCAGTCGTAGTATATTGTAGGTAGACCGCCTGTCAAATTTCGTCGCAATCGGAGTCCGTTTGATACCCGAACCGTTAAACTTATAGCGGCACTATAGCCGGATAATTCGTAGGCGTCGTTTTTCACAACTTGTCGCCGGGCTGCCCTTTTTCCCTCTCATCTCCGCCTAGCCCCTCTGCACAGTTGATGTCTACTACGCAACCTTCTTCTTGTAGACTCGTGTTGGGCCTCCAAGCACAGAGTTTTGTAGGACGGTAGCAAATTTCCCTCAAGTGGATGACCTAAGGTTTATCAATCCCTGGGAGGTGTAGGATGAAGATGGTCTCTCTCAAACAACCCTGCAACCAAATAACAAAGAGTCTCTTGTGTCCCCAACACACCCAATACAATGGTAAATTGTATAGGTGCACTAGTTCGGCGAAGAGATGGTGATACAAGTGTAATATGGATGGTAGATATAGGTTTTTGTAATATGAAAATATAAAAAAGCAAGGTAGCAAGTAACAAAAGTGAGCAAAAACGGTGTTGTAATGCTTGGAAACAAGGCCTAGGGTTCATACTTTCACCAGTGCAAGTTCTCTCAACAATACTAACATAGTTGAATCATATGTAAATCCCTCACGTGCGACAAAGAGTTCACTCCAAAGTCACAAATAGGGGAGAACAAACGAAGAAATTATTGTAGGGTACGAAACCACCTCAAAGTTATCTTTTCCGGTCAATCTTATGAGCTATCCCTATAAGTGTCACGAACAGCCCTAGAGTTCGTACTAAAATAACACCTTAAGATACACATCAATCAAAACCCTAATGTCACCATGAGTACCCATGGGCTTGATTATACGATATGCATCACACAATTTCAGATTCATCATGTTCAATCCAACACAAAGAACTTCAAAGAGTGCCCCAAAGTTTCTACCGGAGAGTCAAGACGAAAATGTGTGCCAACCCCTATGCATAGATTCCCAAGGTCACGGAACCCGCAAGTTGATCACCAAAACATACATCAAGTGGATCAATAGAACATCCCATTGTCACCACGGATATCCCATCGCAAGACATACATCAAGTGTTCTCAAATCCTTTAAAGACTCAATCCGATAAGAAAACTTCAAAGGGAAAACTCAATTCATCACAAGAAGATAGAGAGGGGAAAACTCCATATGATTCATCTATATTAATAAAGCCCGCGGTACATCAAGATCGTGTCATCTCAAGAACACGAGAGAGAGATCAAACACATAGCTACTGGTACATACCCTCAGCCCCGAGGGTGAACTACTCCCTCCTCGTCATGGAGACCGCCGGGATGATGAAGATGGCCTCCGGTGATGGTTTCCCCCTCCGGCAGGGTGCTGGAACGGGCTCCCGATTGGTTTTTCGTGGCTACAGAGGCTTGCGGCGGCGGAACTCCCGATCTAGGTTTCTTTCTGGGGGTTTCTCGATTTATAGGAGTACTTGGCATTGGAATCACGTCAGGGGGGTGCTCGAGGGACCCACAAGCCAGGGGGGCGCGCCCTAGGGGGGGGGGGGGCGCTAGGCTTGTGGCCTCCTCGGGACTCCTCTCCGGTATCTTTTTGCTCCAGTATTTTTTATATTTTCCAAAAATATTCTCCGTAAATTTTCAGCCCATTCCGAGAACTTTTATTTCTGCACAAAAACAACACCACGGTAGCTCTGCTGAAAACAGCGTCAGTGCAGGTTAGTTCTAATAAAATCATATAAAATTATTGTAAACATGGCATGAATACTTCATAAATTATAGATACGTTGGAGACGTATCAGCATCACCAAGCTTAATTCCTGCTCGTCCTCGAGTAGGTAAATGATAAAAGAAATAATTTATGAAGTGTGAATGCTAGCAAGTGCACAAGTTTGATCAATGATAATTGTAATCACTTTTTCTAGCATCAATATAAACCATAAACAGTAGCTCATCTCATAAAACTTCTCATGATCAAGTAACAAGCTATTCACATGTTAAAGTATAGACCAGAAAGTTTCTTGAAAACTAACAAACCATATTCCTAGTCATCGAACAATTGCAATTCATCTTATTTTCAGGAAGGGTCTATGTAAGAGCTTTGATTTAGCAAATTCCACATACTCAACAATCATATAGTCTTCCATGATTATTGACACTCAAAGCATATTTTTAGAACAAATAGCATCCATCGAACACAGAGAAAGATAGGGGCTTAATGTTTCGCCTCCCAACTTATTTATCATATAGATAATTGTCAACAATAATAATTCATGATCAAATATATTTGTGTGGATATATATGTCTAGATCATTCCCCAACACATGACGCTTGCCAAGAGAAAAAGGCGAAATATAGGAAGTGGTGAAGATCACCATGTCTCTTGCATAAAGGTAAGTACTAGAAAGTAAAAGATAGGCCCTTCGCAGAGGGAAACATTGATTTGCAAAGGTGCCAGAGCTCGAGCTTTTAAAACAGAGATGAATAATAATTTTGAGGGGTATGCTTTCATTGTCAACATAACAACCGAGAGATCTCGGTATCTTCCATGCTAGATACATTATAGGCGGTTCCCAAACAGAATGGTAAAGTTTTTACCCCCCCTCCACCAATCAATCACACTCCACGGCGAGCCGAATCCACGAGTACCGTCCATACAAACAACAATCTTGGGGGAGTTTTGTTTCATTATATTTTGATTTGATTTTTGAGCATGGAACTGGGCATCCCGAATACCAGCCACTTTCTCGTGAATGATAGTAAATCAACACATATCGTGAGAATAACCCACCTAGCATGGAAGATACTGACAGTCCCTAGTCACTATATGAGTGATTCAGGCATACAAAACAGAATATTATTTGAAGGTTTAGATTTTGGCACATGCAAATTTACTTGGAACGGCAGGTAAATATCGCATATAGGTAGGTATGGTGGACTCATATGGAACAACTTTGGGTTTAAGGGTGTTTGGATGCACAAGTAGTATTTCTACTTGGTGCGGAAGTTTTGGATAGTATGAGGTGGAAGCAAGCACCACATGTTGGAGGATCCATAACAATATAACTTCTATACAAATATACCCAAACATAACTCATTAAGTTGTCTTCCTTGTCCAATTTCAACTAACTTGCTCAAGTTTGAAAATAATTAATGAGATCACAATCATAGAAGATGTCCAAGATAGTATATTTATATGTGGAATCTCTCTTCCTTCAATATTCTTTCATGAATTGTTCAAGTGACCAATGCGGTGTTTGCTAACTTTCAATAAATTTTACCACCTATACTTATTATGTGTGAAGTCATTACTCTCCATGGGATAAGTATATGAAGCATATTTAATTTCAGATTTATGATATTCAATTCATTCAACCATTTACTGATAGGATATAAGTGAAGCACGAGAGTGAATGACAAACTACTCCAAAAAGATATAAGTGAAGATCAATGAGTAGCCAACAATTAAATAACTATGTGAAGACTCTCTCATCTAAGAATTTCAGATCTTAAGTATTTTATTAAACAGCAAGCAAATAATTTTCAAACATTAGGTACTGTATAATATCATTTCCACAATTTATATCTACCAATATAGGCTATGGAAACTATAGGATAAGTAGATAACGAAACTATGACAGCAATCTGTCAAAACAGAATAGTCTGTAGAAATCTATTAAACCAGTGTACTTCTGTAACTCAAAAAATTATAAAAATTTAGGACATGCTAAATAATTTATATGACATCACTGTGCAAAAATTTCAGAAACTTTCCACGTTCCAGTAAAATATGAAAATTCAAACACTACAGCCAAAGTTTCTGTTTTTACACAGCACTCATCAAAACATGCAATGCAAGCATCCTAAGGCAATTCTTGGAACTTTTTATTGAAAAACAAGATTATAAATAACACCTAACAGAGAACAACAAAATAAAATGACGCTCCAAGCAAAACTCATATTATGTGACGAATAAAAATATAGCTCCAAGTAAGTTATACCGATAGTGTTGAAGACGAAAAAGGGGATGCCTTCCGGGGCTTCCCCAAGCTTAGGCGCATGAGTCTTCCTTGGATATTACCTTGGGGGTGCCTTGGGCATCCGCAAGCTTAGGACCTTGTCACTCCTTATTCTCCTCATATCGGTGTCTCACCCAAAACTTGAAAACTTCTATCACACAAAACTTAACGGAACTTCGTGAGATGGGTTAGTATAATAAACAAAGATAATTCACTTAGGTACTGTCAAGACAAGATTCATAATTGTTCCCACATGATACCTACTGTATTCTATCATTCCCATAATTTATATCACTCAATATAAGCTATAGAAACACTAAAACAAGTAAACTATGCATGCAAAACAGAATCTGTCAAAAACAGAACAGTCTGTGAAGATCTGTAGCGTAGCCATATTTCCCTGTCTCTAAAAATTCTTAAAAGTTAGGACAATCTAGGGAATTTGTATATCAATCATGTGTAAAAAATTCAGATCAAAATCACGTTCCAGTGAATTTACAAAATTCCTGGACTAAGAGCAAAAGTTTATGTTTTTGCACAGAATCAAGTCAACTATCATCCACACTATCCCAAAGGCTTTACTTGACACTTTATTGAAAAAAAAGCTATAAAACATGATTATACAGTAGCTTAATCATGTGGACACACAAAAACAGTAGGTATAAATATTGGGTTGTCTGCCAACATGCGCTTTTCTTTAATGCCTTTTTAGCTAGGCATGATGATTTCAACGATGCTCACAAAAAAGATAAGAATTGAAACACAAAGAGAGCATCATGAAGCATATGACTAGCACATTTAAGCCTAACCCACTTCCTATGCATAGGGATTTTGTGAAAAAACAATTTATGGGAGCAAGAATCAACTAGCATAGGAAGGCAAAAGAAGCATAACTTCAAAACTTTGAACACATAGGGAGGAAACTTGATATTATTGTAATTCCTACAAGCATATGTTCCTCCCTCATAATAATTTTCAGTAGCATCATGAAGGAATTTCACAACATAACTATCACATAAAGCATTATCTTCATGATCCACAAGCATAGAAATTTTTTCACTCTCCACAAAAGCAATTTTCTTCTCATTCATAATAGTGGGAGCAAACTCAACAAAATAACTATCATGAGATACTTGATTGACATAACAACTTTGAATATTAAAATCATGATGACAAGTTTCATAGTTACTATCACTCTTTATAGCATACATGTCATCATCATAATCATCATAGATAGTAGGCATGTCATTATCATAACAAATTTGCTCATCAAAACTTGGGAGACTAAAAATATCATCTTCATCAAACATAGCATCCCCAAGCTTGTGGTTTTGCATATCATTAGTATCATGGATATTCAGAGAATTCATACTAGCAATATCGCAATCATGCTCATCATTCAAGGAATTCTCATTAAGTATTTTCATAAATTCTTCCTCTACCAATTGAGCACAATTTTTCAAACCATCATTTTCACGAAAGACATTAAAAAGACGAACCAATTTGATGCAACCTAAACTCCATTTTTTTGTAGTTTTCTTTTATAAAACCAAACTAGTGAAAAACAAGAAACTAAAAGATTTAATTGCAATATCTAAAGATATACCTTCAAGCACTCACCTCCCCGGCAACGGCGCCAGAAAAGAGCTTGATGTCTACTACGCAACCTTCTTCTTGTAGACTCGTGTTGGGCCTCCAAGCACAGAGTTTTGTAGGACAGTAGCAAATTTTCCTCAAGTGGATGACCTAAGGTTTATCAATCCGTGGGAGGCGTAGGATGAAGATGGTCTCTCTCAAACAACCCTGCAACCAAATAACAAAGAGTCTCTTGTGTCCCCAACACAACCAATACAATGGTAAATTGTATAGGTGCACTAGTTCGGCGAAGAGATGGTGATACAAGTGTAATATGGATGGTAGATATAGGTTTTTATAATCTGAAAATATAAAAACAGCAAGGTAGCAAGTAACAAAAGTGAGCAAAAACGGTGTTGCAATGCTTGGAAACAAGGCCTAGGGTTCATACTTTCACTAGTGCAAGTTCTCTCAACAATACTAACATAGTTGAATCATATGTAAATCCCTCACGTGCGACAAAGAGTTCACTCCAAAGTCACAAATAGCGGAGAACAAACGAAGAAATCATTGTAGGGTACGAAACCACCTCAAAGTTATCTTTTCCGATCAATATTATGAGCTATCCCTATAAGTGTCACGAACAGCTCTAGAGTTCGTACTAAAATAACACCTTAAGATACACATCAATCAAAACCCTACTGTCACCTAGATACTCCAATGTCACCATGAGTACCCATGGGCTTGATTATACGATATGCATCACACAATTTCAGATTCATAATGTTTAATCCAACACAAAGAACTTCAAAGAGTGCCCCAAAGTTTCTACCGGAGAGTCAAGACGAAAATGTGTGCCAACCCCTATGCATGGATTCCCAAGGTCACGGAACCCGCAAGTTGATCACCAAAACATACATCAAGTGGATCAATAGAACATCCTATTGTCACCACGGATATCCCATCGCAAGACATACATCAAGTGTTCTCAAATCCTTTAAAGACTCAATCCGATAAGAAAACTTCAAAGGGAAAACTTAATTCATCACAAGAAGATAGAGAGGGGAAAACTGCATATGATTCATCTATATTAATAAAGCTCGTGGTACATCAAGATCGTATCATCTCAAGAACACGAGAGAGAGAGATCAAACACATAGCTACTGGTACATACCCTCAGTCCCGAGGGTGAACTACTCCCTCCTCGTCATGGAGACCGCCGGGATGATGAAGATGGCCTCCGGTGATGGTTTCCCCCTCCGGCAGGGTGCCGGAACGGGCTCCCGATTGGTTTTTCGTGGCTACAGAGGCTTGCGGCGACGGAACTCCCGATCTAGGTTTCTTTTTGTGGGTTTCTCGATTTATAGGAGTACATGGCGTTGGAATCACGTCAGGGGGGTGCTCGAGGGACCCACAAGCCAGGGGGGTGCGCCCTAGGGGGGGCGCCCCCCTAGGCTTGTGGCCTCCTCGGGACTCCTCTCCGGTATCTTTTTGCTCCAGTATTTTTTATATTTTCCAAAAATATTCTCCGTAAATTTTCAGCCCATTCTGAGAACTTTTATTTCTGCATAAAAACAAGACCACGGTAGCTCTACTGAAAACAGCGTCAGTCCGGGTTAGTTCTAATAAAATCATACCAAAATCATATAAAATTATTGAAAACATGGCATGAATACTTCATAAATTATAGATACGTTGGAGACGTATCAACAGTGCACAGACCCGTCGCGTGCACCCGATAGCTTTCCCAAACCATCATCGGTTTTTCAACTGGACCTCCCCTAGCCTTATTTTTCTCGATCGTCCGATCTAATCGGAGGGTCCGAGCTATCCCTAAAAACCCTCCTATTTGTCTTTCTACTATAAGTAGTAGACAACCCAAATTTTTAGGAAGGATGTCCCATCCCCGTCGCAACTCTTCTTCCTCGGGATCCCACCCGATCCAGCCGCCACCCACCTTGAAGTCCTCAGCCACCCAACCAGCGAGCCGGCGACACCTTCTCCTCTTTGATTTCGGTGGCGTGCAAACCAACACCAAGGAGTTCCTCTATGTGCGCCTCCTCTGGCTCCCGAGACCGAGCTGCCCCGTTCCTGCAACCCTCGCGCGAGCCGGGCGAGCTCTTCTGCCCGAGCCGACGACCAAGCCATCAGTAGCAGCAAGGTCCATGCATTGTGGTGCCCTTCCCCTGTTTTCCTTCTCTCCCCCCTTCGGTATCTTATCTCTCTCGTTCTCTGTTCGCAAGGATTTGAAGCAGCCATGGCGCCGTGCGCTCCCGCTCATGCCCGGGGCAGGCCAAGCCGCTGCAGCTCGCCTCCTCGCGCCAATGCCCCACCGGAGCAGGTCCCCCTTGCCCCTCTCCTCCTCTTTCCTCCCTGTTTTCCCTCTCTCCCTGTAACACGGCTCTCTCTCTCTGTCCTGCAGCAACAGGGAGCCACCATGGCCATCGATGCCTACTGCCGCTGATGTAGGCCTCGCTCTGACCCGCGCCAAGTCCGTCCTCGGGCCCTGCCGCCTCACGCCTAGTCAAGGTCCCGCTGCTCTCCTTCCTGTTCGCGAGTGCCATGGCGAAAAGGCTTCTTTTTCTTGCTAGATCCGTTCTGGTTTGTATGCTAATTAGTCAAGTTATTGTGTTCTGTTTTCAGAAATACCTGAAGTAGCCTAGTGTTAGTCACGCTGGCTCACACCCAAGGGGTCAGGGGTTCAAATCCCCGTCGCCCCCATTTTGCCCTTTTGTTCTGTTTTGGGTTAGGTTGGCTCTCCCTGTTGATTCAGTTAGAGCAGGTTTACTGTTTGACCACAATCCAGTTCATGCCCTTCTGATAGCCAATGTCGTTTCCACCTAGGAGACTAGAGTTCAAATCCCTGGCTCAACATATTTTGCCTCCCTGCGTTTTTTTTTTTCTTTTTGTCAAAGAACTGTGCAAATTTCAGCATAATGATGCATCTTGTAAAATCCATATAGAATGAACCGTGCATCGGGTAAAAATAAGTTATATATGAATGTTGCTCAGTTTTACGTCTACTTTCAGGTTATGTGACCTTTTGCCATGTTAAAAACCATTAACGTGCTGTTATCTTGCATTAATGAGGACATGATCAAGTTAATGGCAGATTTAACTTGGAACTTTGCATGATCATAGTTTGAGGTTTATAAAACACTTTGGCATGATCTTGATGTGTATTCTCATCAGAATTTTGTGTACTTTCTAGTGGGATGTTTTGTTCTCAGGTTTGAGCAAGCCAACCTTATGGTTGTCTCAGATTTGTGCAAACACCTCTTTTCTTGTACCGATCACAACTTTTGCATCGTAGCTCCAAATCTTATAAATTTTATATGCATTTGGCACTATTCTTCCTATCCCTTCCAGTGGCATACTTGGGTTACTAAGATTTTGCCCATGTCCTATTCTCCTTCGTGGTTACCATGTTTTCCATCCCGTAATCATTTCTTTCGCTCCGGTAGAACCGTGACTCCGATCATAACGTTCTTCATATGCATTTGTGGTAGAATTGAGCGTAGAACATGAAAATTGCCATGTCATGCATCATATCCTCACCATGTTCATGTTCTGACCAGATTATATAATTCACCTAAATGCACATGAAGTACTACTTGATTCACTCCACTAGTGGACCAAGGCTTCATTTAAACTTGCTATATTTTGTTGCTACGTTATCAAAATTTAAAATGACATTCGTGCATTTGATTGAAGCATAAATGCATGGCCTTGTATGTTTACCTTGTCGCTTGTTTCTTTTCTGGTTTTGCTTCTCGTTAGTTCCCGTTTTGGAGTGTGAGGATTCGTTCGACTACGCCCGTTCGTCTGCTTCACGGATTCGATCTTCTTCCAAGCAGGATCTCAGGCAAGATGATCATTTCCCTGGATACCTTTACTATCATTGCCATGCTAGATGTCTCGTTTCTATCGCTTATCTCGCTACCTACCACTTGTGTGTCAAGCCTTCCAAAATGCCATGATAAGCCTCTAACCCCTCCACATCCCAGCAAACCTTGTTTGGCTATGTTACCGCTTGCTCAGCCCTTCTTATAGCGTTGCTAGTTGCAAGTGCAAATGTTTCCATGTGCCAACATGGATATACTTTTGTTATATTACAATATTATTGCTATTTAATTTAATGCACATATATACTTGGTAAAGGGTGGAAGGCTTGGCCTTTTGCTCGGTGTTTTGTTCCACTCTTGCCGCCCTAGTTACTTGTGAACCGATGTTATGTTCCATATTGAGCGCTCCTAACATGCTCGGGATTGTTATGGGGACCCGCTTGATTTTCGTTTTAGGATAAAACTTGTCTGGCAAGGCCCAGCTTTGGTACTACATTTGCCCAACATAATAATTCTAATAATTAACTTAACGCATAGGGAGTTAGCGCTACCCAAGGTTTGTTATCCAACATAATACAGGGGGGGCAGTGCTACTGGTGCTGGTCTAAAACAGAGTCGTGTGCGGGGCCAACCCGGGGCAACTCGGGAGATGTCTATCAGGCCACTGTATGCTGTGCTCATCCGGTTGTGCCCTGAGAACGAGATACGCGGCTCCTATCGGGATTGTCGGCACGTCGGGCGGCCTTGCTGGATTTGTTTTACCTTTCTCGAACGTCTTGTGCGTGGGATTTCGACGACACTTCGGGCTATCTCGAAGTTGAGATTTTCCATCGGGATTCCGCAAATACTACGGGTTATCACGCGGTTGAGGAATTCCAACGCGGCGTGTGGTTAGTTTGTGATGGATGAGTTGGAGCACCCCTGCAGGGTTAAATCTTTCAGAAAGCCATGCCCGCGGTTACGTGGCAACTTGGAAACTTTGTTTAACACCCGGTCATAGCAAACTTGAAGTAAACTCAAATAAAATACACCAACCGTGTGCGTAACCGTGACTGTCTCTTCTCGTGATTTCTGAACCGAGAGAGAACACGGTGGGGTTATGTTTTTTCGTAAGTAGGTGTTCAGGATCTCTTAGAGGTCGTTACTAGTTCACGTCCGTTTATGCGACGATCATCCCCCTTTATTCTTGTACTCGTAAGTTAGCCACTCAAATAAATGCTTAGTGCTTGCTGCAGCCTCACCACTTAACCATACCTCACCCATTAAGCTTTAGTAGTCTTGATACCCTTGGAAATGAGATTGCTGAGTCCCTGTGGCTCACAGATTACTACAACAACAGTTGCAGGTACAGGTAATGCGATGATTTGACGTGAGAGCGATGCTTGTTTGATTTGGTGTTCTTCTTCTTCTTCATCGATCATAGGATGGGTTCCAGGCCAGCAGCCTGGGATAGCAAGGATGGATGTCATTCTATCGTTTGTTTTCGTCCGTAGTCGGACCCTGCTCTTCTGTATGATGACTGAATATGTTGTTGTATTGATGTGATCTGATGTAGCTTGTGGCGAGTGTAAGCCAATTCCATATACTCATCTCTTCTTTACATGTACTTGTAATGATATCCATTCTTGCGAAATGACGAGATGCGCTTCTATCCTTGTCGAGGCCCTCGAGCCAAAAATAAGGATAGGATCGCATCTTGGGCATTACAGGCGGGTCCGTCGAGGTCGGCCTGGCGGGGTCAAGCAGCCCTGCTCCTTCACGTGGTTAACGCGGCCCGCACAGAGCGGCCCCTAGGGTCATACCAGCTGGCGCGGACGGAGAGGTTTTCCCCTTTGGTGATAGAGGAGCAACACCAGCTCGCGGGCTCCCAAAGCAATCCCCAAAGGTTTTCTTTCTCATGCAAGAGGACCAAGACCGGGGGCTCGGCAGGACGGATGTCACCCCCGAGCCCACAAGCATGTCACGACGAAGATCTTTGGCAGGAGAAGACCACTTTTGTCACGATAGGCTGCAGTCTTGTCCCCCTTCAAACTGGCCGCTGTGGCAACCCTTCTCGCCTTGTGATTTCGGGGGAAGGGGACCAGGGACAATATAAGAGTAGGAACCAGCCATCATAGGCAAGGAGAACCGAGGGCAAGAAAGAACACACCTTGTACTCATCGTTATCCTCAACCAAGAACCAGACAAGCAGGAGTAGGGTCTTACACCGCGAGGTGGCCCGAACCTGGGTAAACTGTGTGCCTTTTGTTAGTCTTCCTTAGCTCGAGCCGCCGGAGAGTCGCCGTGACGTTGCGAGGCAGAGTAGGGCAGGAGAGCGAGCGCACCCGAGTGTTCAAATCTTCTTGGGTCCCCGGAGCCCCGATTCTGACATTAAGGTTCGAACACTGGGGTGCGCTCGCTCGGCTGCCCTACTCTGCCTCACAACCTCACGGCGACTCTCCGGCGGCTCGATCTAAGGAAGACGAACAAAGGATACACTGTTTACCCAGGTTCGGGCCACCTCGCGGTGTAAGACCCAACTCCTGCTTGTCTGGATTGCTTGAGGAAGGGGATGAGTACAAGGTGTGTTCTTTCTTGCCCAGGGTTCGATTCCCTCTACGGTGGCTGGTTCCTACTCTTATATCGGCCCTGGTCCTCTTCCCCCGAAAACATAAGGCGGGAAGGGTTGCCACAACGGCCAGTTTGAAGGGGGATAGGACTGCAGCCTATCCTGACAAAAGTGGTCTTCGCCTGCCAAAGCTCCTCGCCGTGACGTGCTTGTGGGCTCGGGGGTGACATCCGTCCTACCGAGCCCCCGGTCTTGGTCCTCTTGCACGAGAAAGGAAACCTTTGGGGATTGCTTTGGGAGCCCGTGAGCTGGCGTTGCTCCTCTATCATCAAAGAGGAAACTCTCTCTCTGTCCGCGCCAGCTGGTACGACCCTGGGGGCCGTCCTGTGCGGGCCGCGTCAGCCACGTGAAGGGGACATGCCCACGTGACCCCGCCGGGTCGACCTGACAGATCCACCCCGCAAGGGCTTCAGGAGGTGGCTCCGTAAAGGGGCCTCGAGAGGTCCTTGATGACGCGGTGTCGTATATCTCGCGAGACGCTGGCTCTCGCGAGGGCTTTCCTCATGAAGATCGTCAGTGGGCCAGTCGGCACTTAAGGCCAGTGCCGCGTCCCGGGCCGCAGGCAGACGGGCCTGGGTACCCCCAGTCCCAAAGTCCCGATTGTAGCCCCAGGGCCCGCGATGTGCACGATTCCGCCCGTTGGTGGGGGCGACGCAACGTGGGCCCTAATCGCCTGCGGGACGGGCGCGACACACGAGTGCCTTGGGGTGCGGGGCGCCCCACCTTCTACGAGGCCTTTGGTGACCGCGCAAGTTAACATAAAGCCTGCGCGCGGCTCGGGGCCATCATTGCCATTCTTTGTATTGCATCCGTCTCCCTGCACCTTCCTCCTCTACGCGGAACCGCTACAGATCCAACCTCTTGCGAGGTACTTCCTTTGCTCTCCCTGCGGCCCCAGCACTCAGATGACACCCGTTGGCAAGAAGGGGAAGGCCACGACCTCCGTCGCAAGCCCTGCCGCCATCGGGCCGGCACTCTTGCCCTCCACCATCTCTGACGAGGAGGACTTGGGCCCGATGCTCCCGCTGATGGCCGGCAGGCTTAACGAGGGGCATGCGACCGAAATTTGGCCCGGCTCGGCAGCGCCGAGCGGCCTGCCGAAGTTCGCCTACCCCTGCTTCTACCACAACATCTACGCCGGGCTGGTCCCGCCGTTCTCCAAGTTCTTCTATGCCATCCTCTCCCATTACCAGATCCATGCCTTGCACCTTCAACCCAACTCCATCCTCCTCCTGGCCATCTTCGCCTTCTACTGTGAGGCTTTCGTGGGCGTGGGGACCTCGGTGGCGCTCTTTCGCAACTTCTTCAGCCTGCGGTACACCGCCCCGGACAAACGCTCCGCGTGCATCTCCTTTGTAGATGTCACGGGCGCGAGCATCCATCTAAAGATCAGGAAGAAGGTGGAGGGCTACCGACAGCGTTGGGTCTTCATGAACGCGCGCCGGGTCAGCCCGCTCCTGACGGCCCCCACGGGCCAACCCGCGCAGATTCCCGGGTGGTGCCACGAGAAGCTCACCGACCCGAGGGCGGATACCGTCCTGGAGCGCATCGCCGCACACGGGGATGCCTCTCTGAAGGGGGCGATGGTGATTAAGAAATTTTGGGACAGCGTATCGCGCCGCTCCAGGCGCGCTCGCAGCCCTTGTGGGAGTTCGCCGGCTCGAGGGACCCGACGAGGCTGCACGTCAGCGGCCTGGCGCATGACGAGTTGGATGGGGCCTTAGGGGCCCTACTCGGCTTCAACCCCAAGGGTCTCCCGGAGGCAGCGCCGTCGCTGTACGGCTGTGCCGACATGGAGGAGCTGGTCGCGGAGATGCCCGCCTTCGACGAGTGGGGACTCGTTGGGCCGTGCGGGAATCCCTCCATTGTAGTGATTTCCTCCGGCGAGGGCGACGACGACGGGGACTCGGAGGTGACGGAAGTTGAGGGGGATGTCCGCCGGGTGCCGTCGCCCAGTCTCCACAT
Organism: Elymus sibiricus; assembly: GCA_039707655.1. Lineage (NCBI taxonomy): Eukaryota > Viridiplantae > Streptophyta > Magnoliopsida > Poales > Poaceae > Elymus > Elymus sibiricus. The sequence continues at coordinate 268,834,369 of CM077673.1, read as the reverse complement.
GTCCTAGCGCGGCCTCGGGGATGACGCCGCCGCCGCGGTCGAGCAGTGCCAAGCGACTCCCCCTAGGCCCACAACAACGGAAGATGGAGCGTGGTCTGACCCCGCTGCCACTCCTGCGCCGTCGACAGGAGCTCACGTCGAAGGCGCGATGCCGATCCCAGCTGCGGCCGCACCCCCTCGAGAGGCCTCCCTGGCTCCCAAGGAGGGGGGAAGCCAGGCCGGGCCCACCGAGGGCCCCACCGAGAACCCTCTAGGCGGCATCGAGAGGGCGCGAGGGGGTGGCGAGGGCGCGCCACCCGCCACCACGAAGAAGAGGAAGTGGGCCGTCGGGGACGAGTAAGTACCTCAATCCATTCCCGCGCCACGTGTCTGTGACTGGTTTGCTCGAGCCGACCCTCCCGCCAGCGCAGGTATTTCGACGGCGGCGAGGAGAGGAAGAAGAAGGCGAACGTCGGGGCAAAGGTGGTGCCCGTCCGGAAGGCGGCCTCAACTCTCGGCCGAAGCCTTGGTGGGCGCGGGGTTGGTTTACGCCAGCCTGGCGCTGTGCTTGGTCGTGCGGGCGCCTCGGGGGCCCGTGCCCGAGGGCCGCGATGGTCCATCCCCGGGTACTCGTCGCAGTTGGTTCTGGCGGTCCAGCGCTCGCACCTAAAGGGCAGTGCTTCGCCGACCTCCTCGCGAGGTGTCAGCCGAAGGGCGTCCCCGAGGCACACCTGGCGAGAAGCATCGCCACGGCAGGGCCGGGGTCTAACACAAAGCCCCTTGGGGGCTGCCGCCCCTAGCTCTCATGAGAGCCGGAGGCGGGGGCCCCAAGTGCCAGCGCTAGGACCCCTTTAGGAGGGACCCTGAAGGTGTCGCGAGGCTTGGGGAGCAGACCCCAGCTACGCGGGACAATCGGGCGTGCGGAGAGAAAAGGCCTTGCGAAGGGGGCAGATACCACATCAAGCACAATGAGCAGCTACTATTTAGACAAGTCAAAGCATCCAAGGAATGTCTTCGCGCCCCCGCAGGGCAAGGTGATCTGCGGCATAACAGAAAGGAAACCTTTGGGGATTGCTTTGGGAACCCGCGAGCTGGCATTGCTCCTCTATCACCAAAGAGGAAACTCTCTCTACCCGCGCCAGCTGGTGCGACCCTGGGGGCCGATCTGTGCGGGCCGCGTCAGCCACGTGAAGGGGGCAAGGCTGCGTGACCCCGCCAGGTCGACCTTGAAGGATCCAACCCGCAAGGGCTTCAGGAGATGACTCCGCAAAGGGGCCTTGGGAGGTCCTTGATGGCGCGGTGTCGTGCGCCTCGCGAGACGCTGGCTCTCGCGAGGGCTTTCCTCATGAAGATCGTCAGTGGGCCAGTCGGCACTTAAGGCCGGTGCCGCATCCCGGGCCACAGGCAGACGGTCCTGGGTACCCCAAGTCCCAAAGGCCCGACAGTAGCCCCCGGGCCCGCGTCTTGCACAATTCTGCCTGTTGATGGGGGCGACGCAACGCGGGCCCTAATCGCCTACGGGACGGGCGCGATGCGCGAGTGCTTCGGGGTGCGGGGCGCCCCACCTTCTACGAGGCCTTTGGCGATCGCGCAAGCTGACATAAAGCCAGCCCACGGCTCAGGGCCATCATTGCCATTCTTTGTGTTGCATCCATCTCCCTGCACCTTCCTCCTCTGTGCGGAACTGCTCCAGATCCAACCTCTCGCGAGGTACTTCCTTTGCTCTCCCTACGGCCCCTGCACTCAGATGGCGTCCGTCGCCAAGAAGGGGAAAGCCACGGCCTCCGCTGCAAGCGCTGCCGCCATAGGGCCAGCATTCTTGCCCTCCACCATCTCTGACGAGGAGGACTTGGGCCCGGTGCTCCCGCTGGTGGCCGACAGGCTGAACGAGGGGCAGGCGACCGAAATCTGGCCGGGCTCGGCAGCACCGAGCGGCCTGCCGAAGTCCGCCTACCCCTTCTTCTACCACACCATCTACGCTGGGCTGGTCACGCCGTTATCCAAGTTCTTCTACACCATCCTCTCCCATTACCAGTCCACGCCTTGCACCTTCAGCCCAACTCCATCCTTCTCCTGGCCATCTTTTCCTTCTACTGCGATGCTTTCGTGGGCGTGAGGCCCTCGGTGGCGCTCTTTCGCCACTTCTTTAGCCTGCGGTTCATCGCCCCGGACCAACGCTCCGCGTGCGTCTCCTTTGTAGATGTCACGGGTGCGAGCATCCGTCTGAAGGCCGGGAACAAGGTGGAGGGCTACCGGCAGCGTTGGGTCTTCATGAACGCGCGCCGGGTCAGCCCACTCCTGACGGCCCCCACGGGCCAACCCACGCAGATTCCCGGGTGGTGCCAAGAGAAGCTCATCGACCCGAGGGCGGAGCCCATCCTGGAGCGCATCGCCGCGCACGGGGATGCCTCTCTGACGGGGGCGATGGTGATTAAGGAATTCTTGGGGCGGCGAATCGCGCCGCTCCAAGCGCGCTCGCAGCCCCTGTGGGAGTTCGCTGGCTCGAGGGACCCGACGAGGCTGCACGTCAGCGGCCTGCCGCACGACGAGTTGGATGGGGCCTTAGGGGCCCTACTCGGCTTCAACGCCGAGGGTCTCCCAGAGGCAGCGCCGCCGCTGTACGGCTGCGCCGACATGGAGGAGCTGGTCGCGGAGATGCCCGCCTTCGACGAGTGGGGACTCGTTGGGCCGTGCGGGAATCCCTCCATTGTAGTGACGTCCTTCGGGGAGGGCGACGAAGACGGGGACTCGGAGGCGACGAAAGGTGATGGGGACGTCGGCCGGGTGGCGTCGCCCATTCTCCGCACGTCCTTGCGTGGCCTCGGGGATAACGACACCGCCGTGGTCGAGCAGCGCGAAGCGACTCCCCCAGGCCCGCAACAGCGGAGGACGGAGCGGGGTCTGACCCCGCGCCCACTCCCGCGCCGCCGACAAGAGCTCACGTCAAAGGCGTGACGCCGATCCCAACGGCGGCCACAACCCCCTCAGGAGGCCTCCCTGGCTCCCAAGGAGGGGGGAAGCTAGACCGGGCCCGCCGAGGGCCACACCGAGTGCCCTCCAGGCGGTGTCGAGAGGGCGCGCGGGGGCGGCGAGGGCACGCCACCCGCCGCCGTGAAGAAGAGGAAGTGGGCCACCGGGGACGAGTAAGTACCTCAATCCATTCCCACACCGCGTGTCTATGACTGGTTTGCTCGAGCTGATCCCCCCGTCGGTGCATGTATTTCGGTGGCGGCGAGGAGAGGAAGAAGAAAGCGAACGCCGGGGCGAAGGTGGTGCCCGTCTGGAAGGCGGCCTCAACCCCCGGCGCGGCGAGGGGGCCCGTGCCCCAGAGCCGCGATGGTCCATCCCCCGGCACCACCTGCCAGGGCCGCGGGGTCCGGGCTCAGGCGCCACCTGCTGAGTCCACGGCTGCTCAACCCCCGGCGCCACCTGCCGAGGCTGCAACTTCTCAGCCAGGGGGGAGGGAGGGGCGCCTCAACCTTCGCCGTCCGTCCTGGCCCCTGCAGCCGGCCATGGCACGTGGCGAGACCTAGGCTGCCCTCCAGCGGTGGTCGCTCCAGGGGCCCCAGACGCCAGCGCGACAGTCTCCCCAGGCGAATCGCGGGAGCCAAGCGCGGGGGAGAACCTGGAGCCCCCGACATCTCAAGCGCAGGGCGCCGGGCCCCCTCTAGTTACGGTAGCAGCAAGCGCCAGGGCGCCAGCCCTAGTCAAACTCTCGCCCTGATGGACCAGAAAGCCTTGCTCAGGTGCTGGCCTCTGCCGACGCCCAGGACGCGCTCGACTTGCTCGGGGCAGATTTTCGAGACGCCGAGGCACGCCTCTCTGCCGAGCGCTTGAGGCTCGCCATGGGGTGGCATCAACTTGACGCCTCCGCCTGGGAGGCTCACAACAGGGCCTAGGCCACCCTTGCGGAGGACAAGAAGGCAGTCGCCGAGGCGAAGGCCGCTTGCGAGAGCGCTCTTGCCGAGAAAATGGTGGTTGCTAAGCGCTTCAAGGAAGAGGAAGCCGGCCTGAAGGTGCTTCAGGAATAGGCTGCGCAAGCGCAACAACTTCAGCTACGGTGAGAAGACGTCAAGGCCTGCGAGGGGAGGCTCGCAGACCGCGACACTGAGCTCGCGAAGGTGATGGCCGAGCAGGCCATGGAACGCGGGCGCCTAGAGACGCTGCTGTGCGTGGTGGCTGAGGCCCAAGAGGCCCACGCCAGGCAGGTCTCCGAAGCCAACGCCAAGCTGGACGCCCGAGAGAAGGAGATTCAGGCCGCTGCCGATGCGAGGGCGGTCTCGGACCACGCCGCACTTTCCTCCATCGAGCACAGGGCCCACAAGGCCCTGAGCTCTATTTGCAGGTTCAGTTTCAAGGCCCCTCTCGTCCCTCACGGCGCCAGCTACGCCGAGCTCTCCTCCAAGCTCGTGATAGAACTTGAGGGCGTGGCCCGGGAGGTGGATGGCATCCTGGAAGAGGAAAGCCATGATCTCTTCTCCGTGGCGGTGACCCGCGTCTTCAGCCATCTCCTCCATCGCGATCCCAACTTTAAATTCGACGAGGTGACGGGCCCCGTGCCCGAAGAATCTCGAGGCGACCCGTCGGCGGTTGTGGAGGGCCACATGAGGGTGTTGCTTGAGAAGTTCTTTTGCAACGACGGCTGCGAAGTGTCTAGCGGCAAGCCTCCTTTTACCGCCCTGCTATAAATTGAGTCCGCCTCGAGGAGGCATAAGATGGTAGTTTAAATTGTAGAGAATATTTTGAATTTTGTAGTAACTGTTTGACTCTGCGGTGTGCACGATTCCGCCTATTCGTGGGGGCGACGCAACGCGGGCCCTAATCGCCTGCGAGACAGGCGCGACGCGTTAGTGCTTTGGGGAGTGGGGCGTTCCACCTTCTACGAGGCCTTTGATGACCACGCAAGCTGACATAAAGCCTGCACACGGCTCGGGGTCATCATTGCCATTCTTTGTGTTGCATTCGTCTCCCTGCACCTTCCTGCTCTGCACAGAGCCGCTGCAGATCCAACCTCTCGCAAGGTACTTCCTTTGCTCTCCCTGTGGCCGCAACACTCAGATGGCGCCCGTCGGCAAGAGGGGGAAGGCCATGGCCTCCGCCGCAAGCCCTGCCACCATCCGGCCGGCACTCTTGCCCTCTACCATCTCTGACGAGGATGACTTGGGCCCGGTGCTCCCGCTGGTGGCCGGCAGACTGAATGAGGGGCAGACGACCGAAATTTGGCCGAGCTCGGCAGCGCCGAGCGGCCTGCCGATGTCCGCCTACCCCTTCTTCTACCACATCATCTACGCCGGGCTAGTCCCGCCATTCTCCAAGTTCCTCTATGCCATCCTCTCCCATTACCAGATCCACGGCTTGCACCTTCATCCCAACTCCATCCTCCTCCTGGCCATCTTCGCCTTCTACTACGACGCTTTCGTGGGCGTGAGGCCCTCGGTGGCGCTCTTTCGCCACTTCTTCAGCCTGCGGTTCACCGCCCCGGACCAATGCTCTGCGTGCGTCTCCTTTGTAGATGTCACGGGCGCGAGCATCGGTCTGAAGTCCGGGAAGAAGGTGGAGGGCTACCGGCAGCGCTGTGTCTTCATGAACGCACGCCGGGCCAGCCTGCTCCTGACGGCCCCTCGCGGGCCAACCCGTGCAGATCCCCGAGTGGTTCCACGGGAAGCTCACCGACCTGAGGGTAGAGCCCCTCCTGGAGCACATCGCCGCGCACGGGGAAGCCTCTCTGACGGGGGCGATGGTGATTAAGGAATTCCTGGGGCAACGTATCGCGCCACTCTAGGCGCGCTCGTGGCCCCTATGGGAGTTCGCCGGCTCGAGGGACCCGATGAGGCTGCACGTCAGCAGCCTGACGCACGATGAGCTGGATGGGGCCTTAGGGGCCCTACTCGACTTCAACCCCGAGGGTCTCCCGGATGCAGCACCGCCGCTGTACGGCTGCGCCGACATGGAGGACCTGGTCGCGGAGATGCCCACCTTCGACGAGTGGGGACTCGTTGGGCCGTGCGGGAATCCCTCCATTGTAGTGACGTCCTCCGGCAAGGGCGACGGCGACGGGGACTCGGAGGCAACGGAAGGTGAGGGGGACGCCGGCCGGGTGCTGTCGCCCAGTCTCCACACGTCCTTGCGGGTCCTAGGGTATGGCGACGCCGCCGCGGTCGAGCAGCGGCAAGCGACTCCCCCAGGCCCGCAGCAGCGAAAGACGGAGCGGGGTTTGACCCCGCGGCCACTCCTGTGCCGTCAACAGGAGCTCACGTCGAAGGCACGACGCCGATCCTAGCGGCGGCCGCACCCCTTCAGGAGGCCTCCCTGGCTCCCAAGGAGGGGGTAAGCCAGACCGGGCCTACCGAGGGCCGTACCGAGCGCCCTCCAGGCGGCGTCGAGGGCGCGCTGCCTGCCACCGCGAAGAAGAGGAGGTGGGCCGCCGGGGACGAGTAAGTACCTCAATCCATTCCCACGCCGCGTGTCTGTGACTGGTTTGCTCAAGCTGATCCCCTCGCCGGCATAGGTATTCCGGCGGCGGCGAGGAGAGGAAGAAGAAGGCGACCGCCAGGGCAAAGGTGGTGCCCGTCCGGAAGGCGCCCTTAACCCTCGGCCGTAGCCTTGGTGGGCGTGGGGGCGGTTTACGCCAGCCTGGCGCTGTGCTTGGTCGTGCGGGCGCCGCGGCGTCGCCCAGCGTCTCCCCGGCACAGCGAGGGGCCCCGTGCCCAAGGGTCGCGACGGTCCAGCCCCCGGCACCACCTACCAGGGCCGTGGGGGTCCGGCCTCAGGCGCCACCTGTCGAGGCCACGGCTGCCCAGCCCCCGGCGCCACCTGCCGAGGCTGTACCTTCTCAGCCAGCGGAGGAAGGAGGGGCGCCTCAACCTTCGCCGGCCGTCCTGCCCCCTGCAGCCGGCCATGGCACGGGGCGTGACCTAGGCTGCCCTCTATTGGTGGCCGCTCCAGGGGCCCCAGAGGCTAGCACGACAGTCTCCCCAGGCGAATTGCAGGAGCCAAGCGCGAGGGAGAACCTGGAGCCCCGGCATCTCAAGCGTAGGGCGTCGGGGCCCTTCTTGTTACGGCAGCAACAAGCACCAGGGCGTCAACCCCCAGGCAAACTCTCGCCCTAATGGACCAGAACGCCTTGCTCAGGCGCGGGGCTATGACCGACGCCTAGGATGCGCTCGACCGGCTAGGGGCAGATTTTCAAGACGCTGAGGCACGCCTCTCTGCCGAGCGCTTGAGGCTCGCCATGGGGTGGCGTCAACTTGATGCCTTCACCAGGGAGTCTCACAGCAGCGCCGAGGCCACCCTTGAGGAGGGCAAGACGGAGGTCGCTGAGGCGAAGGCCGCTTGCGAGAGCACTCTTGCCGAGAAAACGACGCTTGCTAAGCATTTCAAGGAAGCGGAAGCCGGCCTGAAGGCGCTTCAGGAACAGGCCGCGCAAGCGCAACAACTTCAGCTACGAGAAGAAGATGTCAAGGCCCGCGAGGCGAGGCTCGCAGACCGCGACATTGAGCTCGCGAAGGTGACGGCCGAGTAGGCCACGGAAGGCGGGCGGCTGGAGACTCTACAGCGCGCGGTGGCCGAGGCCCAAGAGGTCCAGGCCAGGCAGGTCTCCGAAGCCAACGCCAAGCTGGACGCCCGGGAAAAGGAGATTCTGGCCACTGCCGATGCGAGGGCGGCCTCAGACCACGCCGCGCTTTCCTCCCTCGAGGACAGGGCCCGCAAGGCCCTGGGCTCTATTTGCAGGTTGAGTTTCGAGACTCCCTCATCCCCCAGGGCGCCGGCTACGCCGAACTATCCTCCAAGCTCGTGGGGGAACTCGAGGGCGCGGCCCGGGAGGTGATACATCTCCAATGTATCTATAATTTTTGCTTGTTCCATGCTGTTATATTATCATTCTTGGATGTTTTACAATCATTTTATAGCAACTTTATATCATTTTTTGGGACTAACCTATTGACATAGTGCCAAAGTGTCAGTTGCTGTTTTTGCTTGTTTTTTTACTTCGCAGAATATCAATACCAAACGGAGTCCAATCGCGACGAAACTTTTTGGATATTTTTTTTGGACCAGAAGACACCCAGTGGGCCAAGTGCCATAGAGGTGGGTTGTGGAGAGCACAACCCATCAGGGCGCGCCAGGTGGATATGTCTAGAAGCATTGATAGAATTTCTCATGATGTGGAAAATCTCAAGTTGAAAGCTTTTGTGCCTAAGATTGATGAATCAATTAGAGCTTTATATGTCTCTATGGATGAAAGTAAGAAAAGAACCGCTATGCTTAGAGCTAAAAGAGAATTCTTAAAAAAATCGTTTTCTAGTGATTGCCTTCATAAAAATGATGAAGATCTTAAAGTGATTGGTGTTTCTTCTATTGATTCCTTGTTTAGTAATATTAGGATTGATGATAAAGGGACTGAAGTAGAGTCAACTTTAGCTAGAAGGCGTCCCAATAATTTGGAGGATGAAAATCTTGATGAAAATTTTGATGAAAGTGGGTTTGAAGAGGTCAAAACTTTAACTAGTGATGTGCCCACTATTTTGGATTGAAAAGACTTTAATTATGATAGTTGCTCTTTGATTGAATGTATTTCTTTGCTGCAATCCATTTTGAATTCACCAAATGCTTATGAACAAAATAAAGCTTTCACTAAACATATCATTTATGCCATGATGAAATCTTTTGAAGAAAAGTTGGAGTTGGAGATTTCTATTCCTAGAAAATTACATGATGAGTGGGAACCTACCATTAAGGTCAAGATTAAAAATTATGAGTACTTTGCTTTATGTGATTTGGGTGCTAGTGTTTCCACGATTCCGAAATCTTTATGTGGTGTGCTTGGTCTCACCAATATTGAAGAATGTTCTCTTAATTTGCACTTGGCGGATTCTACTATTAAAAAGCCTTTGGGAAGAATTAATGATGTTCTTATTCTTGCAAATAGGAACTATGTGCCCATAGATTTTATTTTTCTTGATATTGCTTGTAATCCGTCTTGTCCCATTATACTTGGTAGACCGTTCTTACGCACTATAGGTGCCGTGATTGATATGAAATAAGGCAATATTAGATTTCAGTTTTCACTAAGAAAGGGTATGGAACACTTCCCTAGAACAAGAATTAATCTACCATATGAATCAATCATGAGAGCATCCTATGGATCCAAAACCAAAGATGACAATACTTGAAACTATGCGTTATGCCTAGCTAGGGGCGTAAAACGATAGCGCTTGTTGGGAGGCAACCCAATGAATAAATTTATTTTTGTCTTTTCCTTTCTGTTTTTGAGTGTTGACACAATTATGCCTCTGTTATGATTTTTTTATGTTTTATTTAGTGTTTGTGCCAAGTAGAGTCTTTAGGATGATTCTTAAGATGAGTAGAAGCGATATTGAATCTGAAACATAAACTTTGCGTCCAGTGCTCGAATTTTCATTTTTTACTGGAACGTGATAATGAGCTGAAATTTTAACACAGTGTTTCTATAATAATTCATTACGCTTTCCTAATTTTTCAGAATTTTTATAGTTACAGAAGTATGGTTAGAGTACAGATTACTACAGACTGTTTTGTTTAAGACAGATTCTGTTTTCGTTGCATTGTGTGCTTGTTTTGATGAATCTATGTTTTGTATTGAAGGCTATAAGCCATGGTAAAGTTAAAATACAGTAGGTATAATGCAATAATAAAATTTGAATGGGTTTGCAACAGTACTTAAAGTGGTGATTTGCTTTATTATACTAACGGATCTCACGAAGATTTTGTTGAGATTTGTGTGATTGAAGTTTTCAAGTTTTGGGTGAGATCACGATGGATGAAGGAATACGGAGTGAAAAGAGCCTAAGCTTGGGGATGCTACAGCACCCCCAAGATATATCCAAAGAGAAACAAGCAACTAAGCTTGGGGATGCCCCCGAGTGGCATCCCCTCTTTCTTCTAATGACCATCGGTATTTTACTTGGAACTATATTTTTATTCGTCACATATCATGAGTTTTGCTTGGAGCGTCTTGTATCATGTGAGTCTTTGCTTTCTTTTCTTGTTATTTTTTCACTTATATCCTTGCTGGACACACCTATTTGAGAGAGCCAAAAGTATGCAATGATTTGTTAGAATTGTTCTATATGCTTCACTTAAACTTTTTGAGCTATAGAATTGCTCTAGTGCTTCACTTATATCTTGTTGAGCACGGTGTGCTTGGAAACTTTTGAAGAAATACTCTCTTGCTTCACTTAGATAAATTTGAGAGTTTGCAAATTTTGAAGAAATCCTCTCATGCTTCACTTATACTATTTTGAGAGATGAAAACTCTATGCTCATGTGCTTCACTTAAATTTGTTTGAGCTAGTCAAAAAGCAATGGCAATATATGAAACTAGTCCCAAAGTGATAGATATCCATGGAGGATATAATAGAAAATTTCATGAAGATCATTTGAAACATTAAACTTGATTCCTTGTAATAGTTTTAGACATGATGATAGTAATATGCGAGTCATGTTAGTGAATAATTATGCTTTAGTAAGAATATTGGTGTTAAGGTTTGTGATTCCCTATGCATGCACGAAAGTCAATAGTTATGCAATGAAATTACATCCTACTTATGGTGCATTATTCGGTGTTAGTTGTGCTCATGGCTCGCTTATGTGAATTTTCGTTTCTTGGTTGGGTGCTTCTCAATCTATTTGCTAGCCTCCATTTGTACTAAGTAGAAATACTACTTGTGCATCCAAAATCCTTAAACCAAGTTTTGCCTTATGAGTCCACCATACCTACCTATATGCGGTATTTCCATGCCGTTCTAAGCAAATTTGTATGTGCCATCTCTAATTTTCAAAATAAATTTCTCTTTTGTGTGCTCGTACCGCTCATGAAACGGTAGGGAGTGTCCAATATTTTTCCATGCTAGATGTGTTATTCTCAAGATGAGTGTTTATTCACTTGTCATTGCATGAGAGTGCAGCGGTAATAGGGATGCCCATTCCCAAAATGAAAAAGATTTTTTTTACTTGTTGTTGTCAAATAATAAATTCCTTGGAAAGTGTTGGTATGGAAGGCAACCGTGGATACGGCCAGCCATGGAATGTGAAAGAATGGTGGAAAAAGGAATAAACTTTATTTTCTGTTTGGGAACCGCCTATGATATATCTAGCATGGAAAGTATTCTGAACTACGTTGTCGTTTTCATTGACAGGAAAGGCATGCCACCCAAAATATTTTTCTCTCTCAATTTAAACTTTGAGCTCTGGCACCTCTACAAATCCCTACTTCCCTCTACGAAGGGCCTATCTATTTACTTTATGCAATTTTTATTTTTACTTTGAATCTCCATCTTCTCTTATAAATCGCCAACTAGGGGGCACCATGATCGTACTTGAGCATTGGGTGTAGCTAATATTTGAGTGTGTTTCATGAATGGATCAATGATTGAGCATGATGGGCTAGGGATAACTTTCTTCAGTGCTGCTATTTTGAAAGACATGGTTGCTTGTTGGCATGCTTGAGTATTGAAGTCATTATGTTAAAACTAGACTATTGCTTTGAATCATCTAAAAGTCCAAATGTCCATGCTACAAAAGAAAAGAATATGTGATGAAAATGTTAGGCAGCATTCCACATCAAAAATTATGTTTTTATCATTTACCTACTCGAGGAGGACTAGGAATTAAGCTTGGGGATGCTGATACGTCTCCAACGTAGCTATAATTTTTGCTTGTTCCATGCTGTTATATTATCATTCTTGGATGTTTTACAATCATTTTATAGCAACTTTATATCATCTTTTGGGACTAACCTATTGACATAGTGCCAAAGTGCCAGTTGCTGTTTTTGCTTGTTTTTTTTACTTCGCAGAATATTAGTACCAAACGGAGTCCAATCGCGACGAAACTTTTTGGAGATTTGTTTTGGACCAGAAGACACCCAGTGGGCCAAAGAAGTGCAAGAGAGGTGGGCTGTGGAGAGCACAACCCACCAGGGCGCGCCAGGGGGGCCCCGGCGTGCCCTGATGGGTTGTGCCCTCCACGGGGCCCCTCTCCACTGCCTCTGATGCCTATTAATTCCCAAATATTCCAGAAACCCTAAATGAGTCGACAAAAAACACATCCAACCGCCGCAAGTTCCAGAACCTCGAGATCCAATTTAACACCATCACGGAGGGGTTCATCATCCTCATTGGTGCCTCTCCGATGATGCATGAGTAGTCCAGCATAGACCTACGGGTCCATGGCAGTAGCTAGATGGCTTCCTCACTCTCTCTTTTGATTCTCAATACAATGGTCTCTTGGAGATCTATTTGATGTAAACTTTTGTGGTGTGTTTGTTGGAATCCCATGAATTTTGAGTTCATGACAGTTTCTATCCATGAATATTATTTGAGTCTTCTTTGATCTCTTATATGCATGATTACTTATAGCCTCGTATTTCTTCTTCGAATCTTTGGTTTAGGTAGGCCAACTAGATCGATTTTTCTTGCCATGGGAAGAGGTGCTTTGTGATGGGTTCGATCTTGCTATGTCCTTTCCTAGTGACAGAAGGGACAGGAAGGCACACATGTATCGTTGCCATTAAGGATAACAAGATGGGGACTATTCCTACATGAATAAATCTTGTCTACATCATGTCATCGTTCTTATTGCATTACTCCGTTTTTCCATGAACTTAATACACTAGATGCATGCTGGATAGCGGGCGATGTGTGGAGTAATAGTGGTAGATGCAGGCAGGAGTCAGTCTACTTATCTTGGACGTGATGCCTATATAATGATCATCGCCTTGGATATCGTCATGATTATTTGATCTTCTATCAATTGCCCAACAGTAATTTGTTCACCCACCGTGTGCAATACTCATGAGAGAAGCCACTTGTGAAACCTACGGCCCCCGGGTCTACTTTTCGAACATATTGCTTTCCGATCTATCTTTTTGCCTCTTTTGTTTTTAGATCTATTATTCCAAAAACACAAAAAATACCTTGCTGCACTTTTTATTTGCTCCTTTTATTTTGTGTTCTTGAAAGATCTATCTCTCCAATCTATCACTACCTAATCTATCTTTTTACCGTAGAGAGATTGACAACCTCTCTTTCGCGTCAGGTTGCAAGTATTTGTTCTTTGTGTGCAGGTGCTGCTTATTAGGTGGTGGTGATCCTCCTACTGGTTCGATACCTTGGTTTCATAACTGAGGGAAATACTTACCATCGCTGTGCTGCATCATCCCTTCCTCTTTGGGGAAATACCGACGCAGTCTCAAGCCACGTCAGGAGGTAGATGGCATCCTGGAAGAGGAAAGCCGTGATCTCTTCTTCGTGGCGGCGACCCGCGTCTTCAGCCATCTCCTCCTTCACGATCCAGGGTTTAAGTTTGATGAGGTGACGGGCCCCGCACCCGAAGAATCTCACGGCGACCTGGCGGCGGTTGTGGAGGGCAACGTGAGCGCGTTGCTTGAGAAGTTCTTCTACAACGACGACGGCGAAGGGTCTAGCGGCGAGCGTCCTCCTACCGTCCTGCAATAAATCGAATCCACCTCGAGGGGGCATAAGATGGCAGTTTAAGTTGTAGGGAATATTTCGAACTTTGTAATAACTGTTTGTGATATGTGACTTCCCTTCCTTGGCTGGGTTTTTCTCTTGCTTGCCTTTGTGCTCTGCGTCGGTAGGGCCGAGCCCAGCGCGTACCTCACCCATCGCTGGAACGCCAGGTCACGTTGCCTCAACTGAACCAGGAGGTGAGGGGCTACGGGCGCTAGTGAAGGCTCCTGAGGCACAATGCTCAAGAGCCCCCCTTTGACACGCAAGCGTCCAGCTCGAGAGTCCTCGCGCTCTGCGTTGGCAGGGCCCAGCCCCGCCCGTACCTCAGCCGTCGCTGGAACGCTAGGTCGTGATGCCTGAGCTGAACCAAGAGGTGAGTGGCTACGGGTGCTAGTCAAGGTCCCTGAGGCGCGATGCTCAAGAACCCCCCCTTGACGCGCAAGCGGCCCGCTCGAGAGTTCTCGTGCTCTGCGTCGGCAGGGCCCAGCCCCGCGCGTACCTCAGCCTTCACCGGAACGCCAGGTCCCGATGCCTGAGCTGAACTAGGAGGTGAGGGGCTACATGCGCTAGTGAAGGTTCTTGAGACGCGATGCTCAAGAACCCACCCTTGACGCACAAGCAGCTCTCGTGAAGAAGAATCCCGCGCACAGGAAACCATGTTTGGAGCGCCACACGCTTGCCGGCTTACACTTGGGTGTCGCGCGAGGAGAGTGGACACCAAGGACCTCATGAGGTGACGTGCACGGGAGCAAGCCCGCGAGACAGAGCTCAATCGCTTGGATTTATCAGCGCTGCTGGGAATAACCCGAGCACATGCACCGTGTCCAGCCCCCGCTCGCACGAGGTACAAGGGGAAACTGGCAAGCGTGGAGCTCAGTCGATCATCCACCAGCGCGGAGCATGGGGCTTCCATTGGGCATGGACATAGTCGCAGTTCGACAGTATCTCCGCCAGCGCGGAACATGGGGCTTCCACAGGGGCATGGGAGGGAGTCCTCCCGAGGCCAAGGGGTGGCCCTTCGGGAGGCTCCGGGGCGTGTACAACCCCAACCTCATTATTACGTGAGAGGGTCACGGGCGGCGATTTAAAAGAGGTGTCGGACGCCCCAGACACATGGCTTAGGAGCTCCTTCCTCAGTTCTTCAGGCGGGTTGCGCCTCACTCTTCACGTAGTTGCGTGCGCATGAAACCTGTTGCATGAGGGGCGACGCGCGTCGGGTGGCCGTCCCGAGGCCACCGCATGAAGAGGTTCGACACCGAGGACCCCAGGAGGTGACGTGTACGTCGGCAGCCCGTCAGACAGAGCTCAGTCACTCGGGTTTAGCGATGCTGTAGGGACGGACCCGAGCACAGACGCCGTGTCGGGTTCCTTCATGAGATGAACAGGGAAAGCCACCTAATGCATGGTGCCCGAGGTGACGAAACACCCAACTGGCAGTCATACATTTCAAGTCGCGCCCTTACTCGCCTACTCTCGGCAATCCCCTGAGGGGCGAGACACCAAGGACCTCAGGAGGTGACGTGCACAGGAGCAAGCCCGCGAGACAAAGCTCGATCGCTTGGATTTATCAACGCTGCTGGGACGCACCCGAGCACAAACACTGTGTCTAACACCAGCCAAGTGTGCCCTCAATTTGAACAAAACAAAAATTCACTTGGCGTTTGTGGTGCTGCGGAAGCGGCTGGCCGCCCATCGGAGCGTGCCGCAGAGGTTTGCTCCTCAGGGGTCGGCTGACTCCTGAAGTCGTGGAGGCTCGTGGGGCCTCGGCGCCGCATGAGGTGCCAACGCGAATTGCGCCAACCTTTGGAAAGCGACGCCGACATTCACCAAGCCAAAGGGCATGCGGACACGGTAGGTGGCGACGTGTGGTTGGAAGAGGCCTTGGGATCCGGCCCTGTTAAGGCCCTCTTGGGGGTGACTGCCTGGCTGCCGGAGTGCTCCGGGCGACACTCCTCTTGTAGCCCGCCGATTTCTTGGTCGATGAACTCCTGCGACGCCGGCGTCCGGTGCCACGCTCCTTCCTTGCAGGGACGCGCGGCGAGGCACGCCTCCAAGTGGTGCCCGAGCACCTCCCTCGTCATACCGGCCAAGTCAGACGCTTTCCAGATGGAAGCCCTCGAGCCTTCCTATGTCGGGAGGCGGTCGGCGCCGGCAATGGGCACGGGACCCGCGTCATCAAGTGCTGCGTTCTTTGTCTTGGCGAGGCTTGGGATGGGCAACAGCTGCTTCTTCCTCGGGGGTGCAGCCTCGCGAGGCCCAACATCTCCCGCGTCATCGGAATGCTCCGTCGCGTCAAGCTTGTAGGCGCGCTCGAGGGAGCAGACCGCGTTCTTTTCGTTGCAGGCGATGGTGATCACGCCACTGCATCCCGGCATCTTGAGGACGTTGTAGCCGTGGTGCGTTGCTGCCATAAACTTGGCCAGCGCCGGGTATCCCAGGATGACGTTGTACGGGAGGCCGATGTGCGCCACGTCAAAATCGATGAGCTCGGGGTGGTAGTTGTCGCGCGTGCCGAATGTGACAGGGAGGCAGATCTGCCCCAGCGGAGTGGTGGAGCCGCTGGTCACCCCAGGGAACGGCCTGGTCGGCGTCAGTTGGTCGTAGGGCACCTGGAGCACGTCGAAGGTCTCCATAGAGAGCACGTTGAGGCCCGCGCCTCTGTCGATGAGGGTCTTGGTGACGGCAACATTGCTGATGGTGGGGGTGCACATCATGGGGAGTGCGCCCCGCGGCGGCCGTGGACTTGAGACTATCCCTGGCGTCGAAGGAGATGGCGTACTGGGACCACTTGAGGGGCTTCGCGGCTTCCAGCCTTGGTAGGGCGGCGTTCACCTCGCGAGAGAATTGCTTGAACCGGCAGTTCGACGAAGGGGTGTGGGCCCCGCCAAGGATGCAAGCCACCGCGAGAGGCTCTTGATAGCCCCCCAGCATCCTCATCGCGTTGGTTGTCATCGTTCCTCCTTGGCGACGGTGGCAGCAGGGGGAGCGCGACGTTGTCCTGTGGACGCACCTCGTGAGGCTGATCACGCCGACTGTTGTCACGAGGCTGCTCATGCCAGCCCTGGCGAGGGTTGCCGCCGCGACCATCCCACCTGCTGCCACCACGACCGCCACCGCCTGAGCGTCCAGTGCCACGGTCATGCGTTTCGGGCGCCGGCCAACGCGCTTGTCACGGAGGATCCTGAGTTCTTGGCAGTCTTTAGTGCTGTGGGTGTGCAAGTCGTGGTAGATGCAGAACGGGCGGCGGTCTTTCTCGGGTACGCTATGGTCGCGGCCGCGCTTCTGCTCAGGCTCCGCCGCGAGCACTGTCGGCGTTCTGGGAACGGGGGTACCTAGACTTGCCGGCCTGTGGCCCAGGGCGTGTCCCACTTCGACAGCCAAGCACGGCCCAACGCGACCTCACTCAAGACAAGGCCCTCGCAAGAGCCCCGCATTCGCGAGGGAGACGGCGCCAAGACCCACAGAGGGAAGAGTTCTCCCCAAGCCCCCTCCTGAGCGGCGGAGATCCCTATGCAACGATAAGCCTCGGGAGGCTAGGGGTGACGCAAGCCAGGCGAGGCGGGCGCCAGCGCGCGTAGAGGAGAAAGTTTCCTCTTTGGTGCAAAGGAGGCAAAGACGAGCGCAGGTTCCCAAGGCGCCCCGCCAAAGGTTTCCATTCCGGTGCAACGAGACCAGGCCAGCGGGCACGGCACGACGGATGTCACCAGCGAGCCCACCAGCGCGTCACCACCAGCTACTTTGCAGGAGAAGACCACCTTTCGTCAGGATAAGATGTACCTCGTGTCCCCTTTCGAATTTGACCGTTGTGGGATCCCTTCCCACCATTGCGATAAGGGAAGAGGACCCAGGGCACTATAAATAGAGGCGAGGCTGCTTTGTAGAGGGGGAGATCCAAGACCACCCGAGCGCCCTCGCGAGGCAACTCACCACTGTACTAGTTCATCCACAAACCTCCTCGTGAGGCGATCCACCAAAAGCAGGAGTAGGGTTTTACGCTTCGTAGCGGCCCGAACCTGGGTAAATCCTCGTGTGCTAGTCTCTTTCTTCCTGAGAGTGTGCGAGCTTGTTTGGCTAGGTCGTCGAGCTGAGAGCTAGAGGTTGGAGCTGTTGGGGATCTTCGCACACGGCCCTGTGTTCGAACTTCTTTGGGATTTGTGGAGCCCAAAATACGACATTTGGCGCGCCAGGTAGGGGGCGAGTCGGGGTCTTCAGCAAGCTCCGCTTCTTCTTCGTCCCGTCGTGTCGATGGCAGACGCCCGACAAACTCCCTTCGGCCCCGGCGAATCCACAATCGCCAACCTCGCCGCTGCCACCCAAGACGCACGCCCCGGCATCTCGGTGCTGGGCGGTCGTTACCAGGCCACCAACGTCGTCTCCACCACCGTCGCTGCTCGTGCCGGCCAGGCGCGCGGCGGGCGAGCGGTGCCCACGGGACCGACATCGTCCTGTACCCACGTGGGAGACCTCAACACGCATGACGCGCTCCTGATGGCGGGTGAGATGCTTTGTCATCGCCCGACGCACGGGGGCTTCGACGCCTGGGCCGACCACATCGCCAAGTTGGTCACCGTCGCGAGGAGAGCCTGGGTTCCGCACCCCTCTCCTCAACAACTGACGCTGGGCGCCGGGGGCTCGCTCGCCGTGCCTCTCACCTCATCTGCAGATGGCATGCCCGCCCCATGCCCGGGCGAGACCGGGTTGGGCCTGCCGCACGCCGTGCTCCTTCTCCTCCGGATCCCGGTGACCAGCTTCGGGGCGCCATCCGGCCCCGCCAGTGGTGCCTTCGAAGGGGGTGACGGGGCGCCCCGCCCGCGCCTCAACGCACGTACTCATGCCCCGGTGGATCATCAATAGCCTGGATTATCTCGGCGGGAGCGCGCCAACTGGCGCAGGGACCAGGCGGCTCAGGCTTCTGGGCAGGCAGATAACCTGGGAGGCAACCCATGTCAAGACACGCGCGGCCGACCCCACGGCGATGGCAGAGGTAAGCAACTTTGGGCGGAGGCTCGCCGCAAGAGGGTCTGTGGGCCGCGCGCCCAGGACGGCGTCGCCTTGCCGCCCAGGGAGGCTGCCCATGGGGCGCACAAAGACGATTCAGGAGGAAGCCAAGGCCTTTACACAGAGGCCTATGTTCCGAGCTATGTTGTACCTGCAGATGGCGCGGTGGATCACGCGCCCCCCGTGGGCGCCAGCATCCTCCCGGAGTAGGGAGATGTCCCTGACGTCCCCTCCAAGCCGGGCCTGGGGGCTTCCACTTAGGGGGCACCAGGCCAGGTTGGTGCAAGCGGGAGGGGGCGTCTCGGGATGCGCGGGGGCGCGGCGCAGCCGCCGCCCTCCCGAGCGAGCAACACGCAGCCGAGCCCCCCGGGCCACAGGAGCAACCGCCTGGGGGAATCAGCAGGATATGAGCAGCGCGGGCCACCCGCGGCAACGGGGGCGCCGCCACGGCCCTCAGGAGGCAGGGCCTCGCGAGGTCCTCACGTCGCGGTCTGGCCGGCGCCACGACGCCTCACGAGGCGGCTTCACCGACACAACACCCCTATGGCTGCGCTGGGTGCATTGTACTCATGTTTGGGCCGCGGGAGCGCAATCCCGCGGCTATGCGGGGAACAATGCACTCAGGTTTGGGCTGTAGGGGCGCGCAACCGCACAGAAATGCGCGGGATGGCTCCTAACTGACTTGGGAGCACCTGGGCCGTGCGCGTGGGGGCTTGCCCAGCTATCTTCGGCCGTGACACTCTCACGTAATAATGAGTGGGCTGGATACGCCCAGATCCCCCCGAGGACGCGGAGGGGTTCCATCCCACGCCAAAGTGGAAGCCCCATGCTCCGCGCTGGCGGACAATACTGTCCTCCAATGACTATGCCCACACAACGTGGATGCCCTACGCTCCGCGCTGGGGGAAGACGAAGGCGAAGACTAGCCTAGGTGCCGGACACGACTATTGCATGCTTGTTTTTGTATTTGGATTGCCACTCTTTGAAGTGAAACTTGAAGATTTCGTAACTCTATTTAAAAAGGGGTGGGAATTTTTCTCTCTTTGCGATTCCTTTTTCTGGTCTTGAAGTCTCGTTTTCTGAAATCGACACCTGTCGATCTTCCCCCGGGCCCCGTTGCCTCGGAAACATCCATCTTCTAGTGATCAACGCTTGCTCGGGGGCTTCAGCTATGGCCCGGCCTGGCAACATGGAGCCTCGGGAGGCTCAGGCACCTCCCGAGACAGGAACTGGCAAAAGGTATGGGAGTCGCTCGAGCGTCAAGGGGGACTCCTGAGCAACGCGCCTCAGGAGCCACACTGGTCACGTAGCCCCTCGCCCCTTGGTCTCGTCCTCGTGATCCGGACGCCCCAACGGCGGTCGAGGTATGCGCGGGATTGGGCTCCGCCGACGGAGAGCACCGCTTGAGCGTCAAGGGGGGGGGGGGGTTCTTGAGCAATGCGCCTCAGGAGCCTCATCGATCGCGTAGCTTCTCGCCCCTTGGTCTCGTCCTGGTGATCCGGACACCCCAACGGTGGCCAAGGCCTCGCCCCTTTGGTCTCGTGCTGGTGATCCGGATGCCCCAACAGCGGTCGAGGCATGCTCGGGATTGGGCCCCGCCGACGCAGAGAGCCGAAAGGGTTCTCGAACCATCCCGCGCACAAGGAAGAAGCCCTCCCTTGTGGGATCCCCGAGTCCCCTGGACGCCCCAGCTGCACCTCGCGACGCACGAGCCCGCCACGACCCGCCAAGCTAAGCGCTACGGTTTACTACGTGCCCCCATCAGGCTTCTTGTGGCTCCAGGTACAAGGAAGGGCAGTGCAAGGGAAGGAATCCGGCCTCTCTGGGTGACGTCGCTAAGACCCTGGCCTTGGGGGCGGCACACACCTCCTCAGAAGGGCCCGCCTCGCGAGGCCCCAACAGGCCACCATCGCCGGGCATAGTGCGACACCCCCACGGATCTCCCAAAGGGCGCCGGGCCGCACCAACGATAATGCAAAGCTCCGCGCAAGAGACGAAGTCGCGCCACACAAAACAAGCAACCGCCGGTTTAAAACAAGGAGGAGGAAGACGAAGGTAAAACTCAAAAGTTTAACGCCCTCAGGGGCCGAGTGTTTCTTGACATGACAGGAACCAGAGAAAGAAAACAGGGGAAGCCTAGGCGGAGGAGCCGCTGTCGCCATCCAGACCATCGCCCGCCACGGCGTCGGAGTCATCACCCTCGTCGGAGGAAGGCGCTTGGACGAACCGTTCCACCAGGGACTCCACGTGCGGGCGCACCTCGTCCCTGAGGAGCCTCTAGAGCTCCTCAGGCACCGGCTCCATGACGCGGGGGAGATCAAGCTCCGGGATGTGGCGGCGCAGGTTGGAGAAGACATGCGTCAGCACGATGTCCAGGAGGTCACGCGCGCTGGACATGTTGTCCTCGTCCACCCGGGAGACGCCGGTCTCCAGTGCTTCCACTACCTTGCCGAAGAAGCTGAGGTAGCCTCCGTCGCCGTGGGCACACGGCAGCGCGGGGCCTTCCCCAACGAACCGGCTCACCGCGCCAACTGCGCGGTGGGCGATATCCAGGTACTACTTGGTGCGTTGCGCCTCCAGCATCTTCGCATGCGCCAACTCGTCCTGGGCAGCCTGCACGGCATCGGCTGCCCCCTTGATCTGGTCCTGGAGGGACGCCAGCTCCGCCTGGGCCTCCTCCTCGCCCCTGCGCGTGGCCTGGAGGGCGGCCTCGGCGACTGCCAGCTGGGCCCTCAACGCGTCCGCTTCCTCCTGGAGCTCGTCGAGCCTGCGCCTCTTGGGCGCGGGCGCCCTGGGAGGAGGGAACAATCAGGTCCGGCATGTTGGGCGTGACTGCAAGAGAAGGGGGCGGGATGACAGAACACTTACTCATCGATGATGGCCCAGCGCCGGCGAGCTAGAGCCGGCCTCGAAGGCCCCCCACCGCTGCCTCCAGAGGCCGACGATGGAGCCGAGGACCCCGTGCGCTTCCCAGCACCTGCTGCACTCCCTCCATATGCCATGGAGGGTAAGGGAAGAGAGGAAGATGAGAAAGATATCTTTGGAAGGATGGGAAGCGAGAGGGCGCGTCAGGATGGCAAGCCCCCCCGGGCGGGGCGAGTTTATAGGTGCAACCGCTGCCCACGGGGCGTCGTGGGGAGTTGAGGCGCCGTGCGCTCCTCGGACGCCGCGTGCCGGACTCGGTCAGCGTGCTACCCTGCCTCACGTCGCTTCATCTGCCCCCGTCGGGTCACATCCGCGTGGCCCGAGGGGGGAGGACACAAGGAGACAGCCGCATTCAAGGAAGGGCAATGATGGCCAGCGCGGCGCACAGGCTTCGCGTCAGCTTGACTCGGGGCGGTTCCCGACGTCTCCGGGAGCCGAGGCGCCCGCGTCTCATTGTGAACCACGCGCCAGGTTGGGCCTGCAGGCAATTAGGGCCTGCGGCGCTCAGGACGGCTCCTCTGGCTTTGCCCCGAAGCCAACCCAAGCGCGCCTTGGGCTGCTGTCAGCGTTCTGGGAACGGGGGTACCCAGACTTGCCGGCCTGCAGCCCAGGGCGTGGCCCACTTCGACAGCCAAGCACGGCCCAGCGCGGCCTCACTCAAGACAAGGCCCTCGCGAGGGAGACGGCGCCAAGACCTGCAGAGGGAAGAGGTCTCCCCAGGCCCCCTCCTTAGCGGTGGAGATCTCTATGCAACGATAAGTCTCGGGAGGCCAGGGGTGACGCAAGCCAGGCCAGGCGGGCGCCAGCGCGCGCAGAGGAGACAATTTCCTCTTTGGTGCAAAGGAGGCAAAGACAAGCGCAGGTTCCCAAGGCGCCTCGCCAAAGGTTTCCATTCCGGTGCAACCAGACCAGGCCAGCAGGCATGGCTGGACGGATGTCAGCAGCGAGCCCACCACCGCGTGACCACCAGCTACTTTGCAGGCGAAGACCACCTTTCATCAGGATAAGATGTACCTCCTGTCCCCTTTCGAATTTGGTCGTTGTGGGATCCCTTCCCACCATTGCCATAAGGGAAGAGGACCCAGGTCACTATAAATAGAGGCGAGGCTGCTCTGTAGAGGGGGAGATCCAAGACCACCCGAGCGCCCTCGCGAGGCAACTCACCACTGTACTAGTTCATCCACAAACCTCCTCGCGAGGCAATCCACTAAAAGCAGGAGTAGGGTTTTACGCTTCGCAGCGGCCCGAACCTGGGTAAATCCTCGTGTGCTAGTCTCTTTCTTCCTGAGAGTGCGCGAGCTTGTTTGGCTAGGTCGTCGAGCTGAGAGCTAGAGGTTGGAGCTGTTGGGGATCTTCGCACACGCTCCTGTGTTTGAACTTCTTTGGGATTTGCGGAGCCCGAAATCCGACAAGCACGATGGGGCCCTTACGCTTGACCTCCTTACCCTTGGCCTTGCCATCATCCGGCGCGGCGTCAGGGTCGTCGTGGACGAACAGGCGGCCCTCCTCAGCCTTGGCGCATTTATCGGCGATGTTGAACATTTCCATGGCCGAGCTGAGGTTGTCGTTGATGGCGAGCTTTTCGCACATCTTGAGGTCCCTGACGCCGTTGGTGAATGCCATGATGATGGCTTCATCCGTAGCGCGCGGGATCTTATTGCGCACCTGGCTGAACTGCTGGATGTACTTGCACAAGATTTCTCTAGGACGCTGCTTCACGCGCCACAGGTCGTTGACGGAGAGGGGGTGGTCGTGCGTGCCCTGGAAGTTGGCGATGAACAGCTCGCAGTGTTTGCTCCACGAAGAGACCGAACCCTCGGTCAGGTTCAGGAGCCAGGATCGTGCGCCATCCTTGAGGGCCATCGGGAGCCAGTTCGCCATGACCTTGTCGTGGCCGCCCGCTGCCTCAATGCTTAGCGCGTAGAGTTGGAGGAACTCCGTGGGGTCGAGGGTGCCGTCGTAGCGCGGGGGCAGCTCGGGCTTGAACTTGGCAGGCCAAGCTACCCTGCGAAGCTCGCGAGTGAAGGCCCGGCAGCCCACAGTGCTCGAAGGACCGCCGCACGCGAGGGCAACCCGGTTCTGGCGCCTGGCCGCAGCCACGTCCCGCACGACCCGGTCCTGACATTGGCGTTGCTGCTCGAGGACCGCGCACGCGTCGGGTGGCGCGCGCTGGACGATCTGGCAGCTATCCTCGTCCTGGTCCCGCGGGGGTGCTTCATGGTGCTGGTCGAAGTGGCGCGCGTCAAGATGGGGTTCGACCCGATCACCGTGCAGGGGAGGGGGCGGAGGCGCTCCATGAGCGAAGTCACGTGCACAAGACAGTGGGGGGCGAAGCAAACGAGAGGGCGCTGGGGCCTCCCCGGCGGCGGTGACGAGTTTGGTGATATGGCCCAGCCACGCATCGTAGCCAGCGTCCGCGGGGCGGTAGCGGAGTAGCTCGCGTGCCTTGAGCAGTGCCGCGTGCGCGTTCACCCACTCGAGACGAGCGTGGGAGGAAGAAGTCGTGGCGGTGCGGCCCTCCCTCTGCATAGAGGGGTGCGCGGAGGAGTCCTGCTGCTCGTGGGCAACGGGGTTGGTGGCCGTAGCGCCTTCGGCGCCGGCGGAGTGGCGATGACCACCTCGGCCAAATGGGGCGGTCTGAATGACCCGGGCCGCCCTGCGCTCAGCGTGCACACGGCGAGCGTGGGACATGGGGTTGGTGAAGCCAGAGTCGAAACGGAGCTGGAGAACGTCGGCGCACCCCAACTTGGCGTGCCAAATGTCGGAATCGGGGCTCCGGAGACGCAAGAAGGTTCGAACACTCGGATGCGCTCTCTCCCCTGCCCTACTCTGCCTCGCAACCTCACGGCGACTCTCCGGCTGCTCGAGCTAAGGATGACGAACAAAGGGCACACAGTTTACCCAGGCCCAGGCCACCTCGCGGTGTAAGACCCTACTCCTACTTGTCTGGTTTGCTTGAGGATGAGGATGAGTACAAGATGAGTTCTTACTTGCCCCAGGTTCGATTCCCTCTACGGTGGCTGGTTCCTACTCTTATATCGGCCCTGGTCCTCTTCCCCCGAGAACATAAGGCGAGAAGGGTTGCCACAACGGCCAGTTTGAAGCGGGACAGGACTGCAGCCTATCCTGTGCAAAGTGGTCTTCGCCTGCGAAAGCTCCTCGCCGTGACGTGCTTGTGGGCTCGGGGGTGACATCCGTCCTGCCGAGCCCCCGGTCTTGGTACTCTTGCACGAGAAAGGAAACCTTTGGGGATTGCTTTGGGAGCCCGCGAGCTGGCTTTGCTCCTCTATCACCAAAGAGGAAACTCTCTCTCTGTATGCGCCAGCTGGTACGACCCTGGGGGCCGTCCTGTGCGAGCCACGTCAGCCACGTGAAGGAGCAGTGCTGCTTGACCCCGCCAGGCCGACCTCGACGAACCCCCCCTGCGAGGGCTTCAGGAGGTGGCTCCACGAAGGGGCCTCGGGAGGTCCTTGATGCCGCGGTGTCGTACGCCTCGCGAGACGCTGGCTCTCGCGAGGGATTTCCTCATGAAGATCGTCAGTGAGCCAGTTGACACTTAAGGCCGGTACCGCGTCTCGGGACGCAGGCAGACGGGCCTGGGTACCCCCAGTCCCAAATGCCCGACAGTAGCCCCCGGGCCAGCGGTGTGCACGATTTCGCCTATTAGTGGGGGCGACGCAACGCGGGCCCTAATCGCCTGCGGGACGGGTGAGAGCGCGAGTGCTTAGGGGTGCGGGGCGCCCCACCTTCTAGGAGGCCTTTGGCGACCGCGCGAGCTGACATAAAGCCTGCGCGCGGCTCGGGGCCATCATTGCCATTCTTTGTGTTGCATCCGTCTCCCTGCACCTTTCTCCTCTGTGCGGAACTGCTCCAGATCCAACCTCTCATGAGGTACTTCCTTGTTCTCCCTGCGGCCCCAGCACTCAGATGGCGCCCGTCGGCAAGAAGACGAAGGCCACGGCCTTCGCCGCAAGTCCTGCCGCCATCGGGCCGGCACTCTTGCCCTCCACTATCTCCGACGAGGAGGACTTGGGCCCGGTGCTCCCGCTGGTGGCCGGCAGGCTGAACGAGGTGCAGGCGACCGAAATCAGGCCGGGCTCTGCAACGCCGAGCGGCCTGCCAAAGTCCACCTACCCCTTCTTCTACCACATCATCTACGCCGGGCTGGTCCCGCCGTTCTCCAAGTTCTTCTATGCCATCCTCTCCCATTACCAGATCCACACCTTGCACCTTCAACCCAACTCCATGCTCCTCCTGGCCATCTTTGCCTTCTACTGCGAGGCTCTCGTGGGCGTAAGGCCCTCGGTGGCGCTCTTTCACCACTTCTTCAGCCTGTGGTTCACCGCCCCGGACCAACGCTCCGCGTGCGTCTCCTTTGTAGATGTCACAGGCGCGAGCATCCGCCTGAAGGCCTGGAAGAAGGTGGAGGGCTACCGGCGGCGTTGGGTCTTCATGAACGCGCGCCGGGTTAGCCCGCTCCTGACGGCCCCTGCGGGCCAACCCGCGCAGATCCCCGGGTGGTGCCACGAGAAGCTCACCGACCCGAGGGCGGAGCTCGTCCTAGAGCGCATCGCCGCGCACTGGGATGCCTCTCTGACGGGGGCGATGGTGATTAAGGAATTCCTGGGGCAGCGTATCGCACCGCTCCATGCGCACTCGCGACCCCTGTGGGAGTTCGCCGGCTCGAGGGACCCGATGAGGCTGCATGCCAGTGGCCTGATGCACGACGAGCTGAATGGGGCCTCAGGGGCCCTACTCGGCTTCAACCCCGAGGGTCTCCCAGAGGCAGCGCCGCCGCTGTACAGCTGCGCCGACATGGAGGAGTTGGTCGCGTTGATGCCCGCCTTCGACGAGTGTGGACTCTTTGGCCGTGTGGGAATCCGTCCATTGTAATGACGTCCTCCGGCGAGGGCGATGACGACTGGGACTCGGAGGCGATGCAAGGTGAGAGGGACGCCGGCCGGGTGCCGTCGCCCAGTCTCCACACTTCCTTGCGCGGCCTCGGGGATGACGACGCTGCTGCGGTCGAGCAGCGCCAAGCGACCCCCCAGGCTTGCAATAGCGGAAGACGGAGCGGGGTCTGAACGCACGGCCACCCTGTGCCGTCGATAGGAGCTCACGTTGAAGGCGCGGCGCCGATCCTAGCGGCGGCCACACCCCCATAGGAGGCTTCCCTAGCTCCCAAGGAGGGGGGAAGCCAGACCAGGCCCACCGAGGGCCGCACCGAGCGCCCTCCAGGCGGCTCCGAGAGGGCGCACGGGGGCGGCGTGGGCGTGGCACCCGCCACCGCAAAGAAGAGGAAGTGAGCCGCCGGGGACGAGTAAGTACCTCAATTCATTCACATGCCGCGTGTCTGTGACTGGTTTGCTCGAGCTGATCCCCCCGCCGGCGCAAGTATTCCGGCGGTGGCTAGGAGAGGAAGTAGAAGGCGAACGCCAGGGCGAAGGTAGTGCCCGTCCGGAAGGCGGCCTCAACCCTTGCCCGAAGCCATGTTGAGCGCGGGGGCAGTTTACGCCGGCCTAGCGCGGTGCTTGGTCATGCGGGTGCCGCGGCATCGCCCAATGTCTCTCAAGCGCGGTGAGGGGCCCCGTGCCCCAGGGTCGCGACGGTCTAGCCCCCGGCACCACCTCCCAGGGCCGCGGGGGTCCGGCCTCAGGCGCCACCTGCCGAGGCCACGACTGCTGAGCCCCCGGTGCCACCTGCCAATGCTGCAGCTTCTCAGCCAGCGGGGGAGGGAGGGGCGCCTCAATCTTCGCCGGCCGTCCTGGTCCCTGCAGACGGGCATAGCACGGGGCGCAACCTAGGCTGACCTCCAGCCGTGCTCACTCCAGGGGCCCCAGAGGCCAGCGTGACAGTCTCCCTAGGCGAATTGCGGGAGCCAAGCGCGGGGGAGAACCTGGAGCCCCCGGCATCTCAAGCGCAGGGCGCCGTGGCCCTTCTTGTTACGACAGCAGCAAGCACCGGGGCGCCAGCCCCCGGGCAAACTCTTGCCCTGATGGACCAGGACACCTTTCTCAGGTGTGGGGCTCTGACCG
Source organism: Elymus sibiricus (assembly GCA_039707655.1). Lineage (NCBI taxonomy): Eukaryota > Viridiplantae > Streptophyta > Magnoliopsida > Poales > Poaceae > Elymus > Elymus sibiricus. The sequence continues at coordinate 268,806,921 of CM077673.1, read as the reverse complement.
ATGCCTAGGACGCGCTCGACCAGCTCGGGGTAGATTTTCGAGACGCCGAGGCACGCCTCTCTGCCGAGCGCTTGAGGCTCGCCATGGGGTGGCGTCAACTGGACGCCTCCGCTAGGGAGGCTCACAGCAGGGCTGAGGCCACCCTTGCGAAGGGCAAGAAGGAGGTCACCAAGGCAAAGGCCACTTGCGAGAGCGCTCTTGCCGAGAAATCGGCGCTTGCTAAGCGCTTCAAGGAAGCGGAAGCCGGCCTGAAGGCACTTCAGGAACAGGCCGCGCAAGCGTAGTAACTTCAGTTGCGGGAAGAAGACGTCAAGGCCCACGAGGCGAGGCTCGCAGACCGCGACACTGAGCTCGCGAAGGTGACGGCCGAGCAGGCCACGGAACGCGGGCGCCTGGAGACGCTGCAGCGCGCGGTGGCCGAGGCCCAAGAGGACCACGCCAGGCAGGTCTCCGAAGTCAACGCCAAGCTGGCGCCCGGGAGAAGGAGATTCAGGCCGCTGCCGATGCGAGGGTGATACGTCTCCAACGTATCTATAATTTTTGCTTGTTCCAAGCTATTATATTATCATTATTGGATGTTTTACAATCATTTTATTACAACTTTATATCATTTTTTGGGACTAACCTATTGACATAGTGCTAAAGTGCCAGTTGTTGTTTTTGCTTGTTTTTTACTTTGCAGAAAATCAGTACCAAACGGAGCCCAAACGCTGCGGGGATTTTTGTGGATTTTTTATGGACCAGAAGAAAGAAGATGGGCCAAAGAACACCAGAAGAGGGGTTCCAGGGTGGCCACCCTCCACCAGGGCGTGCCAGAGGCCCCCTGGCGCGGCCTGGTGGGGGATGGGCACCTCGGGCACCCGCTCAATCGACTATCAAGCCTATAAATTCCCAGAAAATCCAAAAACCCTAGAGGAGTCGACGAAACACAATTCCAGCTGCCGCAAGTTCCAGAACCGCGAGATCCAATCTAAACACCAACACGGAGGGGTTCATCTTCCTCATAGGTGCCTCTCCGATGATGCGTGAGTAGTCCACCATAGACCTACGGGTCCGTAGGCAGTAGCTAGATGGCTTCTTCTCTCTTTTATGATTCTCAATACAATGGTCTCTTGGAGATCTATTTGATGTAAACTTTTGCGGTGTGTTTGTTGGGATCCGATGAATTTTGAGTTCATGATCAGTTTCTATCCATGAATATTATTTGAGTCTTCTTTGATATCTTATATGCATGATTGCTTATAGCATCGTATTTCTTCTTCGAATCTTTGGTTTAGTTAGGCCGACTAGATTGATTTTTCTTGCCATGGGAAGAGGTGCTTTGTGATGGGTTCGATCTAGCGGTGTTCGTTCCCAGTGACAGAAGGGGCTGCAAGACACGCATGTATCGTTGCTATTAAGGATAACAAGATGGGGTCTATTCCTACATGAATAGATCTTGTCTACATCATGTCATCATTCTTATTGCATTACTCCATTTTTCCATGAACTTAATACACTAGATGCATGCTGGATAGCGGTCGATATGTGGAGTAATAGAGGTAGATGCAGGCAGGAGTCGGTCTATCTATCTTGGACGTGATGCCTATATAATGATCATCGCCTTGGATATCGTCATGACTATTCGATTTTTTATCAATTGCCCAACAGTAATTTGTTCACCCACCGTGCGCTATACTCATGAGAGAAGCCACTAGTGAACCCTACGGCCCCCGGGTCTACTTTTCTATCATATTGCTTTCCGATCTACTTTTTTTGCAATCTTTGTTTTCAGATCTACAAAACCAAAAACCCAAAAACATATTGCTGCATATTTACTCTTTTTATCTGTGTTCTTGAGAGATCTATCTCTTCTATCTATCATTACCTAATCTATCTATTTACCGTAGAGAGATTGACAACCTCTCTTTCGTGTCGGGTTGCAAGTATTTGTTGTTTGTGTGCAGGTGCTGCTTATTGGGTGGTGGTGATCCTCCTACTGGTTTGATAACCTTGGTTTCATAACGGAGGGAAATACTTACCGTCGCTGTGCTGCATCATCACTTCCTCTTTGGGGAAATACCGACACAGTCCAAGCACGTCAGAGGGCGGTCTCGGAACACGCCACGCTTTCCTGCCCTACTCTGCCTCGCAACCTCACGGCGACTCTCCGGCAGCTTGAGCTAAGGAAGACGATAAAAGGGCACACAGTTTACCATGGTTCGGGCCACCTCGCGGTGTAAGACATTACTCCTGCTTGTCTGGCTTACTTGAGGATGAGGATGAGTACAAGGTGAGTTCTTACTTGCCCCGGGTTTATTTCCCTCTACTGTGGCTGGTTCCTACTCTTATATCGGCCCTGGTCCTCTTCCCTCGAAAACATAAGGCGGGAAGGGTTGCCACAATGGCCAGTTTGAAGGGGGACAGGACTGCAGCCTATCCTGACAAAAGTGGTCTTCAAGTGGCAAAGCTCCTCGCCGTGACGTGCTTGTGGGCTGGGGGGTGACATCCGTCCTGCCGAGCCCCCGGTCTTGGAACTCTTGCACGAGAAAGGAAACCTTTGGGGATTGCTTTGGGAGCCCGTGAGCTGGCGTTGCTCCTCTATCACCAAAGAAGAAACTCTCTCTCTGTCCGCGCTAGCTAGTACGACCCTGGGGGCCGCCCTGTGCGAGCCCCCAGTCCCAAAGGCCTGACAATTTGTGGACTGACCCACTGACGATCCCGCGGCCTGGGACGCGGCACCGGCCTTAAGTGCCGACTGGCCCACTGGCAATCTTCATGAGGAAAGCTCTCGTGAGAGCTAGCATCTCGCGAGGCATACGATACCGCGTCATCAAGGACCTCCCGAGGCCCCTTTGCGGAGCCACCTCCTGAAGCCCTTGCGTGGTGGATCCATCAAGGTCGACCTGGCGGGGTCACACGGCCCTGCCCCCTTAACGTGGCTGACGCGGCCCGCACAGGGCGGCCCCCAGGGTCGCACCAGCTGGCGCGGGCAGAGAGAGTTTCTTCTTTGGTGATAGAGGAGCAACGCCAGCTCGCGGGTTCCCAAAACAATCCCTAAAGGTTTCCTTTCTCGTGCAAGAACACCAAGACCGAGGGCTCGGCAGGATGGATGTCACCCCCGAGCCCACAAGCACGTCACGACGAGGAGCTTTGACAGGCGAAGACCACCTTTTGTCAGGATAGGCTGCAGTCCTGTCCCCCTTGAAACTGGCCGTTGTGGAAACCCTTCCCGCCTTGTGTTTTCGGGGGAAGAGGATCAAGGACAATATAAGAGTAGGAACCAGCCACCATAGACAGAGAGGGAGAACCGAGGGCAAGAAAGAACACACCTTGTACTAATCCTCATCCTCAACCAAAAACCAGACAAGCAGGAGTAGGGTCATACACCGTGAGGTGGCCCGAACCTGGGTAAACTATGTGTCCTTTGTTCGTCTTCCTTAGCTTGAGCCGCCGTAGAGTCGCCGTGAGGTTGCGAGGCAGACTAGGGCAGGAGAGCGTGCGCACCCCAGTGTTCGAACCTTCTTGGGTTCCCGGAGCCCCGATTCCGACATTTGGCGCGCCAGGTAGGGGTGCGCCGACGTTCTCCAGCTCCATTTCGACTCCGGCTTCACCTACCCCATGGCCGACGCTCACCGTGTGCGCGTTGAGCGCAGGGCGGCCCGGGTCATTCAGACCGCCCCAGTTGGCCGAGGTGGTCGTCGCCACTCCGCCGACGACGAGGGCGCTACAGCCACCGTCCACGCTGCCCACGAGCAGGAGGACTCCTCCGCGCACCCCTCTGTGCAGAGGGAGGGCCACACCGCCACGGCTTCTTCCTCCCACGCTCGCCTCGAGATTCTCCGCTACCGCCCCGCAGACGCTGGCTACAATGCGTGGCTGGGCCGTATCACCAAATTCATCACCGCCGTTCGGGAGGCCCCAGCGCCCTCTCGTTCGCTTCGCCCCCCGCCGTCTTGCGCAGGCGACGTGGCTCATGGAGTGCCTTCGCCCCCTCCCCTGCACGGTGATCGGGTCGAACCCTGGCGTGACGCGAGCCCCTGCGACCAGCACCATGAAGCACCCCCGCGGGACCAGGACAAGACTAGCTGCGAGATCGTTCACCGCGCGCCACCCGACGCGCGTGCGGTCCTCGAGCAGCAGCGCCAACGTTAGGACCGGGTCGTGCAGAACGTGGCTGCGGCCGTGCGCCAGAATCGGGCTCCCCTCGCGCGCGGCGGTCCTTCAAGCACCGTGGGCTACCGGGCCATCACCTGCGAGCTTCACAGGGTGTATGACTGCCTGTCGGGTGTTTCGTCACCTCGGGCACCATGCATCGGGTGGCTTTCCCCTGTTCATCTCATGAAGGAACCCGACACGGCGTCTGAGCTCGGGTCCGTCCCTACAGCGTCGCTAAACCCGAGTGACTGAGCTCTGTCTCATGGGCTACCGCCATACACGTTACCTCCTGGGGTCCTCGGTGTCAAACCTCTTCGTGTGGTGGCCTCGGGACGGCCACCCGACGCGCATCGCCCCCCATGTCACAGGTTTCATGCGCACGCAACTGCATGAAGAGTGAGGCGCAACCCGCCTGAAGAACTGAGGAAGGAGCTCCTGAGCCATGTGCCTGGGGCGTCCGACACGTCTTTTAAATCGCCGCCCGTGACCCTCTCACGTAATAATGAGGTTGGGGCTGTACATGCCCCGGAGCCTCCCAAAGGGCCACCCCTTGGCCTCGGGAGGACTCCCGCCCATGCCCAAGTGGAAGCCCCATGCTCCGCGCTGGCGGAGATACTGTCGAACTGCGACTATGCCCACGCCTAGTGGAAGCCCCATGCTCCGCACTGGTGGATGATCGACTGAGCTCCACGCTCGTTAGTTTCCCCTTGTACCTCGCGTGAGCGGGGTCTGGACACGGTGCCTGTGCTCGGGTTAGTCCCAGCAGCGCTGATAAATCCAAGGTCCTTGGTGTCTAGTCTCCTCGCGCGACACCCAAGTGTAAGCCGGCAAGCGTGTGGCGCTCCAAACATGGTTTCCTGTGTGCATGATTTTTCTTCACGAGAGCTGCTTGCGCGTCAAAGGGGGGGGGGTTCTTGAGCATCGCGTCTCATGAACCTTCACTAGCGCCCGTAGCCCCTCACCTCCTGGTTCAGCTCAGGCATCGCGACCTGGCGTTCCATCGGTGGCTGAGGTACGCGCGGGGCTAGGCCCTGCCGATGCAGAGCACGAGAACTCTCAAGCGGGCCGCTTGCGAGTCAAGGGGGGAGGGTGTTCTTGAGCATTGCGCCTCAGGGACCTTCACTAGCACCCGTAGCCCCTCACCTCTTGGTTCAGCTCAGGCATCATGACCTGGCGTTCCAGTGATGGCTGATGTACGCGCGGGGCTGGACCCTGCCGACGTAGAGTGCGAGGACTCTCGAGCTGGTCGCTTGCGCGTCAAAGGGTGGCTCTTGAGCATCGCGCCTCAGGAGCCTTCACTAGTGCCCGTAGCCCCTCACCTCCTGGTTCAGTTTAGGCACTGCGAACTGGCGTTCGAGCGACGGCTGAGGTACGCGCTGGGCTGGGCCCTGCTGACGCAGAGCACAAAGGCAAGCAAGAGAAAAACCAAGCCAAGGAAGGGAAGTCACAGAGCACAAACATTTACTACAAGGTTCAAACTATTCCCTACAATTTAATCCGTCATTCTATGCTTCCTTGAGGCGGACTCAATTTATTGCAGGGCGGTAAAAGGAGGCTCGCTGCTAGACTCTTCGCCGCTATCGTTGCAGAAGATCTTCTCAATCAACACCCTCACGTGGCCCTCCACAGCCGCCGCCAGGTCGCCGCGAGATTCTTCGGGCACGGGGCCCATCACCTCGTCGAATTTAAATTTGGGATTGCGAAGGAGGAGATGGCTGAAGACGCGGGTCGCCGCCACGGAGAAGAGATCGCGGCTTTCCTCTTCCAGGATGCCATCCACCTCTTGGGCCGCGCCCTCAAGTTCCTTCACGAGCTTGGAGGAGATCTCGGCATAGCTGGCGCCTTGAGGGACGGGAGGGGCCTCGAAACTCAACCTGCAAATAGAGCCCAGGGCCTTGAGGGCCCTGTGCTCGAGGGAAGAAAGCGTGGCGTGGTCCGAGGCCGCCCTCGCATCGGTAGCAGCCCGAATCTCCTTTTCTCGGGCGTCCAGCTTGGCGTTGGCTTCGGAGACCTGCCTGGCGTGGGCCTCTTGGGCCTCAGCCACCAGGCGCTGCAGCGTCTCCAGGCGCCCGCGTTTCGTGGCCTGCTCGGCCGTCACCTTTGCGAGCTTAGTGTCGCGGTCTATGAGCCTCGCCTCACGGGCCTTGACGTCTTCTTCCCGCAGCTGAAGTTGCTGCACTTGCGTGGCCTGTTTCTAAAGCGCCTTCAGGTTGGCTTCCGCTTCCTTGAAGCGCTTAGCAAGCACCGTTTTCTCGGCAAGAGCGCTCTCACAAGCGGCCTTCGCCTTGATGACCTCCTTCTTGCCCTCCGCAAGGGTAGCCTTGGATCTGCTGTGAGCCTCCCTGGCGGAGGCGTCAAGTTGACGCCACCCCATGGCGAGCCTCAAGCGTTCGGCAGAGAGGCGTGCCTCGGCGTCTCGAAAATCTGCCCCGAGGCGGTCGAGCACGTCCTGGGCATCGGTCAGAGCCCCGCGCCTGAGAAAGGCATCCTGGTCCATCAGGGTGAGAGTTTGCCTGGGGCTGGCGCCCCGGTGCTTGATGCTGCTATAACAAGAAGGGCCCCGGCGCCCTGCGCTTGAGATGCCGGGGCTCCAGGTTCTCCCCCGCGCTTGGCTCCCGCGATTCGCCTGGGAAGACTGTCGCGCTGGCCTCTCGGGCCCCTGGAGCGACCACTGCTAGAGGGCATCCTAGGTCGTGCCCCGTGTCGTGGCCGGCTGCAGGGGCCAGGACGGTCGGCGAAGGTTGAGGCGCCCCTCCCTCCCCCACTGGCTGAGAAGCTGCAGCCTCATCAGGTGGAGCCGAGGGCTGAGCAGCCATGGCCACGGCTGGTGGCGCCTGAGGCCGGACCCCCTCGGCCCTGGCAGGTGGTGCCGGGGGCTGAACCGTCACGGCCCTGGGTCACGGGCCCCCTCGCCGCGCCGGGGAGACGCTGGGCGACGCGGCACCCGCACAACCCAGCACAGCGCCAAGCTGGCGTAAACCACCCCCCGCGCCCACCAAGGCTTGGGCCGAGGGTTAAGGTTGCCTTCCGGACGGGCACCACCTTCGCCCCGGCGTTCGCCTTCTTCTTCCTCTCCTCGCCGCCACCGGAATACCTGCGCGGGTGGGGGGAGCAGCTCGAGCAAACCAGTCACAGACACGCGGCGAGGGAATGGATTGAGGTACTTACTCGTCCCCGGCGGCCCACTTCCTCTTATTCGCGGTGGCAGGTGGCGCACCATCGCCACCTCCGCACGCCATCTTGACGCCGCCTGGAGGGCTCTCGGTGCGGCCCTCGGCGGGCCCGGTCTGGCTTCCCCATCCTTGGGAGCCAGGGAGGCCTTCTGAGGGGGTGCGGCCGCCGCTAGGATCGGCGCCGCGCCTTCGACGTGAGATCCTGTCGACGGCGCAGGAGTGGCCGCGGGGTCAGACCCTGCTCCGTCTTCCTCTGTTGCGGGCCTGGGGTGAGTCGCTTGGCACTGCTCGACCTCGGCGGCGTCGTCATCCCCGAGGCTGCGCAAGGATGTGTGGAGACTGGGTGACGGGACCCGTCCGGCGTCCCCCGCACCTTCCGTAGCCTCCGAGTCCCCGTCGTCATCGCCCTCGTCGTAGGACGTCACTACAATGAAGGGATTCCCGCACGGCCCAACGAGTCCCCACTCGTCGAAGGCGGGCATCTCCGCGACCAGCTCCTCCATGTCGGCGCAGCCGTACAGTGGCGGCGCTGCCTCTGGGAGACCCTCGGGGTTGAAGTCGAGTAGGGCCCCTAAGGCCCTATCCAGCTCGTCGTGCGTCAGGTCGCTGACGTGCAGCCTCGTCGGGTCCCTCGAGCCGGTGAAGTCCCACAGGGGCCGCGAGCGCGCCTGGAGCGGCGCGATACGCTGCCCTAGGAATTCCTTAATCACCATCGCCCCCGTCAGGGAGGCATCCCCGTGCGCGGCGATGCGCTCTAGGACGGGCTCCGCCCTCGGGTCGGTGAGCTTCTCGTGGCACCACCGGGGAATCTGCGCGGGTTGGCCCGTGGGGGCCGTCAGGAGCGGGTTGACCCGGCGCGCGTTCATGAAGACCCAACGTTGCCGGTAGCCCTCCACCTTCTTCCTGGCTTTTAGCCGGATGCTCGCGCCCGTGACATCTACAAAGGAGACGCACGCAGAGCGTTGGTCCGGGGCGGTGAACCACCGGCTGAAGAAGTGGCGAAAGAGCGCCACCAAGGGCCTCACGCCCACGAAAGCCTCGCAGTAGAAGGCGAAGATGGCTAGGAGGAGAATGGAGTTGAGCTGAAGGTGCAAGGCGTGGATCTGGTAATGGGAGAGGATGGCATAGAAGAACTTGGAGAACGGAGGGACCAACCCGGCATAGATGCTCTAGTAGACGAAGGGGTAGGCAGACTTCGGCAGGCCGCTCGGCGCTGCCGAGCCCGGCCAGATTTCGGACGCCTGCCCCTCGTTCAGCCTGCCGGCCACCAGCGGGAGCACCGGGCCGAAGTCCTCCTCGTCAGAGATGGTGGAGGGCAACAGTGCCGGCCCGATGGCGGCAAGGCTTGCGGCGGAGGTCGTTGCCTTCCCCATCTTGCCGATGGGTGCCATCTGAGTGACGGGGCCACAGGGAGAGCAAAGGAAGTACCTCGCGAGAGGTTGGATCTGGAGCGGTTCTGCGTAGAGGAGGAAGGTGCAGGGAGAAGGATGCAACACAAAGAATGGCAATGATGGCCCCGAGCCGCGCGCAGGCTTTATGTCAGCTTGCGCGGTCGCCAAAGGCCTCGTAGAAGGTGGGGCGCCCCGCACCCCAAGGCACTCGCGCGTCGCGCCCGTCCCACATGCGATTAGGGCCCGCGTTGCCTCGCCCCCACCAACGGGCGGAATCGTGCACACCGCGAGCCCGGGGGCTACTGTCGGGCCTTTTGGACTGGGGGTACCCAGTTCCGTCTGCCTGCGGCCCGGGATGCGACACCGGCCTTAAGTGCTGACTTGCCCACTGACGATCTTCATGAGGAAAGCCCTTGCGAGAGCCAGCGTCTCGCGAGGCATACGACACAGCGGCCCCTTTGCGGAGCCACCTCCTGAAGCCCTTGCGGGGTGGATCCGTCAAGGTCAACCTGACGGGGTCACGCGGCCTTGCCCCCTTCACGTGGCTAACGCGGCCCACACAGGGCGGCCCCCAAGGTCGCACCAGCTGGCGCGAGCAGAGAGAGTTTCCTCTTTGGTGATAGAGGAGCAACGCTAGCTCGAAAGTTCTCAAAGCAATCCCCAAAGGTTTCCTTTCTCGTGCAAGAAGACCAAGACCGAGGGCTCGACAAGATGGATGTCACCCCTGAGCCCAAAAGCACGTCACGACGAGGAGCTTTGACAGGCGAAGACCACCTTTTGTCAGGATAGGCTGCAGTCATGTCCCCTTCAAACTGGCCGTTGTGCAACCCTTCCCGCCTTGTGTTTTCGGGGGAAGAGGACCAAGGCCAATATAAGAGTAGGAACCAGTTACCGTAGGCAGAGAGGAAGAACCGAGGGCAAGAAAGAACACACCTTGTACTCATCCTCATCCTCAACCAAAAACGAGACAAGTAGGAGTAGGGTCTTACACCGCGAGATGACCCGAACTTGGGTAAACCGTGTCTCCTTTGTTAGTCTTCCTTAGCTCGAACCGTCTGAGAGTCGTCGTGAGGTTGCGAGACAGAGTAGGGCAGAAGAGAGAGCGCACCCCAATGTTCGAACCTTCTTGGATCCCCGAAGCCCCGATTCCGACAACGACATGCCTCTACTTCGCGTCCCTGCCCAGCTCATCCGCCACTGCTCAGACGTCGCGTATCTGCCCCTGCTTGGTATCCGCGTTCGCCTCCAGCTGCGCCGCGGAGGTTTACGCGAGCAGCGGCAGTCCTCCACAGAGCAGCGGAGGCTTAAGGGCGCGCGTGTGCGGTGGGTTGGGGGCGAGGAGACGCTGGCCGGCACACTAGTGCACGACAAGCGGTGGAAGAGGTGCTGCCATGCCGGAGCTGTGCAGGCTGCTGAGAACCTTGCGCTATTCAACATGTTGCTCGACGCAGCCCATGTCTACTTCTTGCTGCTCTCTGAGTCATTCTCGTGCTGTACATCGTTCTTTTTAAATCACCAGGAGCAGGGACAAAGGAAACTCTATAGAAATAGCACTTGAGTTAATTGCTATCTCTAGTACTCTAGTGCAATTAGGAGTATCAGCCAATTATTACGAATACCTATATAAGGAGATGAATTGATACATGATACGGCTCCCCAATAACAAGCATTAGTGACGGTGTCTGATGTACAAAACAACATGATGTATGTATGCAAGTTGGCCACATATGGATTTCGAGTATACGTGCCTGTTAAAATTTTGGAAATATTGCCTAACTGTTCCTGTCAAAAAGTTGATGGATTCCTGAAATCTTTCCAAAATATTTCTCAAATCTGATTTTCTACAACAGTGTGTGAAGAGAGGAAATGAGAGAGTTGTAGTGTGTGAAATGGTAAGGGCACAACAGTCAGTTTGTGTGAGTGTTACTCTCAGCTAGTGCGTAGTGGTATTTTGGCATTAAAAACTAGATTGTAATGGTATTTTGACAAGCTTGATTTTTTGAGTGGTATTTTGGAACTTTCGGTTTCAACTAGTGGTATAGTGGCGATTCTCTCCAGATAAATATGGTGGAGAATTTAGTTTATGTTAACAGAAAGGTGTCGTATTACTATGTTCAAGCTAATTACCTAAAATTGATAGACTTTTGTCAGGGAAAACAAGTTTACTTTCATCCAAAGAATTTTCATATGGAAATATTGCATTGCCTTGATATGTCCGTAGTAAATAGTTGTACATTCTTTATTTGAGTTTTTTTTTACTTTTTCCTTGGTAATATTGCACATGTGAATACTTTAGGACTAAAGCATGCTGACGCAAGCATAGATTATTATAGTTTTACTTCTACTTCCAAGTTTTCAGGACTCAAAGTCCAGTGGGAACTCAACTAATAATTGACATAGGCATGCTATGAAATACACTTGCCTGCGCATAAGGTGCAGAGTAACTCCATGTTTATGTACGGTTAACTTTTGCCTTTAGATAAAGAAAGACCTGACTTGGATAATTAACTACTCCCTCAAAAAACGGGGCGGGACGATCTTATATTGTGGGACGGAGGGAGTAGTACATTATTTTCTTTGACAAAGTACATTGGTGATATTGCATGTTCTCTGCCGCAAATAGCTTCTATTGCAGTGTCTCCCTCAAAAAAAATAAAAAATCTTTTGCAGTGTCCGTTCAGATCCCAGACGATGGCAAAGAGTTATTTGGTGAGGTAGCCGACTGGCTGCAGCGACCACGACACTTATGGGTCCCAGCGAAGAAGACAGCATGTAATATTTTTGCTTGTGCATCAATCGCATGTGTCTGTTAAGTTTAAGCTGAAAGATCCTAATAATTACTAATGGAGCAAGGATGTTACGTCCATGTCTTCATTGTTTCCATTGATAGACAGAAAATATATGGTATGCTGTTGAATACCTGAATCTAATCAATGAAAGGAAAATTAGCTGTGGATAGCAAGCTTTTCAGCTTTAATGTTGATAGCGTGGATATTGTCCTCACCTGCTATGTGGACCGCGAGAGGGAAATCCTCGATCAACCAAGGGGTTTGTAGTCTTGTCATGCGAGTTGATATTTGTAGGCTTGAATCCAGCCTGGAACTGATGCTCCATGAGCTCATCTGTAAAACACTCCATGACCGACAGGGTGAGGTATTATTTTTACTAAATAGCCCCTAGCGGGTCTTATGTCACCCACGGACCTGGAAAAACTTATTTCGTCGCCTGAACCCCTTCATTTGCGACTGATGGATTGGCGTTTAGAGTACACGTAGACACATCTTCATAGAAGGCGCCTTTAACCGGTCATGGTCTACGGTCGTCGGTCACATCGTCAGCGTGGCGTAGGTATGAAGCGTCTAATGAAACTGCGCATTACATGCTGCAGTATCTGACTTTCTTATAAATCCCTGGCATCAGTGGCTTAGTACATCTGCAATCAGTTGGATATTCTAATGTCACCTGATACGCCTACAAGTTTGACGTCAGTATTTGAAATGTAAAACGATCATCTGTTTGGCGTGTCTCCTTTTGATCCGCCTTACCATATGGTGTTTCATGCACATTTGCTAGCACGCCCCGTTATTTGGCGTAGCCTTTAACACCGCCTGAGCCGTCCGACGGTTAGGCATGTTACGTCGTTGACAGTGCCACCTGCCAATTAGGCGTGTTACGACGTCGACGTAGCCGTCCGCCAATTAGGCGTGTTACGCCGTCGACGGTGTCGCCCGACAACTAGGTGTGTTACGCTGTCGACCGTGCTGCCTGCTAATTAGGCGTGGCAGGTCGCCCAACCCCTAAGTGACGTGTTTATTTTCTTGTCCTTCGGTGTTTGTTTGCGCGTATGTAATAGGCGTCTATGTTTCTAAATAATATTAGCGCGGTTGAATTTGTCCATTTGAGCTTCACTTACCCCACACCTTGTTGGGTTCTACCGTAGGTGCATCGCATGCGAATTAAAATTTTCCTACGCGCAGAACATCCAAGAACATGCTACGGAGATGGATCACAGTTCGTTACCACTAGACGCGCAGTGCCATGCAGCGGAAGTAGAGTTGGGGCAGCACGTTCGCGTGGTTCGTCTCCTCCTCGTCCGATCTCCCTCGAACAGCCGGTCCGATCTCCCTCGAACTGCCGGTCGCCGGATCCCACGTACAGGTTCGTCGGAGCGGCGCAAGTGCACCGCCTCTAATGGTTTCCGCGCGTGCAGGAGGAACACCGTGCGGCGGACTGCTAGGTCCGATGAAGGGATCGATAGAAGAGATGTCTAGAGGGGGGGGGGGGTGAATAGACTACTTGCAAAAATTAAAACCTAACCTTTTCCCAAGTTAATTGGTGGGCAGTTTTAGCAATTATAACAAGTCTAATGCACCCTACACATGCTAGTCAATAAGTATGTCAGCGGAAAGTAAGACAAGCACATGTAAGAGAGAGTAGAGATAGGAAGATCAAACGAAATTTGGAGACGCGAGAATTTTTCCCGTGGTTCCGATAGGTGGCGCTATCGTACATCCACGTTTATGGAGTCTTCAACCCACGGAGGGTAGCGGTCGCGAGAGTCCACGGAGGGCTCCACCCATAAGGTTCCACGAAGTAGCAACCTTGACTATTCCATAACGGCTTCCGTCCACGAAGGATTAGCCTCACTATGGGTAGATCTTCACTAAGTAGGCGATCTCCTTGCCCGTACAAACTTCTTGGTTCAACTCCACAACACGAAGTAGGAGGCTCCCAAGCAACACCTAACCAATCTAGGATGCACCACCCTCCAAAAGGTAATAGGCTTGATAGTGATGATGAACTCCTTGCTCTTGTGCTTCAAGATGATAGACTCCTCAACACTCAATCACTCTCCCACAGATTTGGCTTGGTAGAAGAGATTGATTGGGTGGAAAGCAACTTGGGGAGGCTAGAAATCAAGATCCATATGGTTGGAGTGGATGATCTTGATCTCAACACAAGGGTAGGTGGTTCTCTCTCAGAAATTTGGGTATGGGAAGTGGGAACTGTTCTGAGTGCTTCTCTTGCGAGTGGGATGTGGTGGAGGGGTATATATAGGCATCTCCAAAAATCCAACCGTTACAACATTATTGACCATCTCAGTGAAACCGAAGCAAAATTCGGTTGTACCGATCTGTTCAAAAAGTGTCAACTTTCGGAATCTCGGTGAGACCGCGATATAGGAATCTCGGTGGTACCAAAACGAGTGGCCAAGGGCAATTCCCAAAACTCGGTGAGACCGAAGCATAAACTCGGAATTTTCGATTCTATGGAATCAGTCACCCGAACCGTGGTCACCAAAACTCGGTTGCACCTATGCAGTCTCGGTTGTACCGAAATGCTAGGGTTTGGCTAGGGTTCTGTCTTGGGTAGAAAATCGGTAGGGCCGGATGAAAACTTGGTGGCACCAATTTTGTGGATTTGGGTTTTGACAGAGTATTTTTGTGGGAGAGCTTGTGGGTTTTTTGGTGGCTAGCACTTGTGCACGTGGAGCAGTTTGTTCACCAACAATACCTTACCCCCTTTTAATAGTATTGGCTTTCCTATGGACTCAAAGTGATTTCTCACAAAGTAAAAAGAGAGTCTTCTAGCTTGAAGCTTTGCCAATCCCATTCCATCTTCTTCTTCTTCTTCTTCTTCTTCTTGGGGAATCTCCTCACACCCTTTTGCCAACACTCTCTGTGGACTAAACCTGAAATAAACTAGGTAGACATATTAGTCCAAGAGACAATGTATGTTGTCATGAATTATCAAAACCACCAAGGGAGCATATATGCTTTCATCCGATCACACAGTTCGGCGGCGAGTGGAGGTGGCTAGTTGCAACACATGCAAAGCCCTAATGACGGCGCCGAAGCGATCCACCAAATAAGTGTGCCACACCTCCACTATATATAGGCATCCGACGCGGGCTCAACTCTTGGGCCCCGCACGGACCCTAAAGCCCACGTGTTCCTTCCCTTAAGCGCGCGACCCCTTAGGTTATCATTCACTTGTTCGCGAGTCAGATCATATTTGGCTCGACTAGTCGGTAGCGGCCTCTAGCAAAGCGTGTCGACTCCAAGTGTCCAATGAAGCTGGTTAGTCTAACTTATACATCACACTTCTGTTCCCTTTGCCACACGATATATGTTGTCGTGCTCAAGGAGACATGGTCATCCTTGTTGCAGCATGACCTTTTTCTCGTTCCGGTGAATCCGACCAACACTTCGGATTATCTCATAATCCTCATTGCATGGCCATGCTTATCCAGGTCGGATCACCCGAGGGGCCTAGAGTATATCTCTCCTGGTCGGAGGGGCAAATCCCATCTTGCTCAACCATGCCTCGCAGCATGGGTCCGGACAAGTCCGAAACCTACCTTTATAACTACCCAGTTACGGATTAGCGTTTGGTCGGCCCAAAGCAGGTTTATCATCATCCCGAGTACATGCGTCAGCTCAGGTCTTAGGACATAGAACGTATGTTGTACTAGAGACTCACAGATGACCTATCGTCGCGTCTCATAGTTGGGTCTGTCCAACTCAGACCTTATCTCGACTCAGATCCAACTGCGTCGAATCCGACTAGATCTTTATGAGTCCTTAATATCCGGCTAGCATCCAATGCTACATGGCCAGTGAGACCGGACCATCCACCGTGTCATATGCTAGTATAACTGGCTGAGCGTCCACACAGCCTTTACGACTAGGGACCATTTAGAACAGTCATCATACAATACATAGTCTCACAAACAAGTCACGTACTTGTTAATACACATCATTGATAATGTCCAATGACTATCTTTATTCAAAAACACATAGAAAATGTCATCATACATGATTGCCTCTAGGGCATATCTCCAACAGTCTCCCACTTGCAGTAGAGTCAATCAAATAGACATCGAATGCCCATAGCTCCAACGTGCCCCTCATGCTTGGGTTGTGGAAGTGGCTTAGTCAACGGATCTGCAACATTTTCATCCGTATGAATCTTGCATAAATTAGTATCACCATTCTTTATGAGCTTTCGTATCAAGTGATATTTTCGGTCTATGTGCCTGGTCTTGTGGTGTTGTCTCGGCTCCTTGGCTTGTGCGATGGCACCTGAATTATCGCAATACATGTCCAACGGTTTTGCCCAGCCCGGGAACACACCAAGATCTTCCAGGAACTTCCGAAGCCAAACACCTTCCTTTGCGGCTTCACAAGCCACAATGTATTTGGCCTCTGTTGTGGAGTCGGCCACCGTATCTTGCTTGGAACTCGTCTAGTTCACTGCTCCTCCATTCATGACATACACGTATCCAGTTTGCGATCGACAATCATCCCTGTCGGTTTGGAAACTAGCATCAGTGTAACCCTTTACGCAGAGCTCCTCCTCACCTCCATAAACTAGGAACATCTCTTTAGTCCTTTTCAGGTACTTCAAGATAGTTTTCACCGCTGCCCAGTGACTCTCACCTGCGTCGGCCTGGTATCTGCTTGTTAAGCTTATTGCATAGGCAACATCAGGCCGAGTACATAGCATGGCATACATGATGGATCCTATTGCCGAAGCATATGGAATCCTACTCATCCGGTTTGGCTCATCAGAAGTCGTAGGACTCTGAGTCTTGCTTAGCCTTATACCATGTGAGATGGGCAAGAACCCTTTCTTAGCCTCACTCGTGTTGTACCACTTCAACACTTTGTCTATGTATGTGCTCTGGCTTAAGCTGAGCAGCCTCCTCGGTCTATCTCTATAGATCTTGATGACTAAAATGTAATGTGCTTCTCCAAGGTCTTTCATCGAAAACTTGCCATTCAATGACTCCTTGACTGAGGTTAGAATTGAAACATCATTTCCTATCAGCAGTATGTCATCCACATACATGATCAAAAATACTACCGAGCTCCCACTAGACTTCTTGTATAAACAATAGTCCTCTTCGTTCTTGATGAAACCAATTGCTCAACAATGAATTCATCAAAACGAATATTCCAACTCCGAGCTACTTGTCTCAACCCATAAATGGATCTCTTGAGCTTGCATATTTTACAAGCATTAGTTGGATCGACAAAACCTTCGGGCTATATCATGTATACATCCGCTTTTAAATTTCCATGAAGGAAAGCCGTTTTGACATCCATCTGCCATATCTCATAATCGAAATATGCAGCTATAGCTAGTATGATCCTTACCAACTTCAGCATCACTACCGGTGAGTAGGTCTCGTCGTAGTCAATTCCTTGAACTTGTCCATAACCTTTAGCGACAAGCCGAGCTTTGTGGATCCGAGCCTTTCCATCCACATCGTTTTTCTTCTTAAAGACCCATTTGCAACTAATGGCTACCATGCCAGGCGACGGATCAACCAAGTACCATACTTGATTGTCATCCATGGACTTTAACTCGGATCTCATGGCCTCCAGCCATGCCTCAGAATCTGGGCTCACCATCGCTTCCGCATACGTGGCCGGCTCGTCGCTTTCTAGCAACCACACGTCGCGCACTCTGCGCAATCTTTCCGACCTCCGTGGCTCCAGTGCCGATTCCACTATGGGTTCCCTGACCAACTCCGGTATGATCTCATCACCAGCCGAGTTGTCCCCGAGTGGGTCTCGAATTTCTCCGAGTCGCACCGTTCTCCCACTGGCTTCCCGACTGAGAAACTCTTTCTCTAGGAAAACCCCATTCCGAGCAACAAACACTTTGTTCTCTTCCCGGTTGTTGAAGCTGTATCCCAAGGTTTCCCTCGGATATCCCACGAATATGCATTTATCCGACTTGGGTGTAAGCTTGTCTGACATGAGTCGCTTGACAAATGCTTCACAACCCCAAATCTTTAGAAAAGACAAACTAGGACTGATGCGAAGCATCCCACCATCATCCCCATGAAACCTACACCGTCAAACCAACCCCCAAGTGGATCCATGACAAGAGCACGCGCACACGCTATTGGAAACGTGGTGATTTCTCAACTTTGCGACTCTTCCTTTCATACTCATGGAACTTCGACGCTACCTCAAACGGAGACTCTGTGCATACCCAGGTACATCGACGCCAATGGGAGCTCGGAGGTGAAAGGAGAAGAAGCGTTCAAAGAAGAGGGATCAAGCTCCAAGGGAAACACTCTGGCCAGCCCGGAACTTCCGGCCAGCCCAGAACTTCCGGCCCGCCCGGAACTTCTGGCCCGCCCGGAACCTTCTGCCCCCCAGCGAACCAGAATCAACCCCGGGCGTGCAGACTTCCGGTCTAGCCTGGAACCTGGCCCGGATCCTCCGGCACCCAGAACTTCTGGCCCATCAACAGCCCAGCCTCCGAGGACGACACCAACACTCGGGAAAGCCCGGACCCTGGCCGGAACCTGCCCGGAACTTCTCGCCTGACCCGAAACTTCCGGCCTGCGTGTGCGCAGCCACTCGGGCCCGAGGCCCATGTACCTCTCCCACTTACCCCTTCATCCCTAGCACTATATATACTCCTCCTCCGCCCCCGAATTAGAGTTAGCTTATGTTTAGCATTGGATATTGTTGAGCATAGCTCCATTCACTTCCTTCCCTCATGGAGAGATACCTCTACGTGAGAAGATCCGAAGCGGATGCCAAGGCCCCATCTAGGGAAGATCCCACGGGATATCAAGACCTCATCTCCACGGAGTGAGATGACTACCGGTTACCGTGCATTGCTTGTTTGACTTTGGATCTTTGTATCTTGTGTGCTTGAGTGGATTTAGCGGATGTGTGATCGGAGATCTTCCTTGTGTTCGTGTTCTCTTTTGTGATTTTCTCCCTTCTTCCCCCCTCCAAGTGTGAAAATGTCGACACACACGGGCCTGCCCCGTATCATATTGGTATCATGAGACACGTTGATTCACACCTTGGAGTCCATCCCCCCACTTTCTAGCCAATTTTGTTTCGTTTTTGACCTAATTTCGAAAATCCCCACAAAAATAGCCATACTAAATTTCTTAGATTCGTTTGATTTGAGGAGATTTTGTTGATTTTGATTCGTGGATTTTGTTGTGGACTAGTGGATCTACCTTTCTATCCATCCAATTTTCACCAATTTTTCCTTCCCCCCCCTCAGATTTGGGTTTTTCCTCCTGGTTTTCTGCCCAAGTCCCAGATCTGGAAATTAGGGTTCGTCCCAATTTTCCCGACCCCCGGAATCTCTGGCCTCACCCGGACCCTCCGGCCATCCCGGACCTTCTGGCCGGCCCGGACCTTCCGGCCTTAGTAGAAAGTTGCTGGTTCTTCTTTTCAGTTTCTTTTCTCCCCGGTTTTCAGCCATTTCTTCCGCTACCTCTGCCATTTTTCCGCAACTCATTTGCATTTGAGATTTTGAGTCGCGAGCTTCGCCACTTCCTAAGGTGTTTCGGCTAATTAGGAGTGGTTCTTCATCGACATCGCCGCTCATCATCGCCCCGGATCGTCGCCGACCAACTCTTCGTTGAAACCACACCGTAAGCAAGGACGGTAACCGCGACGACACTCTTGACTCTACCCTTGCCATTGCATTGTTACCCCAAGCCTATTTGCGTTACTTGCCTATCGAGAGTAGTCATTGAGTATTGCTAGGCTACGCTACTTGTGCACTTTAGTGATATATACTCCGCATAGCTTCAATTGCGTGCATATATGTGACGCCCCCATTCTCGACCGTACGCTAATCAATCACGCAATGCGTATGACCAAGATTAGGGACTCACTGATTGATATCACAACACAACACTAGACACAAATTAAAGTCATACAGCTTCATATTACAAGCCAGGGGCCTCGAGGGCTCGAATACAACGCTCGACAAGCACGAGTCAGCGTAAGCAAATATATATCTGAGTACAGACATAAGTTAAACAAGTTTTGCCTTAAGAAGGCTAGCACAAACATAAGCAGCGGATCGAAAGAGGCGAGGCCTCCTGCCTGGGAACCTCCTAACTACTCCTGAGCGTCGGCATTCTCCACGTAGTAGTAGGCTCCAGCGGTGGTGTAGTAGTCGTCTCCGGCGTACTCCATCTCTTGGGCTCCGTCGCCTGAACGCAGAATCGTATCGAAGGGGGAAAGAGGATGCAAAGCAGCGGTGAGCACTCATCCAAAGTACTCGCAAGGCTGACATCAGAACTATGCTAAATATGCATCATTATCAAGGGGAGGGGTTATATCTGGACTGACTGCAGAAAGCAAGAATAGGGGGGAAGGCCTAGTCCTATCGAAGACTAGCATCTTCAACATCTTGCAGCATTAGAAGAGAGTAGACTGGACTAACAATATGTAGTCATATTATTGTAGCAATTTTATTAAGTAACCACGCCCAGAGATCCTTCCCCGACTCCCTGCGAGGAAGCAATCTCGGAGCCACAATTCATTTCAAATTTAAATCTCAGTTATAGTTGTATAAGGTCAAGGTACAACTCCAAGTTGTCCTGTTACCGTGGACACGGCTATTCGAATAGATTATTCATCCCTGCAGGGGTGGACCGCATCTCCAACACGCCTGATCACCTCCGGCAGGACACACTTTCCTGGGTCATGCCCGGCCTCGGGATAGCAGCACGTCGTCGCCCCACCTAGGCTTAACGAAGAGGCCAGCCCGCCGGTCTAAATCCTATGCGCGCAGGGGTCATGGGCCCAATCACCCTTTGCACACCTGCACGATGCGAGGGCAGCCGAGGTTAGTCCTAGCACCCCTTAGTAACAAGCGCGATGCCGTCGCGGACCACTCGGGCGCGCGCCGCTCCATTGCTGACGTCCGAAGAGCTTCAGCTGATACAACGACGCTGAGTGCCCATAACTTTCCCACGTGATGGTTTGGTGCGTAAAAAGGCCAACGACCCAACTCAGATCAAATACCCAACCCGTTAGCATTTTATTAATGCGGGGCAATCGCGACCCATGAAGTGCGGTCCCGTCACCCCGACTCGAGGATGTGTGGCAAGGGCCTCTCCTGCCCGTCCACGCCTCAACATAACCCGGATACCTTACCGGCGCATCCCACCACATCTCACACACGGGTACCCTTGGGGCCGACCCGTCTCAAGACTGTCGGGAACTCAGGTCCACCTCAACCAGGGTGGTACCGCCTGTCCCTCCAGTCCCGTCTTTCACATGTAATAAATGTCAAGTCAAAGTAACTGTGTGTATAAAACATAAAGGCGGGAACTGAGGAATCACCCTCAATGGTCCCCGCTCGATGAAACCATCAAGGTGGACCTAGAGGAATCACCCTCGGGGGTCCCACACTTGAGGGGTTGCACGACAGAGTCATCGTCGGGAGTGGTGAAGGAGGAATCACCCTCGATAACCACGACCGACTAGCTACACTACAGAGCTAGCATCATGAGTACTTCACGAGGTGTCACCCTCGGTACTCGATAGTAGTGCTGCAGAGTCGTACAACTAAGGGGTGTGCGGTGATGTGAGGGGCCTGGCTCGTCGGTCGGTTGACCGAGTCTTCGAGTTTTCGGGTCGTCGAGTCGTCGATGAAGAAGCAGGGGCAACTGGGACTAAGGGGCCACTGGGGATTCACTGATCAACCTATACTAAGCAGTTGACATGATTGCAAGTATAGTAGCAGTTTATCAAAAACAGGCTATGCATCAGAATAGGAGCTAACTAATACAGTAGCAAAAATCTAATGCAAGAATAAGAGGGAAAGGAATACGCAATATCGGAATGCTCAAGGGGGGTTGCTTGCCTTGCTGCTCTGCGGCAAAAGGCTGAACGTCAACGGCGTAGTCGTACCCGGCAGCAGCGTCGGTCTTGGGGTCTACCGGAGAAAAGAGGGGGAAGAAACAATAAATACAAGCAAACAGATGCAACACGATGCATGACATGGCATTATGCAGGGCTAGGCATGCACTAACGCAGTACTACGCGTTGCAGACGAAACGGGAGAATATCTGACGATATTTCCCGAGTCTTTGCATTTATCGGACAGGCGATCCGGAGGGGAAAGTTCCATCTTCATCATGCTAGGAGCATGTGACATATGAATGGATGGCATATTTGGATTCATGGGATTTTTCTGATCAACTTTCATGTATAAAGTTTTTCCATCTGAGCTACAGATTATTTTATATGTTTTTTCAAAGATTTAATCAATTTCTGGAATTATTCTAAATAACAGAAATTAATTATGACATCAGTAGGAGGTCAGCATTGCGTCAGCAGTCAGCTGAGCTGCCGACTGGGTCAAACTGACAGGTGGGGCCCACCTGTCAGCCTCTCTAGGTTTAACAGAGGGTTAAACTAATCTACATAACTAATTAGGGGTGTGGGCCCCAGTTGTCAGTGGATATTTTAACTAATCTAATTAAGTTTTAATTAACAACCGTTTAGTTAATTTAATTAACCGGCTGGGCCCACATGTCAGCGTCTTAGGGTGAACAGTGCCCCGCGTTGACCGGAGTCAACGTGGTCAAACGGGCGGCGGGCCCCCCTGGCAGTGACCCTGGGTGGGACCTAGGCCACACCAGGTCAGCGCCGGCGCCGGAGAGGGCTCCGGCGAGTTCCTCGCGGCGGCCGAACGCCGGCGAGCATCGGAAATTCGCTGTGGTGCATCTTTCGGTGTGGTTCCACTTGCGTTCGAACGAGCGCTCAGTGCCGCGTCGATCTGCGCAAACGGCGCGGGCTCCGGTGGTCGCAAACGACGGCTACGGCGAGCGCGGGCGGCGGCCGGAATCTGAGCTCGGCGCATTCTGCGTTCCCGCACGCTAGCGCGCGAACTAAAGCTACAGGGGGCTTCGCAAGGCTGCCCTGAGCACGAGGGCGTGCTCGCCTGGCTACGACACGGACTACGGTGCCAGAGGCAAGCTCTGCGGTGGAGGCGAGCGACGGCAACGGCGGCATCCAAGGCTAGGGGCGCGGCAAGGCGAGGGAGAAGAGGGGAGAGGAAGTGGAGCTCACCGAGGAGGCGCAAGGAGGCCCGGCGATGGCTTAGGAGCAGCAGAGGTGGCCGGAGCGGACGGGGTCTCGCCGGAGACAGAGACGGAAGGGGGCGACCCGATTCGCGGTCTGCGGTGCCCCCCGGCTCCAACCGTTGGTCGAGGAGGAAGAGGCAGAGGCCGGCGCACCTCCCAGACACCAACGCCGGCCTTGGGAACGCCGGTGGCCACGACAGTGCGGCGGCACGTCGGCGGAGGCGTTCGGGACAGAGAGAGAGAGAAGAGCAGCGGCGCTGGAGAGCGAGGGAGAGGGGAGAGTGAGCGAGGCGACCAGGGGGGAGGGCTCGGGGGCGAGCTTATCCCCTCGCCCACCTGCTCCCGTCGGCGTGGCGAGTGGCGACAGCACGGCGCAGCGCTCTCCACGGCGGGAGCGACACGGAGGGGAGAAGGACGGTGGGCAGGTGGGAGTGGGCTGGGCCAGCACGGCCCAGTCGCTAGGTAAGTGGGCTTCTGCCCTTTTTCTTTTGTTTCTTTTCTGTTTTTCATTTCTCCAGAGAGCAAAACAATTATTTGGGCCACCATTTAATTTTGCAAAAATGTGGGAATTGGCCCAACAACTATGTTGCAATATATGGCAGTGACAGAAAAAGTCTGGGGCCCAATTGACTTTATTTGAATTTTTCTACAAATGGGAGAGCATTTAAAATGCCTCCTTTGCACTGTTTTAAATTGCTATGGCCCACCTTAGCTTGATGGTATGTTGTTTTCCCTAACAAATAATAGCTAGGGAATTTTTGCTAAATGATGAACATTTTTGCAGAAATATTTGAGCAACTTCAAATTTCACTTGCCAATTGAATTTGATTTCAAAGTGGAGTTTTAAATGATATTTGAATCAAAGGTGATCAAGTATTGATTAGCAAAAGATTAGCTTAATCACTTGGACATTACTGTAGCTTAATTACAATCATCACTGTAGCAAAACCTAGGGTGTCACAATTCTCCCTTACTAACAAGAATTCTCGTCCCAAGAATTAAGAAGTAGAAGGAAAGAGCCCGGGGTATTCTGCACGAAGATGATCTTCGCGTTCCCAGGTGGCTTCATCTTCAGAATGATTTGCCCACTGCACTTTGAAGAACTTGGTAACCTTCTGACGAGTCCGACGTTCAGTTTCATCGAGAATGCGGACTGGTTTCTCTTTGTAAGAGAGGTCTTGTTGCAGTTCAAGCATATCATGATCCACCGCTCGGATAGGATCCTTGAAGCAGCGACGAAGCTGTGACACATGGAACACATCGTGAACCTGAGAAAGGTTTGGCGGTAGTTCCAATTGATATGCCACTTTACCACGCCTCTCGAGAACAGTGAAAGGACCAATATAACGAGGAGCCAGCTTGCCCTTGATTCCAAAACGATGTGTACCCCTCATTGGCGTGACTCGAAGATAAGCCTTTTCGCCAGGTTGATAGACCTTATCTTTGTGATGAAGGTCATACTGACTCTTCTGACGAGACTGAGCAGCCTTCAGATTTGCATGAATAATGCGGACTTGATCTTCGGCATGTTGGATAATATCCGGACCGATAAGTGTATGTCCCCCAGTTTCTGACCAATTCAGAGGAGTCCGACACTTACGTCCGTATAACACTTCAAAAGGAGCCATCTTCAGACTAGCTTGCTAGCTATTGTTGTAGGAGAACTCAGCATACGGGAGAGATTCCTCCCATTTCTTGCCGAAAGAAATGACACAAGCTCGAAGCATGTCTTCGAGAATCTGATTGACTCTTTCAACTTGTCCCTGGGATTGATGGTGAAAAGCGGTGCTGAAGGACAAACGAGTCCCCATAGCTTCCTGGAAACTTGTCCAGAATCTTGAGGTGAATAAACTACCACGGTCTGAACTAATCACCAATGGAATACCGTGGAGTGAAACAACTTTGGACAAGTATAGATCTGCCAGCTGACTAGCAGTAATAGTTTCCTTGACAGCCAGAAAATGTGCAACTTTGGACAACCGGTCAATGACGACAAGAATAGCACCATTACCTTTCTGCGATCTGGGAAAACCAGTAATGAAGTCCATTTCAACGTGATCCCATTTCCATTCAGGAATAGAAATAGGTTGTAGAGTTCCAGCAGGCCTTCGATGTTCTGCTTTGATCCGACGACAAATGTCACATTCTGAAACATAGCGTGCAATGTCTTGCTTCATGTTAGACCACCAGAATCTTCAACGAATGTCTTGGTACATCTTGGTACTACCAGGATGAATAGACAGCTGAGTGTCATGTGCTTCCTTCATGACCTCCTAAGTCATATCATGGTTTTTCTCCTTACTCGGTACCACTAGGCGGCCTTTGAAGTACAAAGCGCCATCCTCAGCAATAGTGAAGAATGAGGGTTTACCTTCCGCCAGGTAGCGTTTAATCCTTTCGACTTCATCGTGACACTTCTGGATCCACTTGATGACGTCCACAAGATCTGGTTTAGCAACCAGGGTATTAAGAGAACCCTGGGAAACAACGTGGAGGTTCATTTTGTAGGACCCTTTAGGAGGGGGAGCGAGATAACCCTGAGGAACAATATGAAGGTTCAGCTTGCGAAATTCTTCTTGAAGCAGGGGGTGAACCTTGTGAACCTGAAGGTGATTGCAGTATGACTTGCGGCTCAAAGCATCAGCCATTACATTAGCCTTGCCTGGGGTATAAGAAATACCCACATTGTAATCTGCTATGCGCTCCATCCATCTCTGTTGACGGAGGTTCAGATCTGGCTGAGTAAACAGATACTTCAGACTTTGGTGGTCGGTGTAGATCTCGCAACGGTTACCAACAAGGTATTGCCGCCACTCTTTCAGTGCATGAATTACCGCGGCAAGTTCAAGGTGATGAACTGGGTAGTTCTCTTCATGAGGACGCAATTGACGAGATGCATAAGCAACCACTCAGCGCTCTTGCATTAGGACACAGCCTATTCCTTGACGCGAAGCGTCACAATAAATGACAAAGTCCTTACGAGTATCCGGAGGAGCAAGCACTGGAGCAGACGTTAGTTTGTCCTTAAGTGCCTGAAAGCTCTCCTGACATTTTTCCTGTCCACTCATATTTAACACCTTTGTGAAGCAAATTGGTTAAGGGCTTTGCAATCTTGGAGAAGTTCTCGACGAATCGACGGCAATAGCTGGCGAGTCCGAGAAAACTTCTGACTTGCTTGACATTCTTCGGGGGAGTCCAGTCAAGAATAGCCTGAACTCGTTCAGGGTTGACCGCAATACCATCCTTGGAAATCACATGACCAAGGTAGGTTACTTCGTCCATCCAGAACTCACACTTTGAATACCTTGCATAAAGTTGATGTTCTCGAAGCCTCTCCAGTATAAGACGAAGATGTTCAGCATGCTCTTCTTTCTTCTTGGAGTAAACCAGGATATCATCCAGATAAACCACGACGAATTTTTCGAGGTAATCCATGAATATATAGTTCATCAGGCGAGAGAAGGTTGCTGGGGCATTGGTTAAGCCGAAGGACATGACGGTGTACTCGTAAGAACCATAGCGAGTAACAAATGCAGTCTTGGGAATATCCTGTTCACGAACCCGGATCTGATGGTAACCCAACCTCAAGTCGAGTTTTGAATACACTGCTGAACCAGCAAGTTGATCATACAGATCGTTGATCCGAGGAAGCGGATATTTGTTTTGAATCGTTGCTTGGTTGATGGGACGGTAATCTTGGACCAATCGATTCGTACCATCTTTCTTCTTGACAAAGAGAGAAGGTGCTCCCCAAGCAGAGGAACTTGGACGAATGAAACCCAGACGAAGCGAATTGTCAATTTCTTGCTTAAGTTCAAGGAGTTCATGCGGTGGCATCTTATACGGACGCTTGGCTATAGGAGTGGTACCAGGTACCAAGTCGATGACAAACTCAACGGCCCTAGCAGGGGGAATCCCTGGAAGTTCTTCCGGAAAGACATCTTGGAAATCCCGAACAACTGGAATGTTTTCAATCCCTTCAAGAGGTGACTCATTTAATGCATTCAAGGCATTTAGCCAGGCTTCAGTATCTAACAGCTTGGAATGACATGATCGAGTACAACTCATAATCAAAGAAGATTACTAAGAGTTGTCAACGCGTTGACCGGAGTCAACGCGGTCAAACGGGCGGCGGGCCCCCCTGGCAGTGACCCTGGGTGGGACCTAGGCCACGCCAGGTCAGCGCCAGCGCCGGAGAGGGCTCCGGCGAGTTCCTCGCGGCGGCCGAATGCCGGCGAGCGTCAGAAATCCGCTGTGGTGCATCTCTCGGCGTGGTTCCACTTGCGTTCGAACGAGCGCTCAGTGCCGCGTCGATCTGCGCAAACGGCGCGGGCTCCGGTGGTCGCAAACGACGGCTACGGCGAGCGCGGGCGGCGGCCGGAATCTGAGCTCGGCGCATTCTGCGTTCCCGCACTCTAGCGCGCAAACTAAAGCTACAGGGGGCTTCGCAAGGCTGCCCTGAGCACGAGGGCGTGCTCGCCTGGCTACGACACGGACTACGGCGCCGGAGGCGAGCTCGGCTGCGGAGGCGAGCTACGGCAACGGTGGCATCCAAGGCTAGGGGCGCGGCAAGGCGAGGGAGGAGAGGGGAGAGGAAGTGGAGCTCACCGAGGAGGCGCAAGGAGGCCCGGCGATGGCTTAGGAGCAGTAGAGGTGGCCAGAGCGGACGGGGTCTCGCCGGAGACAGAGACGGAAGGGGGCGACCCGATTCGCAGTCTGCGGTGCCCCCGGCTCCAACCGTTGGTCGAGGAGGAAGAGGCAGAGGCCGGCGCACCTCCCAGACACCAACGCCGGCCTTGGGAACGCCGGTGGCCACGACAGTGCGGCGGCGCGTCGGCGGAGGCGTTCGGGACAGAGAGAGAGAGAAGAGCAGCGGCGCTGGAGAGCGAGGGAGAGGGGAGAGTAAGCGAGGCGACCAGGGGGGAGGGCTCGGGGGCGAGCTTATCCCCTCGCCCACCTGCTCCCGTCGGCGTGGCGAGTGGCGATAGCGCGGCGCGGCGCTGTCCACGGCGGGAGCTACA
Organism: Elymus sibiricus; assembly: GCA_039707655.1. Classification (NCBI taxonomy): domain Eukaryota; kingdom Viridiplantae; phylum Streptophyta; class Magnoliopsida; order Poales; family Poaceae; genus Elymus; species Elymus sibiricus. The sequence goes on along the minus strand of CM077673.1, from coordinate 268,779,317 downwards.
CGGAGGGGAGAAGGACGGTGGGCAGGTGGGAGTGGGCTGGGCCAGCACGGTCTAGTCGCCAGGTAAGTGGGCTTCTGCCCTTTTTCTTTTGTTTCTTTTCTCCAGAGAGCAAAACAATTATTTGAGCCACCATTTAATTTTGCAAAAATGTGGGAATTGTCCCAACAACTATGTTGCAATATATGGCAGTGACAGAAAAAGTCTGGGGCCCAATTGACTTTATTTGAATTTTTCTACAAATGGGAGAGCATTTAAAATGCCTCCTTTGCACTGTTTTAAATTGCTATGGCCCACCTTAGCTTGATGGTATGTTGTTTTCCCTAACAAATAATAGCTAGGGAATTTTTGCTAAATGATGAACATTTTTGCAGAAATATTTGAGCAACTTCAAATTTCACTTGCCAATTGAATTTGATTTCAAAGTGGAGTTTTAAATGATATTTGAATCAAAGGTGATCAAGTATTGATTAGCAAAAGATTAGCTTAATCACTTGGACATTACTGTAGCTTAATTACAATCATAACTGTAGCAAAACCCAGGGTGTCACAATATATCTTAGTATCATTTCGGTATCATATTGGTATCTTTTGTGTTCAAGTAGTACCCGCATACATAATTGCTATCTTGGTGTGCACTTCCCGCATTGTGACCATACAAAAGATCATTGCAAAAGAAAAGAGAAGCAATGCTTTTAAGCAAGAGCATAAGAGCAAAAGAGCAATAGCATCGCAAGCTTCACGTAGCATACTTGATCATCTTGGATCACTTGAGCGAGTGACACGAGCCTCATACATTCATAGCAAGTCGGACACAGGAAGACGACACGTTTGGTTCCTTTTAGGTTGTGCACAAGTACGTATCACGCCCATTGGAGCAATCGTGCTAGCGTCTCTCTAGTGTTGTGCAACGTGAGCGTTTTCTGTGGATTCCACATTTTGGGTCATCCTTGGTTGCACGGCCCCAATTTTCTTCCGCGTGTGTGTTTCCGTGTATACTCATTTCTATTGATCTACATTGTCTCACTTGTGAATTTTTGAATCTCTTTCAACATTATTGAATCTTATCTTTCGGATTGCTTGAAATTTGTGCCACTATCCTAACCAAGCTCCTCCAAAAGCCTTATTTGTGTAGGTCTGAGAAGGACGATCTTCGGTACCAATTCTACTACTTCCACATTTGCGCATTGAGTGATCTTTGATCCATTTTCAAACTTGTGGAATGGTAATTGATATTGTCGTCTCATTCTTCCACTTATATCTACTTGAGTGTTGTTATGGATAGGTCAAACATCCACAACCTGGCATTTGAGGAACAAGAGGACGAGGATACCACCTTCATCACCAAGATGCAATTCTTCGGCGAGCAAAAAGCAATGCGCCAATCGCACGACGCCTTGAACGACCGCATCGAGCACCTCGCCACTGACGTACGTTAATCCGAAGTGTGAACAAGGGACTACCTCAACAACAAGCTCTCAAGCCAAATGAAGGAAATTCGCGCCTTGATGGTCACGCGTGCTTCTTCTACATCTACATCCTCCGGACGGCGCCACTCAAGTCGCCACTCTTTGGAGTACTCTTCCGGCGAGAGTCCAGCTCGAGCACGTTCCCATCATCGAGATGACCGCTCCGGTCCAAGTTCACACCATGGCCGCCAACGTCAAGCTTCGGAGAACCCATTCCATGGCAATGGACAACAAGATCGACTTCGCAAGCGTGCTTGACGTCAACAACAAGAACAAGAGGCATTGGAACAAGAACGCCAACAACAACGTCGTGAAGAAGAACTACATCAACGCTAAGAAAAAGCGCTTGAAGCCCAACATGCACTCCGTGATTCTACTCGTCGACAACGATAAGAAGAAGCCAATCGCCAAGAGGAGCACCAAGAAAGGCGCAACTGTGTATGTCCACCTCGTCGGCGTCCTCAAGCTCATCGCGATGAACCCGACCATGAAGACGAGCAAGGACAAGATCAACGCCAACATGCTCAAGATAATGACAATGAGGATCCACATCCAAGACAAGGATTTCGGCATCACCAACACAATTATGAACAATGATTCGGCAAGCTCAAGTTCACAATGCCAAAGTTTTCTGGAAGCAATGACCCCGAAGATTACTTATCATGGGCACTGAAGGTTGACAAGATCTTTTTCCTCCACAACTATGATGAAGAGAAGAAGATCGCCATGGTTTCACTTCAGTTCCAAGACTATGTCCTTATTTGGTGGGAACAAGTGATTGAGCGGAGAAGAGAAAGAGGTGAGCCACCTATCAACACTTGGGCCCAAATAAAGGATCTCATGCGAGCTCATTTTGTGCCTACACACTACAACCGGGATCACTTCAAGAAGCTACAACAACTAAAGCAAGGCACCAAGTCGGTAGAAGAGTACTATCAAGAGATGGAAATCGCAATGATCCGAGCCAATGTCAAGGAAGTTGACGAGCAAACAAGGGCGCGTTTCTTGACTGGCCTCAACTACCAAGTCAAGAAAATCACGGACTTCAAACCATACTCAAACCTACTTGAACTCGTGCATCAAGCAACCAAGGTAGAACGACAAGTGCAAGATGACTACAAGTACTCCAAGTTCTATTCCAAGCCCTACGGTTCAAGTGCTCAAGCTACTACGACAACGGCGCATTCGACTACGAAATCTATAACACCTACTGGCGACAAGTCAAGCTCCAAGGACAAGACGACGTCGTCAAGCCGACCAACCACAAGCACCTACAAAGCGAGAGCCTCATCCTCTACACCAACAATGGATGCTACCGCCAAGACAAGCTCTATCAAGTGTTTCACGTGTGAAGGCCGAGGCCACAAGACTTATGAGTGTCCAACAAGACGCACCATGATCCTTCAAGAAGATGTCACCTATGACTCTATGAGTGACGGTGAGATGGAAGCATTGGAGCACGAGGCCAAGCATCGTCAAGTGAATGAAGACGACGATTCACAAACCTTTTGCGACAACGATCCGAGCCCCGCTCTCGTTGTCTCCAAGGTTTTGACGTTCCAACAACAAGAAGACGAGGACCAACGTTGCCACATCTTCCACACCAAGGCGAGCATCCAAGGAAAATCTGTCAAGGTCATCATCGATGACGGAAGTTGCCACAATTTGGAAAGTGAGGACCTTTGTTCTAAGTTACATTTGGTCAAGAAGAAGCACCCTCGCCCCTACAAGGTCCAATGGCTAAGTGATTCTGGCACCCTCCAAGTGGAACACACCGTGGAAGTTTCCTTCAAGATAGGCGCTTATGAAGACACTTTGGAGTGTGATGTGGTTCCAATGTCCGTTTGCCACCTTCTACATGGTAGACCTTGGCAATTCGACCATGGCGTCATCCACAACGGTCGAACAAATCACCATAGTTTCAAGATGAAGGGCAAGCAATATGTACTTCGCCCAATGACTCCAAGTCAAGTCATCACCTACAAACACGCTTCATACCATCGTGGAGACAAAAGTGAGAGAGTGATCCACCTCAAAGAGAGTGAGTGCCACAAGCCAAAAATGAGCGACTCCACGATGACGGACATGAGTGATATAGTTCTTTTAGCCACCAAAAGAGATTTGAGGGATGTGAGTGAGAGCCCATCGACCGTTCTTCACTATGTACTTCTGTGCAAAGATGACGTCGTTCGGACTAAACCTTCACAACATCTTCCTCTTGTGTTATCTCAATTGTTGCAGGAATTCCAAGATGTTTTCCTCGATGAGCTACCTCCGGGACTACCAACAAAACGAGGGATCGAACACCGCATCGACCTCATCCCCGGAGCACCGCTTCCTAACAAGGCTCCCTACCGTGTTAACACCGAAGAAACGAAGGAAATACAAAGGCAAGTCCAAAAACTCCTAGATAAAGGGCATGCACTTGAGAGTTTGAGTCCTTGTGCGGTTCCGGTGATACTAGTGCCTAAGCACGATGGTAGTATGCGCATGTGTTCCGATTGCCCTCCTATCAATGCTATAACTATTCGTTATCGTCATCCCATTCCTCGCCTAGATGATATGCTAGATGAACTTAGTGGTGCCACTATATTTTCTAAAATTGACTTAAAAAGTGGTTACTACCAAATACGCATACAAGAGGGTGACGAGTGGAAAACTGCATTCAAGACTAAGTTTGGCCTCTATGAATGGTTGGTAATGCCCATGGGCTTATCCGAAGCACCGGGCACATTCATGCGCGTCATGCATTATGTTTTGCGACCCCTCATAGGATATTGTGTTGTGGTCTATTTTTATGACAATCTTGTCTTTAACAAGTCTCTTGAGGAACATGCTACCCACGTTCGTGATGTCTTGCAAATTCTTAGGATAGAACAACTTTATGCAAACATGGAGAAATGCACCTTTGGTGTTGAGAAGGTGGTTTTCCTAGGATTCGTAGTATCTTCTAAGGGTGTTCATTTAGATGAAACTAAGATTGATGCTATTAAAACTTGGCCTACACTAACGAATTTGCAACAAGTGCGTAGTTTCCTAGGACTAGCCGGTTTCTATCGCCGTTTTGTCAAAGACTTTAGCACTATTGCATCTCCTATCCATGCTTTGAGGAAGAAGAATGCACCATTTATTTGGGGTACTTCCCAAGACACCACATTCCATGAACTTTAAAATTTGCTCACTCATGCACCTTTGCTTGCTTTGCCCAACTTTGATAAAACATTTGAAGTGCATTGTGACGCTAGTGGTAATGGAATAGGTGGTGTGCTTATGCAAGAGAAGCGTCCTATCGCGTACTTTAGCGAGAAACTATTAGGCGCTCAACTTAACTATCCCATATATGACAAAGAATTGTATGCTTTGGTGAGAGTTTTACATGTGTGGGAACATTATTTGCGACCTCATGAGTTTGTTATCCATACCGACCATGAAACGCTCAAGTACTTAAAATGTCAAACCAAGTTGAACAAACGGCGTGCTAAATGGAGTGAATTTATTGAGTCTTTCCCTTATGTCATCAAATACATTAAGGGTAAGGAAAACGTTGTGGCGGGCGCACTTTCCCGCAAATGCATGCTAGTTACACAACTTGAATTGAATGTTATTGGTTTTGAGAATATCAAAGATTTGTATGAGCATGATGTTAATTTTCCTACTCCATATGCCATGTGCCAAGTGAAAACTTGGTGGGAGAACTACTATATGAAAGATGGCTATCTTATGCGTGCTAGCATACTTTGTATACCCGAGTCCTCTCTTCGTTTGTTGCTTTTGCAAGAGGCTCATGGTGGAGGACTTATGGGTCACTTTGGACGCAACAAGACGTATGCCACACTAGCCAACAAGTACTATTGGCCAAAGATCTTTCGTGATGTTGCCCGCTTCACCAACCGATGCTCTACATGCCGCAAAGCTAAGTCTAAAGCTCAACCCCATGGTCTTTATATGCCTCTTCCTATACCTTTCCAACCTTGGGAAGACATTAGTATGGACTTTGTGCTTGGCTTGCCACGAACTAAAAATGGCCATGACTCCGTTTTTATAATTGCGGATCGCTTTTCCAAGATGACTCATTTCATTCCATGTCACAAGATAGATGATGCTTCGCATATTGCAAATCTCTTTTGTAGGGACATCTTGCGACTACATGGCGTCCCCAAGACCATTGTCTCGGATCGCGACGTCAAGTTCCTAAGCTACTTTTGGAAGACCCTACGCGCCAAGCTCGGAATCAAGCTTCTATTCTCTTCGGCATATCACCCACAAACCGATGGACAAACGGAGGTGACGAACCAGACGCTATCTACTCTAATACGTGTATTCATCAAGAAGAACATCAAGGAATGGTAAGAATGCCTCCCCATCGTCGAGTACGCCTATAATCGTGCAAGTCACTCCACCACCGGCAAGTCTCGTTCGAAGTGGTCTACGACTTCAACCCTTTGTCCCCATTGGACATCCTTCCTCTCCACTCCAAGAGTGTGTCAACATGAAGCAAGTGCAAGGGCAAGCTACATCAAGAAAATGCATGAAGATACAAGGCACACGCTCGAACGTCAAGTGGATCCCGTCACCAACAAGCGCAACCTCAACAAGCACCCCATGGTGTTCAAGCCCGGTGATCTTGTGTGGCTACACCTTCGTAAGGACCGCTTCCTCAACGAACGCAAGTCCAAGCTACTCCCTCGAGCCGACGGACCCTTCAAGGTGTTGGCACGCTACAACAACAATGCCTATGAGATCGACATCCCCCGCGACAAGTACAATGTGAGTGACACCTTCAACGTCAAGGATCTATCCCCTTTTCATGGTGATGAAGATCTACACACCATATCCAATAAGGTTCGATTACGACGTTTGGACACACCATTACGCTGTGGTGTTCCAGGCGGTGTCAATTGTGAAACAATTCCACACTGTCTTAAGTGACTGCCAAACTCATAACTCAGATATTCTCCTCCTCGATCAGATCGTAGGAATTTAATCTTCTTGTTAGGATGATTCTCACCTTCACTCTGAAATTGCTTGAACTTTTCAAATGTTTCAGACTTGTGTTTCATTAAGTAAATATACCCATATCTACTTAAGTCATCAGTGAAGGTGAGAAAATAACGATATCCACCGCGTGCCTCAATGCTCATCGTACCGCACACATCAGTATGTATGATCTCCAACAAGTCACTTGCCTGTTCCATTGTTCCAGAGAACGGGGTTTTAGTCATCTTTCCCATGAGGCATGGTTCACATGTGTCAAGTGATTCAAAATCAAGTGACTCCAAAAGTCCATCAGCATTGAGCTTCTTCATGCGTTTTACACCAATATGACTTAAACGGCAGTGCCACAGGAAAGTGGTACTATCATTATCAACTCTACATCTTTTGGCATCAATGTTATGAACATGTGTATCATCACTATCGAGATTCAATAAGAATAAACCCCTCACATTGGGTGCATGACCATAAAAGATATTACTCATATAAATAGAACAACCATTATTCTCTGATTTAAATGAGTAACCATCTCACAATAAACAAGATCCAGATATAATGTTCATGCTTAACGCAGGCACTAAATAACAATTATTCAGGTTCATCACTAATCCCGATGGTAATCGAAGAGCAAGCGTGCCGACGGCGATCACATCAACCTTGGAACCATTTCCCATGAAACCTACACCATCAAACCGACCCCCAAGTGGACCCATGACAAGAGCACGCACACACGCTATTGGAAACGAGGTGACTTCTCTCCTTTGCGACTCTTCCTTTCATACTCATGGAACTTCGATGCTATCTCAAACGGAGACTCTGTGCATACTCACGTACATCGACGCCAACGGGAGCTCGGAGGTGAAAGGAGAAGAAGCGTTCGAAGAAGAGGGATCAAGCTCCAAGGGAAATGCTCTGGCCAGCCCGGAACTTCCGGCCCGCCCGGAACCTCCGCCTCCCCAGCGAACCAGGATCAACCCCGGGCGTGCAGACTTCGTGTCTAGCCCGGAACCTGGCCTAGAACCTCCGGCACCCGGAACTTTTGGCCGGCCCGGAACTTCTGGCCCATCACAAGACCAGCCTCTGAGGACGACACCAACACTCGGGAAAGCCCGGACCCTGGCCGGAACCTGCCCGAAACTTCCGGCCTTACCCAAAACTTCCGGCCTGCCTGTGCGTAGCCACTCGGGCTCGAGGCCCATGTACCTCTCCCACTTAACCCTTCATCCCTAACACTATATATACTCCTCCTCCTCCCCCGAATTAGGTTTAGCTTATGTTTAGCATTGGATATTGTCGAGCATAGCTCCATTCACATCCTTCCCTCGTGAAGAGATACCTCTACATGAGAAGATTCGAAGCGGATGCCAAGGCCCCATCTTGGGAAGATCCCACGGGATATCAAGACCTCATCTCCATGGAATGAGACGACTACCGGTTACCGTGTATCGCTTGTTTGACTTTGGATCTTTGTATCTTGTGTGCTTGAGTGGATTTAGCGGATTTGTGATCGGAGATCTTCCTTGTGTTTGTGTTCTCGTTTGTGATTTTCTCCCTAAAGGTCGACACACACGGGCTTGCCCCGTATCAAGGACTCTTCCCAGTCCACATCTCATGTGGTGTCTTGTCTACGGATTTTGATGGTACCCTGTTAAGTGTGAAAGCTGTAGTTTCTAGAGCATATCCCCAGAATGACAAGGGTAAATCCGATTTTCTCATCATTGATCGGACCACGTCCAACAAGGTTCGATTTCTGCGTTCTGACACGCCGTTTCTCTATGGCATACCCGGAGGTGTGAGATGAGGTACTATACCTCGGCTTTTCCGATGATCATCAAACTCCTGGCTCATGTACTCACCTCCACAATCTGATCGTAGAAGCTTTTTTGTCTTGCCGAGCTGATTTTCAACCTCCTTTTGAAACTCTTTAAACTTTTCAAAAGTTTCTGACTTGTGCCTCATCAAATAGATATATCTATATCTACTCAAGTCGTCGGTAAAAGTCACGAAGTACTGATAGCCACCTCTAGCTATTGTGCTCATTGGACCACACACATCACTGTGTATAAGCTCCAACAGGTCGGACCCCCTCTCGCAATTCTTTGTAAAAGGAGACTTAGTCATCTTTCCCAGCAAGCATGATTCGCATGTCTCGAATGACCCAAAGTCAGACGAAGTTAGGAGTCCATCATCATGGAGATTCTTCATGCGTTTCAGACTAATGTGTCCAATCCGGCAATGCCAGAAGTATGTCGGATTTATCCGTTAGGCTTGTGCCTCTTGACATTCACGTTATAGATTGGTTCCGTTTCTAGATTCAAAATAAATAGCCCATCTACAATGGGTGCATAGCCGTGGAACATTCCATTCAAATAAAATGAACAACCATTGTTCTTTAAATTGAATTCATAACCTTGACTCATCAAACATGAGGTAGAAATAATGTTCCGACTAAGTGCAGGCATGTAATAACAATTATTCAATTCCAAAATAAATCCAGAAGGAAGCTAGAACTGCATCGTGCCGACCTCCAACACTGCAACTCTTGCTTTGTTGCCGACCCTGATGTCAATCTCCCCTTGTTCCACATGCCTAGTTCTTATTAGCCCTTGCATTGAGTTGCAAATATGAACAACCGATCCTGTATCAAATACCCAAGAGCTACTAGGTATGTCAGCAAGGTAAATGTCTATAACATATGTAACAAGTGTAACTTTGCCTGAAGAAGCATTTCCGGCCTTCTTGCCATGCTTAGCAAGCCACTTGCTACAATTCCTCTTCCAGTGACCAGTTTCCTTGCAATGAAAGCAAATGGTCTTTGAGTCCGGTCCTGGCTTCGGCGCAGCGGCAGAGACAACCTTCTCCGTGCCCTTTGCCTTACCCTTTTTCTTGGACCAACTCTTCTTGAACTTAGCCGATTTCTGCACCATCAACACTTGATGCGTGCCTTTCTTAATATCCTACTCTGCCACCTTGAGCATCCCATGCAATTCACTGAGCTTCTTATCCATGCCATGCATATGATAGTTCGAGATGAACATCCCATAGCTAGCTGGAAGAAAACCCAGAACTGCATCCGTAGCCAGCTCATCCATGAGCGGGAAGCCCAACCGATCCAAAGCTTGCACGTATCCGATCATCTTGATCACATGCGGGCTTAGTGGATCACCTTCCTTCAGCTTGCAATCCATCAATGATCGCCAGACATTGAACCTTTCGGTCCTAGCCTGCACCTGAAACTTGCTCTTGAGACTCTCGATCATATAAGCCAGCATGAGGCAGCTGATCTCGTTCGATTCATCAACAAGTTTCTGGTAGGCATTCTTGGCTGTGGCATTAGCATTATCGGCAGGTACCTCTAGAAGTGGATCCTCTAGAACATGTTATTATTTATCGTGCTTGAGAACAATTCTCAGATTTCTATACCAGGTGGTAAAGTTTGTTCCATTCAGTTTATCCTTTTCCAGATTTGATTTCAATGCAAAGTTGTTTTGAGCAGGTGGTGCCATTGATCTACAACAGAAAATTTGCAATCACTAAGCAATGTGTTTATGTAGAGTAATTCAAGCCTTAAACAGAACTACTCCCACTGAAGTCGGCATCCCTCCGCAAACTTTTAGTGATTCAGGATCTGACTAGCGCAAACGACTAGTGAGCTTTAGCATCACTGCTAGCCAACTTGCCTATTCAGTAAGCAACTCCTTGTTAATCGTATCTCCATACGACTCCTGTCAGTCGGGTAGGTATTTCATACCCCGGCTCCCGACCTTCTTTGCCACAAGGCCCAAAACCATTTTGATAGCCTTGTCAAGTTAACCAAATGTAGTGCATGCCCGTGTCCAAGACGAACCATCCAGTTCAAGGACACCTAGTAGCACCTCAATTTTATGAGCCCACTACTAGACGTACTTGACGTGCGAAGGTGCAACATCGGGAATGGCAACATGCTTGATATTAACGAGGGATCTTTCTACCATTTTAACATGCATAGAAACAAGAAGCAATATCAATCACATATAAACATAAATATGTGAAATAGTATGGCTCCTTCATGGATGTCCTTCCAGGCCGGCTCCAACTCCGATGACCACGAAAGAACTCCATCTTGTTCGTCACGCCGGGACGCCAAAGCCTCGAACTTGATCTCTGTCCTCCAACTACTACAACTAGTAATGAATTTACAGAGAATCACAAGTCGACGCGCAGGTCGTTATACAATATAATGACCGCACTTTGGCTCCTGCCGGTTGACAATCATAACATGCAGGTCATGTTAAATTACACACATGCATCACATACATATGAGCCATACTATTCACATCAAACCCGCAAAACAAACTTACGCATAGAATCGCATTCTACCGGTTTGTGTGATCGTGTACTAAATACAAGGCGCTACGCACACGGCGGTCCCACTAGCCGGTTAGTGGGCGGGGTTCGAAGGGGCACCGCCCCTCGTGGGTGCGGGTAGCACCCGAAGTTTTCGAAAATCACAGATCAAATCTGTATTCCGATCATGCCGAATTTTCTGATCTGACCGATCTCATCGATCATCACGAACCCGATTCGGATTTACATTTCACTGTTAACCCCGATGGCGGATACCGACCGGTAGGGGTAGGTTGTGTCACGACCTCATCGATTCTGATTGACAGAAAAACATAGTCTTAAGGATCCCGATGTGCAGTTGATGTCATCAACCGTGCACATAGCCGATCTCATGAACGATGACAGATCTCATCCACCGCCTCCACATATCAAATATGATGCATCCGATCAGAATCCAAATCCTATAGCAGAGGCTCTGATACCACTGTTGGGTTTTACCGTAGGTGCATCGCATGCGAATTAAAATTTTCCTACACGTAGAACATGCTACGGAGATGGATCACAGTTCTTTACCACTAGACGCGCAGTGCCGTGCAGCAGAAGTAGAGTTGGGGCAACGCATTCGCGTGGTTCGTCTCCTCCTCGTCCGATCTCCCTCGAACAGCCGGTCCGATCTCCCTCGAACTGACGGGCGCCGGATCCGACGTACAGGTTCGCCGGAGCGGTGCAAGTGCACCGCCTCTAATGGTTTCCACGCGTGCAGGAGGAACACCATGCGACGGACTACTAGGTCCGATCACTGATACGTCTCCAACGTATCTATAATTTTTTATTGTTCCATGCTATTATATTATCTGTTTTGGATGTTTTATATGCATTAATATGCTATTTTATATTATTTTTGGGACTAACCTATTAACCTAGTGCCTGGTGCCAGTTTCTGTTTTTTCCTTGTTTTTGAGTATTGCAGATAAGGAATATCAAACGGAGTTCAAACGGAATAAAATCTTCGCGATGATTTTTCTTGGACCAGAAGAAACCTGCCAGACTTGGAGATGAAGGCAGGAGACCTGCCGGGAGATCACAAGCCTACAGGGCGTGCCCTAGGGGGGGGCACCCCCCTGGCTTGTGGCCCCCCTGCAGGTCCTCCAACCCTAATCTTCGGCCTATAAATTCCCAAATATTCCCCCAATACCAAAAAGAGACACAAAAATACTTTTCCGCCGCCGGAACCCTCTCTTCCCGTGAGATCCCATCTTGGAGCCTTTTCCGGTAATCTGCCGGAGGGGGATTCGATCACGGAGGGCATCTACATCAACTCCATTGCCCCTCCGATGATGCGTGAGTAGTTCACCTCAGACCTTCGGGTCCATAGCTAGTAGCTAGATGGCTTCTTCACTCTCTATGTTCTTCAATACCATGTTCTTCATGATCTTCATGGAGATCTTTCTGATGTAATACTTTTTTGCGGTGTGTTTGTCGAGATCCGATGAATTGTGGGTTTATGATCAGATTATCTATGAATATTATTTGAATCTTCTCTGAATTCTTATATGCATGATTTCATATCTTTACAAGTCTCTTCGAGTTATTGGTTTGGTTTGGCCAACTAGATTGGTAATTCTTGCAATGGGAGAAGTGCTTGGTTTTGGGTTCAATCTTGCGGTGTCCTCACCTAGTGACAAAGTAGGGGTAGCGAGGAACGTATTTGACTTGTTGCCATCGAGGATAAAAAGATGGGGTTTTCATCATATTGCTTGAGTCTATCCCTCTACATCATGTCATCTTACCTAATAATGCGTTACTCTGTTCTTCATGAACTTAATACTCTAGATGCAGGCAGGAGTCGGTCGATGTGTGGAGTAATAGTAGTAGATGCAGAATTGTTTCGGTCTACTTGACACGGACATGATGCCTATATGCAGAATCATTGCCTTGGATATCGTCATAACTATGCGCTTTTCTATCAATTGCTCGACAGTAATTTGTTCACCCACCGTATTATTTTCCTTCAAGAGAGAAGCCTCTAGTGAAACCTATGGCCCCCGGGTCTATTTTCCATATTATATTTTCAGATCTATAAACCAAAAATACCAAAAATACTTTGCTGCAATCTTTTTACTTTTGTTTTACTTTTCGTTCTAGTAATCTTCTATATCTATCTCTATCAGATCTCATCCTTGCAAGTAACCGTGAAGGGATTGACAACCCCTTTATAGCGTTGGGTGCAAGTGTTTGATTGTTTGTGTAGGTGCGAAGATTGGGGACTTGCTTGTATCTCCTACTGGATTGATACCTTGGTTCTCAACAACTTAGGGAAATACTTATCTACTTTGCTGCATCACCCTTTCCTCTTCAAGGGAAAACCAACGCAAGCTCAAGAAGTAGCAATCACACAGTTCGGCGGTGAGTGGAGGTGGCCAGTTGCAACACATGCAAAGCCCTAATGATGGCGCCGAAGCGATCCACCGAATAAGTGTGCGGCACCTCCACTATATATAGGCTTTCGGCGTGGGCACAACTCTTGGGCCTCGCACGGATCCTAAAGCCCACATGTTCCTTCCCTTAAGCGCACGACCCCCTAGGTTCTCGTTCACTTGGTCGCGAGTCAGAGCACATCCGACTCGACTAGTCGGTAGCGGCCTTTAGCAAAGCGTGCCGACTCTAAGTGTCCGATTAAGCTGGTTAGGCGAACTTGTACATCACACTTCTGTTCCCTTTGCCACACGATATATGTTGTCATGCTCAAGGCGACATGGTCATCCTTGTGCAACACGACCACTTTTTCGTTCCGGTGAATTCGACCAACACTTCGGATTATCTCATAATCCTCATCGCATGGCCATGCTTATCCAGGTCGGATCACCCGAGGGCCCCATAGTATATCTCTCCTGATCGGAGGGGCAAATCCCATCTTGCTCGACCATGTCTCGCAACATGGGTCTGGACAAGCCCGAAACCTGCCTTTATAACTACCATGTCACGGAGTAGCGTTTGATCGGCCCAAAGCAAGTCTGTCACCATCCCGAGTACATGCGCCAGCTCAGGTCTTAGGACACAAAACATATGTTGTACTAGAGACTCATAGATGACCTATCGCTGTGTCTCATAGTTGGGTTTGTCCAACTCAGACCTTATCTTGACTCGGATCCGACTACGTCGAATCCGACCAAATCTTTCTCATTCCATATTATCCGGCTAGCATCCAATGCTACATGGTCAGTGAGACCGAACCATCCACCGTGTCATATGCTAGTCTAACTGGCTGTGCGTCCACACAGTCCTTTCGACTAGGAACCATTTAGGACAGTCATCATACAATGCATAGTCTCACAAACAAGTCACGTACTTGTTAATACACCTCATTGATAATGTCCAAGGACTATCTTTATTCATAAACACATAGGAAATATCATCATACATGATTGCCTCTAGGGCATATCTCCAACTGTCTCCCACTTGCACTAGAGTCAATCAAATAGACATCGAATGCCCATAGCTCTAATGCGCCCCTCATGCTTGGGTTGTGGAAGTGGCTTAGTCAACGGATCTCCAACATTTTCATCCGTGTGAATCTTGCATAAATTAGTATCACCATTCTTTACGAGCTTTCATATCAGGTGATACTTTCGGTGTATGTGCTTGGTCTTGTGGTGTTGTCTCAGCTCCTTGGCATGTGCGTTGGCACCTGAATTGTCGCAATAAGGGTCCAACGGTTTTGCCCAGCCTGGGAACACACCAAGATCTTCCAGGAACTTCCGAATCCAAACACCTCCCTTTGTGGCTTCACAAGCCGCAATGTATTCAGCCTCTGTTGTGGAGTCAGCCACCGCATCTTGCTTGGAACTCGTCCAGCTCACTGCTCCTCCATTCATGACATACACGAATACAGTTTGCGATCGACAATCATCCCTGTCGGTTTGGAAACTACCATAAGTGTAACCCTTTACACAGAGCTCCTCCTCACCACCATAAACTAGGAACATCTCTTTAGTCCTTTTCAGGTACTTCAGGATAGTTTTAACCGCTGCCCAGTGACTCTCACCTGGGTCGGTCTGGCATCTGCTTGTTAAGCTTATTGCATAGGCAACATCAGGCCGAGTACATAGCATGGCATACATGATGGATCCTATTGCCGAAGCATACGTAATCCTACTCATCCGGTTTCACTCATTAGAAGTCGTAGGACTCTGAGTCTTGCTTAGCCTTATACCATGTGAGATGGGCAAGAACGCTTTCTTAGCCTCACTCATGTTGAACCGCTTCAACACTTTGTCTATGTACGTGCTCTGGCTTAAGCCGAGTAGCCTTATCGATCTATCTCTATAGATCTTGATGCCTAAAATCTACACTGCTTCTCCAAGGTCTTTCATCGAAAACTTGCCATTCAATGATTCCTTGACTGAGTTCAGCATCAAAACATCATTTCCGATCAGCAGTATGTCATCCACACACGGGATCAAAATACTACCGTGCTCCCACTAGACTTCTTGTATAAACAATAGTCCTCTTCGTTCTTGATGAAACCAAGGTCTACGATGACTTCATCAAAACGAATGTTCCAACTCCGAGCTGCGTGCTTCAATCCATAAATGGATCTCTTCAGCTTGCATATTTTACTAGCATTATTTGGATCGACAAAACGTTCAGGCTATATCATGTATACATCCTCCTTTAACTTTCCATGAAGGAAAGCCGTTTTGACATCCATCTGCCATATCTCATAATCGAAATATGCAAGATTTTGCTGCTAGAGTAGTAACTAGAGGAGGTAGAATGACCCAAGAACCACTTTATCCTAAAGGTCATCCTAAAAGAATTGAACAAGACTCTCAGAGAATTAATACTGATTCACCTAGTCCTTCTTGAAAGAAAAAGTAAAAGAAAAATGATAGGATTTTGCATACCTCTAGTGAACCTGAGACACAAAAACCTCCTGATAATAATGATGTCTCTATTTCTGATACTGAAACTCAGTCTGGTAATGAACACTCACCTAGTGATAATGAAAATGAAAATGATGATGTTCATAAAGATTCTCAACCTAACCATGATAAAGAGCCAGATAATGATGTTGAAATAGAGCCTGCTGCTGATCTTGATAACCCACAACCTAAAAACAAACGTTATGATAAAAGAGACTTTGTGGCTAGGAAACATGGTAAAGAAAGAGAGCCATGGGTTCGGAAACAAATGCCATTTCCACCTAAGCCATCTAAGAAAAAGGATGATGAAGAATTTGAGCGCTTTGCTGAAATGATTAGGCCAGTCTTTTTGCGTACCCGCTTAACTGATATTTTAAAGATGTCCCCTTATGCAAAGTACATGAAAGACATCATCACTAATAAAAGAAAGATACCTGAAGCTGAAATCTCCACCATGCTTGCTAATTACTCTTTTAAGGATGGAGTACCTAAAAAACTTGGAGATCCTGGAATACCGACTATACCTTGCTCCATTAAAAGAAACTATGTCAAAACTGCTTTGTGTGATTTGGGAGCCGATGTTAGTGTTATGCCTTTCTCCTTATATAAAAGACTTGATTTGAATAAACTCACACCTACTAAGATATCATTGCAAATGGCTAACAAATCAACTGCCATACCTATCGGTATTTCTGAGGATGTGCCCGTTGTTGTTGCAAATGTTACTATCTTAACGGACTTTGTTATTCTTGAGATGCCCGAGGATGACAACATGTCGATTATCCTTGGTAGAACCTTTTTGAATACTGCAGGGGCTGTTATTGATTGCAACAAATGCAAAGTCACTTTTCATATAAATGGTAATGAGCACACGGTGCACTTTCCGAAGAAACAATTCCAAGTGAATGGTATAAATGTTATTGAAGAATCTCCGACTATCACTATTGGAAGCTTTCAATTACCTCTACCTACTGCCAAAAAGAAATATGATATACTTATTGTTGGGGATATGCACATCCCCATTGAGGTAACTTAGTGTTTTACGAAAGTTCTTCGGTTTCATGCTAATCAGAAGTGGTTGTTAATAAGACTTGATCAACCTTATTAATGGATCATTTTTGAGAGGTATGAAGTTGATGAATCTGTTAGCACAACACTCTGCCCCCACCTTTTATTTTATATTTTAGTTAGTCAAATAAAATAAAATGCCATGATTTTCCTGTTTTCTGTTTTCTCCGCGCAATAAAAAATGACCCAAAAATAAAAGTTCTCAGAATGTCCTGAAAATTTGATACGATTTTTTTTCTAAATATTTATGAATTTATGGTGCAAATAATACCAGAGGGGGGTGCACCTGGTGCCCACAAGACACCAGGGCGCGCCAGCACCCCCAGGCGCGCCCTGGTGTGTTGTGGTCCCCACGTGGGCCCCCTCACTTATCTCTTTAGCCCACATCATCCCCTACCTCCAGAAAAAAAAAATCACCACAGCCACCATTCCCGTGTTCTTGCTCTCAAACCCATGGATTTTGATCTTTTGCTCGAAGCTCCATTTCTGAAACTGTTTGGAGGGATTGCTACTTGGTATGTGACTCCTCCATTGCTCCAATTAGTTTTTGATTAAGTGGGTTATCTTTAGAATAATTAGCTACTCTTGGTGCTGCTGTAGATGAGCTTGCATGTTGAATTTTTAGAGTTCTAAGTAGTTTGAATGCTCAATATGGCCTCTATGCATGCTTAGGAGTAGTTGCTATCAATTTCACGAAGTTTTGTTGACTAACTTTTTTCAGATTTTTTATAGGAATAAGATGGATTTCTTTAGGAAGTTCTCCTCCAAGAAAAATGCCAAAGGAGTCATTGGGGAATCATCGGACAATGACCTTCACACCCTAAGAAGGGCTGAGGTGCGGCCGTGTGAATGGCCGCATGATGCCTTCATGGAGGAGGTCGGGTTTCACCAAGAGTTCGCTCAATTTGTTGCAAATGCTGGGCTGATCGAGTTCCTCGTAGCTAAGTGTGACCAATATCACATCCTTACAAATTCCTTTGTGCAAGGTTTTCATTTTCTGAGAAAGAATAACCCCCTGAGGTGCAGTTTAACCTTTATGCTGAAACTTACAAAATACCGTTAACTGACTTTTGTGACATATGCTTGATTCCCTCTGATGGGGAATTGAGAGAACCTAGACCATCAAAGTTTGAGGATTTTCTCCTCACATTAATAGTGGGTGAAGATAGAGGCGTGTCAAATGCTACTGCTACCAGTTTGCAGTTTCCCTCAGTACATTGCTTTGCTTTGTTCATGACGAAGTGCTTAACCGCTAGGGAGAAGGTCGGCGCACTCAGTGCCCCCGACCTCGCTATTTTACGCCGTGCACTGTATGATGACCACACCTTTAGTATGGGGGCTATTATTGCACGTCACTTAAACCTTAACAAGACTAAGGGAAAGATACATGGTGGTATTTATGCTACTCGTTTAGCGAGACACTTTAATGTTCAGATTCGCCCACATGATTATCTCTTGTCCCAAGTTTACCTGGATCACAAGTCGTTGCAGGATCATCAATTTCTTGACGTAACTAATTCTTTCCGTGACATTCATTACAACTTAGTATTCAACGTAGAAACCTGTGATGTTATTCCATTGCCTGCACCTGCTTTGTTTGATTCTATTGCCAGGAACTGATACAGGATCATGCCAGATGACATCACAGCCTACCGGAACAACCTAGCAGCTGCTGAGGAGGAGCCTCAGGGGTGGGATGCTCAGGTGCCACCTCCACCTCACTTTGACTTGGGACCGAATGGTTTCTACGGATGGTGATTACCAAGCTAGGCCAAAAGCCTAAGCTTGGGGGAGTATGTATTTCCACCGACATTACATTCATGTTCACACATTTCATTCCAGTTGTCGGTGTTCACACTTTTTCATTGTAATATCCATGCTAGATTTGTTTTCTCACTTTCTTCTTGTGTGTTTGAATTTTTTTGAGAAAACCCAAACATATTTCTTACTTCTTTTTAGTTTTTTTCTAGCTTAGTTTAGTTGTTGTATTGAAAGAAAACCCAAAAAGATTTCTTGTTTCTTCTTTTGCTTGTTGGGAGCTTTCCCGTGTAAATAATTTTTCTCGTCTTTTTTTTTTCTCTTTAATTTTCTTTCTTCAAGAAAAATCAAAAACTCCAAAAATATTTCAGTGTGTTTTTCTGAATTTCTTTTCTTTTATTTGAGTCATACCAAGGGGAAGACCACAATGAAAATTTTGAGTGGCTCTCATATGCATTATTGTTTATCTAACAAAGAGCCCATATTACCTTGTCTTGTCCTCTTGAGTAAAATGTTTGCAGATTCCAGCTTAGTCCACGGCACTCTTGCACTATTATTATCTTCTTATCATTCGGTCGTGCAAGTGAAAGGCAATAATGATGATATTTGATGAATTGACCGTGGCAGAGAAAATTGGGTATGAAGTCAACTTGTTTTTGTTTTTGTAAATATGTTTAGCCTAGTATCCTTGATTCAACATATTATGATCAAACATGTTTGCAATGACCATTAGAGATTATAGTTGTTCATGCTATGCTTAGGCATCTAGGAGTGGATAATGATTTATCTTTGGTGTCAACATGCATTAAAATGGTTGTGATGCGGTATGATGATATGGTATCCTCCTCTAAATGTTTCAAGTGGCTTGACTTGGCACATGTTCACGCATGTAGTTGAATCAAAACCAACATAGCCTTTATGATATTTATTTTCATGGTGTCCATATCCTACTCATGCTAGTATTCAATGTTGATTATATATAATGCATGTTCATGACCGTTTTCGCTCTCTAGCTGGCCGCTTCTCAATCTATTTGCTAGATTTCGCCTGTACTAAGCGGGAATACTGCTTGTGCATCAAAACCCTTAAACCAAGTTATGCCAGATGAGTCCACTATATCTACCTATATGCGGTATTACCCTGCCCTCCCAAAGTAAATTTGCATGTGCCATCTCTAAAAATTCAAATGAACATCTATTTTGTATGCCTGGACCGCTCATGGAGCGACAGGGGGCGGTTAGTATCTTCCATGCTAAGCGGGTTATTATCATGATGAGTGTTTATTCACTCGTCCATACACGAGAGGGGCGGTAATAGGGATTTCCAGTCCCGAAATAAAAAATCAAAAAAATAATTAAACAAAACTCCCCCAGGAATGTTGTTGGTTTGGACGGTACCCATGGATGCGGCTAGCCGTGGAGTGTGATTGTTGGTTGAGGGGGAGTAAACCTTTACTTTTACCGCTTGGGAACCACCGCTAATTTGTTTAGCATGGAAGATATTGATAACTCTTGGTCGTAACGTTGACAGGAAGGGTGTACCTCCCAAAATTATATCTATCTCTATTTTAAGCTTTGATCTCTGGCACCGCTGCAAATCCATGCTTCCCTCTGCGAAGGGACTATCCATTTACTTTTATGTTGAGTCATCACCTTCTCAAATAAGCGCCAGATCTGAGAGCACTATTGTCATCCTCATGCATTGTGTATAGTTGATGTTGGGTGCAGCATAATTGGATCTTTTCTACCATGAATTACAATGTTTAGTCGCTGCTTGAACTTTGGAGGTGCTCTGCATTTATGTTTTGCGGTCTCAGAAAGGGCTAGCGAGATACCACTATTGTCATATTGTATCATGATTGTTTTGACAAAGTATTGGCATTTGAGATATCTTATTATTGCTCGCTAGTTCCTTATGTTATTGATATGAGTTAATATAATTTCTAAGAGTTATTGTTGGTATGGTTATTCATAATCTTTGCTGAAAACCTGGGTGCTACCTAAGCATATATATGTAAACAAGAACAAAAGAGTTCGTAAAAGTTTTTTCTTTATCACTTTCAGTTTGTCAACTGAATTGCTTGAGGACAAGCAATGGGTTAAGCTTGGGGGAGTTGATACGTCTCCGTCGTATCTACTTTTCCTCACACTTTTGCCCTTATTTTGGACTCTAATTTGCATGATTTGAATGAAACTAACCCGGACTAACGCTGTTTTCAGCACAACTACCATGGTGTTGTTTTTTGTGCAGAAATAAAGTTTCTCAGAACTGGACGAAATTTTTTGGAGATTTATTTTAGAATAAATAAAAAATACTGGAGTCAAGAATCACCAGAGGGGGGCAAGAGGCTGGGCAGCATACACCAAAGCGCGCCAGCCCCCCAGGCGTGCCCTGGTGGGTTGTGCCGACCTCGTGGCCCCACTGACCCTAATTCCGCCACTATAAATTCCTATTTTTGAAGAAAAAAACCAGAGAGAAAGTTTCATCGCGTTTTACGATAAGGAGCCGCCGCCACCTCCTGGTCTTCATCGGGACGCCAGATCTAGAGCCCGTTTGGGGCTCCGGAGAGGGGAATTTTCGGTCTTCGTCATCATCAACCCTTCTCCATCGCCAATTCCATGATGCTCCCCACCGGGAGTGACTAATTCCTTCGTAAGCTTGCTGGTCGGTGAGGAGTTGGATGAGATTCATCATGTAATCGAGTTAGTTTTGTTAGGGCTTGATACCTAGTATCCACTATGTTCTGTGATTGATGTTGCTATGACTTTGCTATGCCTAATGCTTGTCACTAAGGCCCGAGTGCCATGATTTCAGATCTGAACCGTTTATGTTATCACCATTATATCTATGTTCTTGATCCAATCTTGCCTAGTCATATGCACCTATTACGTGTTTTGATCCGTCAACCCCATAGTGACAATATTTGGGATACTTCACGGTGATGACCGTAGTTTGAGGAGTTCATGTATTCACCGTGTGTCGTGGTTTTCTCATGGCAGATGTCCTAGTCCAAGGACTTAGGGGTGAAGCCATCGCTACGGCGGTTAACTCAAAGGGGTTGGTCGGGACAAAAGACACAGGTTTACCCAGGTTCGGCCCCTCTCGAAGGAGGTAATAGCCTACGTCCTGCTTTGAGTTGTATTGATTGGATATCGATTACAAGGGAGCGGATTCGCTTGACCTAGTACTCGATCAAAGGTTTCATGGCCTAAGCCGCCCAGGGAACCCGCCTTTATATACACAGGTCGAGGCCCTAGGCTTACAAGAGTCCGGGCCGGGTTACACCTAGTAACCGACCTAATCTCTAACTACCCTTGCCTTGTCTGGCAAGCCGTCCCCCAGTGGCTCACGCCTCCGGGTCACACATAGCCTTCGGGCTCTGGGCCTCTTACATGCCCACTGGCGAGTTACTTTCAGGCCTTGTCCTTTCAGCCTGCTCAGGTCTCTCTGCTAAGCCGCCAACCTCATGACCCGTCCACTCCTGGGCGGGTCTTACCACAGGGTTATATCCCCAACATTAGGCCCCAGATTGATTTGAACTAGTTCATGTCAATTTTCAAGTCTTCTAGTTGGGGAGTCTTGCATTCTCCATAAGCATCTAACCTGCAATAAATCTTCATGACCCGCCATGGAAAAATGGGTGACGTCATCTGTGATAAATTAAAACGAATCTGGATGACATCACAACGGATCTTTGTATTAACTAGTCAACCCGAGAATCGAGGCGTTTTCTTGGTCAATCATCATTTTGTCTCCTCGATTCCCGCGCAAGACTGTTGCTATTCCATCCTCCTCATAAATAGGCGCGTGGGGTCCTTATCTTTTTCACTTTCCCCCATCGTCGCCTGTCTTCTTCTTCTTCCTCCAGACGCTCACGCAACCGAAGCTCTGCCGCGCCGCTCGGACCTCGCCGTCGTCATCACCAAGGCCGCTGCATCACCCTGAATCTGTCCAGAGTTCGCCTTCACTCGCCCGCATCTCCTACGCATCTCAGGTTCCATCTTCTTCCTCCTCTGAATCTGCATTAGTTCATCGGGTGTTCTTCAGGTCCGCCGCCGTTCATCGGTGTTCTTGCCGTAGATGAGAGAAATAAATACCTTTAGGTTTCCATCTGCTAGCAAGAACCCGCGGCGCTCTGCCGGATGCGTTTTCCATGCTTATCGCAAATCTTTCCTTCACGGGAGCTCATGTATGAACTGTCTATTCTTCGCTGTCATTTTAGGTTTAGGAAATATTTTCCTTTTATCTTCACCCGTAGATCTTATAACTGCAGCCGTAGTTGTTGGAACCTGTTTGTCCACCCTTAGTAACTTTTTCAACATTTGCTAGCAAACTTGACCCGCCATCATGCTGCCGGCTCTCCTCATAATGTCGCAATCCGCCTCGTTATTGTAATGCTCGGCGGCTCACAACTTAATAATGACCCGCCAAGTACCATCGCCATTTTAGAGTCATAGCTGCTTTGGTCATGCCATGTTTTTAACCCGCCACATAATCATGCTTTTCCATAGTCCTTTAAGCCGCCGCCATGGCTAAAGCCCCTGCCTCCTGCGACTGGGTAGGATCCGGGGTTACCGAGGAAATGCTCAATGACTTTGTCGTCATGGGAGCTTTGCCGGCTAAAGATGTTATCCATTGGCGGGTCCCTGGCAACGAAGTCACCCCCAAGCTCTAGGATGGGGAAGTTGTTGTTTTCACGGATTATCTTCTCCGTGGCTTCTCTCTGCCCGAGTCAAAAAATTTCTGGGACGCCCTGCACTTCTACAATCTGCACCCTCAAGATATCGGCCCCAACTCTGTAACCAACTTATGCTAGTTCCAAATTCTCTATGAGGCCTATCTGCAAAGAAGAGATGTCTGTTGACCTCTTCAGAGATTATTTCTATATCAACAGCCAAACAGAGATGGCGGATGGACTGAGTCTTGAACTTGGAGGTGTCTCCATTCAGAGGCGGAGGGACGTAACCTTTCCGTCGGAGATTCTGCCCAGCCACCCCAAGGACTGGAATAAAACTTGGTTCGACTGCAAAGATACCCCCCAAGAAGGAGAGAATCCACTGCCGGGTTATCGTCCTTACCGGCTTAGCACCGACACCGAGCTCCCAGGCCGGATGTCTGCTGCAGAACGCGCCCAGTACGGTCCAACTTTTTCAAAGATACGGGCCCTGTTAGCCAACGGGTTAACTGGCATCGATCTGACCCGCTGCTGGGTCTCTTGGAGAATTATGCCACTGAGCCACCGCAACGCCTTGATGTGCCAATATACCGGGGAGGTGAATGACCCTCAGCGCTTCAACCAAACCCCCTTGACGGATCAGGACCTTAATGCAATCGTCAAGTCCTTGCTGGGCGACCCGCAAGAAGTTTGCAACAAAACAGGGTTAAGCCCTTTCTACGCACGTAACCCGGCTCCGGAGGTGAACTTTTTCATCCTAATCTTCACTCTTTCTTTAAATGCTGCACTTCATATGCCCTTTTTAATCTTTCTGCCAATGCATGTACCATATGCAGGCCGGCTCTTCCTTCTGGAACAAGAAACTAACCACTATCTCCAAGAAGAAGAAAAGCAAAGCAACCAAGCCCCGAGCTCCGGCTCGTAAGAATGAGCAAACAACTGAGGAGCTGTTTGGGCTGGATGACTCAGAGGTAGAACTTGATTCTCTTGGTCTTCTTTTTATGCAACTTATTGATGCTGACTCCTCTCAGGCTGAAGCGGAGGCAAGCGAGGACGGAGCTGCAGAGGTAACTATCATCTCCTCCGACTCAGAACCTCTGCCAACAGAGAGAGTCCGGTGGGTCATCCGAAAAGTAAAATTTTCTTATCCTCTTGCTCACTTGGACCCCGACTTTCTTTTGAAGAAGCAGCAACATGACGCTAGGCGTCAGACCCAGAGCGGCGGCTCTGAAGATCTGGTGGCCGGCTTACCTGACACTCCGGCTCGTCGGAAACATTGCAACAAGGTATCTCATAACTTGTACTTGTACTTCTGTATATTAGTCTTGTGCTGTCACTTACTCATACTTCTTAATTTAACTGGTAGGAATCACCTCCTTCATCTGGCGACTCAACCGCCTCCAAACTGCCTCCCCTTGTTATTAACCCGGGGTAAGCTTTTTGCATCTTCTTTCTGCTTATTGCTATTCTGTTCTTGCATATAATCTGATAATGGAAATTTTGTTTGCAGGGCCCAGGCTAAGAAGAGGAAACTGAGCGGGTCATCTCCCCATCCAGATGTCTCAGAGCCGGTGGACCCGGAGCTTGGAACCTCTGAGATTCCAGCGGACTCCCCCGGGGCTGACCAAAGCACCCATGAAGAAACTCCTCAGCCTACTGAGCCGGCGGATGCCGATGTTATTCTTTCTAAGGCCAACCCGGAGACGTATCCTAGGCCGCCCAGCCCCTGCTGATAAACCAAGACATGCCTGCTCAAGCGGAAGAAGTTACCATCACCGGCTCAGCTTACACCGCTCCAGCCCCTTCCAACGTGTTAACCAAGCACATCAACAAGAATGAGGCGCCTTCGCCTAAGAAGGAGAAGAGCAAACTTGATCTGCCCAACTTGGAAAAGTTGACTGCTGATGAGCTACATTCAGGTTATCTGAGCCGTCTTGCTGCGAGCCGGGACATGGAGGCCAGATTAGTTGATATGATGAAGAGAAAATATGAGGTACTGCCCTTTCTAATCTCTGTATACCCTTACGTAGCCCCCAAAGTCCGGCTTATATTCTCGAAGATAAGCCGGGTCTTCAGTAATACTTAGATTGTGATAGACCAACATGTAGCCCCCAAGGGCCGGCTTATTATAGTATAATGAGCCGGTACTTATTGTCTTTGATAGATGCAAAAAATGCCAAGTGTAGCCCCCAAGGGCCGGGTTATCTTTATGGAGATGATCCGGGTCTTATTTGTATTAGGATAAACTTGAAGAAACTGATGCACATTAGCCCCCAAGTGTCAAGTATATTGCTTGCAATCTGCTTGATACTTGTAACAACCCTCTGCAGTACCTCCAAGCACTATTATAAGCCGGACTGGCAGCTTTAAACTGATGATCTTGCTTTTTATAATTGCCTTGTGTAGGAATCTTTGAATGCAGCCGAGTCTAACTTGACCGACCTGAGGAAGAGCCTTGCATTGCACCAAGATGCCCGGGCTGAAGCTGACACCAAATGGCGGCTCTCCTCTGCAGAATTGGAGAAGATCAAGGCAGAATTTGAAGCATACAGGCAAACTGCAGAAGCTAACAAAACCACCTTGACTAAGCACGCAGAAGATGCCGAGGGCCGCCTTAAGCCCATCACTAAAGAACTGACCAGCTTGAAACGCCATATAGCTCGGATGACCGAAGCCGTCTTTGGTAAGCTTTGCTGACTATTGTGAATATTTTCCAAAAATTCTTGTAGAGACTCGCCTGGCGGCTTACACCTTTGTATTGTTTCAGGCAAACGAACCTGCCAACTTCCAGACGATAGCTTGCTGAGGCTGAAAGCTTTATATGCTTTCACTGAACAGCTATACGCCGGAAGCCTCTTCACCATCAAAGCTGTCTTTGGCGACAAAGGGTTCCCAAGCTGATCAAGGATGTTCTGAAGTGCCTCTCCACCGCCCCCCAACATTTCGAAGAGATGAAGAATTCAGCTGCCCGCAAGGGCGCAATATCTGCTCTAGCCGGGCTTTGGCGTATGCTCTAGAACTTAACCCGGAAGAGATGACGGGGGGTTTCCCACAGCTAAAGGACGACGGGTCAGAATTCACCCAAGACGACTACGCCCGTTGCTTCAGATCATCTCGAGTGTTGGGCAGCCAGCTAGCCGCAGAAGCTGATCTGAAGATGTATCAGGCGGCTTACGACGCCAACAACACACGAGTCCGGGTGCCCACCTTTGAGCCAAAAGATCTGACTCCCCAACGGCATAAGCATATCTTTGCTCCTGATGTTGATCCATCACCCATCTTGGATGATGAAGCTGAATTTGAAGCGTTACTCAACTGTAACTGGGATGTGGACAACCTTCAGATCTAGGAAAGTGAAGACCCGGCGCGGGATGACCCGTCGACGAGCTAGGCGAAGAGCTGGTCTTCAAGGATGCTAACCCGAGCGAAGCTGAGCTGCCGGGTTATAACTTGTGAAAAACTTTAGCCCCACATTTTGGGTCCTCTAGGCCTTGTAATAGTAGTAGAAAAAACTTGATTGCCTGTTCTTGTGCCTTCGTGCACTTCTTAAACTTCTTCAACCCACATGCCGACGACTTAAAACTTTCCAGCATGAATGTCTTGATATAATCTTCTGACTTCATCGATTTGCACTGGCGGGTTATATTCCATGAGCAATGCTAAGCCGGGATTATCCAAAAACTTAGAATCTTATCATGAAAAATGCCTGCAAAAACAAGCAATAGAATATATACTTGCATATCTCCTGCTTTGTAAGCCGGCTTTAAAGGCACAGCAAGAAGAGATAGCTCTTATTTTTGTTTTGTAAGAAAAAATTGTATTGCCTCAAAAGAAGCTAGGCATAAAAGCCTGAAACCTCATAAGTCGGCTCTCACGTGACATAAATCCGTTGTTTAAACCTTAGCAAGTTTAGGGTCTTTAAAAAGATTGACGTTGCTAAGAGTACGAACGAGCCACATAGCGGAGAGACTACAATAGACAAGGCGAGTTTATCCTAGCTCACTGTAAGCCGGTTCTCTCGTGACGAAAATCGCCGTTTTAACCTTGGCAAGTTCAGGCTCTTATTGCGAGATTGACTATCAAGTTCAGGGTCTCTGAGCAAGATTGACTGTCAAGATTTCGGCGGGTCACATGGTGGAGTAGCAAGTTGCAAACAGGCAGGTTTAACTCGAATATGGCATATAAAGCCGGTCAAGAGGGTATGAAAGCTAAACCCAGTGGGTTGGAAGCCCCCAAGTGACCTTATGAAGAATCAATTCTTTTGCACAAAACTTGGTGCAGGAAAAACGGCAGAGGCCCCAAATTATAGGGATGCCGGCTTTATTATATCATAAAAAGTGGTATATACAATGACAGAAGTATGTACATTGATGAGAGCTGGCGGCTCAAGTGTAGTATGGCCGACGATGAGCAATGTACCATGGCCTGGCAGTCTCCTCTCTACAAGTGCGTGATTTGTCTCTCTCCCGTATATCAATGAGATAATAGGAACCATTGTTGAGATTTCTGCTGATCACAAAAGGTCCTTCCCAGGGAGGTGACAACTTATGCATATTTGACTGGTCTTGAATCAGCCGGAGCACTAAGTCGCCTTCTTGGAACGTCCGGGTCTTGACTCTACGGCTATGATAGCGACGCAGATCTTGCTAGTAAATCGCCGATCGTGCTGCCGCAAGATCCCGTTCTTCATCTAAGGCATCCAAAGCATCCTGATGCGCCGTCTCATTATCAGCTTCAACGTAAGCCGCCACCCTGGGCGAGTCGTGACGGATATCACTGGGGAGAACAGCTTCTGCGCCATAAACCATGAAGAAGGGTGTATAGCCTGTTAACCTGTTGGGGGTGGTTCTGATGCTCCAAAGTACTGAAGGTAATTCCTCCACCCAACAACCCGGTGTGCGTTCCAAAGGAACCATAAGCCGGGGTTTTATCCCTCTCAAAATTTCCTGGTTAGCACACTCTGCTTGGCCGTTTGACTGTGGGTGAGCCACAGAAGATAAATCGAGGCGGATGTGTTCACCATCACAAAACTCCTTCATAGCTCCCTTGGACAGATTTGTACCATTATCACTAATGATACTATGAGGATAACCAAACCGAAAAATCAGCTTCTTGACGAACTGAACTGCCGTTGCTGCGTCACACTTACTGACCGGCTCTGCCTCAACCCACTTAGTAAACCTATCAACCGCCACCAAGAGGTGGGTCTTCTTGTCTTTAGACCTCTTAAAAGGTCCAACCATATCAAGCCCCCAGACCGCAAATGGCCAGGTGATTGGAATCATCCGTAACTCTTGAGCCGACACATGGGCACGTCGTCCGAATTTTTGACACCCATCACATTTACTGACCAAGTCCTCTGCATCTTTGTGAGCTATTAACCAGTAAAAGCTGTGCCAAAAAGCCTTAGCCACCAAATATTTTGACCCGGCGTGATGACCACAATCGCCGGCATGTATCTCTTGCAAGATTTCACGGCCCTCATCAGGAGAGACACATCGCTGAAAAACGCCTGTCACGCTGTACCTGTGCAACTCGCCATTGACGATAGTCATAGACTTAGACCGCCTCATAATCTGCTGCGCCAGGGCCTCGTCTCGGGGTAACTCGCCGCGAGCCAGATACGCCAAATAGGGCAGCGTCCAATCAGGGATTGCGCGGAGAGCCGCCACCAATTGTCCTTCCGGGTCAGGTATAGCAAGATCCTCTTCCGACGGCAATTTAACCGACGGGTGATGTAGTACATCCAGAAACACATTAGGTGGCACTGGCTTACGCTGAGATCCGAGTCTTGATAACGCGTCAGCCGCCTCATTCTTTCGACGATCAACATGATCCACCTGATAACCCTTGAAGTGAGCAATAACATCAACCGCCTGGCGATAATCCGCCATGCGAGGGTCCTTATAATCCCACGTGCCAGAAACTTGCTGAGCCACCAAGTCTGAGTCGCCGAGACATCTGACCCGGCTCAAATTCATCTCCTTTGCCACATGGAGCCCATGAAGCAAGGCCTCATATTCAGCTGTATTGTTAGTACAAGGAAACATTAACCTTAATACACAACAAAACTTGTCACCTCGCGGGGAAGTTAAAACAACTCCAGCCCCCGAGCCTTCCAATTGCCTGGAGCCATCTAAATGAATTGTCCAATACGTATTGTCCGGCTTCTCCTCGGGTGCTTGACACTCTGTCCAGTCATTGATAAAATCCACCAGGGCTTGAGATTTCACAACCGTCCGGGGCACATACTTTAGATTAAGGGGCCCAAGCTCAATTGCCCACTTAGCAATCCTGCCGGCGGCTTCTCTATTTTGAATGATATCTCCCAAAGGAGCAGAGCTAACCACCGTGATTGGATGCCCATGGAAATAATGCTTCAACTTGCGATTTGCCATGAACACCCCGAACACCAATTTTTGCTAGTGCGGGTATCTTTGCTTGGATTCTGTCAAAACCTCGCTAACATAGTAAACCGGCCGTTGGACTGGGTACTCCTTACCCGCCTCCTTGCGCTCCACAACGACTGCAGCACTGACGGCCTTATTATTACCCGCCACGTACAGGAGCAAAGGCTCTTTCTCCACAGGAGCAGCCAAGACAGGCGGCTCAACCAACTGCTTTTTGAGTACGTCAAACGCATCATTGGCATCATCGCTCTAGACAAAGTTGTTTGTCTTCTTCATCATCTGATACAAAGGAATAGCTTTCCCACCCAGGCGGCTTATGAACCGGCTTAGAGCGGCAATACGACCCGCCAAGCGCTGGACATCATTAATGCACGCCGTCTTAGATAAAGAAGTGATGGCCTTTATCTTATCTGGGTTAGCCTCAATGCCCCGCTCGGAGACCAAGAATCCCAAGAGCTTGCCTGCAGGCACACCAAACACACACTTGGCCGGGTTAGGCATCATTTTGTAAACCCACAGATTATCAAAAGTTTCCTTCAAATCATCTAGTAGAGTCTCCTTCTTCCTTGACTTGACCACAATATCATCCACATAAGCATGAACATAGCGCACAATTTGACCATGAAGACAGTTCTGCACACAACGCTGATAAGTCGCCTGAGCACTCTTGAATCCAAAAGGCATAGACACATCGCAAAAAGCTCCTAAAGGCGTGATGAACGATGTCTTCTCTTGGTCTTTGACTGCCATCTTGATTTGATGATAACCCGAGTAAGCATCCAGGAAACACAAGCTCTCGCAACCCGGCGTTGCATCAATGATCTGGTCGATACGGGGGAGAGCAAATGGATCCACCGGACGTGCCTTGTTGAGATCTGTGTAATCTACACACATGCGCCACGTGCCGTTCTTCTTAAGCACAAGCACGGGGTTAGCCAACCACTCCGGGTGAAAAACTTCTACGATAAACCATGCTGCCAAGAGCCAGGCTACCTCTTCTCCGATAGCTTTACGCTTCTCTTCATTAAAATGACGGAGGAACTTTTTGACTGGCTTAAACTTAGGATCCAAATTAAGGTGGTGCTCAGCGAATTCTTTCGGTACACCCGGCATGTCAGAAGGTTTCCATGCAAAGATGTCCCGATTCTCACGGATGAATTCGATCAGCGCGCTTTCCTATTTGGGATCCATATTAGCCCCAATAGTGAACTGCTGCGATGAGTCGCCAGGGGCAAAATCCACCAATTTGGTATCTTCCGCCACAAACATCAGGGGTGGCTCAGATTCAGTGCTGGGCTTCTTCAACAGGGTCATATCCGCCGAGTCAACATTCTCTTTATAAAATTTGAGCTCCGCCTCAGCACAACTTGACTCTGCATACGCAGCATCGCCTTCCTCGTACTCAAGAGAAATCTTCCGATCACCATGTACAGTAATCGTTCCCTTCGGACCAGGCATCTTGAGCTGCAAGTAAACATAACAAGACCTAGACATGAACTTGGCATAAGCCGGCCGTCCAAACAGGGTGTGATACGGGCTCTTGATTTTAACCACCTCAAACCATAAGGTCTCTACCTTGTAGTTGAACTCATCGCCAAAAGCTACCTCCAGGGCAATTTTTCCAACTAGATAAGCCGATTTGCCGGGTACCACACCGTGAAAAAGTCTGGATGATGGCTTTAGATCCTTGTCAACCAGGTTCATCCGGCGAAACGTGTCATAGTATAGGATGTTGATGCTGCTGCCACCATCCATAAGCACCTTGGTGAACACGTAGCCTCCTACTTGGGGGGCCACCACAAGGGCTAAATTCCCCGGGTTATCCACACGCGGCGGGTGATCCTCCCTGCTCCAAGTTATTTCATATTCAGACCATTTTAAGTACTGCGGGAGAGCCGGCATGGCTACGTTAACCGCCCGCTTGTGCACTTTCTGATCCCGCTTATCAAGGCTTGTTGTCAAAACGTGAAACTGGCCTCCATTAAGCTGCTTTGGGTTACTCTGATACCCCGACTGGTTGTTTTGTTGCTGACCACCATTGCCAGACTGCTGATTATGACCTCCATGGTTTCCTTGACCTTGATAACCAGAGCTTGAGCCGCCTGCACCGAAGCCAGACCCATGAGAGCCGGATCCTGACCCGTCGGGCGGTCCGTTGCCGTTGCCTTGATGCTAGCTAAGGCTGTAATTCCGGAATTCCCGCATAACCCAACAATCTTTCCAAGCATGAGTGGATGGCTTATTGGGCAGGCTATGCTTCGGGCATGGGTCATTAAGTATTGCCTCCATGTTGAAAGGCTTATTTTTGCTGAAAGGTGGTTTACCGTTCCCCTTGCCACGGTTGTTTCCAGTATTAGTATTGGCTACCAGATCTGACCCGCCATCCGGATGCTTCCGCTTACCGCCATTGCCTGGATTGCTATTTCCTGCCCCGTTCTGCTGCTGACCCTTGCCATTGCCATTCTTCTTACCCTTAGCTGATTTCTCATCATCAGACCCAGGATCTTTTGTGCTGTCAGAATCTGCATATTTGGTGAGAACCGCCATGAGCTCCCCCATGTCCTGGCAAGAACGCTTGAGCTGCCCAAGCTTCTGCTTGAGGGGCAAAAAGTGACAATTCTTCTCCAGGATCAGAACCGCCTGAGCCGACGTGATGTTATCAGATGAGTGGATAATGGTTGAGACCCGCCGGACCCAATGGTGGGCCGACTCATCTTCACGCTGCACGCAGTGATCCAAATCCACAATCGTCATAGGCTGCTTGCACGTTCCTTGGAAATTCTTGATAAATTTGGCCTTCAACTCGGTCCAGGAATTAAAGGTGTTGGGTGGCAAACCCTTCAACCACGTACGAGCCGGTCCTTCCAGCATCATGATGAAATACTTGGCACAGATTGCATCACTAATGTCCAACATCTCCATGGTTAGCTCGTAACTCTCGATCCAGGCTTCTGGAGGCAGATCAGCAGTATAATTAGGCACCTTACGCGGACCCTTAAAGTCTTTCGGCAGGCGCTCATTTCGCAGAGCCGGCACTAAGCACGACACTCCCACAGCTCTGGAGGTTACTGCGGCTCCTACCGAAACGAAAGGTGCTACTGTGGGCGATTCTTGGTAAGCCGCCCGGTTGCTGCCACCTCACGCTCTGCTCTTGCTCGATCCACAAGTGCCTGAGCGTCGACAACGGGCGGGTCATCACGGGGCGGATTCCGACGTCGCTCACTGCTAGAGATCGCCGGTGACTCTATACGCCGGCTATAACTGCGGCTCGGGATAGGGGTCGAGTGCACACGACTCCGGCTGTAAGTATACTTCTCCTGTTGTGCCACCGCTGTCTGCAAGTACCCAATGGCGTTCCGGGCTTCCTCAGCGAAGGGTGTACCATCAGCTAGGGGGAGCGCGTTGAGCCTGACTGCCGCTGCTACCATGTTTTCCACCGCGTTAGAATAATGGCCGGGTGGTGTTGGAAAATGCTGCGGCGGGGTATGGTTCCTGCGGGGCGGGTCTGGTAGTCGATGCTGAATCGCCGCCCTACTCCCAAGTACTTCCGCCGTTCGGGTCATGGTCAGAGGCGCGTTCCTTCGTGACCCTGGCGTGTTGAAAAGATTTCTGGGCTCATACTGATCAGGCAGGCGGGTCTGGTGCCTCATCCGACGGACTGCATCTGCGGTTTGCTGATCCAGGTCGAGACGAAAGCCTTTCGCCCTGAGGCCCTCCGATTCAGCATCCATCTGAGCTTTCAGCGCATTGATTTCCTCCTGGGCCCTGGTCATCTGGTCCTTCAACCTCGCAATCTCCACATTACGGGTTG
The DNA here is from genome assembly GCA_039707655.1 of Elymus sibiricus. Classification (NCBI taxonomy): domain Eukaryota; kingdom Viridiplantae; phylum Streptophyta; class Magnoliopsida; order Poales; family Poaceae; genus Elymus; species Elymus sibiricus. The sequence continues at coordinate 268,745,886 of CM077673.1, read as the reverse complement.
ACTGGTTTTCTGTCGTGACCTCGGTTCCCATCAGAGTTGTTAACTCATTCATCAGATCCAGTAAAACTTGGGCCGGGGGCCTGACTGACCCGGCCCCTGCTGCCCCGGCCACCGCCGTCCCGGCAGCCGTGCTGCCAGAAGCCGGCATCGATCCGGCCATGAAGATGGCGGCTTGACTCGTCGGCTCATAGGGTTCCGGAAAGTCATTGCCATCGAAGTAGCCCCCAAGCCCGCCGTTATGAAGCTGGTAGATTGATTCCGCCTCTCCGCTCGAGGATCCATCCTCGGAGCAGATGAGGGTTTCGTCCCATGACATAGAGCCTTCCTCAAACTCTGCGCCTTGGGTGAAGCCGACGAAGACATTCTTCCGGCCCGGGTTGATCCGGGTGGGTTGCACGCGCCGGGCAGGCTCGACGAGGTCGGTGCAGATGTCCGGCCCGGGCTGAGATCTGCCGACCTTGCCAATGAAGACATGAATTCCGCCGAAGGGGACCCGGTACCCGTACTCAACTAAGTTGGCCTCGGGGCCCCAGCCAGCGTCGTCGATGTAGAGCTTGCCGCGGCGACTCTTAGTCATCCTGCCAACGGCGTATCCCTCGATCCCTGGGAGAGAGCCCTTCGAGTACTCCAAACCACTGAGCATCTGCCCCATGGTTGGAGCCAACTGTCATGGTTTTATCACGGCAGATGTCCTAGTGCAAGGACTTAGGGGTGAAGCCATCGCTACGGCGGTCAACTCGAAGGGGTTGGTCGGGACGAAAGACACAGGTTTACCCAGGGTCGGCCCCTATTGAAGGAGGTAATAGCCTACGTCCTGCTTTGAGTTGTATTGATTGGATATCGATTACAAGGGAGCAGATTCGCTTGACCTAGTACTCGATCAAAGGTTTCGTGGCCTAAGCCGCCCAGGGAACCCGCCTTTATATACACAGGTCGAGGCCCTAGGCTTACAAGAGTCCGGGCCGGGTTACAGCTAGTAACCGACCTAATCTCTAACTACCCTTGCCTTGTCTGGAAAGCCGTCCCCCGGCGGCTAACGCCTCTGGGTCACACATAGCCTTGGGGCTCTGGGCCTCTTACAGGTCAACTGGCGAGTTACTTTCAGGCCTTGTCCTTTCAGCCTGCTCAGGTCTCTCTGATAAGCCGCCAACCTCATGACCCGTCCACTCCTGGGCGGGTCTTACCACGGGGTTATATCCCCAACACCGTGTGTTAATGCTTTGTTCCGGTTCTCTATTAAAAGGAGGCCTTAATATCCCTTAGTTTCCTTATGGACCCTGCTACCATGGGAGGGTAGGACAAAAGATGTCATGCAAGTTCTTTTCTATAAGCACGTATGACTATTACGGAATACATGCCTACATTACATTTATGAACTGGAGCTAGTTCTGTGTCGCCCTAGGTTATGACTGTTATATGATGAATATCATCCAATGAGTTCACCGATCCAGTGCCTACGAGTTCCCCACTTATTGTTCTTCCTATGTTACTATTGCTACTACTATTGTTACCATTGCTGCTACTACTGCTATCCAAACTGTCATACTACTGTGCTACTGACCACTTTGCTGCAGATATTTAATCTCGAGGTGTGGTTGAATTGAAAACTCAACTGCTAATACTCTCAAATATTCTTTGGCTCCCCTTATGTCGAATCTATAAATTTGGGTTGAATACTCTACCCTCGAAAACTGTTGCGATCCCCTGTACTTGTGGGTTATCACGCATTCGATTCATTTAAGAGATAAATTCGGGCTTCGGCATCTCGAACAAGATGAGCATGGTAGTTTACTATGTCATTAGAAGGGTGTAAGAGACGGACGGTTTTTGTGGCGCAAACGATTGAAGCCGTATGAGTTTTCAACCAATCCATTCCCAAAATGAGGTCAATATTGGAAGACTTCAACATAATGGGAGAGACATGGAATTCCAACCCTTCAATTTCAATGGGGACATTGTGGCTAACCATGGAGGTTCGACATTGGCCCGCGGGGGTGTTTACCACTATTGGAATGTTCATCTCTTCGTATTTAATGTCATGCATGTATGCAAAATCTTCTGACATAAAAAGAATGCGATGCTCTTGTATCAAACAATATAGAAGCTGGTACTGAGGTAACAAGAAGAGTACCCATCATTGTAGCAGGCTGGTGTCGAGCTTGATTCAGTTTAATGTTGTTAGCCTGATCATGACCATAAGAAGGCATGGCATTGTTGTTGAGGTTCTGGTTGTTACCACTGCCAGTTGAGGGCAGGGCAAGTTGATTCTGATTCTGCTTGCATTCTCTGGCACAGTGACCTGGATGACCACACTTGAAGCACAACCCGTCTTTGTTGGAGATATGCCCTAGAGGCAATCATGTATGATGATATTTCCTATGTGTTTATGAATAAAGATAGTCCTTGGACATTATCAATGATGTGTATTAACAAGTACGTGACTTGTTTGTGAAACTATGCATTGTATGATGACTGTCCTAAATGGTTCCTAGTCGAAAGGGCTGTGTGGACGCACAGCCAGTTAGACTAGCATATGACACGGTGGATGGTCCGATCTCACTGACCATGTAGCAGTGGATGCTAGCCGGATAATATGGAATGAGAAAGATCTGGTCGGATTCGACGTAGTCGGATCCGAGTCGAGATAAGGTCTGAGTTGGACAAACCCAACTATGAGACGCAGCGATAGGTCATCTGTGAGTCTCTAGTACAACATACATTCTGTGTCCTAAGACCTGAGCTGGCACAAGTACTCGGGATGGTGACAGACTTGCTTTGGGCCGACCAAACGCTACTCCATGACAAGGTAGTTATAAAGGTCGGTTTCAGGCTTGTCCAGATCAATGCTGCGAGGCATGGTCAAGCAAGATGGGATTTGCCCCTCTGATCAGGAGAGATATACTCTGGGCCCCTCGGGTGATCCGACCTGGATAAGCATGGCCATGCGATGAGGATTATGAGATAATCTAAAGTGTTGGTCGGATTCACCGGAATGAGAAATAGGTCATGCTGCACAAGGATGACCATGACGCCTTGAGGATGACAACATATATCGTGTGGCAAAGGGAACAGAAGTGTGATGTACAAGTTTGCCTAACCAGCTTCATCGGACACTTGGAGTCGGCACGCTTTGCTAGAGGCCGCTACCGACTAGTTGAGTCGGATGTGCTCTGACTCGCGACCAAGTGAACGAGAACCTAAGGGGTCGCGTGCTTAAGGGAAGGAACTACACGTGGGCTTTAGGATCCGTGTGAGGCCCAAGAGTTGAGCCCGCGCCGGATGCCTATATATAGTGGAGGTGCGGCACACCCATCTGGTTGATCGCTTTGGCGCCGTCATTAGGGCTTTGCACGTGTTGCAACTAGACACCTCCACTTGCCGCCGCCGACTGTGTGATCGTACCTAGCAGTCTGCCACACGGTGTTCCTCTTCCACGCACGGATACCGATAGAGGAGGTGCACTTGCACCGCTCCAGCGAACCTGTACATGGGATCCGGCGACCGGCTGCGCGAGGGAGATCGGATCGGCTATTCGAGGGAGATCAGACGAGAATGATACGGACCACGCGAACGCGCTGCCCCAACTCTACTTCTGCTCCACGGCACTGCGCGTCTAGTGGTAACGAGCTGTGATCCATCTCCGTAGCATGTTCTTGGATGTTCTACGTGTAGGAAAATTTTAATTCACATGCGATGCACCTACGGTAGAACCCAACAGTGGTATCAGAGCCTCTGCTATAGGATTTGGATTCTGATCGGATGCATATTTGATATGTGGAGGCGGCGGATGAGATCTGTCGTCGTTCATGAGATCGGCTTTGTGCACGGTTGATGAGATCAACTGCACATCGGGGTCGTTGAGGCTATATTTTCTGTCCATCGGAATCGATGAAGTCATGACCTAACCTACCCCTACCAGTCAATATCCGCCATCGGGCTTAACAGTGAAACAGAAATCTGAATCGGGTTCACGATGATCGATGAGATCGGTCAAATCAGAAAATCCGGCGTGATCGGAATACATATTCGATCTGTGATTTCCAAAAATGTCGCGTGCTGCCTACACCCGCGAGGACCGCCTTGTGCGTAGCGCCTTGTATTTCGTACACGATACACAAACCGGTAGAATGCGATTTTATGCACAACTTTGTTTTGCAGGTTTGATGTGAATAGTATGGCTCATATGTATGTGATGCATGTGTGTAATTTAACATGACCTGCGTGTCATGATTGTCAGCCGGCAGGAGCCAAAGTGCTATCATTATATTGTATAACGACCTGCGTGTCGACTTGTGATTCTCTGTAAATTCATTACTAGTTGTAGTAGTTGGAGAACAGAGATCAAGTTCGAGGCTTTGGCGTCCCGGTGTGACGAACAAGATGGAGTACCGCCTTGGTCATCGGAGTTGGAGCTAGCCTGGAAGGATGTCCATGAAGGAGCCATACTATTTCACATATTTATGTTTATATGTGATTGATATTGCTTCTTGTTTCTATGCATGTTAAAATGGTAGAAAGATCCCTCGTTAATATCAAGCACATTGCCATTCCGGATGTTGCACCTTCGCACATCAAGTACGTCTAGTGGTGGGCTCATAAAATTGAGGTGCCACTAGGTGTCCTTGAACTGGAGGGTTCGTGTCAGACACGGACATGCACTGCATCTGGTTAACTTGACAAGGCTATCAAAACGGTTTTGGGCCTTGTGGCAAAGAAGGTTGGGAGCCGGGGTATGAGATACCTACCCAACCGACAGGAGTCATATAGAGATACGATTAGCAAGGAGTTGCTTACCGAATAGGCAAGTTGGCTAGCAGTGATGCTAAAGCTCACTAGTCGCTCGCGCTAGACGGGTCCTGAATCACTGAGAGTTTGCGGAGGGATGCTGACTTTAGTGGGAGTACTTCGGTTTAAGGCTTGAATTACTCTACATAAACACATTGCTTAGTGATTGCATATTTTCTTTTGTAGATCAATGGCACCACCTGCTCAACCCAACTTTGCATTGAAATCAATTCTGGAAAAGGATAAACTGAATGGAACAAACTTTACCACCTGGTATAGAAATTTGAGAATTGTTCTCAAGCACGATAAAAAGGAACATGTTCTAGAGGATCCACTTCCAGAGGAACCTGCTGATAATGCTAATGCCATAGCCAAGAATGCCCACCCGAAACTCGTTGATGAATCAAACGAGATCAGCTGCCTCATGCTGGCTTGTATTGAGCCCGATTTGCAACAGCATGTCGAAAATGTTGAGGCTTTCGATATGATCGAGAGTCTCAAGAGCATGTTTCAGGTACAGGATAGGACCGAAAGTTTCAACGTCTGGCAATCCTTGACGGATTGTAAGCTGAAAGAGGGTGATCCACTGATACGTCTCCAACGTATCTATAATTTATGAAGTATTCATGCCATGTTTACAATAATTTTATATGATTTTGGTATGATTTTATTAGAACTAACCCGGACTGACGCTGTTTTCAGTAGAACTACTGTGATGTTGTTTTTGTGCAGAAATAAAAGTTCTCGGAATGGGCTGAAAATTTACGGTGATTTTTTATGGACCAAAAGAGACCCCCGAAGCATCGGAGTTGGGCCAGAAGAGCCACGAGGCAGTCACAAGCCAGGGGGGCGCGCCCCCCCCTAGGGCGCGCCACCCCTGTCTTGTCGTCACCTTGTGGCCCCCCTGGACTCGTTTCCGCCGCCAAAAATTCTTATAAATACTAAAACCCCTAGAAACAAACCTAGATCAGGAGTTCTGCCGCCGCAAGCCTCCAGAGCCACGAAAAACCAATCGGGAGCCCGTTCCGGCACCCTGCCGGAGGGGGAAACCATCACCGGAGGCCATCTTCATCATCCCGGCGTTCACCATGACGAGGAGGGAGTAGTTCACCCTCGGGGCTGAGGGTATGTACCAGTAGCTATGTGTTTGATCTCTCTCTCTCTCTCGTGTTCTTGAGATGGCATGATCTTGATGTACCGCGAGCTTTATTGATATAGATGAATCATATGGAGTTTTCCCCTCTCTATCTTCTTGTGATGAATTGAGTTTTCCCTTTGAAGTTTACTTATCGGATTGAGTCTTTAAGGATTTGAGAACACTTGATGTATGTCTTGCGATGGGATATCCGTGGTGACAATGGGATGTTCTATTGATCCACTTGATGTATGTTTTGGTGATCAACTTGCGGGTTCCGTGACCTTGGGAATCTATGCATAGGGGTTGGCACATGTTTTCGTCTTGACTCTCCGGTAGAAACTTTGGGGCACTCTTTGAAGTTCTTTATGTTGGATTGAACATGATGAATCTGAAATTATGTGATGCATATCGTATAATCAAGCCCATGGGTACTTGTGGTGACATTGGAGTATCTAGGTGACATTAGGGTTTTGGTTGATGTGTATCTTAAGGTGTTATTTTAGTACGAACTCTAGCACTGTTCGTGACACTTATAGGGATAGCTCATAAGATTGATCAGAAAAGATAACTTTGAGGTGGTTTCGTACCCTACAATAATTTCTTCGTTTGTTCTCCGCTATTTGTGACTTTGGAGTGAACTCTTTGTCGCACGTGAGGGATTTACATATGATTCAACTATGTTAGTATTGTTGAGAGAACTTGCACTAGTGAAAGTATGAACCCTAGGCCTTGTTTCTAAGCATTGCAATACCGTTTGTGCTCACTTTTACCATTAGTTACCTTGCTGTTTTTATATTTTCAGATTACAAAAACTTATATCTACCATCATATTACACTTGTATCACCATCTCTTCGCCGAACTAGTGCACCTATACAATTTACCATTGTATTGGGTGTGTTGGGGACACAAGAGACTCTTTGTTATTTGGTTGCAGGGTTGTTTGAGAGATACCATCTTCATCCTACGCCTCCCACGGATTGATAAGCCTTAGGTCATCCACTTGAGGGAAATTTGCTACTGTCCTACAAAACTCTGCGCTTGGAGGCCCAACACGAGTCTACAAGAAGAAGGTTGCATAGTAGACATCATCCACTAAGCCCGCATGTGATCAAGATGATCAGGTACGTGCAAACTTTGGATCGGTTAGGCTTCCCACTTGTGGACGAGCTGTCCACGGATGCAATTCTGGGTTCTCTTCCACCTAGCTATGGGACGTTCGTCTCGAACTATTGATAATCCCCAAGTGCAAGGAATCATCGTAGCAATTTCCAAAGGTGGAAGTGATAAGTATGGAGTGTCAAACCCACAAGGAGCTAAAGGTAAGATCAATATTCTCTCAAGTCCTATCTACCACTGATACGACTCTACGTACGCCGAACGTTTGCTTCCAACTAGAAACGAGAAATAAAACTACATTGTGGGTATGAAGAGAATAGCTTTGCATGATATCGGAGAACTAAAATATAAAAATAGGTGCTGATATCATAAAGTTAGAACATATTACAATATATTACAAATAGCGAGTGTGGAATAATGATGGGTCGGTGTGCGGAATTATCCTAGGCAATTATTAACAAGATCGGTAATCATTATTGCAATTTTATATGTGGGAGAGGCATAAGCTAACATACTTTCTCTACTTGGATCATATGCACTTATGATTGGAACTCTAGCAAGCATCCGCAACTACTAAAGTTCATTAAGGTAAAACCCAACCATAGCATTAAAGCATCAAGTCCCCTTTATCCCATACGCAACAACCCACCTACTCGGGTTTATGCTTCTGTCATGCAAGCAACCCACTATAAGCGAATCATGAACATATTGCAACACCCTACAGCGGGAATCCTTCACGTGTGCACGGCACGGAAGGCACCATAGGACAGAACCAAAGTAAAACATACAACTCAAACCAATCTAAATCATCAATCAACCCAAAGGACAAAAGAAATCTACTCAAAACATCACAGGATGGCAACACATCACTGGATCATAATATGTGGCATAAAGCACCATGTTCAAGTAGGGGATTACAGCGGGGTGCGGGAGAGTGGACCGCTGAAAGGAGATGAGGATGGTGGTGAAGAAGGTGATGTTGATGAAGACGATCACCGTGGCGATAGTTCCCCCGATGGCACTCCGGTGCCACCGAGAGAGAGGGGGAGAGGGTCTCCCCCTTGTACTTCCTCCTCCATGGCCTCCCCATAGGTGGGGAGAGGTTCTCCCTCTGATCCTTGGCCTCCATGGTGATGATGGCCCCTCCGTCTTCCTCCTCCATGGTCTTCGGTGATGGTGACCCCCTCCGGCAGGGTGCCGGAGAGGGCCAAGATTGATCTTTCATGGCTATAGAGACTTGCAGCGGCGGAACTTCCGATCTAGGTTTCTTTCTGGAGGTTTCTCGATTTATAGGAGTACTCGGCGTTGGAATCAAGTCAGGGGGGGTGCTCGAGGGACCCACAAGCCAGGGGGCGCATCCCCTAGGCTTGTGGCCTCCTCAGGACTCCTGTCCGGTATCTTTTTGCTCCAGTATTTTTTTATATTTTCCAAAAATATTCTGCGTAAATTTTCAGCCAATTCCGAGAACTTTTATTTCTGCACAAAAACAATACCACGGTAGCTCTGCTGAAAACAGCGTCAGTCCGGGTTAGTTCTAATCAAATCATACCAAAATCATATAAAATTATTGTAAACATGGCATGAATACTTCATAAATTATAGATACGTTGGAGACGTATCAGCATCCCCAAGCTTAATTCCTGCTCGTCCTCGAGTAGGTAACTGATAAAAGAAATAATTTATGAAGTGTGAATGCTCGCAAGTGCACAAGTTTGATCAATGATAATTCCAATCACTTTTTATAGTATCAATATAAACCATAAACAGTAGCTCATCTCATAAAACTTCTCATGATCAAGTAACAAGCTATTCACATGTTTAAAGTATTGACCAGAAAGTTTCTTGAAAACCAACAAACCATATTCCTAGTCATCGAACAATTGCAATTCATCTTATTTTCAGGAAGGGTCTATGTAAGAGCTTTGATTTAGCAAATTCCACATACTCAACTATCATATAGTCTTCCATGATTATTGACACTCAAAGCATATTTTTAGAACAAATAGCCTCCATCGAACACAGAGAAAGATAGGGGCTTAATGTTTCGCCTCCCAACTTATTTATCATATAGATAATTGTCAACAATAATAATTCATGATCAAATATATTTGTGTGGATATATATGTCTAGATCATTCCCCAAAACATGACGCTTGCCAATAGAAAAAGGCGAAATATAGGAAGTGGTGAAGATCACCATGACTCTTGAATAAAGGTAAGTACTTGAAAGTAAAAGATAGGCCCTTCGCAGAGGGAAGCAGAGGTTGTCATGCGCTTTTTCTTTTTGGATGTGCAAACCCTTAATGCAAAGGAACGTCACGTTGTATTGCCCTTTGTGATAGCAACCTTTATTATGCAGTCCGTCGCTTTTATTTCTTTACCATCACAAATTCGTACAACGCTTATTTTCCCTCACAATAAAAGATCTTACATTTTTAGGAGCAATTTTTATTGCTTTTTGCACCGATGACAACTTACTTGAAGGATCTTACTCAATCCATAGGTAGGTATAGTGGACTCTCATGGCAAACTGGTTTAAGGGTGTTTGGATGCACAAGTAGTATTTCTACTTGGTGCGGAAGTTTTGGCTAGAATGAGGTGGAAGCAAGCACCACATGTTGGAGGATCCATAACAATATAACTTCTATACAAATATACCCAAACATAACTCATTAAGCTGTCTTCCTTGTCCAATTTCAACTAATTTGCTCGAGTTTGAAAATAATTAATGAGCTCACAATCATAGAAGATGTCCAAGATAGTATATTTATATGTGGAATCTCTCTTCCTTCAATATTCTTTCATGAATTGTTCAAGTGACCAATGCGGTGTTTGCTAACTTTCATTAAATTTTCCAACCTATACTTATTAGGCGTGAAGTCATTACTCCCCATGGGATAAGTATATGAAGCATATTTAATTTCAGATTTATTATATTCAATTCATTCAACCATTTACTCATAGGATATAGGTGAAGCACGAGAGTGAATGACAAACTACTCCAAAAAGATATAAGTGAAGATCAATGAGTAGTCAACAATTAAATAACTATGTGAAGACTCTCTCATCTAAGAATTTCAGATCTTAAGTATTTTATTAAACAACAAGCAAAATAAAAATACCACCCCAAGAATAGCACGCATCATGTGAACGTATAAAAATTTAGGCTCAACATAGGCTAACCGATAATTGTTGATGAAGAGAGGTGGGATGCGTAGCATCCCCAAGCTTAGATAATTGAGACTTCTTGAAATATTTACTTGGGGTTCCTTGGGCATCCCCAAGCATGAGCTTTTGTATCTCGTTCAATCCTCTCATATCATGGTTTCACCTATTCTCAAAAACTTCATCCACACAAAACTCGAAAAGAACTCGTGAGACAGGTTAGTACACATAAGAATAAATCAACACTTCATGTACTGCTAAGACAAGTTTCACAATAATTTTCAAACATCATATACTGTTTACTATTGTTTCCACAATTTATATCTACCAATATAGGTTATGGAAACTAGAGGATAAGTAGATAACAAAACTATGATAGCAATCTGTCCAAACAGAACAGTCTGTCGCAATTTATGAAAACAGTGTACTTCCGTAACTCAAAAAATTATGAAAATTTAGGATATGCTAAATAATTTATATGAAAATACTGTGTAAAAATTTTAGAAACTTTCCACGTTCCAGTAAAATATAAAAATTCAAACACTACAGCAAAAGTTTCTGTTTTTTACACAGCACACGTCAAACATAAAATGCAAGCATCCTAAGGCAATTCTTGGAAATATTTATTGAAAACAAGATTATGAATAACAACTAACAGAAAATACCAAAATATAATGATGAACCAAGCAAAGCACATATTATGTGACGAATAAAAATATAGCTCCAAGTGAGGTTACCGATAATGTTGAAGATGAAAGAGGGGATGCCTTCCGGGGCATCCCCAAGCTTAGTTGCTTGGATCTTCCTTGAATATTACCTTGGTGTGACTTGGGAATCCCCAATATTAGGGTCTTGCCACTCCTTATTCTCCTCATATCGACATCTCACCCAAAACTTGAAAACTTCAATCACACAAAACTTAACGGAACTTCGTGAGATGGGTTAGTATGATAAAGAGCAAACCATCCACTTAGGTACTGTTAAATACAAGATCCATAATTGTTCTCGCATAATGTCTACTGTAAATTATCATTTCCACAATTTATATCACTTAATATAAGCCATGGAAATGCTAAAACAAGCAAACTACGCAAACAAGGCAGATTCTGTCAAAAACAGAACAGTCTGTAGTGATCTGAACAATGACCATACTTCTGCAGCCCCAAAAATTCTGAAACATTAGGACAACCTAGGAAATTTGTATATAAACCATGTGTAAAAAATTCAGAAGCTTTTGACTCCCTGGTGAATTTATAAAAATTCTGGACTGGGCACCAAAGTTTCTGTTTTTGCACAGAATCAAGTCAACTATCAACCACATCATCCCAAAGGCATTACTTGGCACTTTATTGAAAGAAAAGGCACAAAACATGATTACCACAGTAGCTTAATCATGCTAATACACAAAAACAGAAAGGGTAAATATTGGGTTGTCTCCCAACAAGCGCTTTTCTTTAATGCCTTTCTAGCTAGGCATGACATTTTATTCATACTCTAAAAGATATAAGTGAAGTTCATAGAGCATTCTAAAATTAATATAGATTAGCCAATATCCAAGCTCAAAATATATAAGTGAAGCACACGAAGCATTCTATAAAGCCATACTCAAAGGATTTAAGTGAAGCACAAAGAGCATTCTACAAAGCCATACTCAAAAGATCTAAGTGAAGCGCATGAAGCATTCTATAAATCAATGAAGAACTATCTCATACTAGAAGGGTGCAAAAAAGGAAAAGAAAAATACTAAAGATGCATATCATGTGAACAAAACAAAAACCGAGGTATACCGATAATTGTTGAAGACGAAAGAGGGGATGCCTTCCAGGGCATCCCCAAGCTTTGATGCTTGAGTCTCCTTGAAATATTTACTTGGGGTGCTTTGGGCATCCCCAAGCTTGAACTCTTGTCTCTCCGTATTCTTCTTATATCGATACCCCCTCGATCTTCGAACACTTCATTCACACAAAACTTAACAAAACCCTCGTGAGATCCGTTAGTATAATAAAGCAAAATACTACTTTAAGTACTGTTGTGAACTCATTCCAAATTCATATTAGCATTATATCTACTGTATTCCAACTTCATCATGGTTCATACCCCCCGATACTACCCATAGATTCATCAAAATCAGAGAACAATGCATAGAAAACAGAATCTGTCAAAAACAGGACAGTCTGTAGCAATCTGGAAACTTCGTATACTTCTATAACTCAAAAAATTCTGAAACTTTAGGACAAATTAAAAAATTTGTATATAAGTACTGTGTAACAATTTCAGAAACTTTTGACGTTCCAGTAAGAAATGAAAATTCATGCACTACTGTCAAAGTTTCTGTCTTTGCACCGCACAAAGAAAACAAGCAATCTAATCATCCTAAAACCAAATCTTGGCACATTATTTTTATAATACAATGGATATATACAAGGGGATAATTATTTTTGAGAAACTTCCATGAAAAATTCTACATTGTTTCCATGAGCATGAACACAAGTGTTCAAGGTCGACCCTCACTTTTCCAATGCACAACCTTCCAATCACTTCTCTTTTTGAAAAACTTCTTAGGCAAAAGAGGCAAGTAATTCTTTTTGTATTTTTCATTATTTAATTTTTTTGTATGTTTCACCCACAACTAAAGAAAGCAAAAAGGTAAAACAAAATCTACTTAGTGAAGAAAGCAAACAAGCACACACGAGAATATCAACCCCACGCTATTGCTCCCCGGCAACGGTGCTAGAAAAGAGCTTGATAATCCCCAAGTGCTAGGAATCATAGTAGAAATTTCCAAAGGTGGAAGTGATAAGTATGGAGTGTCGAACCCACAAGGAGCTAAAGGTAAGATCAATATTCTCTCATGTCCTATCTGCCACTGATACGACTCTACGTACGCCGAACGTTTGCTTCCAACTAGAAACGAGAAATAAAACTACGTTGTGGGTATGAAGAGAATAGCTTTGCATGATATCGAAGAACTAAAATATAAAAATAGGTGTTGATATCATAAAGTTAGAATATATTACAATATATTACAAATAGCGAGTGTGGAATAATGATGGGTCGGTGTGCGGAATTATCCTAGGCAATTGTTAACAAGATTGGTAATCATTATTGCAATTTTATATGAGGGAGAGGCATAAGCTAACATACTTTCTCTACTTGGATCATATGCACTTATGATTGGAACTCTAGCAAGCATCCGCAACTACTAAAGTTCATTAAGGTAAAACCCAACCATAGCATTAAAGCATCAAGTCCCCTTTATCCCATACGCAACAACCCACCTACTCGGGTTTATGCTTCTGTCACTCAAGCAACCCACTATAAGCGAATCATGAACGTATTGAAACACCCTACAGCGGGAATCCTTCACGTGTGCACGGCACGGAAGGCACCATAGGACAGCACCAAAGTAAAACATACAACTCAAACCAATCTAGATCATCAATCAACCCAAAGGACAAAAGAAATCTACTCAAAACATCATAGGATGGCAACACATCATTGGATCATAATATGTGGCATAAAGCACCATGTTCAAGTAGGGGATTACAGCGGGGTGCGGGAGAGTGGACCGCTGAAAGGAGATGAGGATGGTGATGAAGAAGGTGATGTTGATGAAGACGATCACCGTGGCGATGGTTCCCCCGATGGCACTCCGGCTCCACCGAGAGAGAGGGGGAGAGGGTCTCCCCCCTAGGTGGGGAGAGGTTCTCCCTCTGGTCCTTGGCCTCCATGGTGATGATGGCCCCTCCGTCTTCCTCCTCCATGGTCTCCGGTGATGGTGACCCCCTCCGGCAGGGTGCTGGAGAGGGCCAAGATTGATCTTTCGTGGCTACAGAGACTTGCGGCGGCGGAACTTCCAATCTAGGTTTCTTTATGGAGGTTTCTCGATTTATAGGAGTACTTGGCGTTGGAATCAAGTCGGGGGGGTGCTCGAGGGACCCACAAGCCAGGGGGCGCGCCCTAGGGGGGCACCCCCTATGCTTGTGGCCTCCTCGGGACTCCTCTCCGGTATCTTTTCGCTCCAGTATTTTTTATATTTTCCGAAAATATTCTCCGTAAATTTTCAGCCCATTCCGAGAACTTTTATTTCTACACAAAAACAACACCACGGTAGCTCTGCTGAAAACAGCGTCAGTCCGGGTTAGTTCTAATCAAATCATACCAAAATCATATAAAATTATTGTAAACATGGCATGAATACTTCACAAATTATAGATACGTTGGAGACGTATCAACTATCATATGCACGGCATGGATAAGAAGCTCACTGAATTGCATGGTATGCTCAAGGTGGCAGAGCAAGATATTAAGAAAGGCACGCATCAAGTGTTGATGGTGCAGAACTCGACTAAGTTCAAGAAGAGTTGGTCCTAGAAAAAGGGTAAGGCAAAAGGCACGGAGAAGGTTGTCTCTGCCGCTGCGCCGAAGCCGGGACCGGACTCAAAGACCATTTGCTTTCATTGCAAGGAAACTGGTCACCGGAAGAAGAACTGTAGCAAGTGGCTTGCTGAGCATGGCAAGAAGGCCGGAAATGCTTCTTCAGGGAAAGGTACACTTGTTACATATGTTATAGACATTTACCTTGCTGACATACCTAGTAACTCCTGGGTATTTGATACCGGATAGGTTGTTCATATTTGCAACTCGATGCAGGGGCTGATAAGAACTAGGCGTGTGGCACAAGGGGAGATTGACATCAGGGTCAGCAACAAAGCAAGAGTTGCTGCGCTGGAGATCGACACGATGCAACTCAAGCTCCCTTCTGGATTTATTTTGGAATTGAATAATTGTTATTACATTCCCGCACTTAGTCGGAACATTATTTTTGCCTCATGCTTGATGAGTCAGGGTTATGAATTCAATATAAAGGGCAATTGTTGTTCATTTTATTTGAATGGAATGTTCCACGGCTATGCACCCATTGTAGATGGGCTATTTATTTTGAATCTAGAAACGGAACCAGTCTATAACATGAATGTCAAGAGGCATAAGCCTAAAGAGATAAATCTGACTTAGTTCTGGCATTGCCGGCTTGGACACATTAGTCTAAAACGCATGAAGAAGCTCCATGATGATGGACTCCTAACTTCGTTCGACTTCGGGTCGTTCGAGACATTTGAATCATGCTTACTAAGCACCCTATCTACTCCCACCCGCACAACCCTCATAAGTATGGTAGGGTCATGCACGATGCAAGTATCAACGAAAAAGTATCGGAGGCATCCCACCGAAGTGGTCACCACATCAACATGATCATCATCACGGAAACAAGTGCTATATGACATGCAAATAAGGGGTTCATAGTCATGGTCAAAGGGCTGCTTGCCTGGCTCAACAAAGTCTTCTGGGTCTTCGAAACCTTCGAGTCCAACTTCCTCGTCAACAGCGCAATCTATCGTCACGATAAATAACGATAATAATAAGCATTACAACAAAAACAGAGCACAAAAGCCACTTCAAAAATGTTACCCTACTCTGATAAATACTACAAACTATTCTAAAAATATTTCCCTAAGGTTTTGTTGTGAAAAAGATTTTGAAAACTACTTAAACAGAAGCTAAAAATAATCAAAACTAGCTTTTAAATAAAATCAATACATTAAATGTCTTCAAAAATTTACACAAGTGGCACTATAACATTCTACAGAATATTACAAGATTTGTGGTGGAAAAATATTTGGAATTGGACAAATATTTAATTCTGTGGGATTTTTGCAAATACTGCCAGAAAAAGAAAAAGAAAAGGGCTCCAGTGCCCTGGGCCAGACCTGGCCGCAGCTGGGCCGGCCCAGAGGCCAGCCAGCCCAGGCGAGCTAGGCGCGTGCGCCCGTGGGGTTCAAACCCAACAGGCGGGGCCTAGCCGCCAGCGATAGAAGGGGGAGGCTAGTGAGAGGTGAGGATGACAGGCGGGCCCCGCCTGTCATCTCCAACCTCGCGACAGGGAGGCCGACGAGCTCACCGGCGACGATGCAGGGCACGGCGACGGCTGGAGAGCACGGGAATGGGACCAGCGCCGAGCTGCTGATCCGATGGAGGTGGAGGGGAGCGCCGGAGAGCAAGGAGTCACCGGCGATGAGGTACCCGCGGCGGAGGCGTTTCGGGAGGAGCTCGCTCCGGTCGTCTCTGGCTGCAAAACGCAAGGAGGAGGAGGGGGATCGCATCAGAAGCTCCTTATAGTCACGGATCGGGTGAAGGAAGAGGCGGAGGAGGCCCTCACCGTGCGAACGCCGGTGTCCCGAGGCGGCGACGCTCGGCTCGATCCCGAGCATAGGGGCTTTGGGAGCTCGCTGGGGTGGTTTGGGCGTGCAATTGGGAGTGGGAGAGGAGCAGCAGAGGGAGAGAGGGGTCTCGGGGTGCCTTTTTATAGGCGGCCCGCGGTCCACCAAGCTCAGGTGCGCCAGCGAGCTCGGGGCCTAGGCCAGAGGCCACGGGAGGGGGAGCTGGTGGGTCTGCAGTCCACCTGGGGCTCGTCCATGACCAGAGGGAGCAAGAGGGGAGGCGGAAGTGTGCGCGCGTGTGAGGCTCGCGGTTGGCCGAAAGGGGCGGCCGCGGCGCCCGTGTGGAGAGCCGTTGCAGGGAGAGAGAGGAGGGGGACAGGGCCGTGGCGTGTTGCGGATGTCGAGGCGCATCGACTGGCGCGAGGGGGGACCTCGAGGTGGTCGGGTATGGGCAGGAGAGGGATGTCGACCCTCTGGAGCGCGGCTGCGCGCTCCAGAGCACGACTTTGACCGACATGATGACCTCTTTGGCGTGCTTTGGCACGCCCACTAGTGTCAGGGAGCTGCAGGAGGGAGTATTTTACTGGGAAAGCACCTTGGATGCTCTGGTTGCTGGATAGGAGAGAGGGGAGGCTGAGAAAGAGGGAGAAAATGGCTGTCTAGAGAGGGCAATGGGGCTTTTCCCCCATGCAATCATGGACATGGGCGCCAGGAATCTTACTGGAGGTGTGGAGGGCGTGTACTGAGCTATGGTAAAAATTTGTGCTCTAGGAGAACAAGGGAAGGGGCTCAATAATTGATTCTTGGATTCTGCCTGAAGGTGTTTGATAAGTTTTGGGCAAGCAAATGGAGTTTTCTTGGCATGAGAATTAACAAGGTGATAATGTAGGTAAAATTAGAGTGGATCACCAAGTTTGAGCCCATTTGAATAAAGGTCACAATGTTACTTGGTAAAACCCTAGAAATCAACAGAATTAGATTTTTGTAGATCTAGGCATGCATTTCACTTCCCCCAAATCCACCACTTGGTGTGGTATCATCATTTGGGGTTTAGCACCTGCCCACAAAGTTTGGGGTCAATAGGACAAACTTCACAATGTAAAGTTGTTAAAACTTGAATCTGGACAGGAATGGTTTTGGAATATTTTGGTGAAGCAAATCAATTGGGATTGAGATGAAAATTTTCAAGATCATCACATATAGCATGTGTGTCTTGCTGGAATTTTCTTGGAATTTATTGAGAATATTTCTTATAGAAATATGTCAAAAGCTTGATTTAAGCAGAAAGGGTTTTGAGGGGTTTTGCCCATTATTTTGAACATGACCATGTGTTGAAACTCATATATATGGAAAATATATGTCCACTGAGTTTCCCTAAATTTTCTCAAATATTTTTAAAGCATTTAAATAAATTTTCCCTATGAAAAACCATTTCTGGCATTAGGAAAAACCCTTTAAATAAAATAGTAAAATAATCTTTAAAATTAATATTTGGTGGTTTTGGGAAGTATTATATATAGTGGGTTTCAAATAAAGCCTTTGAGGAAAAAGGATCCACCCAATTTGAGGACTTGTAGTGCAAACCTCAGTTCAGGGGGTTTTGAAAACCTAGTTTGAATAAATCCTTTTTTGCCAAAATAAATTTTGATAAAAATAGTTTTAGGTACTATACACATGGTATGATCATTGGGCAAGAAGTTTGGATCAAGGAAGATAAATATGGAGAGGAGTAGAACCTAAGAGTGCCATACTCAAACAACCAAGCAAGCAACAAGCAACAATTCAAACAAGCTCATGCACTGAAAACGTTTTAATTGGTTCCAAATTTTGTAAATCCAAGCATAGCAAAGTGATACAACACAGGGTGTGACAGGCCTACCCCCTTACAAGAATATCGTCCCCGAGATTCCTATACTAAGCGCTAAAAAGATAAGGGAACTCAGATCTAAGATAGTCTTCACGCTCCCAGGTTGCTTCTGCTTCAGTGTGGTTGCTCCATTGGACCTTGAAATACTTGATGGTGCGGATTCGGGTGCAACGCTCTGCTTCATCCAAAATACGAACGGGCCTCTCTCGATAAGTGAGGTCTTGCTGAAGGTCGATGGCTTGATGGTTGATGTCCTTGCAGAGGTCGGGGCGATTGGGAACTTGGAGACACTTCCGGAGTTGGGACACGTGGAACACGTTGTGCACATTTGATAGCTCGGAAGGTAGCTCTAGCTGATAGGCAACTTCTCCAGGTCTTGCGGTGATTTTGAAGGGGCCGATGTATCTTGGTGCAAGCTTTCCCTTGACATGGAAACGCTTGGTTCCTTTGAGAGGCGTGACACGGAGGTAAACATGGTCTCCAACACGGAAACTCATGTCCCGACGGCGGGAGTCGGCGTAGCTCTTCTGTCGGGTCTTGGCGGTCTTGAGACACTCTCGGACGAGTTGAACTTGCTCTTATGCTTCGCGGAGGATGTCCGGTCCAAAGACTAGCCCTTCTTCGGTTTCCGACCAGTTGAGGGGAGTACGACACTTACGTCCATACAACACCTCAAATGGTGCCATCTGAAGACTCGACAGATAGCTGTTGTTGTAGGAGAACTCGGCAAACGGTAGGCAATCTTCCCACTTGGCACCATATGCCAAAACACAAGCACAGACCATATCTTCGAGTATCTGATTTACTCGCTCTGTCTGCCCACAGGTCTGGGGGTGAAAAGCAGTGATGAAGGAAAGCTTGGTTCCCAGGGCTTCTTGGAACCTATTCCAAAACCTTGAGGTGAACTAGGTGCCTCGGTCCGATACAATCTCCTTAGGAACTCTGTGGAGGCTTACAATCCGGTTGATGTAGAGGTTGGCCAGTTGGTTCCCATTGTAGGTCGTCTTGACAGGAATGAAGTGGGCTACCTTGGTTAGGTGATCCACAATGACCCAAATGGAGTCATGTCCTTTGTTTGACCTTGGTAGTCCGGTGATGAAGTCCATCCCAACTTTGTCCCACTTCCACTCATGCACTTTGAGAGGTTGCAATAGCCCAGCGGGTCGTTGATGCTCTGCTTTGACTCTCTGGCATATGTCACACTTCGCGACAAAGGTGCCTATTTCCCGTTTCATGCCATGCCACCAGAATCTTGTTTTGAGGTCTTGGTACATCTTGGTTCCTCCAGGGTCGATAGAATACGGAGTGTCATGAGCTTATTGCAAGATCAAGTTCTTGAGCTCTCCTTTGTTGGGTACGCAGATGCGCTTCCCGAACCATACAACTCCTTGCTCATCCACTAAGAATCCTGGGGCCTTTCCTGCCTTGATCTTCCTGTTGATGCCTTCAATGCTCTCGTGTCCCTTCTGAGCTTCTTCAATATCATCCATCAAGGTAGGCTTTGCTTTGAGGTTGGCGAGGAATCCAGGTGCAACTAGTTCCAAGCCAAAGCCTTCAAGCTCTTCATACAGGGCAGGTAGCCTTTCGTTAATCATAGCATTCAAGGAACAAGCCTTTCTGCTTAAGGCGTCTGCCACCACGTTAGCCTTTCCGGGGTGGTATTGAACACTGAGGTCATAGTCCTTGATCAACTCCAACCATCTTCGCTGCCTCAGGTTCAA
The DNA here is from genome assembly GCA_039707655.1 of Elymus sibiricus. Taxonomy (NCBI): domain Eukaryota; kingdom Viridiplantae; phylum Streptophyta; class Magnoliopsida; order Poales; family Poaceae; genus Elymus; species Elymus sibiricus. The sequence goes on along the minus strand of CM077673.1, from coordinate 268,725,876 downwards.
TTCTTTTTGAGAGAAAATATATTTCAAACTATTGTGGTCTGTGTATATCTCACATCGCTTCCCCAGAAGGTAATGTCGCCATGTTTTCAAGGCATGAACTACTGCTGCCAACTCAAGATCATGAGTAGCGTAGTTCTCTTCATGAGGATGTAGCTGTCTGGATAGATATGGTACGACTCTTCCTTCTTGCATCAGAACACCTCCAAGCCCGGTTCTCGATGCATCACAGTATATCACAAACTCCTTGTGAATATCGGGGGTGGCCAAAACTGGGGCTGTGGTCAATCTCTTCTTGAGCTCTTGTAAGCTTTCTTCGCACTTCGGCGTCCATTCAAACTTCTTGTCCTTCTTCAAAACTGAGTCATTGGTCGGGCAATGCTTGAGAATCCTTCGACGAACTTGCGGTAATATCCCGCGAGTCCGAGGAAGCTTCTGACCTCCTTCACATTGGTTGGGGATTGCCATTCAGTAACGGCTTCAATCTTGGCAGGATCCACTGACAATCCCTCTGCAGTCAACACATGACCCAAGAATCCAACTTCATGCAACCAAAATTCACACTTGCTGAACTTGGCATAAAGCTGGTGCTCTCGAAGCTTGTCTAGGACCAATCTCAAGTGTTGCTCATGCTCTTCTTCAGACTTGGAGAAGACAAGTATGTCATCAATGAAGACGACAACAAACATGTCCAAGTACTCCATGAAAACTTTGTTCATGAGGTACATTAAGTAGGCAGGGGCATTGGTCAATCCAAATGACATGACCATATATTCATACAGGCCATACCAGGTTACAAACGCCGTCTTCGGGATGTCTTGGGGCCTGATCTTCAACTGGTAGTACCCTGACCTGAGGTCGATCTTGGAAAACACCTTTGCTCCATTCAACTGATCGAACAGGTCTTGAATCTTGGGAAGTGGGTACTAGTTCTTTATTGTGACCTTATTGAGAGAACGGTAATCGACACAGAGTCGGATAGTTCCGTCCCTCTTTGACACAAATAGAACAGGTGATCCCCAAGGAGAGGCACTAGGGCGAATGAATCCTTTTCTGAGTTGCTCTACCAGTTGCTTTTTTAATTCATCCAACTCTTCGGATCCCATTCTATTGGGCTTCTTATAGATGGGTCCTGCTTCGGGCATAAGCTCAATGATGAACTCAATGTCGCAGTTAGGATGCATTCCGAGCAGCTCATCAGGAAATACATCCGGGTATTCACATACCACTGGCACCTGATCCAACTCAATTGCCGACAGACAGTTAGCCTGAGGGGCTTGAGCAGAGGCATGGTTGGGAACATACTTGACTTCCACTCCTTGGCTATTGGTCATGGTAAAAATCCTCTTGGCAAGCCTTGGTTCTTGGTTAACCAATCCATGCCTAGGATCACATCCAAGCCTTCCGACTTCAGGATGATAAGGTCTGCTAGGAAGTCTACCCCGTTGATGTTAATCTCAACTCCTTTACAACCTATCCCGGACTTCATAACTGATCCCGGGGTTTGTATCAACATATAGCTACCCAGGGGTGTAGGCTTCATACCACTTGCTAGTGCAAAATTTTGGGTGACAAAAGAATGCGAAGCTCCACAATCAAACAGTATGGTTGCTGGGGTTGAGTTGACGAGAAACGTACCCAGTATGACGTCCGGGTCTTCCTGGGCTTCCTCAGCGGTGACATGATTCACACGACCCTTGCCATTGGTGGGCTGGTTGCGAGGAGCTGGGTTCCTTGGTGGTGCTCCACGGCCTTGGCCTTGGTTCGGCGCATTGGGGTGTGGTGCATCTGGCTTCTTGTTGGGGCACTGCTTAGAGATGTGTCCTGGCTGACCACACCCAAAGCAAGTGACTATACCAGGGTTGTTGTTGTCGTAGTTCCTGCCGCCGTTGTTGTTATTGGGGTTGTTGTAAGCTGGCCTGGGATTGGCATACTGCTGAGGCTGGTAGCTCGGACGAGGTGCAAGAGGTCTAGCCTGCGGCGGCTGATAGGTTGGCTTGGCTGGGGCTGGCTCCCAGGGGCGAGGATTCTGGTTGCTGGAGCTACCCTTGCTGATCATCTTGCGCTTGCGAGTGTCGTCCATGGCACGACGCTTGTCTTCAAGAATGAGGGCCTTGTTCACCAGGTCGAAGAAGGTTCGACAGTCGCAGACTATGAGCTGATACTGCAGGTTCTGCTGAAGTCCTTCCATGGAGCGTTCCATCTTAGCAGCCTCCGTGTTGACATCTTCAGGTGCATACCTTGACTGCAGGTTGAACTTCTGCATATACTCCTTGACAGAGCCACTTCCTTGATTTAGCGCTCGGAATTCTCTCTTCTTGATAGCCATGATCCCAGAGGGAATGTGGGCGGTGCGGAATCCTTCCTTGAAGTTATCCCAGGTGATCACTCGATCACCTTGCATAACCTTGAATCCATCCCACCAAGCTCTAGCGGTACCTCCGAGGCAGTGAGAGGCATACAACACCTTCTCACGATCCTCATTGCAATTGACCAGTGCAAGGAGGTCCTCGATGGTGCGGATCCAGTCATCGGCATCCAGTGGTTCAGTAGTCTCGGTGAAGGTTGGGGGCGAATTCCTCATGAACTCCGACAAAGTGGAGCGGCCATTGCCGTTCCTTCCTTGCTGCTGGTTGTTCACAAGGACTTGGGCCATCTGCTGAATAGCAGCAGTGTTGGCTTGGCGTTCCTCCCGGAGAACTTGGAGAAACTGAGCTATGGTCATGTTCCCCGGTGGAGGTGGTGGCGGGGGAATATCGCCTTGTGGCTGCTCCTGGTGTCCTCCAGCCTGAGCAGTCCCACCAGTTTCCTGTTGCTGGCTGGAGTTGCCGGCTTCAGGGTTGGTGAAGGAGTTGTTGCGGGTTGCAGTCACCATCCCATTTGGAGCAGCCAAGTCAAATAACTGGGATAGACGAGAGGAAAAGCAATAACGGAGAAAGCGCGCCTAAGGGGGTTGGTTTAGTGCAAGTGTGGTAAAACAAAGGTCGAAAGACCAATACATATATTTAGATAAGATAGACGATGGAGTCGCTTACACGTTGCCTAAGGCAAAAGCACGACTTGCATCGGAACACAAACAACAAAAGCAAACAACAAGCACACATGGTTTCATATGAACCATTACACGGACTCGACTTTGCATGAGGGGTACATGACTGATCCTACCCTAGGGGTTCTCGGACTTAGGTGGTGGAGTGCTCGGTCTCGTAGTCATGCTCCTCTGGGTCTTCCTCCTGATCATCATCCGTACGGGCATCGTCTCCGGTCGAAGGGGTCGAAGAACGAGGAGGTCCATCCCGACGACGCTTCGTCGATGGGTCAGTGAAGAACTCACGGTACTCCTTCGCACTCATGCGACGACGACGTGTGGGTGCATCTCTAGCTGGGGGTACTCCTCCTCGGTAAGCGACAGCTGGTCGTCCCTCGGGGGCTCCATCCTTCTTGATCCTGTCTGGCTTCGTCTTGGCTTGACAAAGTAGTTCTCGGGTGTGGTGAAGTTCCTCGCAGAGATTCACGGACTCCTTAATCAGGTTGTGAGCCAGACTATCGGCGGAGATGCTGAAGTAGGTCTGGAACCTGAGTGGTGTGCCATCCTCCCTGGATGGAATCATCGTCAAACTCTCGCCAAGATCATCCTTCCTGAAAAAGTAGGTAGCGAGTAGCTGGCTCGTCAGCCATCTCTGGAATGATGTCTCGAAGGTATAGGAGTGCCTTGCGTGCAGCTGTCTCGACTGCGAGTGCCAGGGTCTCCATCTGTGGTCCTTCAAAGAACCAACTGGTCGGGGAGTCGTTTGCCTTCACGACCACATCAGCGTGGTACTCCTTCGTGACGGCATCGACCCAGTGCTCGTGGTAGAGGAAAATGGGTGGTCGGCGATATTGGCACTTCTCCAGGCTATCCTCAAGGAGTAAGGGAAAGCCGGATGCTAGGAGGGCTCCGGGTACGACGGCCATCTACAAAGGTTTGAAGGGAGGAGAGTCATTATAGTGTTGTGTGAAGAATAGAAGAGGTAATAAGTGCAGAAACTCCTAAGTATAGGTGCTACGTGTAGTTTTGAGAACAGTTTTATCCTAACTGACGTCCATGCTAACTAAGGGCTTCCTACAGTCAGGATGGCTCTGATACCAGCTCAGTGGGGACCCCGACTCATAAGTCGTGATCACCGAATGCACGTGTACAATGATCCCAGAGATCAATGCTCACTGAACACACAGAAGCTGAATAACAAGAGTCTTACATCCACATTTAGCGTCTTACACAAATAAAGACCATGAAGGTCAAGTCTTACACAGGTAGGGCCATGAGAGGCCAAATAACAACATAACTAGCAGCGGAAATCTTGGTCGAAAGCGTAGACCCATGTCATCTGCCTTAACCTACAGGCATTCTGACTGGGAATCGTCCTAGATCGCATGTTCGTCACCACCGAACACTTGACCATATTTCTGCTCTTCCATGCCTGGCCAATTAAATAACCAGTGGCAAGCCAATGAGTACTTTGAATGTACTCGCAAGCAACCCAAGTTTTGGAACAAGGCGATACCAATGCATGATATAGCACTAAGTATAGGTAACTTTTGCGTGCAATGACATGATCAAGATAACTAGTAATAGCATGCATCATGAGGATACAAGTATCCGTCCAAACAGGTTACCGATATCAATATAATCAAGGTCTGAACATCTCATGTTCAATCATCACGTCAAGTCATCTAACTTAACTCAAGTACCATGTTTGTCACCATCACACACACACACCAAGTTTAGTAAACATTGGACGTAGCACAAGAGCGGTCATCCAACTGTCCTTGACCGTGGACACGGCTATTCGAATAGTTTAACACTCTGCAGAGGTTGCACACTTTACCCACAAGACTCGGGAAACATCCGTGTCAAGCCACGACTCGCGGTATTGTCCATACCCGAGGTAAGTAACCGAACATTGTCTATCCCCTGGCGATACCAAACAAAGAGTCCACTCGATTGGTACACATCCCACATGATCTACTTCACAAGTAACCTCCATGTGGGGACCAACGGTGTGCCTGGTGCCAGTGAAGACAGCGCATGATCGTCCTTACCGGCACGACCCCGTATCAAAAGTGACCACGTCACTTTTGCCACTAGTAATGCGGGCTCTATGGTAGTACTCATCAAAGTAATCAACAAAGCCCCGTCCCATAAGGGGTATCGTGGTTGTACATGTAAGGTTGGAATAACGGTCACAACTTACACCAATCCGTTTTCAAAAACCACACTCACTCACTTGCACCAGTACACCACTTCTTTCTCAAGTGGTTACCGAACTCAACATCATCTCCCTCGGGCATTAGTGGCACCCGACGGGTTTTTCGAAAAGTCTTTGAAAACACTCTTGTTTCCAACACCATGCATGTTCCCGTCCCATTTGCGTAGCATCTACTAAGCACCCTATCTACTCCCACCTGCACAACCCTCATAAGTATGGTACGGTCATGCACAATGCAAGTATCAACGGAAAAGTATCGGAGGCATCCCACCGAAGTGGTCACCACATCAACATGATCATCATCACGGAAACAAGTGCTATATGACATGCAAATAAGGGGTTCATAGTCATGGTGAAAGGGCTGCTTGCCTGGCTCAACAAAGTCTTCTGGGTCTTCGAAACCTTCGGGTCCAACTTCCTCGTCAATAGCGCAATCTATCGTCACGATAAATAACGATAATAATAAGCATTACAACAAAAATAGAGCACAAAACCACTTCAAAAATGTTACCCTACTCTGATAAATACTACAAACTATTCTAAAAATATTTCCCTAAGGTTTTGTTGTGAAAAAGATTTTGAAAACTATTTACACAGAAGCTAAAAACAATCAAAACTAGCTTTTAAATAAAATCAATACATAAAATGTCTTCAAAAATTTACACAAGTGGCACTATAACATTCTACAGAATATTACAAGATTTGTGGTGGAAAAATATTTGGAATTGGACAAATATTTAATTCTGTGGGATTTTTGCAAATACTGCCAGAAAAAGAAAAAGAAAAGGGCTCCAGTGCCCTGGGCCAGACCTGGCCGCAGCTGGGCCGGCCCAGAGGCCAGCCAGCCCAGGCGAGCCAGGCGCGCGTGCCCGCGGGGTTCAAACCCGACAGGCAGGGCCTAGCCGCCAGTGACAAAAGGGGGAGGCGAGGAAGAGGTGAGGATGACAGGCGGGCCCCGCCTGTCATCTCCAACTTCGTGATAGGGAGGCCGGCAAGCTCACCGGCGACGATGCAGGGCACGGCGACGGCTGGAGAGCACGGGAATTGGAACAGCGCTGAGCCGCTGATCCGATGGAGGTGGAGGGGAGGACCGTAGAGCAAGGAGTCACTGGTGACGAGGTACTCGCGGCGGAGGCGCTTCGGGAGGAGCTCGCTCCGGTCGTCTCAGGCTGCAAAACACAAGGAGGAGGAGGGGGGTCGCATCAGAAGCTCCTTGCGGTCACGAATCGGGTGAAGGAAGAGGCAGACGAGGCCCTCACCTTGCGAATGCCGGTGGCCTGAGGCGGCGGCGCTCGGCTCGATCCCGAGCATAGGGGCTTCGGGAGCTCGCTAGGGTGGTTTGGGCGTGCAATTAGGAGTGGGAGAGGAGCAGCAGAGGGAGAGAGGGGTCTCGGGGTGCCTTTTTATAGGCGGCCCGCGGTCCACCGAGCTCGGTGTGCCGGCGAGCTCGGGGCCGAGGCCAGAGGCCACGGGACGGGGAGCTAGTGGGTCTGCGGTCCACCTGGGGCTCATCCACGACCAGAGGGAGCAAGAGGGGAGGCGGGAGCCTGCGCGTGTGAGGCCCGCGGTTGGCCGAAAGGGGTAGCCGCGGCGCGCGTGTGGAGAGCCGTTGCAGGGAGAGAGAGAGAGGAGGGGGATAGGGGCGTGGCGTGTTGCGGATGTCGAGGTGCATCGACTGGCGCGAGGGGGAGCTTGAGGTGGTCGGGTATGGGCAGTAGAGTGAGGTCAACCCTCTGGAGCGCGACTTTGGCCGACATGATGACCTCTTTGGCGCGCTCTGGCGCGCCCACTAGTGTCAAGGAGCTGCAGGAGGGAGTATTTTACCGGGAAAGCACCTTGGATGCTCTGGGTGCTAGATAGGAGAGAGGGGAGGATGAGAAAGACGGAGAAAATGGCTGTCTATAGAGGGAAATGGGATTTTCCCCCATGCAATCATGGACTTGGGCGCCAAGAATCTTACTGGAGGTGTGGAGGGGGTGTACTAAGCTGTGGTAAAAATTTGTGCTCAAGGAGAACAAGGGAAGGGGCTCAATAATTGATTCTTGGATTCTGCCTGAAGGTGTTTGATCAGTGTTTGGGCAAGCAAATGGAGTTTTCTTGCCATTCGAATTAACAGGGTGATAACGTAGGTAAAATTAGAGTGGATCACCAAGTTTGAGCCCATTTGAATAAAGTTCACAATGTAACTTGGTAAAACCCCAGAAATAAACAGAGTCGGATTTTTGTAGATCTAGGCATGCATTTCACTTCCCCCAATTCCACCACTTGGTGTGGTATCATCATTTGGAGTTTAGCACCTGCCCACAAAGTTTGGTGTCAATAGGGCAAACTTCACAATGTAAAGTTGTTCAAACTTGACTCTGGACAGGAATGGTTTTGTAATATTTTGGTGAAGCAAATCAATTGGGATTGAGATGAAATTTTTCAAGATTATCACATATAGCATGTGTGTCTTGCTGGAATTTTCCTAGAATTTATTGAGAATATTTCGTATAGAAATATTTCCAAATCTTGATTTAAGCAGAAAGGGTTTTGAGGGGTTTTGCCCATTTTTTTTAACATGACCATGTGTTGAAACTCATATATATGGAAAATATATGTCCACTGAGTTTCCCTAAATTTTCTCAAATATTTTTAAAGCATTTAAATAATTTTCCCCTCTGAAATACCATTTCTGGCCTTAGGAAAAAGCCTTTAAATAAAATAGTAAAATAATCTTTAAAATTAATATTTGGTGGTTTTGGGAAGTATTATATATAGTGGGTTTCAAATAAAGCCTTTGATGAAAAAGGATCCACCCAATTTGAGGACTTGTAGTGCAAACCTCAATTCAGGGATTTTTGAAAACCTAGTTTGAATAAATCCTTTTTGGCCAAAATTAATTTTGATAAAAATAGTTTTAGGTACTATACACATGGTATGATCATTGGGCAAGAAGTTTGGATCAAGGGAGATAAATGTGGAGAGGAGTAGAACCTAAGATTGCCATACTCAAACAACCAAGCAAGCAACAAGCAACAATTCAAACAAGCTCATGCACTGAAAAAGTTTTAATTGGTTCCAAATTTTGTAAATCCAAGCATAGCAAAGTGATACAACACAGGGTGTGACAAATGTGAAGAGTCCTAGTTTGTCTTCTCTAAAGATTTGGGGTTGTCAAGCATTTGTCAAATGACTCATGTCGGACAAGCTTACACCCTAGTCGGATAAATGCATATTCATGGGATATCCGAGGGAAACCTTGGGATACAACTTCTACAACCGAGAAGAGAACAAAGTGTTTGTTGCTCAGAACGGGTTTTCCTAGAGAAAACATTTCTTAGTCGGGAAGCCAGTGGGAGAATTGTGCGACTCGAAGAAATTTGAGAGCCACTCGGGGACGACTCGGCTGGTGATGAGATCATACCGGAATTGGTCAGGGAACTTGTAGTGGAATCGACACAGGAGCCACGAAGGTTGGAAAGATTGCGTAGAGTGCGCGATGTGTTGTTGCTAGAAAGCGACGAGCCGGCCACGTATGTGGAAGCGATGGTGAGCCCAGATTCCGAGGCATGGCTGGACGCCATGAGATCCGAGTTAAAGTCCATGGATGATAATCAAGTCTGGGACTTGGTTGATCCGCCACCTGGCGTAATTGCCATTGGTTGCAAATGGTTCTTTAAGAAGAAAACCGATGAGGATGGAAATGTTTAGATCCACAAAGCTCGGCTTGTCGCAAAAGGTTATGGACAAGTTCAAGGAATTGACTACGACGAGACCTACTCGCCGGTAGTGATGCTAAAATCGGTGAGGATCATACTAGGTATAGCTGCATATTTCGATTATGAGATATGACAGATGGATGTCAAAACGGCTTTCCTTCATGGAAATTTAAAGGAGGATGTATACATGATACAACCTGAAGGTTTTGTCGATCCAAATAATGCTAGTAAAATATGCAAGATGAAGAGATCCATTTATGCATTGAAGCAAGCAGCTCGGAGTTGGAACATTCGTTTTGATGAAGTCATCGTAGACCTTGGTTTCATCAAGAACGAAGAGGACTATTGTTTATACAAGAAGTCTAGTGGGATCTCGGTAGTATTTTGATCCTGTATGTGGATGACATACTGCTGATCGGAAATGATGTTTCGATGTTGAACTCAGTCAAGGAATCATTGAATGGCAAGTTTTTAATGAAAGACCTTGGAGAAGCAGTGTACATTTTAGGCATCAAGATCTATAGAGATAGATCGAGAAGGCTGCTCGGCTTAAGCCAGAGCACGTACATAGACAAAGTGTTGAAGCGGTTCAACACGAGTGAGGCTAAGAAAGGGTTCTTGCCCATCTCACATGGTATAAGGCTAAGCAAGACTCAGATTCCTACGACTTCTGATGAGCGAAACCGGATGAGTTGGATTCTGTATGCTTCGGCAATAGGATCCATCATGTATGCCATGCTATGTACTCGGCCTGATGTTGCCTATGCAATAAGCTTAACAAGCAGATACCAGGACGACCTAGGTGAGAGTCACTGGGCAGCGGTTAAAACTATCCTGAAGTACCTGAAAAGGACTAAAGAGATGTTCCTAGTTTATGGAGGTGAGGAGGAGCTATGTGTAAAGGGTTACGCTGATGCTAGTTTCCAAACCGACAGGGAAGATTGTCGATCGCAAACTGGATTCGTGTATGTCATGAATGGAGGAGCAGTGAGCTGGACGAGTTCTGTCGTGGTTTTGTCACGGCAAGATGTCCTCGTTGAGAGAACTTAGGTGTGAGGCCATCACAACTATGTGGTAGCTTGAGAGGGGTTGGTCGGAATCGAGAGACGTGGGTTTACCCAGGTTCGGCCCCTCCGATGGAGGTAAAAGCCTATGTCCTGCTTTGTGTTTATATTGATGATGATGACGATCTCGGTTACAAGGGTGCGGAGTCGCTACCTCTAATCTCGAGAACCTCTAATCTGACTATCTCTAATGACCTGTTTGTCTAAGACCTGTCTATGGAGACGTCTAAAAACTTGACCCTCTTGGGGTGACCCGCCCCTCCTTATATAAGTTGAAAAGGCGGTTTACATGTAGAGTCTAAGTCGGATTGAGACTTAACTTATTATGACTTCCCATAGCGGGCTTCTCTTCATGGGCTTCTGAGTCCCGGGCTTCTTATCTCAGACGGGCGGCTTACAACTGTGTAAGCTTAACCGGGCGGCTTACAACCGGGCAGCTTAACCGGGCGGCTTACAACCGGGCAGCTTACAACCGGGCAGCTTAACCGGGCGGCTTACAACCGGGCAGCTTAACCGGGCGGCTTACAACCGGGGCTTATCTTCAAGACTCATCTTCAGGGACTCGTCTCCGGTACTTAACTGTCTGCTGGGTCATAACTGTCTGCCGGGTCATAACTGTGTGCCGGGTTATAACTGTGTGCCGGGTTAACTGTCTGCCGGGTTAACTGTCTGCCGGCTTATAACTGTCTCCGGGTCATACCACGGGGTATATCCCCGACATTAGCCCCCAGGTTAGCTTGAATTTATTCATGGTAACCTCCTGAAATAAGAATATGTAAAAGGACCGGTTCACTCAAAAATACCAGTTGACCAGCTCCTGAAAACTCTGAAACTCTGTCATATCAATACACTGACGCTGGCTCCTGTAGCCCCCAAGTCTTAAGAGGGGAAACGTAGTGATAGCCTTAAGACTTGCTTCAACATAGTGCAAACCTAGAGAAATCCAGAATGTTTATCTGAGTCACCAGTCATAAGTTGAATGTTCCACATATGTAGCCCCCAAGTACCGGGTTGTGTTGCCTGCAGCAATCTGGGACTTGTAAATGTCTTATGCTCAGAAAACTTCAGCCAGTGTAGCCCCCAAGGGCCGGGTCATTATGCAATAATGAGCAGGAACTTGTTGTAGATCTGATCATATAGACTTGAGGAGCAATGTGTAGCCCCCAAGGGACGGCTTAGTAAGACAATACTGGGCTGGGACTTAGAAAAAGATATAGAGGCCGGCTCATCTCCTTGAGATAACAGGGTCTGTTGACAATGTAATGACTTGAAAAACAGCTTGCATTAGCCCCCAAGTGCCGTGGTGCGGGCTTGCAGTGACATGGGACTTGCATACTTGATATAAACAGGACTTGAATAATGTAGCCCCCAAGTGCCGGGTTGCATGCCTGCGGCGACTCGGGACTATTCCTTCCATTGCAGAATAAAATCTTATCCACTCTCCAGATGATGTTGCTAAAAGCCTTGCATATCAATGTTGAACCATGCTCCTTGCTGTAAGCTGGTATTTCCTGGACGAAGGAATTATAGCCATTACTCGGAAAGGGCTTTGAAAACCTCAGTCATCCAATGCTGGTTATGACAACCATAATGAAAAATCCAGCCATGTTGGATATTTAAGATTTGAATAATATAACCCGGTTTGAAAAAACCAGGTTCCTGCAATATAAACCAGGATATCCTTGCATATATGATGCACGGTAAGATGATGCAATGATGATGCCATGTATGATGCAATGTATGATGTTCTTCCTTTTTTGTTTAAAAAGCTCATATGATGGTTCTTCTGGGTGGACTCACTGCTTGAACTCATACCAGTGCAGGGTCTCTAGCGAGAGTGGCCGTCAACTCCTTTGAGCGGCTCAGGGTCTCTAGGCGAGATTAACTGATAAGAGCGCAATGAACCAGAAAGAGACACATACGATGGTTCTTCTAGGGGGACTCACTGCTTGAACTCACTGTTAAGAGCGCAACGAACCAGAAAGAGACACAGACACTGGTTCCTCTGGGGGGACTCGCTGCTTGAACTCATAGCAGTACAGGGTCTCCAGCGAGATTGACTGCTAAGAGCGTAGCGAACCAGAAGGAGACACAGCAAGGCATGAGTATCCCTAGGGCCCATAACTACCTCTCACGGAGAGTTGCCAGCTGATGGGGGAGTTTATCCTCGCTTTCTGTAAGCCGGCCCTCACGTGACAAGAGCCGCCGGTTTAACCTTGACCAGTACAGGGTCTCTAGTGAGAGTGACTATCAAATACTTTGAACAGCTCAGGGTCTCTAATCGAGATTAACTGGTAAGAGTTTGGCGGGTCACCTGGCGGAGCAGCAACAGTATACAGGCAGGTTTAACTCCAACTTGCGGTGGCTGAAGAGCCGATCAAGAGGGTGTGTAAGCTAAACCCGGTGGGTTGGAAGCCCCCAAATGACCTTGTTGACGGAGTCAACTTTTTGGGTATACCACCCGGCCTTACGGTGGCTGAAGAGCCGATCAAGAGGGTGTGTAAGCTAAACCTGGCGGTTTGGAAGCCCCCAAATGACCTTGTCGACGGAGTCAACTTTTTGCACCATCTTGTAAGTCGCCATCTTGCATGAAGAAACGGCAGAAGCTTCCAAGTGACTTTATAACGACCCAATGAATCAGGGCACCCATGTTTGAACGGTGCATCATGGAGGCTCGTCCTCTTAATTTTCTGAAACGCGAACTTTGCGAGAGATAGACTCCTTTTGAACCGGACGTTGAGCCGGATATTGAGAGCCCCGAACTTTGTTAGAGATAGACTTCTCTTGAACCGGATTTTGAACCGGAAATTTTCACCAATTGTGGTAATAGTCAATTCTGCCGAGTCATGTCGGTGCAGCCCCCGAGTCTTAAGTCGACTCGAGGAGTTGGCTTGAGATTCTTCATACTTGGCTGTGGCACAACCAGGCATATAGTTGACAGCGGAAACGCTGGAATGTGTTGAAGCTGAAGGTGAGATGGCGAGTTGATGATCTTCGCGACATTCATTGTATATCCTTTGCATTGAGAACGCGTTGTGAATCCGTGGAAGGTTGACCTTGACCGTGGCGGGTTATAAATGATCCCGTATGAGTTGTGTCAGTAACCCGGTCGATGGTTCGTCCCGGCTGGTTGTTGAAGTTAACCAAACCACAGTTGGGCGACTTGTGCGCCTGTCCGTTTGGGCGGCTCGTACAGGCGAGCACCGCACTGATGCGTTGATGTAGATCAGACTGCGGGCGGCGTCTTGTGCGCGTCCGTTGGGCGGCTCGTACGGGCGAGCACCGCACCGATATGTTGATGTAGATCAGACTGTGGGCGGCGTCTTGCGTACGTCCGTTGGGCGGCTCGTACAGGCGAGCACCGCACCGATGTGTTGATGTAGACGTAGAAGTCAATCACGGCATTGTAAGCCGGTGCGATCACGAGAGACGGCCGCGACGTTGTAAGCCGGTGCAGATGCTTGAGATGGCCGCGGCGTTCTAAGCCGGTGCGCGATTCCGTTGAGTAATGCGACACGGACGACCACCTGTGCAAAATGATGTCGGCACGCCTCCATCTCCGCGGTATACTACCATTTTGGCAATGGATAACTGTCCTGTGTAAAACATATGACAAAAACAGATTAATTTGTTCTTTAAAGAAATTAATGTATACCGAAAAAATAAATGGAATAGATAGCACCTGATTTTTGTTGTCGAATAAATATGGGTACTAGCGTGGGATAACGCTGATCATATTTCGATGAAAAAGATAGCCTATATCCCCACACTTTTTTTTATTTTTTGGCAGCCGGCCCATTTCTCTCTCTCCATCCTTTTCTTTTTCAGTCCTTTTTCTTACACGGACAAACAGCTCAGGGGAGGGGGAGAGAGTCAACCAACGCAGAGCCGGCGGTCGGAGCGTGGGGGCGGGCTCGGGATGAGCGGCGGCTGGGAGGCATCGGCCTGCTGCGGCGGCTCAGCCACGACGAAGGCGGGGCATGGCTAGGGCAGCTCGAAGGTGCCGATGGTCGGCGGCGGCTCTGCCATGACGAAGGCGAAGCGCGGCTCGAAGGTGTCGGCGGCGGCTCTGCCACGACGAAGGCGAAGCGCGGCTCGAAGGTGCCGGCGGTCGGCGGCGGCTCTGCCCAGACGAAGGCGAAGCGCGGCTCGGAGGCGGCGGCGCGCAGCGTCTCTGCCACGCTGAAGGCGGGACGCGGAGGCGGGGGTAGGCAAGGGTGGCGGCGAGGGTTGAGCAGCGGGAGGTAGCTCAGGGCCGGTCGTGCAGCAGCAGCAGCGGACACGAGGTTGCGGCGAGGCGAACCATGGCGAGAGCTCAGATGCGAGCGGCGGCACAGGCGGCTCGCGGTGGAGCAGCGGGGGCAGACTGAGCACAGTAGGTGGCTCAGTGATGGAGGCGAGGCGCAATGGCGACTCACGGCGGAGGCAAGGCGAGGCCGTAGCTGCGTTGAGGCGAGCGAGGCGGGGCGCAGCGAGGCCGCGACGGCTCGGACGCGAGGCGACGGCGGCTGGTGCCGCGGCGGCTCAATGTGCGGTGAAGCGATGGCGGCTTCGAACGCGAGGCAAGGTGGAGGTTGACCGGCTCAGACGCGCAGAGGGCCGGCCGGGCGCGAGGAGCGGCGAGCCGGCGGGCTCGCGATGTGCGGCGACTCAAACGGTACGGGCGCGCGGCATGCAGCCGCGAGCCGCGGGGTGGAGAAGAGACTCGGCCGGCCAGAGGTGGGCGAGCGGGTCGCGGCAACGGCTGGCCGGCTCGGCGAGCGTCAGAAGCAAAGGTGCAGTGAAACCGGCGGAACCGCACGTTGGAGGCGATTTGCAGTAGAAGTGATTCGGCGGATTGAAGGCGGGGCCGCGACGGTTTGAGAAAAAAGGCGAGGCTGCTATAGCCGGCGGTTGCGGCGAGCTAGTGTTGGGGTGCGGCAGCGACCAACGGGCACGCTGAGCCGGCGGGAGCTGCGACTTGAGGCGAAGCAAGGCGGACGGGGCGAGACCACAGCGGATGCAAGCGGTCGAGGCCACGGCGTCGGGGCAAAAGTCACCGGCAGAGGTAAGCGCAGCAGGGACGGGGCGAGGTGGGGGAGGCCGGCTCAAAGGTGCGGGAGAACCGGCCGGGCGGTTCAACGGCGGCGGCTCAACGCACGGCGGAGACCGATGAGGCTGTGAAAGCGGCTTGGCGCGACTGGCGGGATGTGGGGGGGCCCGTGGGCATGCGGAGGAGCGGGCGACTTGACGGAAAACGGCGGCCGCTCGGGGCCGACTCAACGGAGACCGGCGGAGGAGGCGAGCCGACGACGGCGGAGGCATGGTGGCAGAGGGGAGCATCTGGCTCGGAGCGAGGCTCGGTGGGTCAACGAGGCGGGTCGACGGAGGAGTCCGAGCTCGTGGACAATCCGCTCCCTGGTCGTGGCCCTCTTTCTTTCTTTTTTCTTCTTCTCCCTTTTTTTTGGAGCGATGCTTTGATCCATGTGACGTATTGCTAGTAATCAATTTCCTTACTAATCTTCAAAAACAGTGTCTGATCCAGAGTCTGATTTGATAGCTCGATTGGGACTTGGCCTTGTACGTTTTGATGATTTGCACCCATCGGACTCGGTGATCCAACGCTGAACGAAACGGCGACTCTAACCATGCTGGTTTTTGGCGAGTTACAGATCGAGACTTGATATGCCGGTGAAACAGGATATAGCGGAAAGCGATTGTGTTGGCGACTTGTGACTTGACCGCTTGCTCAGACGAACGGTAGTTGACTTTTCTTGAACTCAATCTCGTACTGCCAGCTCCAAAGTTAGACCTCCTTACCGGCTCTGCCCAAGGTTGTCCAACTCCAAGTTATTCTGCGTGACTGTGCCAGCTCTTCTTCATCCAACCAAATCGTGAGCTTCTCGATCCCTGAAGAATTCCTTCCACCACCGTGTGCTGGCCCCACGGTGGGCTCCAACTGTCGTGGTTTTGTCACGGCAAGATGTCCTCGTTGAGAGAACTCAGGTGTGAGGCCATCACAACTATGTGGTAGCTTGAGAGGGGTTGGTCGGAATCGAGAGACGCGGCTTTATTCAGGTTCGGCCCCTCCGATGGAGGTAAAAGCCTACGTCCTGCTTTGTGTCTATATTGATGATGATGACGATCTCGGTTACAAGGGTGCGGAGTCGCTACCTCTAATCTCGAGAACCTCTAATCTGACTATCTCTAATGACCTGTCTGTCTAAGACCTGTCTCTGGAGACGTCTAAAAACTTGACCCTCTTGGGGTGACCCGCCCCTCCTTATATAAGTTGAAAGGGCGGTTTACATGTAGAGTCTAAGTCGGATTGAGACTTAACTTATTATGACTTCCCATCGCGGGCTTCTCTTCATGGGCTTCTGAGTCCCGGGCTTCTTATCTCAGACGGGCGGCTTACAACTGTGTAAGCTTAACCGGGCGGCTTACAACCGGGCAGCTTAACCGGGCGGCTTACAACCGGGCAGCTTACAACCGGGCAGCTTACAACCGGGCAGCTTAACCGGGCGGCTTACAACCGGGCAGCTTAACCGGGTGGCTTACAACCGGGGCTTATCTTCAAGACTCATCTTCAGGGACTCATCTCCGGGACTTAACTGTCTGCTGGGTCATAACTGTCTGACGGGTCATAACTGTCTGCCGGGTCATAACTGTCTGCCGGGTTATAACTGTCTGCCAGGTTAACTGTCTGCCAGGTTAACTTTCTGCCGGGTTAACTATCTGCCGGGTTAACTGTCTGCCGGGTTAGCTGTCTGCCGGGTTAACTGTCTGCCGGCTTATAACTGTCTCCAGGTCAAGATCTATAGAGATAGATCGAGAAGGCTGCTCGGCTTAAGCCAGAGCACATACATAGACAAAGTGTTGAAGCGGTTCAACACGAGTGAGGCTAAGGAAGGGTTCTTGCCCATCTCACATGGTATAAGGCTAAGCAAGACTCAGATTCCTACGACTTCTGATGAGCGAAACCGGATGAGTTGGATTCCTTATGGTTCGGCAATAGGATCCATCATGTATGCCATGCTATGTACTCGGCCTGATGTTGCCTATGCAATAAGCTTAACAAGCAGATACCAGGACGACCCAGGTGAGAGTCACTGGGCAGCGGTTAAAACTATCCTGAAGTACCTTAAAAGGACTAAAGAGATGTTCCTAGTTTATGGAGCTGAGGAGGAGCTATGTGTAAAGGGTTACGCTGATGCTAGTTTCCAAACCGACAGGGAAGATTGTCGATCGCAAACTGGATTCGTGTATGTCATGAATGGAGGAGCAGTGAGCTGGACGAGTTCCAAGAAAGATACGGTGGCCGACTCCACAACAGAGGCCGAATACATTGCGGCTTGTGAAGCCGCAAAGGAAGGTGTTTGGATTCGGAAGTTCTATGAAGATCTTGGTGTGTTCCCGGGCCGGGCAAAACCGTTGGACCTTTATTGCGACAATTCAGGTGCCATCGTACATGCCAAGGAGCTGAGACAACACCACAAGACCAGGCACATAGACCGAAAGTATCACCTGATATGAAAGCTCGTAAAGAATGGTGATACTAATTTATGGAAGATTCACAAGGATGAAAATGTTGCAGATCCGTTGACTAAGCCACTTCCACAACCCAAGCATGATGATCACGTTAGAGCTATGGGATGTCTATGTGATTGCTCTAGTGCAAGTGGGAGACTGTTGGAGATATGCCCTAGAGGCAATCATGTATGATGATATTTCCTATGTGTTTATGAATAAAGATAGTCCTTGGACATTATCAATGATGTGTATTAACAAGTACGTGACTTGTTTGTGAGACGATGCATTGTATGATGACTGTCCTAAATGGTTCCTAGTCGAAAGGGCTGTGTGGATGCATAGCCAGTTAGACTAGCATATGACACGGTGGATGGTCCGGTCTCACTGACCATGTAGCATTGGATGCTAGCTGGATAATATGGACTCAGAAAGATCTGTCCGGATTCGACGTAGTCGGATCCGAGTCGAGATAAGCTCTGAGTTGGACAGACCAAACTATGAGACGCAGGGATAGGTCATCTGTGAGTCTCTAGCTCAACATACGTTCTGTGTCCTAAGACCTGAGCTGGTGCATGTACTCGGGATGGTGACAGACTTGCTTTGGGCCGACCAAACGCTACTCCGTGACAGGGTCGTTATAAAGGTAGATTTCGGGCTTGTCCAGACCCATGTCGCGAGACATGGTCGAGCAAGATGGGAGTTCCCCCTCCGATTAGGAGAGATATACTCTGGGCCCCTCGGGTGATCCGACCTGGATAAGCATGGCCATGCGATGAGGATTATGAGATAATCCGAAGTGTTTGTCGGGTTCACCGGAACGAGAAAGAGGTCGTGCTGCACAAGGATGACCATGTCGCCTTGAGCATGACAACATATATCGTGTGACAAAGGGAACAGAAGTGTGATGTACAGGTTTGCCTAACCAGCTTCATCAGACACTTGGAGTCGGCATGCTTTGCTAGAGGCCGCTACCGACTAGTCGAGTCGGATGTGCTCTGACTCGCGACCAAGTGAACGAGAACCTAAGGGGTCGCGTGCTTAAGGGAAGGAACTACACGTGGGCTTTAGGATCCATGTGAGGCCCAAGAGTTGAGCCCACGCCGGATGCCTATATATAGCGGAGGTGCGGCACACCCATCTGGTTGATCGCTTCGGCGCCGTCATTAGGGCTTTGCATGTGTTGCAACTAGCCACCTCCACTTGCCGCTGCCGACTGCGTGATCGGACCTAGCAGTCCGCCGCACGGTGTTCCTCCTGCACGCGCGGATACCGTTAGAGGTGGTGCACTTGTGCTGCTCCGGTGAACCTGTACGTGGGATCCGGCGACCGGCTGCACAAGAGAGATCAGATCGGCTATTCGAGGGAGATCGGACGAGGAGGAGACGGACCACGCGAACGCGCTGCCCCAACTCTACTTCCGCTGCACGGCACTGTGCATCTAGTGGCTACGAACTGTGATCCATCTCCGTAGCATGTTCTTGGATGTTCTGCGCGTAGGAAAATTTTAATTTGCATGCAATGCACCTACGGTAGAACCCAACAGTCCTTAGGACAGGAAGCATGAACTCGGGGTGGTGGAGCTGGAACTCTTGGCTGCCTGGGCGGTGGAGAAGGCAGACGAGGTGCAACATAGGACGACCTTGGAGCAGGAGCAGGAGCATGGTACATGTTGTGGGGAATTCATATCTTCCATTTCTGTGATGATGAGCCCGAAGATGGGCCCACGTCACGGTTGCGCTTGCTGCCGTCCTTGTATTCTTACAAAACAGTCTCAACCTGGATGGCCTTGTTCACCAAGGTGGCAAAGTTAGCATAATCCTGAACAAGGAGCGCGAGCTTGATATCAGGGTGATGTCCTTCACAAAACTTATCCTATCTGCGAGCATCAATAGCGATATCCTCTTTAGCATAGCAGGACAAGCCAAGGAACTCCCGCTGATAGGCATCCACAGTCTTGTTGCCCTGGGTGAGGTTGTGGAACTCTCGCTTCTTCCTGTCCATGATTCCCTAAGGAATGTATCGTAGATACGTCTCCGTCGTATCTACTTTTCCTAACGCTTTTGCTATTGTTTTGGACTCTAATTTGCATGATTTGAATGAAACTAACCCGGACTGATGCTTTTTTCAGCAGAACTACCATGGTGTTGTTTTTGTGCAGAAATAAAAATTATTGGAATTGGACGAAACTTTTTGGAGAATTATTTTACAATAAATAAAAAATACTGGAGCCAAGAACAACCGGAGGGGGTGCTCTGGCTGGGCACGATACACCAGGGTGCGCCACCCCCTCCAGGCGTGCCCTGGTGGGTTGTGGTCACTTCGTGGCCCCCCTGACCCTAATTCCAGCACTATAAATTGCTATTTTTGGAGAAAAAATAGGATAGGAAGTTTTATCGCGTTTCACGAGACGGAGCCGCCGCCACCTCCTGTTCTTCATCGGGAGGCCAGATCTGGGGTCCGTTTGGGGCTCCGGAGAGGGGAATCTTCGGTCTTCGTCATCGCCAACCCTCCTTCATCACCAATTCCATGATGCTCTATAACAGCCCGGAACCGACGCTCCAGAAGATTTCCCTTTCATTATGTTGTCACCGTGTGATTCGTTTGGTTGTCGCACTCATCATTGCATCATTAGCATCATCGGCATAGCATCGACACTTCGTTGTCATAATTTTTTCAAAACTTGCACCCGTTAGTAGTTGTCTGTTTTCTCCATTCTCGTCGACGATAGTTTCGAGGCCAACCACACACGCACGCGCCCACGGCATCGATAAAATATTGTTTTTAAAAGTGCGCGAAAATATTCTCAGCTTGGGTCGAAACTTGGCATGCGGTCTTGTTATATTGTAGGTAGACAACCTACCAAATTTCGTCGCAATCAGAGTCCGTTTGATACCCGAACGGTCGATTGTAGCGGCTTCGTCATCGGATAAATCGTCAGACGTTTTCGGAGTTTTAAAAACTCTGTGCCGGGCCACATTCTCTCTCTCTCATCTCAGCCCAACCCCTCTCCACACAGCCCACAGCCCACCAAACCTTGCCCCTCCGATCCGTCCGTCCGACCGCGATCGGCCTGAAAACACCTAAACCTAACCCCCTGCTATAAATAGGAGCCTCCCTTGCCAAAAATGGCTACCCCCTCTTCCACCTCACAATCCGTGCCCTCCACCTCGCAGCCGCAGCCGCCCACCTCAGAATCCGCGCCGGACCCGTCCACCACCGCCACTTGGCGCCGCCGCAGCCACCTTCCCGACCAACCGGCGCTTGCCACGTCGGCCCCAGCCTCCCCTCTCTGCCCGTGGCCCGCTAAGGCCCATCGCCAGCCCGCCTCGGGCCGAAACGGGCCTGAGCCGGCCGCGTGCGTCGCCGCCTCCGCCTTCGTCCCGATCTGGGAGGAGAGGAGCTCCTCCCTGATCCAGCGCGCCCTCACTCGCCAACCGGGCCTCGTGTCCATGGACCTCGCCGCCGCTCTGGCAGAGCTCGCCAGAGCCGAGCCCCGTCGCCTGTGACCTCCTCCGCGAGCGCGCCCTGCCATGGACCCCGCCTCCTCAAGCCCTCGCCATGATCTGCTGCTGCCATGGCCTCCCCGCTCGCGTTCATCTCTTCATCCGCTGCCGCTGTAGGCCTCCGCCGGCCAGATCCGGCTCCTCATGGCCGGATCCACGCACCTCCGCTCCGTTCCCGGCCTCTGCCGGAGCACCAAGCCGTCGCTCCGACCCGGTAGCCTCTGCAGTGTCCGCCGCCGCCATGGACGCCTCGCTCGGGAGGACGATCCAGCGCCCGCGCCTCGAGCCTCTCTGGGCCCGTGACCGCACCAGCCCGAGGCCCAGCTGCACCGCCGGCCTCCTCTCCTACCTGGGCCGAGCCCATGGGTGAGCACCCCAACCCGGCTATCCCTCGCATTGTGCATCATTTTGATATTGTGCTCTCGCGTCTGTTGGCCCAACATCTTTAGAATCGGCCCGTGCGTTGTTTTTCTATCAAGCGCCCATTAGATTCGGCCCGTTCAATTTTTTCCGTCCAGCGAATTTCTCATTTATCCAGAGATTACTGATTTTACGGAAAAGTCCTCCTTGTTCATGCATATAATAAATAATTAACCGTGCATCGGATCAAAATATTTTGTATATGAAAAATGTGTAGAATTTCGTGTAGATTCACAATATCCCACTTTCACCCATGTTAAAAATGTTTAACATGCCATTTTCGGTGAATTGGCATAATTGTTAGGATTTGCATTGCGCATCAATATTTAAGCGTGCATCCGAATTAAACAAACCTAATATGTAAAATGTGTAGCATTGTTATATGCCTTTTTCATGCATGCTAAAAATATTTGATGTGTGGGTTGCATTTATTTTGCATACATAACTTGCTAAAACGATTATGTCCTAAACTCGCATAAATGTTGTGGCATTTTTTTTTATTATAAGAACCCACATATTATATATGTTTTCGGGGTAGAAAAATCCATAGAATTTATCTGTGCAATTAGTTTTGTCATGTCAGCATTTTTTGTGTGCATGTTATTTTGCTATGATGCCCTTTTGTTATTTTTGTGTGATTTAATCCATGCATGATATGAATTGTTGTTGAATATGAAATATGCCCTTGGACATGTGTGTTAGGCCCTGGTATTTTTGGTTGCTATAGAAATCCATGTGTAGGTGTTATTTTCTTGTTGCCAACATGCTATAAAATACTGCAGTTTTGAGGGTCCAAAATAATTCTAAGTCTGAAATCTGTGTTATTTTGTTGCTGTGTTGTCATGTGATTTGCTATTGATCTAGGATTCTTTTGTGGTTGCTCCCAAGGAGTCTTTTGTTAAGCATGTTGTTGTCTACCAGGTTGTGTCTTTTGATGCCATGTATAGGATTTGCATCATAATCATATTCATTGCCCAATATGCCAATCTGTTAAAAAACTGCTGCTCTTATCTAGTCTAATTGTCACCAAGTCTGAGAATCTGTTTTCTTCATAATGCCATGTTGTGATGATGCTAGCAATGATTCTATGCATAATTAGACCTCGACACCATGGAATGATTTGTAGTGCATCATGTCTACTACCATTCTGTCAAGTTTCATGCCAATATATGACCTGTAGCATATAGTTTTACTGCTGCCAATATGCCTTCGTAAAAATCTGCTATGCTAAAACCTGTTATTTTCACTAAGTCCTAAACTGTTATATTTTATTGCATGTTGTGAGCTTCCTACCATGTGATCCATGACTCTTTTGAGTATGATATGTGAAGATGAAATGAAGTGTGTGTCATATGCTACTGCCCCATGCTTAGTTTGTGCATATTAGGATCTCGGGGCTTGTTGTTTTCATGTGTGCAATATGCCATGTTGCTGTTTTGGGCAGATTTCAAATAAAACTTGTGTTGGTTGTTGTGGTTGAACCGTAGCTCCGTTTTGAACATGTTGCATATGAAACTTGCTTAAAATCTCATGTAGTTTCATAATATCTTGCTGCATCCATGATTTGAGTTGATTGTGGTTGTCATTTGCATGCATTTTGCATTCATGACATAATTATCTTGTGTTGGTCATATCTTTTAGACCGTAGCTCCGTTTCAAACGTTCTATATATGTAAAACGCCTAGAATGACGAGTAGAATATCATTGTGCACTTTATTTCCCTGTTTAATAAATATAAAAACCTGATTAGTTCCGATCTGGTCCAATTTCGAAATTAACATATGGGGTCATTTCGGAAATGTTATATGTTGTTTCCAACCTCATTTAACATGCCTAGATGTCTAGTTTACTTATGCTTCACCTCTTGCCATGTTTAACAACATTTAATATTGTTGAGTAGCTAAACGAGATAGACCATAAGAATTGAACGTGGAGTTTCGTCAATATTCAACTTGTTGCATATTGAGCTGCACTTAATGTGTAGGAGTTGGTTGTTGTGTTTTGCCATGTCATGCATAACATGCATCATCCTTGTTGTGCATCAGATCATGACTATGTTGTGGTGTTGATCATGTGTTGATTGTTGTTTTCGGATTGCTTCTTCTTGATAGAGTTCTGAAACCGCTTCAGAGTGTGAGGATTCGTTTGACTACGTTGGCTCGTCTTCTTCACGGATTCGTTCCTCTTCCAAGCGGGATCTCAGGCAAGATGATCTTTTCCCTGGATACCATTACTATCATTGCCATGCTAGTTGTCTCGTTTCTATCGTTGTCTCGCTACCTACCACTTGTTGTCTAGCCTCCTAAAATGACATGATAAGCCTCTAACCCCTCCACATCCCAACAAAACATTGTTTGGCTATGTTACCGCTTGCTCAGCCCTTCTTATAGCGTTGCTAGTTGCAGGTGCAATTGTCTCCATGTGCCAACATGGATATCCATTTTGTTATATCACAATATTATTGCTATTTAATTTAATGCACATATATACTTGGTAAAAGGTGAAAGGCTTGGCCTTTTGCTCGGTGTTTTGTTCCACTTTTGCCGCCCTAGTTACTTGTGTACTGGTGTTATGTTCCATACTTTGCGCTCCTAACATGCTCGGGGTTGGTATGGGGACCCCCTTGATTTTCGTTTTAGGATAAAGCTTGTCTGGCAAGGCCGAACATTGGTACTACATTTGCCTAATAACGACTAAAATTGCATAGGGACCCGCCGGCACCCGCCGATCTTTAATCAACCCCCTCGGGCCAGTGCTCCTCATGAGTGTTGGTCCAAACCTGTCAATCGCCGGTGGCCGCCAGGGGAAACTCTGTGATTGGCCTACCGGAAGTTTGGACAATCCGTCGTGTCCTGAGAACGAGATACACGGCTCCTGTCGGGATCGTCGACACGCCGGGCGGCCTTGCTGGATTTGTTTTACCTTTCTCGAACGTCTTGTGCGAGGAATTCCGAGAATACTTCGGGCTATATTGAGGTTGAGGTTTTCCAATGGAATTGCCTAGGAAATCACGGGATTCGTGGTCGAGGTTATTCCCGCGGCGTGTGGTTAGTTTGTGATGGATGAGTTGGAGCACCCCTGTAGGGTTAAATCTTTCGGAAAGCCGTGCCCGCGGTTACGTGGCAACTTGGAAACTTTGTTTAACACCCGGTCATAGAAAACTTGAAGTAAACTCTAATAAAATACACCAACCGTGTGCGTAACCGTGACTGTCTCTTCTCCTGATTTCTGAACCGAGAGAGAACACGGTCGGGTTATGTTTGTTCGTAAGTAGGTGTTCAGGATCTCTTAGAGATCATTACTAGTTCACGAACGTTTATGCGATGATCATCCCCCTTTATTCTTGTACTCATAAGTTAGCCACTCAAATAAATGCTTAGTGCTTGCTGCAGCCTCACCACTTAACCATACCTCACCCATTGAGCTTTAATAGTCTTGATACCCTTGGAAATGAGATTGCTGAGTCCCTGTGGCTCATAGATTACTACAACAACAGTTGCAGGTGCAGGTAATGCGATGATTTGACGTGAGCGCGATGCTTGTTTGATTTGGAGTTCTTCTTCTTCTTCTTCTTAATCGATCTAGGATGGGTTCCAGGCGGCTGCCTGGGATAGCAAGGATGGATGTCATTTTATCGTTTGATTTCGTCCGTAGTCGGACCCTGCTCTTCTATATGATGTTTGGATATGTTGTTGTATTGATGTGATATTGATGTAGTTTGTGGTGAGTGTAAGCCAATTCCATATACTCATCTCTTATTTACATGTACTTGTAATGATATCCATTCTTGCGAAACGACGAGATGCGCTTCTATCCCTGTCGAGGCTCTCGTGCCAAAATAAGGACATGATCGCATCTTGGGCGTTACATGCTGCCCACCGGGAGTGAGTAATTCCTTCATAGGCTCGTTGGTCGGTGAAGAGTTGGATGAGATTCATCATGTAATCGAGTGAGTTTTGGTAGGGCTTGATCCCTAGTATCCACTATGTTCTGAGATTGATGTTGCTATGACTTTGCCATGCTTAATGCTTGTCACTAGCGCCCGAGTGCCATAATTTCAGATATGAACCATTTATGTTATCACCATTATATATATGTTCTTGATCCGATCTTGCTAGTCATATGCACCTGCTATGTGTTATGATCCGCAAACCCCGGGGTGACAATAGTCGGGATACTTTCCGGTGATGACCGTAGTTTGAGGAGTTCATGTATTCACTATGTGTTAATGCTTTGTTCTGGTTCTTAATTAAAAGGCGGCCTTAATATCCCTTAGTTTTCTTATGGACCCCGCTGCCATGGGAGGGTAGGACAAAAGATGTCATGCAAGTTCTTTTCCACAAGCATGTATGACTATTTACGGAATACATGCCTACATTATATTTATGAACTGGAGCTAGTTCTGTGTCGCCCTAGGTTATGACTGTTATATGATGAATATCATCCAACGAATTCACCGATCTAGTGCCTACGAGTTTTCCACATATTGTTCTTGCTAGGTTGTTATTCCTATCGCTACTGTTCCAATTGCTACAAAACCATTGCTATCACTATTACCGTTAGTACTACTGTTACCATTGCTATTAAACTATCATATTACCGTGCTACTGATCACTTCATTGCAGATATTTAATCTCCAGGTGTGGTTGAATTGACAACTCATCTTCTAATACTTGCAAATATTCTTTGGCTCCCCTTGTGTTGAATCTATAAATTTGGGTTGAATACTATACCCTCGAAAACTGTTGCGATCCCCTATACTTGTGGGTTATCAAGACCTTTTTCTGTCGCCGTTGCCGGGGAGCGTAGCTATATTTGCTGTGTCACTTGGGATTTATGTCAATTTATCACTATGAAGAATCTGAAGGATACTAGAACCAAGATTTCCCCTCTAAGACGAGGGGAGGTAAGGAATTGCCATCTAGATCTGTACTTGATTCACCTTCGGTTATGAGTAAACTTGCAACACCACCACGTGCTATTAATCCTGATATGTCGCATGTTATTGATGATGCTACTTCTGCTATGAATGATGTTGATGATGATGCTAGTACCATGCCTGATGATAATGTGCCACTAGGTGAATTTCTTGATGAACAAATTGCTAGAGCTAAAGAGAATGAAATTACTGAAACTGATGAAATTACTGAAATTGATGAAGTCCTTGAAACTGAGAACTATGAAACACCTATTAGACCTAGCTCTCCTAGATTTGAATTGCCTAAGATACTTGAGGGTTATGTTATGGATGGAGAAGTAGCTAGAGAAATCCTTGCTTGTAAGAATAGAGATGATCTTAAGAAATTATTATGCAAGTATAAAGAAAAGACTTTGAATGCTAAAATGAAATGTGATCCTAAGTTTGCTACTTCACCTATATTTGTTACCGATAAGGATTATGAATTTTCTGTCGACGCAGATTTAATTACTTGGGTTGAATCTGATCCTTTTCATGGCTATGAAACTAAAACTGTAGTGGCACATCTTACTAAGTTGAATGATATAGCCACCCTTTTTGCTCATGATGAGAAGCTTCGCTACTACTATATTCTCAGTAAAGGGAGATGCTAAGATATGGTACAATACTCTTGCTCGTGGTTGTGTTCGTAGTCCCCAGGATATGATTTACTACTTCTCTGAAAAATATTTTCCTGCTCATAAGAAACAAGCTGCCTTACAGGAAATATTTAACTTTGTGCAAATTGAAGAAGAGAGTCTCGTACAAGCTTGGTGGAGGCTTCTCAAATTGTTTAATGTTTTGCCTGATCACCCTCTTAAGAAAAATGAAATACTTGATATCTTCTATAATGGACTAACTGATGCTTCTAGGGACTTCCTAGATAGTTGTGCTGGTTGTGTTTTTAGGGAACGAACTGTTGAACAAGCTGAGGAACTATTGAATAATATATTGAAGAATTATGATGATTGGACTCTCCCTGAACCACCACCTAAACCCACTCCGAAGAAGAGGGGTATCTTATTTCTCAATCATGAAGATATGCAGGAGGCAAAGAAATGTATGAAGGAAAAATGTATTAAAGTTGAGGATGTTAAGAATTTACCACCTATTGAAGAAATACGTGGCCTTGACACACCACCACCTCAACAGGGGGTAGAGGTAAATTCTCTATTAAAGTTCGATGAAGGTGGTATCCCTTACAATAAACATCCTAGTCAATGCTTATATGAGTTTGACAACTACATTAGGAAACAAGATCACTTCTGTCAGATTTCGGGCTCCGCAAAACCCAAAGAGGTTCGAACTCAGGGGCGTGTGCGAAGATCCCAACCAGCTTCGACCCCAAGCTCACAACTCCAAAGCCTAGCCCAATCGACTCGCTCAATCACAGGGAAGACGGCTAACACGTGGATTTACCCAGGTTCGGGCCGCTGCGAAGCGTAAAACCCTACTCATGCTCTCGGTGGATTGCCTCTCGAGGAGGTTTGTGGATGAACTAGTACAATGGTGAGCAGCCTCGCGAGGGCGCTCGGGTGGTTCTGGATCCGTCCTCCTCTACGGCGCAGCCTCCTCTCTATTTATAATGGCCCGAGTCCTCTTCCCTTATCGCACTGGCGGGAAGGGATCCCACAACAACCAAATTCAAAAGGGGACATAAGGTACATCTTATCTTGACGAAAGGTGGTCTTCGCCTGCAAAGTAGCTGGTGGCGACGCAGACGTGGGCTCGGCGATGACGTCCGTCCGGCACGGCTTGCGGTCTTGGTTTTGTTGCGCCGGAATGGAAACCTTTGGGGGATGCCTTGGGAACACGCGTACGTCCTTGCCTCGTTTGCACCAAAGAGGAAACTGTCTTCTCTGCATGCGCTGGTGCCTGTCTGGCCTGGCTTGCATCACCCCCGACCTCGCGAGGCCGGGCGCTGCATAGAGATCTCCGCCCCTTGGGAGGCAACCTGTGGAGGCCTCCTCCCTCCAGGGGCCTTGGCGTCGTCCCCCTCGCGAGGGTGGGGCTCTCGCGAGGGCCTTGTCTTGAGTGATGCCGCGCCGGGCCGTACTGGCTGTCGAAGTGGGCCACGCCCTGGGCCGCAGGCAGGCAGGTCTGGGTACCCCCATTCCCAGAACGCCGACAGCAGCCCCCGGGCCCAAGGCACGCTTGGGTTGGCTGCCAAAGGAGGCAGGCCCGAGCGCCGCGGGCCCTATTTGCTGGCAGGCCAGGCTTGACACGTGGCGCCCTTTGAGACGCGGATGCCTCCACTTCTCCATGCTACCTCGGCAACTGCCCTAGCTGACAAACAGCAAGGCGCACGCCACCGAGCCGTCATTGTTCCTCTTCGAGCCTGTTATCCGCTCCCCTCTCTCCCACGGCTCGCGCCTTCTTCGCCAAATCTTGCGCCCGCCCTGATCTGGCCGTCCGCCATGGCCCCCAAGATGAAGGGGGCGAGGTCTCGAAGGCGTCGGGGCCTTCATCGGAGCCGGAGCCTGCGTTGGGCCGATCCTTGGTGGTCAATCTTGAAGGGTTGGAGAAGGTCCGTCTGGCAGTCGCCGCCGGCTCCAACGAGTGGGGGGCGATGAGGATCTGGCCGGGCTCGCGGTTTCAGACCGACCTAGAGGCCACCAACATCCCCCTCCATCTCCATGCCCTCTTTTCAGGCTTGCTGCCGCCGTTCTCAGACTTCTTCTCCATCGTGCTCGCGCATTATCAGGTCCACGCGCTGCATCTTGACCCTGGTTCCATCGTTCTCCTTTCCGCTTTCACGTTCATGTGCGAGGCCTTTGTTGGCATTCCCCCTTCTGTGGCTCTGCTTCGCCACTTCTTCTCCCTCCAGATGAACCCCGGAAGGCATTGCTCGGGCAGCGTGTCCTTGCGAGCAGTCGACGCGACATCTGGCGGGGCCCTCGACGCCCGACTTTCCCCGAATGCCGAGGGTTTCCGGAGGCAGTGGTTGTACGTCGATGCTGCTGCGCCCAGCCCCCTGCTCCAAATCCCGGCTGCCCCTGCCGAGTCGGGCCCGGGGTGTGGGCACGAGGAGCTTGACGACCCGCAGCTCACACGGGTTTCGGCTAGGTTGGCCGACTTGAAGGAGGCGGGGGTGACGATGGCGATGGTGGTGCGGGAGTTCACCCGCCGACGAATTGCTCCTCTTCAGTGCCACTCCCGCCCGATGTGGACCTTCTCGAGCCCTCGCGAAGCCATGAGGCTCCAGGTTCCTCCTCTTCCTTCCAGCATGCTGCGTGAACTGCTCCATTGTCTGACCGGCGGGGAACCGGGCGAGCTTCCCCGAGATGGGCTCCCTCTATACAACCGCCGGGACGGGGAAGCCTTCGCCCAGCAGATGCCATGCTTCAACGAGTGGGGATTACTTCCTCAAGAGGGAGCGGGTCCCCGGGCCAATCCCCTCATGAGGACCTCGGGCCCTGAGGGTCCTGAGGCCGAGGCCCCCCGCTCGGCCGCGGAGGGGCGCCCTGTGTCACCCGTCTCTCGAGCACCTGCCACGGCCCTGCCTGGGAGTGGGGGCGACACCCCGTTGGTGACGTCGGCCGCTGCCTCCGCTACAAGGTGCCTCACGCCAGACGCCGACGAATCGTCCTCAGGCCCCCGCACTCGTCGGAAGAGGAAGGGACCTGGGGGAAGTAACAGCCTAGCGCCATGGGTGCCGATGAGGAGGAAGTGGATCGCCGTGGATGAGTAAGTGTCCGAGTCCCCTCTGTCTTCTCCTGATGTGCACCTTCTGAGTCTCTGCTCCGCAGGTCTCCTCCTGACGAAGAGAGAGATGCACCGCCACCGTCGCCCCCTGAGGCCACCGGGCCCGCGGTGGCCTTGCTCCCTGCGGGTCACGCGACCCCGCGCGGAGTGGCATTTGTGCCCGAGCTCGAGCGGCCCTTGGGAGGTCTTGAGTGCGAGTTTCCTACATTCTTCTCCATGTGCGGCGTTCAGCTTGCAGGGGCGGGGCCGAGTCCTCCGCTGCCGATCTTTCCTAAGAGCCAGGCGCCCCGTGCGTTGAGGCCTTCCTCGAGGGAAGACGCGGGTTCCCACGGGGCGCAGCTTTCATCCAGAGGGGAGGGCGAGGAGCCCCCAGCCCCCGGGCCCGCGCCGGGGGTGTGCGGCCCTTCGCATGCCTTCCCTACCGGCCCAGGGGAAGGCGAAAGCCCCGTCCGGGCGCTCGAACTCGCGTGCGGCCGCAGCGCCACACGGCGCGGTCTCCTCCAAACCGCAGCAAACGGGCTGGGCGCTTGGGAGTTGAGCTCATCGACACCGACACCTGCCTCGAAGCAGGGCGCCACCGCCTAGCGCGAGAATGGCATCGGCTTGGGGTCGCCATCAACCTCGGCCGTCTACAGCATGAGCGCGGTCACGCAGATGCCGAGGGGTCCCTTGCCGCGGTGAGGGAGGCCCGCGATCACGCCCTCGCGGAGGCCCAAGCCGCAGAAAGCCGACACAAGGCCGCGGAGAAGCGCTTGGAGGAGCTTCGAGCTTCCAATGCCGCCCTTGAAAGGCAAGTCTAGGCGCAGAACCGCGCTTGACGCCCTGGTGGTTGAGCCCCCCGCGGGCGGTGCAGGGCCGCGCATACTTGAAGACACGCTGACGTTGGAAGCGTTGGAGCAGAGTCTGGAGCACGAGAGGCTGGAGGTGCGGGAGTGCCAGGTGTCCATTGGCGAGGACTCCCTCGCCATTTGGGAGGCGAAGGTCGACGGGGAGATCAGCGACAAGGTGGCGGAGGTCCGGCGCGCCCTCACCAAGGATTATCGCACGAAGTTGAAGCTCTAGGAGTTCCGCTTCTGCAGGCGACGCGACGACCTGAAAAATGAGGCCGACGACCTCAGGAAAAGGTTAGTCCTGGCAGAGCGACGCGAGAAGGCTGCAATGGACGCCCAGGCTGCTGCCAAGGCCGAGCTGTCTTTCCTCTATAAGCAGGTAAAGGGCGTTACTTCCCTTGTGGAGAAGGCTTCGGATGAGGCGGACCGTGCTCGCGGGCTGCAGCACATGCACTCCAAGATGTTCCAGTCCCTCGAGAAGAGGGCCCACCGGGCCTTGAGCAACATCTGCGGCGAGAGCGTCTCGAGTCCACTCATCCCTGACGATGCCGGGTACCTGGGCTTCTTTACCAGGGTCGTGGAACATCTTGAGGTGGGTGCGAAGAAGATTCGCGAACTCGTGGAGGAGAGACACCGCGACCTCCTCGCACGGGCGGCTTCACGCGTCTTGAGCCATCTCCTTCGTCTCGACTCGCACTTCGACTTCGAGGCCGTGATCGCCCCCATGCCCGAAGTGGTACAAGGCGCCCTTGCCGAGTGGGTGGAGGACCATGTGGAGGACTTGATCGCGGGGTTTTCTTCTGCTGTCTGGGAGGGCCAGCTTGAGGTCGAGGAGCGCGAGTCCGGCGACGGTGGTAATGATGAGGGCGATGACGGCGGCTTGTCTCCATAGGTAGTCTTCGTGTTTACCTATCAGGGTTATGAATGTGGCCCCACGGCGATGTGAATGTATTTTGGAGAGACTTTTTCATGATGCTCCTGCGTGATGTAATAGGTATCATTGTACTCCTTTGTGCCAAGAGTCCCTGCCAATTTGGTCGAGCGTGTCGCGCGAGGGTTCGAATGCCGAGGCCTTGGCGAGCTGTGCGCGGGAACGCGCCCACCGTGTCCACCCCCCGCTCGAGGGATGCGCGAGAGAGAAAGAGAACTGGCAGCTGCCGAACTTCTTAAAGAAAGCAAGACGCAAAATGGAAAACGTTGCCAGAAGAGAATGTCCGTCCCCCCTTCCTGAAGAAAATCGCAAGAATTCCCAATTTCATTCCAAAAGGTGGCAAATTTCATTCCAAAAGGTGGCAAATTCGAATACAAAAGAAAAGGGGGGCAAAGAGCTGCCGCGTCCGGCACCTAGGCTAGTCTTCGTCTTCCCCCCAGTGCGGAGCGTAGGGCTTCCACTAGGCGTGGGCATAGTCATTGGAGGACCG
Source organism: Elymus sibiricus (assembly GCA_039707655.1). Classification (NCBI taxonomy): domain Eukaryota; kingdom Viridiplantae; phylum Streptophyta; class Magnoliopsida; order Poales; family Poaceae; genus Elymus; species Elymus sibiricus. The sequence continues at coordinate 268,693,517 of CM077673.1, read as the reverse complement.
TGTTGTCCGCCAGCGCTGAGCATGTGGCTTCCACTTGGGCGTGGGTCGGAACCCCTCCGCGTCCTCGGGGGGCTCCGGGCGTATACAGCCCACTCATTATTACGTGAGAGTGTCACGGGTTGTGCCCAGGGGCGCACAGGGGGCTCCATGCCTCCGGGACACGGAGCCCACTTCCTGCCCCCAAGCATGATGCGGCGAGGTGGGGTTGGCTCCGAACGGCCCCTCGAGCGCGGGGGGAGTCCCTGACGCTCTCCGCGGGGAGGACCCAGTTCAGAACGGGGCCTCAGGCCCCCGAGGGCCCGGAGGCGAATGTCGTAGCTGCAGTGGCGCCGCGGCTCCTCGCGCTGCGGGCGAGGCTCGGCGCAGGACCCATCCACCAAGCGCGAGGCTGGCGCCTAGGACGGTGCCCCAGTGTGCCTCACTAGGGTGCCCGGGAGCCTCGTACAGACACTCAGCCCTCTGCCCCCAGGCGGGCCGGGCCGGACCTGGGGACATGGGTGAGTACCTGATCTCCTACCGCTAGACGGGTGAGGCCTGGCCCAAAGACATGGGCGTGTGTTCCACCCTCCGTCTCTGGGCAGGCGACGCCTGCCCCAGAGACGTGGGCGTGTGTTCCACCCTCCGTCTCTAGGCAGGCGACGCCCACCCCGGAGACATGGGCATGTGTTCCACCCTCCGTCTCCGGGATGGCGACGCCTGTCCAGGAGACATGGGCGTGTGTTCCACCCTTCGTCTCCAGGCAGGGAGCGCCTGGCCTGGGGACATGGGCGTGTGTTCCAGCCTCCGTCCCCAGGCAGGTGACGCCCGGTCCGGGGACACAGGCGCCTGCACAGGGTAGCTCCCCACCAGCGGGTGTGCCTCATGAAGCTGCCAATGCCAGGCACCCTTGCAAGACCGACCCCGCCAGCCGCCCTCACGAGGCCGCTCGTGCCAGCCCCGACAAGAGCCGCTTGTGAGGTCGCGTATGCTCCTCCTATCGTCGTAGTGGCGGGCGCCGCACCCTCCGCGGCTTGGGCGTCTGCCAGCATGCTCGTCGTAGAGAGGCTCGAGCCCCCGGGCGAGGGCATAGACGAGCCGTCGGCCGCTCACTTTGGAGGCGGCGGGTGCGTTGGGAGGAGCGAGGCGGCGCCTGGCTTGGACGGCCATCGCCTCGCGCAGGTCTTCGTCCGTGCCGGAGGGGAATTCCTGCGTGCCCGACGCCCTAGGCCGCACCCCTTGTCGGCGCAGGCACGTGTCGTAACGCGCTTCCGAGGGGTATCCACGTGTCCCCAGCGCCGCGCCGGTCGGTCGGGGGGCTCCGAAGACGTGAGCCCCCAGGCCCGTCCTGTAGGGGAGCGCCAGGGCCGCGCCGGTCATGCCGACGCGCCTCGCGGTGCGGTCCAGCCAGTCGTTGTAGCGGTCGCGAGCGGTGTGGTAGCGCAGCAGTTCACGGGCCACGAGGAGCGTGACTTGCCTGCTCATCAGGTTGCGGCGAGCTTGGGGGGCGACGTCGTGGCATGGACGCAGGAGGGAGTCGGGGCGACGATGCCGCGCTGCGCGGTGGGTGAGGGCGGCAGGCCCTGGCGTCCGTCAATGGCCGGGCTGGCGATGGCGTCTGCCAACGGGGGGACAAGGCGCCGTGGGGCGCCGTGGCCCGTAGGTGTAGCCCGAGCGACGCGAGCAGCTCGGCGCTCGGCACGAGCTCGGCGACCTTTAGCCATGGGAGCGGCGAGCGGGGGCGAGGTGAAGCTTGAGGTGGAGACCCCATCACACGCCCCCTACCTGGCGCGCCAAATGTCGGATTTCGGGCTCCGCAAAACCCAAAGATGTTCGAACTCAGGGGCGTATGCGAAGATCCCAACCAGCTTCGACCCCAAGCTCACAGCTCCAAAGCCTAGTCCAATCGACTCACTCAATCACAGGGAAGAAGGCTAACATGCGGATTTACCAAGGTTCGGGCCGCTGCGAAGCGTAAAACACTACTCCTGCTCTCGGTGGATTGCCTCTCGAGGAGGTTTGTGGATGAACTGGTACAATGGTGATCAGCCTCGCGAGGGCGCTCTGGTTGTTCTGGATCCGTCCTCCTCTATGGTGCAGCCTCCTCTCTATTTATAATGTCCCAGGTCCTCTTCCCTTATCGCACTGGCGGGAAGTGATCCCACAACGGCCAAATTCGAAAGGGGACAGAAGATACATCTTGTCCTGACGAAAGGTGGTCTTCGCCTGCAAAGTTGCTGGTGGTGACGCAGAGGTGGGCTTGGCGATGACGTCCATCCGGCACGGCTTGCGGTCTTGGTTTTGTTGTGCCGGAATGGAAACCTTTGGGGGGATGCCTTGGGAACCCGCGTACGTCCTTGCCTCCTTCGCAACAAAGAGGAAACTGTCTTCTCTGCGCGCGCTGGTGCCCGTCTGGCCTGGCTTGCATCACCCCCGACCTCGCGAGGCCGGGCGCTGCATAGAGATCTCCACCCCTTGGGAGGCAACCCTTGGAGGCCTACTCCCTCCAGGGGCCTTGGCGTCGTCCCCCTTGCGAGGGTGGGGCTCTCGCGAGGGCCTTGTGTTGAGTGATGTCGCATCGGGCCATACTGGTTGGCGAAGTAGGCCACGCCTTGGGCCGCAGGCAGGCAGGTCTGGGTACCCCCGTTCCCAGAACGCCAATAACTTCAATGAAAATGTTCTTAAATAATTGAAATATAATTCTGATATGATTGCTCGCTTGAGTGACTTGTTATTTAGAATTAGTAATGATGTTAGAGGTGTAGGGAAACATGCCTCTATGGTTCAAACCCAGTTAGAACAAGTTGCTAAATCTCAAGAGAATTGCTTAATGAAATGAATAATAATATGAATGATTTTGCTGTTAGAGTAGCAACTAGAGGAGGTAAAATGACTTAGGAACAACTTTATCCTGAAGGACACCCTAGAAGAATTGAATAAGACTCTCAGAGAATTAACACTAATGCACCTAGTCCTTCTAAAAGGAAAAAGAAAAAGAAAAATGATAGGACTTTGCATACCTCTAGTGAACCTTAGATAGAAAAACCTCCTGAAGATAATGATGTCCGTATTTTTGATGCAGAAACTCAATCTGGTAATGAACATTCACCTAGTGATAATGTAAATGATAATGATTATGTTCATAAAGATACTCAACCGAACAATGATAAAGAACAAGATAATGATGTTGAAATAGAACCTGATGTTGATCTTGATAACCCACAACCTAAAAATAAACGATATGATAAAAGAGACTTTGTGGCTAGAAAACATGGTAAAGAAAGAGAGCCATGGGTTCAGAAACACATGCCTTTCCCACCTAAACCTTCTAAGAAAAAGGATGATGAAGAATTTGAACGCTTTGCTGAAATGATTAGGCCAGTCTTTTTGCGTACCCGCTTAACTAATATTTTATAGATGGCCCCTTATGCAAAATGCATGAAAGACATCATCACTAATAAAAGAAAGATATCTGAAGCTGAAATCTCCACCATGCTTGCTAATTATTCTTTTAAGGATGGAGTACCTAAAAAACTTGGAGATCCTGGAATACCAACTATACCTTGCTCCATTAAAAGAAATTATGTCAAATTTGCTTTGTGTGATTTGGGAGCTGGTGTTAGTGTTATGCCTTTCTCTTTATATAAAAGAATTGAGTTGAATAAACTCACACCTACTGAAGTATCTTTGCAAATGGCTGACAAATCAACTGCCATACCGATCGGTATTTGTGAGGATGTTCCCGTGGTTGTTGGAAATGTTACTATCTTAACAGACTTTGTTATTCTTGAGATGCCCGAGGACGACAATGATATGTCTCCGTCGTATCTACTTTTCCTCACTCTTTTGCTCTTGTTTTGGACTCTAATTAGCATGATTTGAATGAAACTATCCCGGACTGACGCTGTTTTCAGCAGAACTACCATGGTATTGTTTTTGTGCAGAAATAAAAGTTCTCGGAATTGGACGAAACATTTTGGAGATTTATTTTACAATAAATAAAAATTACTGGAGCCAAGAACCACCGGAGGGGGTGCCCTGGTTGGGCACGATACACCAGGGCGCGCCACTCCCTCTAGGCGCGCCCTGGTGGGTTGTGCCCACCTCGGGGCCCTAGTGACCCTAAGTCAGCGCTATAAAATCCTATTTTTGGAGAAAAAAAGTGAGAGAGAAAGTTTCATCGCGTTTCACGATATGGAGCCGCCACCACCTCCTGTTCTTCACCGGGAGGCCAGATCTGGAGCCCGTTTGGGGCTCCGGAGAGGGGAATCTTTGGTCTTCGTCATCATCAACCCTTCTCCATCGCCAATTCCATGATGCTCCCCCCTGGGAGGAGTAATTCCTTCGTAGGCTTGCTGGTCGGTGAAGAGTTGGATGAGATTCATCATGTAATCGAGTTAGTTTTGTTACGGCTTAATCCCTAGTATCCACTATGATATGAGATTGATGTTGCTATGACTTTTCCATGCTTAATGCTTGTCACTAGGGCTCAAGTGCCATGATTTCAGATCTAAATCATTTATGTTATCACCATTAATCTATGTTCTTGTTCCGATCTTGCTAGTCATACACATCTATTACGTGTTATGATTCGTAAATCCTGGAGTGACAATAGTCGGGATACTTTCTGCCAATGACCGCAGTTTTAGGAGTTAAAGTATTCAATGTGTGTTAATGCTTTATCCCGGTTCTCTATTAACAGGAGGCCATAATATCCCTTAGTTTCCATATGGACCCCGCTGCCACGGGAGGGTAGGACAAAAGATGTCATGCAAGTTCGTTTACATAAGCACGTATGACTATTTACGGAATATATGCCTACATTACATTTATGAACTCGAGCTAGTTCTGTGTCGCCCTAGGTTATGACTGTTATTTGATGAATATTATCCAACGAGTTCACCGATCCAGTGCCAACGAGTTTTCCACATATTGTTCTTGCTAAGTTACTATTGCTACTGCTACTGTCACACTTGCTACACAACTATTGCTATCACTGCTACCGTTACTGTTATTGTTACTACTGCTATCAAAACTATGATACTACTGTGCTACTGATCACTCTGCTGCTGATATTTAATCTCCAGCTGTGGTTGAATTGACAACTCAACTGCTAATACTCGCAAATATTCTTTGGCTCCCCTTGTGTCGAATCTATAAATTTTGGTTGAATACTCTACCCTCGAAAACTGTTGCGATCCAATATACTTGTGGGTTGTCAAGACCTTTTTCTGGCGCTGTTGTTGGAGAGCATAGCTATGTTTGTTGTGTCACTTGGGATTTATACCAACTGATCACGATGAAGAATCTGAAGGATCCAAAAACCAAGATTTTTCCCTCTAAGACGAGGGGAGGTAAGGAATTGCCATCTAGCTCTGCACTTGATTCACCCTCGGTTATGAGTAGGCTTGCAACACCACCACATGCTATTAATCCTGATTTGTCGCAAGTTATTGATGATGTTACTTCTGCTATGAATGATGCTTATGATGATGCTAGTACCATGCCTGATGATAATGTGCCACTGGGTGAATTTCTTGATGAACAAATTGCTAGAGCTAAAGAGAATGAAATTATTGAAACTGATGAAATTGCTGAAACTAATGAAGTCTTTGAAACTGAGAACTATGAAACACCTATTAGACCTAGCTCTCCTAGATATGAAATGCCTAAGATACTTGAAGGTTATGTTATGGATGGAGAAATAGCTAGAGAACTCCTTTCTTGTAAGGATAGAGATGATCTTAAGAAATTACTACGCAAGTATAAGGAAAAGACTTTGAATGCTAGAATGAAATGTGATCCTAAGTTTGCTACATCACCTATCTTTGTTACCAATAAGGATTATGAATTCTCTGTCGACCCAGAGTTAATTACTTTGGTTGAATCTGATCCTTTCCATGGCTATGAAACTGAAACTGTAGTGGCGCATCTTACTAAGCTGAATGATATAGCCACCCTCTTTGCTCATGATGAGAAGATTCGCTACTACTATATTCCCAAATTATTTCCGTTCTCATTAAAGGGTGATGCTAAGATATGGTACAATACTCTTGCTCCTGGTTGTGTGCGTAGTCCCCAGGATATGATCTACTACTTCTCTGGAAAATATTTTCCTGCTCATAAGAAACAAGTTGCCTTATAGAAAATATTTATGTTTGTTGAAATTGAAGAAGAGAGTCTCCCGCAAGCTTGGGGGAGGCTTCTCCAATTGCTTAATGGTTTGCCTGATCACCCTCTTAAGAAAAATGGAATACTCGATATCTTCTATAATGGACTAACTGACGCTTCTAGGGACTTCCTAGATAGTTGTGCTGGTTGGGTTTTCAAGGAACGAACTGTTGAACAAGTTGAGGAACTATTGAATAATATATTGAAGAATTATGATTATTGGACACTCCCTGAACCACCACTTAAACCCACTCTGAAGAAGAGGGGTATCTTATTTCTTAGTCCTGAAGATATACAAGAGGCAAAGAAATGTATGAAGGAAAAAGGCATTAAAGCTGATGATGTAAAGAATTTACCTCCTATTGAAGAAATACATGGCCTTGACACACCACCACCTCCACAGGTTGTAGAGGTAAATTCTTTATTAAAGTTTGATGAAAGTGATATCCCTTACAATAAACATCCTAGTCAATGCTTATATGAGTTTGATAACTACATTAGGAAACAAGATCACTTCAATGCAAATGTTCTGAAACAATTGAAATATAATTCTGATATGATTGATCGCTTGAGTGACTTGTTATGTAGAATCAGTAATGATGTTAGATGTGTAGGAAAACATGCCTCTATGGTTCAAACCCATTTATAACAACTTGCTAAATCTAAAAAAGAATTGCTTGATGAAATGAATAATAATATGAATGATTTTGCTACTAGAGTAGTAACTAGAGGAGGTATAATGACCCAAGAACCTCTTTATCCTGAAGGTCATCTTAAATGAATTGAACAAGACACTCAAAGAATTAATGCTGATGCACCTAGTCCTTCTAAAAAGAAAAAGAAAAAGAAAAGTGATAGGACTTTGCATACCTCTAGTGAACCTGAGATACAAAAACCTCCTAAAGATATTGATGTCTCTATTTCCGATGCGGAAACTCAATCTGGTAATGAACATTCACCTAGTGATAATGAAAATGATAATGATGATGTTCATGAGGATACTCAACCGAACAATGATAAAGAACCAGTTAATGATGTTGAAATAGAGCCTGCTGTTGATCTTGATAACCCACAACCTAAAAATAAACGATATGCTAAAAGAGATTTGGTGGCTAGAAAACATGGTAAAGAAAGAGAGCCATGGGTTCAGAAACCCATGCCTTTTCCACCTAAACCATCTAAGAAAAAGGATTCTGAAGAATTTGAACGCTCGTGCTAGTACTCAATGTATATTATTTGTAATGCATGTTCATGACCATTTTTGCTCTCTAGCTGGCCGCTTCTCAATCTATTTGCTAGCCTTCGCCTGTACTAAGCGGGAATACTACTTGTGCATCAAAATCCTTAAACCAATGTTATTCCAGATGAGTCCACCATATCTACCGATATGCAGTATTACCCTGCCGTTCCAAGTAAATTTGCATGTGCCACCTCTACAAATTCAAATGAACATATGTTTTGTGTGCCTGGACCGCTCATGGAGCGACAAGGGGTGGTCAGTATCTTCCATGTTAAGCGGGTTATTCTCATGATGAGTGTTCATTCACTCGTCCTTGCACGAGAGGGGCGGTAATAGGGATTCCCAGTCCCGAAATCAAAAATTGCAAATAATTAAACAAAACTCCCTCAGGAATGTTGTTGGTATGGACGGTACCCGTGGATTCGGCTAGCTGTGGAGTGTGTTTGTTGTTGGAGGGGAATTAAACCTTTACTTTTACAGCTTGGGAACCGCCGCTAATGTGTTTAGCAGGGAAGATATTGATAACTCTTGGTCGTAACGTTGACAGGAAGGGTGTACCTCCCAAAATTATATTTATCTCTGATTTAAGCTTTGAGCTCTGGCACCTCTGCAAATCCCTGCTTCCCTCAGCGAAGGGACTATCTATTTACTTTTATGTTGAGTCGTCACCTTCTCAAATAAGCGCCAGACCTGAGAGCACTATTGTCATCCTCATGCATTGTGTATAGTTAATGTTGGGTGCAGCATGACTGGATCTTTTCTACCATGAATTACAATGTTTAGTCGCTGCTTGAACTTTTGAGGTGCTCTGCATTTATGTTTTGCGGTCTCAGAAAGGGCTAGCGAGATACCACTATTGTCATATTATATCACGATTGTTTTGACAAAGTGTTGGTGCTTGAGATATTTTATTATTGCTTGCTAGTTGCTTATGTCATTGATATGAGTTAATATAATTTTTAAGATTTATTGCTGACATGGTTAGTCATAATCTTTGCTGAAAATCTAGGTGCTACCTAAGCATATATATGTAAATAAGAACAAAAGAGTTCGTAAAAGTTTTCTTTATTTTTTTTCGAAACGGAGGCAAAGATTGCCTCATCTATTAATTAAGCAGAGGAGAATTGCCCAGTTAATTATGGAAAACCGGGCAAAAACCGGAACAAAAAGGGCCAAGCCCACGCCCATAGACTGAAACACACAGGGCAAAGCCCACCCTCATCGACGACAAGTCGACCTGTAGCCAGACTGAATTGCTTGAGGACTAGCAATGGGTTAAGCTTTGGGGAGTTGATACGTCTCCGTCATATCTACTTTTCCTCACTCTTTTGCTATTGTTTTGGACTCTAATTTGCATGATTTGAATGAAACTAACTCGGACTGATGCTGTTTTCAGCAGAACTACCATGGTGTTGTTTTTGTGCAGAAATAAAAGTTCTCGGAACTGGACGAAACTTTTTGGAGATTTATTTTAGAATAAATAAAAATTACTGGAGCCAAGAACCACTAGAGGTGGTGCCCTGGTTGGGCACGATACACCATGGCGCGCCACCCCCTCCAGGCGCGCCCTGGTGGGTGGTGCCCACCTCGGGGCCCCACTAACCCTAATTCCAGTGCTATAAAATCCTATTTTCGGAGAAAAAAATCAGAGAGAAAGTTTCATCACATTTTACGGTACAGAGCCACCGCCACCTCCTGTTCTTCATCGGGAGGCCAGATCTGGAGCCCGTTTGGGGCTCCGGAGAGGGGAATCTTTGGTCTTCGTTATCATCAACCCTTCTCCATCACCAATTCCATGACGCTCCCCACCAGGAGTGAGTAATTCCTTCATAGGCTTGCTGGTCGGTGAGGAGTTGGATGTGATTCATCATGTAATCGAGTTAGTTTTGTTAGGGCTTGAACCTAGTATCCACTATGTTTTGAGATTGATGTTGCTATGACTTTGCCATGCTTAATGCTTGTCCCTAGGGCCTGGGTGCCATGATTTCAGATCTGAACCATTTATGTTATCACCATTATATCTATGTTCTTGATCCGATCTTGCTAGTCATACACACCTATTATGTGTTATGATTAGTAAACCCCGGAGTGACAATAGTCGGGATACTTTCTGGTGATAACCAAAGTTTGAGGAGTTCATGTATTCACCGTGTGTTAATTCTTTGTTCCGGTTCTCTATTAAAAGGAGGCCTTAATATCCCTTAGTTTCCTTATGGACCCTGCTGCAATGGGAGGGTAGGACAAAAGATGTCATGCAAGTTCTTTTCCATAAGCACGTATGACTATTTACGTAATACATGCCTACATTAAATTTATGAACTGGAGCTAGTTCTGTGTCTCCCTAGGTTATTACTGTTATATGATGAATATTATCCAACGAGTTCACCGATCCAGTGCCCACGAGTTTTCCTCATATTGTTCTTGCTAAGTTACTATTGCTACTGCTACTGTCACACTTGCTACAAAACTGTTGCTATCACTGCTACTGTTACTGTTACTTTTACTACTGCTATAAAAACTATCATACTACTGTGCTACTGATCACTCTTCTACAGATACTTAATCTCCAGGTGTGGTTGAATTGACAACTCAACTGCTAATACTCGCAAATATTCTTTGGCTCCCCTTGTGTCGAATCTATACATTTGGGTTGAATACTCTACCCTCGAAAACTGTTGCGATCCCCTATACTTGTGGGTTATCAGAAAACATGTCGATTATCCTTGGTAGACCCTTTTTGAATACTGTAGGGGCTGTTATTGACTGCAATAAAAGCAAAGTCACTTTTTGTATCAATGGTAATGAGCATAGTGCACTTCCCGAAGAAACAATTCCAAGTGAATGGTACAAATGTTATTGACAAATCTCCGACACTCACTACTGGAAGTTTTCAACTACCTCTACCTAATGCCAAAAAGAAATATGACATACTTATTATTGGGGATATGCATATCCCCGTTGAGGTAACTTATTGATTTACGAAAATTCTTCGGTTTCATGCTAATCGAAAGTGGCTGTTAATAAGACTTGATCAACCTTATTAATGGATCATTTTTGAGAGGTATGAAGTTGATGAATCTAGTAGGCACAACCTGTCGGTGTTCTGGGATCGGGGGTACCCAGATCTGCCTTTCTACGGCCCAGAGCGTGGCCCACCTTGACGGCCCAGTACGGCCTGGCAGCAAACTCCCTAAGACAAGACCCTCACGAGGGCACCGGCCTCGCGAGGTGAACAAACGCCAAGACCTCCAGAGGAGTGGGCTCCCTAGGTAGCCTCCCGAGGAGCGGAGACTTCTATGCGGGTACCCGGCCTCAGGAGGCTGCGATGACGTGAGCCATGATGACCAAGGCTAGGCGGGCGCCAGCAGGCGCAGAGGGGATAGTTTCCTCTTTTGTGCTAAGGAGGCAAGGACGTACGCAGGTTCCCAAGGAATCCCCCAAAGGATTCCATTCCAGTGCAACAAGACCAAAACCACGAGCTCGGCAGGATGGATGTCATCGCCGAGCCCACCTTTGCGTCATGACCAGAAGCTTTGCAGGCGAAGACCACCTTTAGTCAGGATAAGATGTACTTCATGTCCCCTTTCAAAATTGGCCGTTGTGGGATCCCTTCCCGCCTATGCGATAAGGGAAGAGGACTAAGGCCACTATAAATAGGGACTCGCCTCCACCATAGAGGGGGAGATGAATCCTCACCCCTGAGCCCTCACGAGGTCGCTCAACCACTGTACTAGTTCATCCCCAAACCTCCTCGTGAGGCCAATCCACCAAAACCAGGAGTATGGTTTTACACCGCAAGGTGGCCCAAACCTGGGTAAACCTCTGTGTCCATCTCCTTGCCCACTGGCACATATTTGAAGAGGCTTGGCCGTGGGGTAGCGAGCTTGAGGCTAGAGCTAATTGAGATCTTCGCACACGCCCCAGAGTTCGAACCTTCTTGGGTTTACGGAGCCCCGATTCCGACATTTGGCGCGCCAGGTAGGGGCGCGTCGAAGCTCCTTCTTCGTCAGCCGCGCTCCGCTCTCGCCTTGTTGTCCCAATGGCAGATGCTGCTCCCGAGGCTGGGTAGCCCATGGCCTATGGGAACACCGTGGGTTGCCCGGCCGAGCCCGCAGTCACTTGTATCCTTGGCGGGTCGCAGGCACCCGCATCCAGTCGCCACGTCAAGTAGCTTCTCCGCCAGGCGGGCGCAGCTCAGCCGCGGCCCGCGGCCACGCGGAGCAGGGCGAGGCTGGAGGCCGACATCACCTTCGACTCTAGGGACCATCCCAGGATGGCGGTCGCTGCTGGTGCGCTCCCCATGCTGGGCACACCCACCATCATTAATGTTGCGGTCAACAAGACCCACATCGACGGCGGCGCCAGCCTCAACGTCCTTCCCGTGGAGGTCTTCGACATGCTCCAGGTGCCCTACGACCAGCTCGCGCCCACGAGGCCCTTCTCAGGGATGGTCAGAGGCTCTGCCACCCCCTTGGGCCAGGTGCGCCTCCCCGTCACCTTCGGCACTCGCAACAATTACTGCACCGAGCTGATCGACTTCGACGTGGCCCACATCGGCCTCCCGTACAACGCCATCCTGGGATATTCGGCCCTTGCCAAGTTCATGGTGGCGGTGCACCCAGGCTACAACATCATCAAGATGCCCGGTAGCAGCGGCATCATCTCTGTGGCCGGAGACACCAAGGACGCGGTTCGAGCCCTCAAGCTCATCTACAAGGCCGCAGCGGCCTCGCGCCCCAACGCCGAGAGCGTCACGCAGGCTCCAGAGGTAGCACCCGAAAAGAAGAAGCAACTGTTCTCTCAGGACTGGGCTGAGATGAAGCAGGTGCTTGTTGATGACGGAAGCCCGGGCCCCACCTTCACCATTGGCGCTAGCCTTCCCCCGGAGCAGGAGACGGTGCTGGTTGACTTCCTCCGTGTGAACAAGGACGTGTTCATGTGGGAGGCGTCCGACCTGGTGGGCGTCCCGAGAGAGGTGATCGAACACCATTTAATGGTGTGCCCCAGTGCGCGCCCATTGAAGCAAAAGGCAAGACGACAAGCACAAGAGAAGCAAGCGTTCATCGTCCAAGAGGTCAGCAGGCTGTAGGAGGCCGGTGTTATTCGGGAGGTGCGGCACCTGGATTGGCTGGCCAAACCACTGATTGTCCCCAAGAAAGGTGGGAAGGAGCGCATGTGCGTCGACTTCACGAGTCTGAACAAGGCTTGTCCTCAGGAGCCCTTCCCGCTCCTGCGCATCGACGAGATCATGGACTCTACCGCTGAGTGCGATCTGCTATGCTTTCTAGATGCTGATACGTCTCTGTCGTATCTATACTTTTTGATTATTTCATGGCAATATTCTACAACTTTCATATACTTTTGGCAACTTTTTATACTACTTTTTGGGACTAACATATTGATCCAGTGCCCAGTGCCAGTTCCTGTTTGTTGCATGTTTTTTGTTTTGCAGAAAATCCATACCAAACGAAGTCCAAATGGCATAAAAACTTACGGAGATTTTTTTTGGAATATATGTGAATTTTAAGAAGTGGAATCAACAGAAGGCGGTGCCCGAGGGCCCCACAAGCCGCAGGGGCGCGCCCTGGGGGGTAGGGCACGGCCTGGAGGCTTGTGGCCACTCCGTAAGGCGGTTAGTGCCCTTCTTTCGCCGCAAGAAATCTAATATCCGGATAGAAATCGTGTTAAAATTTCAGCCCAATCGGAGTTACGGATCTCCGGGAATTTAAGAAACGGTGAAAGGCCAGAATCGAGAAGGCAGAAACAGAAGGAAACAAAGAGAGAGATCCAATCTCGGAGGGGATCCCGCCCCTCCGCCGCCATGGAGGTCAAGGACCAGAGGGGAAACCATCCTCCCATCTAGGGGGGAGGTCAAGGAAGAAGAATAAGGAGGGGGCTCTCCCCCCCTCTCTCCCGGTGGCACGGGAACGCCGCCGGGGCCATCATCGTGACGGCGATCTACACCAACAACTTCGCCGCTGTCATCAACAAATCTCTCCCCATCTATGCAGCGGTGTAACACCCCTTCTCCCCACTGTAATCTCTACTTAAACATGGTGCTCAATGCTATATATTATTTCCCAATGATGTATAGCTATCCTATGATGTTTGAGTAGATCCGTTTTGTCCTATGGGTTGATTGATGATCATGATTGGTTTGAGTTGCATGTTTTATTATTGGTGCTGTCCTATGGTGCTCTCCGTGTCGCGCAAGCGTGAGGGATCCCCGCTGTAGGGTTTGCAATATGTTTATGATTCGCTTATGGTGGGTGTCGTGAGTGACGGAAGCACAGACCCGAGTAAGTAGGTTGTTTGCGTATGGGAGTAAAGAGGACTTGATACTTAATGCTATGGTTGGGTTTTACCTTAATGATCTTTAGTAGTTGTGGATGCTTGCTAGAGTTCCAATCATAAGTGCATATGATCCAAGTATAGAAAGTATGTTAGCTTATGCCTCTCCCTCATATAAAATTGCAATAATGATTACCGGCCTAGTTATCGATTGCTTAGGGACAAATAACTTTCTTGTGACAAAAAGCTCTCTACTAAAACTAACTTAGTTGTTTCTTTATCTAAACAGCCCCTACTTTTTATTTACGTACTCTTTATTATCTTGCAAACCTATCCTATCACACCTACAAAGTACTTCTAGTTTCATACTTGTTCTAGGTAAAGCGAACGTTAAGCGTGCATAGAGTTGTATCGGTGGTCGATAGAACTTGAGGGAATATTTGTTCTACCTTTAGCTCCTCGTTGGGTTCGACACTCTTACTTATCGAAAGAGGCTACAACTGATCCCCTATACTTTTGGGTTATCAAGACCTTTTTCTGGTGCCGTTGCCGGGGAGCAATAGCGTGGGGTGAATATTCTCGTGTGTGCTTGTTTGCTTTATCACTAAGTAGATTTTATTTGCTGTTCTAGGTTGTTCTCTATCTTTAGCTATGGATATGGAACACGAAATACCAAAAAAATTAAGCGTACTTGCTACTCATGGAGATGGGGAACCTCCTAAAACCCTCGATGCTCATTATGTGGAAAATATTATGCACTACTTTAATAATCCTAAGAGAACCCCATTCAATTATATAATGGGACACACGTTGGATCAACGTGAATACTTTAGGGATTATCGCTTGACTCAAAAAGGGAAACTGTTATGGGATCATATTCATATGTTACATTGGTATGCTCGGAATTTATGCTTGAGATATGATTATACTTGTTGCTCTAGGATGAAGGCTCCACACCTTCCCTTTTCATGTAGATTTAATGATAATGAAACCTTGGCTTCTTATGCTAATGGTATATATGATTACTATGATGTGGAACAAATAGAAGAATTCGTTGCTTTTATGGGTGCTTATGAAATTAAATGTTTGTTTGAGGAGTATGAAAATTATGATGATGCTGTTTACAGATCTGAAAATCTTGCTATACTTCGATATTGCTATGAGAATTATAAATATAATGCCGGTATTAATGCTTTTATTGAGAAAGTCTCCGCTGTCCAAGAAGAGACTAATATTTTGCAGGAATCTATGGAAGAAGAAATTCCTGACACTGTGAGCTCATTAGATGAAAAAGATGACGAGGAGAGCGAAGAATAAAAGGAGGAAGAGCAGATTAGCTACCCGTGCCCACCTTCTAATGAGAGTAACTCTTCAACTCATACATTGTTTAATTTTCCTTCGTGCTTACCGAAGGATGAATGCTATGTTGATTTCTATGATCCCTTGGATTCATTTGAAATATCCCTTTTTGATGAACTTGATGCTTGCTATGCTTGTGGCCATGATGCCAATATGAATGATGCTTATGGAGATGAACTTGCTATAGTTCCTTATGTTAAACGTGAAATTTTTGCTATTGCACCCACACATGATAGTCCTATTATCTTTTTGAATTCTCCCAACTACACTATATCGGAGAAGTTTGCACTTATTAAGGATTATATAGATGGGTTGCCTTTTACTATTACACATGATGATTTTGATAGATATAATATGCATGTGCTTGCTGCTCCTACTTGCAATTATTATGAGAGAGGAACTACATCTCCACCTCTCTATGTTTCCAATATGATAAAATTGCAAGAAACTGCTTATGCTATGTATTGGCCATTACTTTGTGTGCATGAATTGTTCTTTTATGACATGCCGATGCATATGAAGAGAGTTAGACTTCGTTGTTGCATGATATATGTTACTTTGTGCTCACTACTAAATTACAAATCATTGTTAATTAAAATTGGCTTTGATATACCTTGGGATCCGGGTGGATCCATTACTTGAGCACTATATGTGTAGCTTAATGGCTTTAAACAAAGCGCTGCCAGGGAGACAACCCGGAAGTTTTAGAGAGTCATTTTATTCTGTTGTGCGCTTTTATATAGTTTAAAAAACAAAAAAATAAAGAGGGGAACCTAAAACTTTTTCAAAAAGAAAAGTGAAAGTGAGAGAGACGAGCATTGTTAAAATGGGAGCATGCCTTGAACTTTGTTCATGCCCATGGAAACCTTGTGAATCTTAATTACAGAAACGTTTCAACAAAAATAATTACCCCCTTGTATAAATCCATTGTATTATAAAAATAATGTGCCAAGATTTGCCTTTAGGACGATTAGATTGCTTGTTTGGTGTGTGCAGTGCAAAAACAGAAACTTTGGCTGTAGTGCGTGAATTTACATTTTTTACTGGAATGTCAAAAGTTTCTGAAATTTTACACAGTACTGCTATGTAAATTGTTTATTTTGTCCTAATTTGTCAGAATTTGTAGAGTTACGGAAGTATAGTAAATGTTCAGATTGCTACAGACTGTCCTGTTTAAGACATATTCTGTTTTTCATGCATTGTTTTGCTAGTTTCGATGAAACTATCGATTTTATCGGTGGTATAAGCCATAAAGAAGTTATAATACAGTAGCTACAATGCAAAAATAAAATGTGAATGGGTTTGCAACAGTACTTAAAATGGTAATTTGCTTTATTATACTAACGGATCTCACGAGGGTTTTGTTAAGTTTTGTGTGATTGAACTTTTCAAGTTTTGGGTGAGATCACGATGGATGAAGGAATAAGGAGTGGAAAGAGACTAAGCTTGGGGATGCCTGAGGCACCCCAAGGTAATATTCAAATACTCCCAATAAACTAAGCTTGGGGATGCCCCGGAAGGCATCCCCTCTTTCTTCTAACAACCATCGGTAATTTTACTTGGAGCTATATTTTTATTCGTCACATGATATGCGTAAATCTTGGAGCGTCGTGTGCTTTTTATTTTTATTTTAATAATGCACCATGCTGGTATGAGAAAGTTCTTGGTTGATTTATAGAAGGCTCTTTGCACCTCACTTATATCTTTTGAGTATGGCTTTATAGAATGCTTCATGTGCTTCACTTATATCATTTGAAATTTGGATTGCCTGTTTCTCTACACATAGAAAACCGCCATTTGTAGAATGCTCTTTTGCTTCACTTATATTTTTTAGAGCGTGGGCATATCTTTTGTAGAAAGAATTAAACTCTCATGCTTCACTTATATCTATTTAGAGAGTTAACAGGCATTGGTCATTCACATGGTTAGTCATAAAATCCTACATAAAACTTGTAGATCACTGAATATGATTTGTTTGATTCCTTGCAATAGTTTTGCAATATAAAGATGGTGATATTAGAAGCATGCTAGTGAGTAATTTTGGATTGGTAGAAATATTTGTGTTAAAGTTTGTGATTCCCGTAGCATGCACGTATGGTGAACCATTATGTGAAGAAGTCGGAGCATGATTTATTTATTGATTGTCATCCTTTGTGTGGAGATCGGGATCGCGCGATGGTTAACTCCTACCAACCCTTCCCCTAGGAGCATGCGTGTAGTACCTTGTTTCGATGACTAATAAATTTTTGCAATAAGTATGTGAGTTCTTTATGACTAATGTTGAGTCCATGGATTATACGCACTCTCACCCTTCCACCTTTGCTAGCCTCTCTAGTACCGCGCAACTTTCGCCGGTGCGTTAAACCCACCTTCCTGAAAACAGCCACCATACCTACCTATTATGGCATTTCCATAGCCATTCTGAGATATATTGCCATACAACTTCCACCGATCTGTTTATTATGACACGCACCATCATTGTCATATTGCTTAGCATGATCGTAAGATAGCTAGCATGATGTTTTCATGGCTTACGCTAGATCATTGCATATCCCGGTACACCACCGGAGGCATTCATATAGAGTCATATTTTGTTCTATTATCGAGTTGTAATTCTTGAGTTGTAAGTAAATAAAAGTGTGATGATCATCATTATTAGAGCATTGTCCCATATGAGGAAAGGATGATGGAAGCTATGATTCCCTCACAAGTTGGGATGAGTCTCCAAACTTTACAAATAAATAAAAGAGGCCAAAGAAGCCCAAATAAAAAAAGAGGCCAAAGAAGCCCACCAAAAAAAAACAAAAAAAAAAACAAAAAAAATGAGAGAAAAGAGAGAAGGGGCAATGCTACTATTCCTTTTTCCACACTTGTGCTTCAAAGTAGCACCATGATCTTCATGATAGAGAGTCTCCTATATTGTCACTTTCATATACTAGTGGGAATTTTTCATTATAGAAGTTGGCTTGTATATTCCAATGATGGGCTTCCTCAAATTGCCCTAGGTCTTCGTGAGCAAGCGAGTTGGATGCACACCTACTTAGTTTCTTTTTGAGCTTTCATACACTTATAGCTCTAGTGCATCCATTGCATGGCAATCCCTACTCACTCACATTGATATCTATTGATGGGCATCTCCATAGCCCATTGATACGCCTAGTTGATGTGAGACTATCTCTTTCTTTTTGTCTTCTCCACAACCACCATATTCTATTCCACCTATATTGCTATATCCATGGCTCACGCTCATGTATTGCGTGAAAGTTGAAAAAGGTTGAGAATACTAGAGTATGAAACAATTGCTTGGCTAAAACCGGGGTTGTGCATGATTTAATACTTTGTGTGATGAAGATGGAGCATAGCCAGACTATATGATTTTGTAGGGATAACTTTCTTTGGCCATGTTATTTTGAGAAGACATGATTGCTTTATTAGTATGCTTGAAGTATTATTTTCTTAATGTCAAATGATAGACTATTGCTTTGAATCACTAGTGTCTTAATATTCATGCCATGATTAGATTATATGATCAAGATTATGCTAGGTCGCATTCCACATCAAAAATTATCTTTTTTATCATTTACCTACTCGAGGACGAGCAGGAATTAAGCTTGGGGATGCTGATACGTCTCCATCGTCTCTATAATTTTTGATTGTTTCATGCAAATATTCTACAACTTTCATATACTTTTGGCAAATTTTTATACTACCTTTTGGGACTAACATATTGATCCAGTGCCCAGTGCCAGTTCCTGTTTGTTGCATGTTTTTTGTTTCATAGAAAATCCATATCAAACGAAGTCCAAACGGGATAAAAACTTACAGCGATTATTTTTGGAATATATGTGAATTTTTGGAAGTGGAATCAACAGAAGGTGGTGCCCGAGGGGCCCACAAGCCGCAGGGGCGCGCCCTGGGGGGTAGGGCGTGGCCTGGAGGCTTGTGGCCACGCCGTAAGGCGGTTGGTGCCCTTCTTTCGCTGCAAGAAATCTAATATCCGGATAAAAATCTTGTTAAAATTTCAGCCCAATCGGAGTTACGGATCTCCGGGAATTTAAGAAACGGTGAAAGGCCAGAATCGAGAAGGCAGAAACAGAAGGAAACAGAGAGAGAGATCCAATCTTGGAGGGGCTCCCGCCCCTCCGCCGCCATGGAGGCCAAGGACCAGAGGGGAAACCCTCCTCCCATCTTGGGGGGAGGTCAAGGAAGAAGAAGTAGGAGGGGGTGTCGGTGTCAAAACCGGCGGATCTCGGATAGGGGGTCCCGAGCTGTGAGACTAGGATCGATGGTAACAAAGGGACGAAGGAGACGATGTTTACCTAGGTTCGGGCCCTCCTATGGAGGTAAAACCCTACGTCCTGCTTGATTATATTGATGGTATGAAGGTTACAGAGTTGATCTACCTCGAGATCGACTAGCTAAAACCCTAGATGAGTTTCTGTGTCCTATGATCTAAAACCCTCTGGCTTATATAGACGCCAGGGGGTCATTAGGGTTACATATGGTCAGTTGCCCACCGGAGGAAAAAACATGCCTAAACTACCATCTTCAATTTGAGGGACACGTCACGGCTCCTGAGGTCTCCTGCCTAGCGACGAGGCCTTCGATCAATCTTATCTTCAACAAGTGGCCCATTAACCCGACCTATGAGAAATAGGTCGGCAGTCCGAGGACCCCTTAATACCGGACTCCCTCAGTAGCCCCCAAACTAGCCTCCAACGCGGAGGTATATCCGGAAAATATTACATGTCGAAGTCTTCGGCTTGCGAGGCGAGTCCCTCAACTTCTTCTGGCTTGGCAACCATCCCGTCATCGGAGAGTCCTTGATTGCTGAGGACTTGCGGGACCCAATATAATAACCTTCAGCACTTCTCGATCCTTGTGCGCCGGTGGGAGACAAGCGGCCCGACAGTTATTTACAAAACTACCCCTCCCGCAAGGGAGGCACCACTTATTTAAACAAGTTGAATTGCGGTCTGGGTCACAGCTTCCTCTTCTTCCCCGTCGAGAGAAAAACTTCAAGCGAGAGACCACCACAAAATCATGGCGAGCGCCCCCAGCTCTTCCTCGTGCCCTTACGGCTCCCGTCCCGGGGATTGGATGAGTTGCTCCGTATCCCTCCTCCGGTTGCGCAACCTCGAGACCCAAGGGTATCTTCCTTCCTCAGATCTGGCAGCAACTCGCGCTGGCTTGACTTCCTTTGACGGCGAAGCCTTCGCAGAGAACTTCCCCAATCCTAACCCGGGCGAGCGGGTATGCTTTGTGCCCTTCCTGTTACGAGGCCTAGGGTTCCCCATTCACCCTTTCCTCTGGGGGTTACTGCAGTTCTATGGGATCCAGCTCCATCATCTTACCCCTGGATCCATTCTGCACATTTCGGGTTTTGTCGCTCTCTGCGAAATGTTCTTGGGCTGCGAGGCGCACTTCGAATTATGGAGGAAGTACTTCTGCCTCATCCCCCGAACTTGGGGTGAGACAATTCGGGAAATCGGAGAAGCCGAAGTGTGTCGCATCGCGGGAACATGATACCCAGCGGGGACACCGAAGAAGGAATCCGAAGAGTGGTCTTCGGAGTGGTTTTACATCGAGGACGTTCCCCTATTCGATCCAGCTCGGAGGGGCTTGCCCGAATACTCCGACACTCCTCCGAAGAAGAAGTATAATTGGCGACTGAGGAGTTTGTCCCAAGAGGACAGTGCCAAAGTTCAACGCTTGGCCGCCCACGTAAGGATCCTGGCTCATCACAAGCTGACAATGATCGACGTGATGGCCGCCGCTATCTCCAGATGCGTCCAACCTCTTCAACAAAGGATACACGCTTTGTGGCAATACAACGGAACGAGTGACACCACTCGCTCCTGACGGCTGGGCCCTGCCAATCAGGTGGCCTTGGTAGCCGCACTTGCCGACTTGTACAAAGGAGAAAAAGACGATTTTGTTCAGTTGCAGGTCAAGGAGGGCTACTCGAGTTACAACCCTATTGAATGGGTAAGCCCTTCGACTCTGCGTCTTGAGTTCGGGCATTCATTCGCCCTTTTTGACTAACACTTTTAATCTGCGCAAACAGGAATGGCGGAGCTTTGCCGAGACAATCAACTGTCCGGCCCCCCAACCAGAGAACCATTCCCGCGACGACAATCCAGGATTCCATGATGATCCGGAGCTGTCACTGGCATATGAAGACGGGGTCTTTTACCAGGAGAGCCTTAATCGATCCAAGGTGGCCATCATAGCCGATCACCCCGGATCACTCCCCTCCTCCACTACGGGCAAGAAGAAAAATTCCACCCGCAAAAGGCAGGCGTCCTCCGTCGACCTGAACATACTGGCTCCCACTCCCAAGCGCCGCCGGTCCTCGCGACGAACGTCGGCTACAACAGCAATGCCCCAGCCGGGCGCCAATAGGAGTTCCTCATGTGAGCCGGTCGCGGAGACGGTGCCGAACACTCAATCAACCAAAAGGTACTTTGTTCGGTCGCTTAATCTATTATTGTTATGATCGGTAGGATCTTACATAAGATCTTATGTCGAATTACTCGACTTACTCAGGAAGCGAGTGCAACCCTCCTTCGCCGAAGACATTGCCGGGACGCCCGGCAACACACATGAGTCAAGATCTTCTGCTCACGCCGAACCCACCGTGGAGGCCCCTATGGCCAATCCGACCCCCGAAGACTCTGGGGGTGAGGTATCAGTCACTAAATCTGAAGCAGGGAGCGCAATGATACATCGGCGGCGGCGAGGAATCTTGTGCGATCCGATGTTTTCTGAACAAGAGTTCAATGCTCTGCGCTCGACGGACGCACACCTTGTAGCAGCCCGAGCCGGGTTTGGCAAAGCTATGAAACTAATATCGTCTGGCCTGAAGGTAAGTGATTAAAAATCCGGACATAAATGTAAACCTAGTAGCCCCCGAGCCTTGATTTGGTCGGGACGACTGAATTAAGGATCCTCATATTGCTTGCGTTGATGATGCAGGCCTCAAGGCAGCAGAACGAGCAACTGGCCAATGAATTGGCAGAGAGCCGAACATAGGTTGAAAACGTGAAGGCCGAGCTTGAACAAGTGAAGAAGTTTACCCGGGAGGCGCATGGTGAGTATAACTTATTCTGCTGATCTTAGCGTATAATCCCATGGTGACGCGATGTTACTTTTAGCAGCTGAATCAATAGGGCAATTGCAGAAAGATTTGGATGCAGCCTGAGAATCCCAGAGGTACGCCGAATCCCAGTATGAGGTTGGCTGCCTTTCGCTTCAGCGAAACCTGGAGGAGAAAAAACGCCTCCAGGTGGAAAACAAACAGCAAGCCAAAGAAATTGAGAGCTTAAAGACTCAATTGGCCCAGGCCCAAGAAGAGAACCAGAAATTACAGAGGGGCATGTTCGGTAAGTGTGATTATAACATCGGACGGTGCTTCTAATATATGAAGTATAATGGACATGCATTGGCTCATGTATAGGTCTCCTATCCGGGAGGCCCGAAGAAGAGATCGGGTCCTACCAGGGAAGCCTTCTGAAGGAACTGTCCTCCCTTCATGAGCGGGCTTGGAAGGCCATGAAGAGCATGATAAAAGCGCTATGGCCTGCCGAGCAACCTCCGGAGGAGATGACCGAACTTGTTGATAGATTCAAAGGGGCCCGAAGTCGATTCAAGCTATGGAAGACCTCGGCCTGCCGAGAGGGAGGACGAGAGGCATGGGCGATGATCAAGACCCGTTATACCGGCCTTAACCCCGAGCATATGGCTCGGGTTGGGCCGGTAGGGTCGGATGGGCAAGAAGTGCCGCTTCATTTGGTGTACGACCAAGTGATGCCCGTCGCCCGTCTCTCGCAAGAAGATTGCTCCCTGGACGCCTTAATAGACAATCTCGACCCGCAGCCGGATGTGTGATTATATGTAACCATGTACTGATAATCAAGATATTGCTCCGTCTGTGTTGTAAACTTTGTCTTAACCGGCCATCGGCTTCGACCTCCCGCGCTAAGAGCTTGGGAGTGTTCCTTAGAAAATATCACTCGAGAAGAGTGAAATGTGTTCGGGGAAAAAGGCAATCCGGCCATTTGGTACGAACGGACAAAAAGCACACAGGGAAATATGTCATATTACTGCTTAGCGTAAGAAACATCTTCCGAAGAAAATAGTACCTCTATCGATTCCTTTCTTCAGGGTGCTACGTAAATCGTAGATAATCAGGCCGTATACTGCTAGTTTGCGACTAAAGGCTTTCGTGATAAAAGAAGTCCAAGTAAGGGTGATAACCACCGTAATTTTATTTGATGATCCCGTCGTAGCCGACCAATTTTCTGCTGAAGATAGCTAGCTTTTGGCTTCACCCGTCTGAGGTATGCATCCGGATGACCCGGTCGTAACAATCGCAGAGGTGCTCCCTTAACCCTCTAGCCGAACAATCGGGAACGTAGAGGGTAAGCACAGGAGCGAGGCAACCCAGCTTGGCAAAAATCTTAGTTTGAATTGATTCATATAATGGTGTAAAACAAATTGACAAGGGAATCGTGCATACACAATAAATGTGAATAGATGCTTGAAACATATAGTCATCGGCTTCGGGAAGAAGCCCCCAGGTGTTGTGTTCGGATTTAGCATTTGAGGATGCATGCCGAAAATCTTAATACAAGACTGGTTTAGCCGAACATAGATTTGGGAAGAAAAATTCAAACCTCCCAAAAATCAAGGTGGGAGGGAAAAGAAAAAATAAAGAAAAAGCAAAGAAAAAGGAGGTAAGGGGTAAAGAGTATGACGACACCGGTTTATCCGTAGAAACGCCGAAGACGAGCTGCGTTCCATGGGTTTGGTTCAAGGCAGTTATCCGACGGGTTTCGAAGACGGTAAGCCCCTCCCGCGAGTACTTCGTCGATTATGAAGGGGCCCTCCCATTTGGGTTTGAGTTTATGCTTCTGCTTCTCTGGGAGCCGTAAGACGAGTTCGCCCACATTATATGCTTTTGCCCTGACCTCCCTGCTCTGGTAACGCCGGGCCTGCTATTGATAAAAAGTAGAGCGAGCCCGAGCTAGGTCGCGCTCTCCTTCCAGGGCGTCCAAGTCGTCCGGCCGATCTAGCTCGGCCTCCTTTTCTTCGTACATGCGCACCCTTGGTGCATCATGAATAATATCACAAGGAAGGACCGCTTCTGCCCCGTAGACCATGAAGAATGGTGTGTATCCCGCTGATCGATTCGGGGTGGTACGCAGGCCCCACAGAACGGAATCAAGTTCCTCCACCCAATGGTAGTCGGACTCATGAAGAGATCAGACCAAGCGTGGCTTAATACCAATCATAATAAGGCCGTTGGCTCGTTCGACCTGTCCATTGGTCTGCAGGTGATACACCGATGCGTAATCGAGCTTAATGCCCATTTTTGCGCACCAGTCTTTTACTTCCTGGGCAGTGAAGTTGGATCCATTGTCCGTTATTATACTGTGCAGGACACCGTAACGGTGTACCACGCCAGATATAAAGTCGATTACTGGTCCGGACTTGGCTGATTTGACAGGTTTTGCTTCAATCCATTTGGTGAACTTGTCCACCATGACCAGTAGGTATTTATTTTTCTTGGTCCCCCCTTTAAGTGGTCCGACCATGTCCAACCCCCAGACCGCAAAAGGCCACATGATCAGGATAGTCCGAAGAGCCATTGGGGGCATGTGACTTTGATTTGCAAAAAGTTGGCATCCCACGCAATGCTGGACAAGCGACTGGGCGTCCACTCGAGCGGTGGGCCAGAAGAAACCAGCCCGAAAGGCTTTGCTTACTAGGGCCCTTGCTGCGGCGTGATGGCCGCCCATTCCTGCGTGGACTTCGGCCAAGAGCTGCCGCCCTTCTTCCGTAGATATGCACCGTTGGAGTACTCCGATGGTGCTTTTTTGTATAACTCACCCTCATGGACTTTGTAGGCCTTGGATCGCTGGATTATGCATCGCGCCTCTGTCTGATCGTCGGGGAGTTCTTTGCGGATAAGGTAGGCAAGGAAGGGCTCAGTCCATGGTGCGATTACTGCCATGACCTCATGAGCCGAAGGCGTTTCGTCCATTACGGAGCCGCCAATGACATGGTCGTCTGGTTCGTTTATGGGGGGACCAACCTCTTCCGCACAGATGGGTCCGGTGCCCTTATTGTCGTCCTGCCAAACCACTGATGGCTTAAAGAGCCGTTCCAGGAAAGTGTTTTTCGGGACGGGATCGCGTTTGGCCCCCATACGGGCCAGCATGTCCGCGGCTTGGTTGTTGTCTCTAGCGACATGATGGGATTCCAGCCCTTCGAACCGTGCAGATATTTTGAGCACGGCGTTTCTATATGCCGCCATCTTCGGGTTCTTGGCATCGAATTTGCCGTTGATTTGAGAGATGGCCAGGTTGGAGTCTCCCCGTACCTCTAGCCGTTGTATGCCCATTGAGGCTGCCATCCGAAGACCGTGCAAGAGTGCTTCGTATTTGGCTGCATTGTTGGAGTCGGCATACATGATCTGCAACACGTATCGAACATTGTCGCCTGTGGGGGATGTGAGAATAACTCCAGCCCCTAGTCCGGCCAAAGTTTTGGATCCATCGAAGTACATCGTCCAATGGGAATATGTACTATATTCCCTGGGGAGCTCGGCCTCTGTCCATTCGGCGAGGAAATCTGCCAGCACCTGAGATTTAATAGCTCGTCGTGGTCTGTAGGCAATTTCAAAAGGAAGGAGCTCATTGGCCCATTTGGCTATGCGGCCGGTGGCATCCCTGTTGTTGATTATATCGTTCAGGGGTACTTCGGATGCCATCGTAACCGAACACTCTTGGAAGTAGTGTCTTAGTTTCCACGATGCCATAAATACTGTATAGGCTATCTTCTGGTAGTGTGGGTATCTGGACTTGCACTGCGTTAGTACTTCTGACACGTAATAGACCGGCTTCTGTATCCGGAATTTGTGTCCCTCCTCCTCTCGTTCGACGATGAGCACTGCGCTAACGACTTGGTTGGTGGCCGATATGTATAACAACATAGGTTCACCAGCGCTTGGTGCTGTCAGTATGGGATTACTTGCCAGCAGTGTTTTAATTTCTTCTAACGCAGCCGCTGCTTCATCGGTCCATTCGAAATTGTTGGTCCATTTCAGCAATCTGTAGAGCGGTAAAGCCTTTTCACCGAGGCGGGAGATAAAGTGACTTAGCGCCGCCACGCAACCAGCCAATCTTTGGACATGCTATAGCTCTGTGGAAACTTCAAGTTCTGATAGGGCACGGATCTTGGCCGGATTCGCTTCTATTCCTCTATGGGAAACGATGAATCTGAGCAGTTTACCAGCGGGAACTCCGAATACACACTTCTCCGGATTGAGTCGTATATCATACTCACGTAGGCTGGCAAAGGTTTGCCTTAGGTCATCAATCAGTTGGCTGACGTGTTTGGTTTTGACTACCACGTCGTCCACGTATGCCTCGACTGTTTTACCGACTTGTTTGGCGAGACAGGTCTGGATCATGCGCTGGTACATAGCCCCAACATTTTTTAGCCCGAAAGGCATCGTGTTGAAGCAGAATGGCCCGTAGGGGGTGATGAATGCGGTTGCGGCTTGATCGGATTCCTTCATTTTGATTTGATGGTATCCAGAATAAGCGTCGAGGAAACACAATGAGTCGTGTCCGGCTGTGGCGTCAATAATCTGGTCTATGCGTGGTAAGGGGAAAGGGTCCTTAGGGCAGGCCTTGTTGAGGTCTTTAAAATCGACGCACAGCCGCCAGGATTTGTCTTTCTTTGGTACCATCACCAGGTTTGCCAACCATTCGGGGTGCTTAATCTCCCGTATGAATCCGGCCTCTAACAGTTTGGCTAATTCTTCACCCATAGCTTGACGTTTGGGCTCGGAAAAGCGGCGCAGAGTCTGCTTGACGGGCTTGAAGCCTGCGATGATGTTCAGACTATGTTCTGCTAGCCGCCGTGGGATTCCAGGCATATCATAAGGGTGCCAGGCGAAGATGTCCTAATTTTCTCGTAAGAATGCTCGTAGTGCTTCGTCCACCATGGGGTCCAGCTGAGCTCCGATGGACGCTGTCTTGTTGGGGTCCGTCGGGTGTACCTGGAATTTAACGATTTCGTCTGCAGGTTTAAAGGACGTGGATTTGGGCCTTTTGCTAAGGATCACGTCGTCCTTATCCACTGTTGACCGGAGTGTGGTCAGTTCTTCTGCAGCGAAGGTCTTAGCTAGTGCCTCGAGTGCGAGCGCTGCTGTTTTGTTTTCAGCTCGAAGGGCTATGTTTGGATCACTGGCGATTGTGATTACTCCGTTTGGGCCTGGCATCTTGAGCTTCATGTACCCGTAATGTGGTATAGTCTAGAATTTTGTGAAGGCGTCACGCCCCAGCAGGGCGTGGTAGCCGCTGGGGAAGGGCATGATATGGAAGAGAAGTTCTTCAGATCGGTAGTTTTCGGGCGTGCCGAACACTACGTCCAGGGTGATACGTCCTGAACAGCGTGCCTCTCTCCCAGGAATGATCCCCCGGAATGTTGTGTTGCTATGCTCGATGCGAGATCGGTCGAATTGCATTTTTTCCAGGGTATCTTCGTAGATAAGGTTTAAACCACTGCCGCCATCCATTAGCACTTTATGCAACCTAAAGCCATCGATGATGGGGTTTAAGACCAGTGCGGCTGGTGTATGACCGGGACGGATGGTTGGTCGGTCAGTATCTCCGAAGGTGATGGGTATGTCTGCCCATGAAGTTGTTGCTGCCACATGATAGACCTGTTCGAGTTCTCTAAGAGCTCTTTTCCTCCTGTTCCTTGAGGGGAACGTTTCGTAGATCGTCACGACTTCGGCATTGTATTCTGGTGAGGATGTGGACCGCTTGTTCGGCGGTAATGCCTCAAGGATTGCTTCACCACTTTTTGCGACCTGCCTAACGAACCAACAGGCTCTAAGGCTGTGAGTTGGGCTTGTGTTCAGCAATACGGAATGTATAGGGCATGGTTTATCCAATAGCCCGTCAAGGACAGTTCTGACCCCCGTAGGGGGCCGACTTCTCTTTTCGGCGGGTTCGAGTTCGGCCAGCCGCTTCAGAGGTATCCTCTTTTTCCGGTCTCCTCAAGGGTATTCGGTAAAGGTTGGTTCCGAAAGTAGCCGCTCGGCTTGCCAGGGGCTCTCCATGGCACAATATTTTTGCACCAAGTCAGACAGCTCGGTGAAGTTGCGAATGTGCCGACGAGCCTGGGCGTTGAGAGTCCCTTCGTCGTGGCAATTGCTATTGAAGGCTGCCATTATCTCCTGGTCACTAAGACCCCGTAGTTTGTTTCTAGCGAGGAGGAGTCTAGCCCAAAAATGATGAACTGACTCTCCTGGTAAATGTTTAACATCCCGTAAGTCCGAAGACTTGGACTCTGATGCGATGCTTGAGTGTTTGACTTGGGTGGCGGGTGGGAAAAACTTTGATTCCATGCCGCGATGTGAGTCCGAAATTACGGGTTCCGAGTTGCATGCTAGATCAGAGGCCGATACCAATCTATCTCCGGAGTGAACTCCAGGATCTGGGTTACAAGCGAGGCCTCGATGATCGGAGATTGGGGTATAAACCGTTTTTAATTCTGGTCGTTGGGGGGACGAGCCCTCAGCCGAACACTCGATAGTGGCGACTAGGTGGGTGACCGTGGGGATGAGAATCTCCCTATCGTCGGGTTTAAGCCCGATCCGGTCATAGACCGGGGTCTGGTCGTCAGTCATACGCATGGTCAGAATCCGATCAAATAGCTCGTTTAGGAACGAGGCGATGGTAGGATGTGTATCATTGAGGCACGTGGGGTCGATCTGTGGCGTGGCAGTTCCGGAGTTGCTTGAAAGCGGATCCGGGTCCTGTTTGGCCATAGCGGATCTGGCCACAATGACTGGATTGGGCGCTCTAGACAGCCCGAGGGTGAAGGCCGCCTCAGAGGTGGGGCCCGATGACTTTGACGTCAAGGCATCGGGATCTGCGGGCTCCTCCATGGAAGTTGAGGGTCCTATCAAGACAAGTTCTCCCCACAAATCAGCGGCGAACTCTAGGGTTCCGAATCTGATTCCTTGATCGGGGGCAAAGCTTCCGATCTGGGCAAGATGGCCGGTCGGGACGGCGTGCGACGAGGCGTTGCCGCCTGTGAAGATCTGATCAGGGATGAGAATACCCTGGCAGCACATCTCGTTGCTTATGACAAGGCGAGCCATCGATTCCTTGGGCGATCACAGCGGAACTCTCAATGAAAGCACTAATGTCGGTGTCAAAACCGGTGGATCTCGGGTAGGGGGTCCCGAGCTATGAGACTAGGATCGATGGTTACAAAGGGATGAAGGAGACGATGTTTACCCAGGTTCGGGCCCTCCTATGGAGGTAAACCCCTACGTCGTGCTTGATTATATTGATGGTATGAAGGTTACAGAGTTGATCTACCTCGAGATCGACTAGCTAAAACCCTAGATGAGTTTCTGTGTCCTTTGATCTAAAACCCTCTGGCTTATATAGACGCCAGGGGGTCATTAGGGTTACATATGGTCGGTTGCCCACCGGAGGAAAAAACATGCCTAAACTACCATCTTCAATTTGACGGACACGTCACGGCTCCTGAGGTCTCCTGCCTAGCGACGAGGCCTTCGATCAATCTTATCTTCAACAAGTGGCCCATTAACCCGACCTATGAGAAATAGGTCGGCAGTCCGACCCCTTAATCCCGGACTCCCTCAGGGGGGCTCTCTCCCCCTCTCTCCCGGTGGCACGGGAACGCCGCCGGGGCCATCATCGTGACGCCGATCTACACCAACAACTTCGCCGCCGTCATCACCAACTCTCTCCCCTTCTATTCAGTGGTGTAACACCCCTTCTCCCCACTGTAATCTCTACTTAAACATGGTGCTCAACGCTATATATTATTTCCCAATGATGTATGGCTATGGGTTGATTGATGATCATGATTGGTTTGAGTTGTATGTTTTATTATTGGTGTTGTCCTATGGTGCTCTCCGTGTCGCGCAAGCGTGAGGGATCCCCGCTGTAGGGTTTGCAATATTTTTATGATTCGCTTATGGTGGGTGGCGTGAGTGACGGAAGCACAGACCCGAGTAAGTAGGTTGTTTGAGTATCGGAGTAAAGAGGACTTGATACTTAATGCTATGGTTGGGTTTTACCTGAATGATCTTTAGTAGTTGCGGATGCTTGGTAGAGTTCCAAATATAAGTGCATATGATCCAAGCAGAGAAAGTATGTTAGCTTATGCCTCTCCGTCATATAAAATTGCAATAATGATTACTGGCCTAGTTATCGATTGCCCAGGGACAAATAACTTTCTTGTGACAAAAAGCTCTCTACTAAAACTAACTTAGTTGTTTCTTTATCTAAACAGCCCCTAGTTTTTATTTACGTACTCTTTATTATCTTGCAAACCTATCCTATCACACCTACAAAGTACTTCTAGTTTCATACTTGTTCTAGGTAAAGCGAACGTTAAGCGTGCATAGAGTTGTATCGGTGGTCGATACAACTTGAGGGAATATTTGTTCTACCTTTAGCTCCTCATTGGGTTCGACACTCTTACTTATCGAAAGAGGCTACAAATGATCCCCTATACTTGTGGGTTATCAGATGCTTTCTCGAGTTACCACCAAATCAAGATGGCGGTGGAGGACATCGAAAAGAAGGCCTTCCTCTCCCTGTGCGGCATGTATTGCTACACTTGCATGCCCTTCGGGCTGCGGAACGTTGGCGCGACCTTCTAGCGGTTGATGCGTATCGCTCTGGGGAAGCAGCTCGGGAGGAATGCGGAGGCGTACGTCGACGACATTGTGGTCAAGTCGCGAGAGGCGAGGACCCTGATCGAGGACCTGTAGGAGACGTTCGCGAGCGTGCATCGAGTGAACCTGAGGCTTAACCCGGAAAAGTGTGTTTTTGGGATCCCATCCGGCAAGCTACTCGGCTTCTTGGTGTCGCATCAAGGGATCGAGGCAAACCCAGAGAAGATCAAGGCGATCGGGCAAATGCGCCCGCCTCAAACCCTCAAGGAAATGCAGAAACTGGCAGGCTGCGTGGCCTCCTTGGGACGCTTCATCTCCAAGCTTGGCAAGCGCGCCCTCCCCTTCTTCAAGCTCATGATGAGGAAGGGCCCCTTCGAGTGGACTCTTGAAGCGGAGGCGGCTTTTGAGGACCTCAAGCGGTATCTCACGAGCCCACTTGTTATGGTGGCGCCTCGTACTCGCGAGCCCCTGGTACTCTACTTGGCGGCCACCCCGCACTCGGCCAGCGCGGCGCTCGTAGCAGTTCGAGAGGAGCGCGCCGGCGCAGGCGCGAAGCAAGGCGGCCCGCGAGGGGCCACACAACGTTCGCCTCCCCAGGATGGCGATCCTGAGGCCCTCATCACTTCATCAACCCACGGGACACCTGAGTCCCTCGCGCTCCTTGCGGAGCAGAACAACGCCAACACCTCGCCCCTCGTCGAGCACCCGGTGTACTTCGTCAACACCGTGTTGCGTGACGCACGTGCGCTACCCTATGCAGCAGAAGCTCCTGCTCGCGCTCCTCGTCGCCTCGAGGAAGCTGCGCCATTACTTCCAGGGCCACCCCATCATGGTCGTCTCTGCGTACCCTCTGGAGAAAGTGTTGCGCAGCCCCAACACTGCTGGAAGGGTTGCTAAGTGCAACATCGAGCTGCACGCCTTCCAGCTGGAATTCAGCACAACCAGGGCCATTAAGGGCGCAGCCCTCGCTGACTTCGTGGCGGAGTGGACGAACGCTCCCGACCAGGGGCTGGATGAGGGCCACTCCCTTGCGCCTGGCGATGAGGCGCCTGACGGCTGGGTCATGCACTTTGACAGAGCCTTCGTGCGGCAGGGCGCGTGGGCTGGAGTTGTACTCATCTCACCGACCAAGGACAAGATTTACTACGCCGTGCAGCTTTGTTTCCAACATGGTCAGAAAGTCTCCAACAACATCACAGAATACGAGGGCTTGATCGCTGGCCTCAGGGCCGCCGCCGCCCTGGGAGTCATGCGCCTCACCATCAAGAGCGACTCCCAGCTCCTCGTCAACTTCTCCAACAAGGAGTACAAGCCGAAGGACGAGCACATGGAGGCATACTTGGAAGAGGTACGTAAAATTGAAAATCGTTTCCTCGGCTTGGAATTGCAGCACGTCCCGCGTGGCGCAAACAAGGAGGCAGATGACATCGCCAAGAGGGCGACGCGTCGCGAGCCTCAAGAGCCTGGTGTCTTCGAGGAGAGGCTCTTCAAGCCATCGGCTGCACCCCCGGTCGTAGGCCCGGCGTCGCTTCAGGAAGAGCTGCCACCAGCCCCATCCACAGGCGCCCTGGCCTGTGGTCCGACCTCAGGAGCCTGACAGCTCCTGGCGCTGGAACCTCAGACCGGCGACTAGACCGAGGAGTTCAAGGCGTACCTTCTCCGCGACGCCTTGCTGGAGAAGGAGGACGCAGAGCATGTGGTTCGCCAGGCCACTGCTTATTGTTTGCAGGACGACGAGCTGTACCGCAGGCGCCCCAACGGTGTCTCGCTGCGGTGCATATCTGAGGAGCAGGGGCGCGAGCTGTTGGCCGACATCCACGGTGGCGATTGCGGGCACCACTCCTCGTCTCGCACCCTCGTGGGAAAGGTGTTTTGCAACGGCTTCTACTGGCCCACGGCGCTCCATGACGCCACCGAGCTAGTCCGGTCCTGCGAGGCTTGCCAATTTCACGCCAAGCAGATTCATCAGCCCGCGCAGGGTCTCCAAACCATCCCGCTCTCCTGGCCTTTCACAGTCTAGGGGCTGGATATACTGGGGCCTTTCCCTTGGGCGGCCGGCGATTACCGCTACCTCTACGTCGCCGTCGACAAGTTCACGAAGTAGGCAGAGGTGGAGCCCATGCGCACCATCCCCGCCGTCTCGGCCGTCATGTTCATCAAGGGCCTCATGTGCCGCTTCAGTGTCCCCAACCGTATTATTACCGACAATGGCTCACAGTTCACAAGCAACCTCTTTAGGACATATTGTGCTAACCTTGGAACGCAGATATGCTAAGCTTCAGTGGCGCACCCATGGAGCATAGGCCAGGCCGATCACCCCAATGCAGAGATCCTGAGGGTTCCTCAAGACGAGGAGCCTCAAGAAGAAGCTTGAGGCCTGCAGCAGGGGTTGGCTCGGTGAGCTTCAGTCCGTGTTGTGGTCCATCCGCACCACCGCGACTAAGCCCACCGGCGAGACCCCGTTCTTCCTCGTCTACGGGGCTGAGGCGGTCCTCTCGCATGAGGTCAAGCATCGCTCCCCGCGAGTCTTGGCATTCGACGAGGAGCGTCAGGATGCCTCGCGGGGAACATATCTCGTGCTCGGGGAGGAGGCCCGTCACGAAGCCTCGCTCTGCGTAGCGAGGTACCAGCAGGCGCTGCAGCGCTACCACTGCCGCAGCATCCGCTCCACGACCCTCGAAGTTGGTGACCTCGTCCTGAAGTGGGTCCTCTCCAGGGAGGGCTTGCACAAGCTCTCGCCCCGGGAGGGCCTGTTCAGGGTCGCCCACGTCTCCAGGCCTGGCGCCCTACGCCTGGAGACGCAGGACGGGGTCCCCATCCAGAATGCCTGGAACATCCAGCATCTGTGCAAGTTCTACCCGTGACACTCTCACGTAATAATGAGTGGGTTGTATATGCCCGGGGCCCCCCGAGCAGTGTTGTACGAGGCCGCAGAGGGGCTCCCACCCACGCCCAAGTGGAAGCCCCATGCTCCATGCTAGCGGACGACACGGTCTTACAACGACTATGCCCACACCTAGTGGAAGCCCCATGCTCCGTGCTGGTGGACGACACGGTCTTACAACGACTATGCCCACGCCTAGTGGAGGCCCCATGCTCCGCGCTGGTGGGAAGACTAGCTTAGGTGCCGGATGCGGCTGTTCTTTGCTCTCTTTTGTAACCAAATTTGCCACTTTTTGGAATGAAACTTGAAGTTTTCACGTCTTTATTCGAAAAAGGGGTGGGAATTTTTCTCCTTGTAGCATTTCCTGTTTTGAAGTCTCATTTTTAAAAAGGTTTGGCACCTGCCAGTTTTCTCTCACGCGTGCCCCGTGAGCGGGGGCTGGACATGGTATGCACCTCGCCAAAGCTTTGGCGTCCTAATCCTCTCGCGACGCTCTCGAGCGAGCCAGCAGGCGCATGCTGCCTCAGCCCCCCTGCCTCAGGAGCGCTCATCTCCTAGACTTGCCGGGCATCGCGACCCAACATACTAGCAACGATTGACCCTCGCTCGGGCTCCAACCAAAAATGGTTGCCGGGAGAAGGATGATTGAGGAAAGAGCAGCCATAGTTTGGCTTATTATCGAGGAACCCTACGTAAAGCGCGTTTTGGCGCCTCCGCGGGATGCGGTGCCTCGAGGCGGCACCTCCGGAGGTCCTGACTCCTTGCAAACCCCCAGGGGCCTCGCGGGCATCTCTCGAGGCTCCGGAGCCGTCTGGTCCATAAGGAAGAAGCCCCCCGGCAAGTTCTCTAAGCTTCCCCGGCGCCCCAGCTACACCAAGCTAAGTTATCCTAATCGCGAGACGCAGGAACTTTCAATTGGTAGCAATAGAAATACTGGATTATGAGACGAAAAATGCTAACATAAAGGCGCAAGCGCCATAGTTCATTACACGCCCCCACAGGGCCCTCCATAGTTCTTAATGCAGGAAGTAAAAACCAAATGGCGGCCTCCCGAGGACTGCCACTCCTGAGGCTTGGCTCCGGCGCTGCCCGCGCTGAGTCGGAGTCCTCCTCCTCCTTGACGGGGGCGCAGCGACATGGCGGCTCGATGACCTCCTGGGCGGGGGCGCGGCACCGCGGCGGATCGCCGTCCTCCCTGGTTCGGGCGCGTCGACGTGGCGGCTCGTCGTAGTTGTCGTCGCTCGAGCTTCCCCTGGAGGAGGCGTCACTGCTACTGGAGCTGCTGCGTCCGACGCCAAGGGAAAGTTCACCACCGAGGACGCCACGGCCGCGATGGCTATTGTCAGCGGAGAGGTGGTCGCTGTCGCCGCCGTCGCCCTCCGGGCTGCACCCCAAGCGCCTGCCGTCCTCCTCGAAGATCATGACAAAGAGCGTTGCCGCCCTGTCATGCTTGAAGTGGAGGGTACGCCTCCCTTGCAGGCCACGAGCGCAGGCGAACGTCTGCCACCCGCGGTTCAGGAAGACATAGCCCGCGGGAGTGACCTCGACCTCCACCCACGAGGCCTCGCTGCAGCAGCCATCGGCCTGTAGCCAAAGGCCAGCAGGCCCTCCGGCCGGAAGCGCCTCCGCAAAGAAGCGCGGGAGTTGGAGCCAGGTGATTGCCGGCCTCTCCGCCCACACCACGAACTCCTGGGCCGCGTCGGACAAGTGGGATCGCGGGCAGGGCGGCCAGGCGCCCGCAACAAGCTTCCCCCTTTCGCCACGGGCGCCATGGCCACCGCAGCCGCCTACGCGGGAGGGAGCCTTCCTACGGCTGCTGGAGGTAGCGCCGGCCGTCACGGGAGTGCGTCCGCGCCCTCGAGGGACCACCACCGGCATCGCAGTGTACTTACAAGGACGGCCGCGGCCCCTCTTGGGCGGCAGCGAGTCCGGTCCCTCCAGGCGGGCCTTCCCTTTCTCGACGGCAGCAAATCTCCTCACTGGCACCATGGTCGTGGAAGTGGCGGCTTGGAGTGAGGAGGCAAGAAGATAAAGACGGGCTGGGGGCTTTGTCTCTCTCTCCCACTTATAGTTGATCGGAGGCCAACCAGCGTCCCTCCGCATTCTGGGCAATGATGGCCCCGCGTCACGCGTCAGCTTTTGTCAGTCAGGGCGGTTGCCGAGGCGACGTGGGGAAGTGGAGGCGTCTGCGTCCCGTCGTGCGCCACGCGTCGAGCCTGGCCCGCAAGCGATTGGGGCCCACGGCGCTTCGGCCTTCCTTCCTTGGCTTCGCCCGAAGCTAACCCGAGCGCGCCTTGGGCTCGGGGGCTACTGTCGGCGTTCTAGCTCGGGGGTACCCAGATCTGCCTGCCTACGGCCCAGAGCGTGGCCCACCTCGACGGCCCAGTACGTTCTGGCAGCAAACTCCCCAAGATAAGACCCTAACGAGGGCCCCGGCCTCGCGTGGCGAACAAACGCCAAGACCTCCAGAGGAGTTGCCTCCGTAGGCAGCCTCCCGAGGAGCGAAGATTTCTATGCGGGTACCCGGCCTCAGGAGGCTACGATGACGTGAGCCATGACGACCAAGGCCAGGCGGGCGCCAGCAGGCGCAGAGGGGATAGTTTCCTTTTTTGTGTTAAGGAGGAAAGAACGTACACGGGTTCCCAAGGAATCCACCAAAGGTTTCCATTCCAGTGCAACAAGACCAAGACCACGAGCTCGGCAGGACAGATGTCATCGCCGAGCCCACCTCTGCGTCACGACCAGAAGCTTTGCAGGTGAAGACCACCTTTAGTTAGGATAAGATGTACTTCCTGTCCCCTTTCAAAATTGGCCATTGTGGGATCCCTTCCCGGCTGTGCGATAAGGGAAGAGGACCGAGGCCACTATAAATAGGGACTAGCCTCCACCATAGAGGGGGAGATGAATCCTCACCCCTGAGCCCTCACGAGGTCGCTCAACCACTATACTAGTTCATCCCCAAACCTCCTCGTGAGGCCAATCCACCAAAATCAGGAGTAGGGTTTTACACCGCAAGGTGGCCCAAACCTGGGTAAGCCTCTGTGTCCATCTCCTTGCCCGCTGGCACGTATTCGACGAGACTTGGCCGTGGGGTAGCGAGCTTGAGGCTAGAGCTAGTTGAGATCTTCGCACACGTTCCAGAGTTTGAACCTTCTTGGGTTTGCGGAGCCCCGATTCCGACACAACCTTCTTCTTCCACCTTCATTTTTCTATTCTTCTTAGTCATATAAAATAAAATTCCATGTTTATCCTTTTTTCTATTTTCTCCGTGCAATAAAAAATGACCCAAAAATAAAAGTTCTCAGAATGTTCTGAAAATTTAACACGATTTTTTTCTAAATATTTCTGAAATTCTGGTGTAAATAACATCAGAGGTGGGTGCACCTGGTGTCCACGAGACACCTGGGCGCGCCAGCAACCCCAGGCGCGCCCTGGTGGGTTGTGGTCCCCACGTGGGTCCCCTCACTTATCTCTTTAGCACATTCCATCTCCTACCTCTAGAAAAAATCACCATAGCTCTCTCTCTCTCTCTCGTGCTCTTGCTCTTAAACCCGTGGATTTTGATCTCTTTGCTCGAAGCTCCATTTCCGAAACTGTTTTGGGGGATTGCTACTTGGTATGTGACTCCTCCATTGCTCCATTTAGTTTTTGATTTAGTGGTTTATTTTTAGAATAATTAACTATGCTTGGTGCTGCTGTAGATGGGCTTGCATGTTGAATTCTTAGAATTCTAAGTAGTTTGAATGCTTAATATTGCCTCTAGGCATCCTTAGGAGTAGTTGCTATCAATCTTACGAAGTTTTGTTGACAAAATTTTTGTAAACTACAATTTTCAGAAATTTATTTATAGGAATAAGATGAGTTTCTTTAGGAAGTTTTCCTCCAAGAGGAATGCTAAAGGAGTCATTGGGGAATCATTGGACAATGACCTCAACACTCCGAGAATGGCAGAGGTGCGGCCGTGTGAATGGCCGCATAATGCCTTCATGGAGGAGGCCGGGTTCCATCAAGAGTTTGCCCCATTAATTGCAAATGTTGGACTGACCGACTTCCTCGCAGCTGAGTCTGACCAACACCACCTCCTTACAAATTCCTTTGTGCAAAATTTTCATTTTCTGAGTAGGAATAACCCTCATGAGGTGCAGTTTAATTTATATGCTAAAACCCGTCAGATACCGCTCACTGACTTTTGTGACATATGTTTGATCCCTTTTGATGGTGAATTAAGAGAGCCTAGACCAGCGGAGTTTGAGAACTTTCTCCTCACTTTGACAGTGGGTGATGAAAGAGGCGTGTCAAATGCCACTGCCACCAGTTTGCAGTTTCCTTCTGTGCATTACTTTGCTTTATTCATCGCGAAGTGTTTAACTGCTAGGGAGTAGGTTGGTGCACTCAGTTCCCCCGACCTCACCATTTTACACCGTGCACCGCACAATGATCACACCTTTAGACTAGGGGCTATTATTGCATGTCGCCTACACTTTAATAGTACTAAGGGCAAGATACATGGTGGTATTTATGCTACTCGCTTAGCGAGTCACTTTAATGTTCAGATTCGCCAACACGATTATCCCTTACCCCGAGTTTTTCTAAATCACAAGGCATTGGAGGATCATCAATTTATTGATGCAGCTGATTCTTTTCATAACATTCGCTACAACTTAGTATTCAGCGAGGTTACCCGTGATATTATCCCGTTGCCTGCACCTACTTTGTTTGATTCTATTGCCAAGAATGGATACAGGGTCATGCCAGAGGACATTATTGCCTACCGGAACGACCTGGCAGTGGCTGAGGAGGAGCCCTAGGAGTGGGACGCTCAGGTGCCGCACCACAACACTTCCACATAGGACCGGATGGCTATTACGGATGGTGATTACCAAGCTAGGCCAAAACCCTAAGCTTAGGGGAGTACGTATTTCCACCGACATTATATTCATGTTTACACATTTCATTCTAGTTGTCGGTGTCTACACTTTTTCATTGTATTATCCTTGCTAGATTTATTTTCTTGCTTTCTTCTTGCGCGTTTGAAAAACTTTGAGAAAATCCAAAAATATTTCTTGCTTCTTTTCGTTTTTTCTTTCTAGTTTAAATTAATTGTAGTAGCAAAAGAAAACCCAAAAGGATTTATCATTTCTTCTTTTACTTGTTGGAAGTTTTCCCGTGTAAATAGTTTTTCTGATCTTTGTTTTTCCTTCTTTGATTTGCTTTCTTTAAGAAAAACCAAAAACCCTAAAACATATTTCAGTGTGTTTCTCTGAAATTCTTTTCCTTTTATTTGAGTCGTACCAAGGAGAAGACCACGATGAAAATGTTGAGTGGCTCTCATATGCATTATTGTTAATCTAACAAAGAGCCCAAATTACTTTATCTTCTCCTTTTGAATAAAATGTTTGCAGATTCCAGCTTAGTCCACGACACTCTTGCACTGTTATTATTTTTTATCATTCGGTTGTGCAAGTGAAAGGCAATAATCACGATATTTCATGAAGTGACTGTGGCAGAGAGAAGCGGGTATGAACTCAACTTGTTTTTGCTTTTGTAAATGTGTTTAACCTACTATCCATGATTTAGCATATTATGATCAAACATGTTTGCAATGACAATTAGAGATTATAGTTGCTCATGCCATGCTTAAGTAGCTAGGAGTGGATAATGATTCATCTTGGATGTCAACATGCATTAAAATGGTTGTGATGTAGTATGATGATATGGTATCCTCCTCTGAATGTTTCAAGTGGCTTGACTTGGCACATGTTCACGCATGTAGTTGAGTCAAAACGAACATAGCCTCTACGATATTTATGTTCCTGGTGTTCATATCCTACTCATGATAGTATTCAATGTTGATTATGCATAACGCATGTTCATGACTATTTTCACTCTCTAGCTGGCCGCTTCTCAACCTATTTGCTAGCCTTCACCTGTACAAAGCGGGAATACTGCTTGTGCGTCAAAATCCTTAAACCAAAGTTATTCCAGATGAGTCCACTATATCTAGCTATATGCGGTATTAACCTGCCGTTCCAAGTAAATTTGCATCTGCCACCTCTAAAATTTCAAATGAACATCTATTTTGTGTGCCTGGACCGCTCATGGAGCGACTTGGGGCGGTCAGTATCTTCCATGTTACGCGGGTTATTCTCATGATGAGTGTTTATTCACACGTCCTTGCACGAGAGGGGCGGTAATAGGGATTCCCAGTCCCGAAATCAAAAATTGCAAATAATTAAATCAAACTCCCCCAGGAATGTTGTTGGTATGGACAGTACCAGTGGATTCGGCTAGCCGTGGAGTGTGTTTATTGGTGGAGGGGGAGTAAACCTTTACTTTTACCGCTTGGGAACCGCCGCTAATGTGTTTAGCATGGAAGATATTGATAAGTCTTGGTCGTAATGTTGACATAAGGGTGCACCTCCCAAAATTATATTTATCTTTGATTTAAGCTTTGAGCTCTGGCACCTCTGCAATCCCTACTTCCCTTTGCAAAGGGACGATCTATTTACTTTTATGTTGAGTCATTACCTTCTCCAATAAGCGCCAGATCTGAGAGCACTATTAGCATCCTAATGCATTGTGTATAGTTAATGTTGGATGCATCATGACTGGATCTTTTCTACCATGAATTATAATGTTTAGTCACTGCTTGAACTTTGGAGGTGCTTTAGATTTGTGTTTTGCGGTCTCAGAAAGGGCTAGCGAGATACCATTGTTATCATATTATGTCATGACCGTTTTGACAAAGTGTTGGCACTTGAGATATTTTATTATTGCTCTCTAGTTGAGTATGCCATTGATATGAGTTAATATAATTTCTAAGAGTTATTGTTGACATGGTTAGTCATGATCTTTGCTGAAAACCTGGGCGCTACTTAAGCATATTTATGTAAACAAGAACAAAAGAGTTCGTAAAAGTTTTTCTTTTTCACTTTCAGTTTGTCAACGGAATTGCTTGAGGACAAGCAATGGGTTAAGTTTGGGGGAGTTGATACGTCTCCGTCGTATCTACTTTTCCTAACGCTTTTGCTCTTGTTTTGGACTCTAATTTGCAGGATTTGAATGAAACTAACCCGGACTGATGTTGTTTTCAGCAGAATTACCATGGTGTTGTTTTTGTGCAGAAATAAAAGTTCTCGGAATTGGACAAAAAATTTCGAGAATTATTTTACAATAAATAAAAAATACTAGAGCCAAGAACCACCGGAGGGGGTGCCCTGGTAGGGCACGATACACCAGGGCGCGCCACCCCCTCCAGGAGCGCGCTGGTGGGTTGTGTCACCTCGTGCCCCCCTGACCCTAATTCCAGCACTATAATTTCCTATTTTTGAAGAAAAAAATAGGAGAGGAAGTTTTATCGCGTTTCACGAGACGGAGCTG
Organism: Elymus sibiricus; assembly: GCA_039707655.1. Taxonomy (NCBI): domain Eukaryota; kingdom Viridiplantae; phylum Streptophyta; class Magnoliopsida; order Poales; family Poaceae; genus Elymus; species Elymus sibiricus. Next base: position 268,652,471 of record CM077673.1, on the reverse strand, counting down.
CCGCCACCTCCTGTTCTTCATCGGGAGGCCAGATCTGGAGTCCGTTTGGGGCTCCAGAGAGGGGAATCTTTGGTTTCGTCATCACCAACCCTCCTTTATCACCAATTCCATGATGCTTGACGTGGCTTGAGACCGCGTTGGTATTTCCCCAAAGAGGAAGGGATGATGCAACACAGCGACGGTAAGTATTTCCCTCAGTTATGAAACCAAGGTATCGAACCAGTAGGAGGATCACCACCACCTAATAAGCAGCACCTACACACAAAGAACAAATACTTGCAACCCGATGCGAAAGAGAGGTTGTCAATCTCTCTACGGTAAAAAGATAGATTAGGTAGTGATAGATTGGAGAGATAGATCTCTCAAGAACACAAAATAAAAAGAGCAAATAAAAAGTGCAGCAAGGTATTTTTGGGTTTTTGGAATAATATATCTGGAAACAAAAGAGGCAAAAAGATAGATCAGAAAGCAATATGTGGGAAAATTAGACACGGGGGCCGTAGGTTTCACTAGTGGCTTCTCTCATGAGTATAGCACACGGTGGGTGAACAAATTACTGTTGGGCAATTGATAGAAGATCAAATAATCATGACGATATCCAAGGCGATGATCATTGTATAGGCATCACGTCCAAGATAAGTAGACCGACTCCTACCTGCATCTACCACTATTACTCCACACATCGACCGCTATCCAGCATGCATCTAGTGTATTAAGTTCATGGAAAAACGGAGTAATGCAATCAGAATGATGACATGATGTAGACAAGATCTATTCATGTAGGAATAGACCCCATCTTGTTATCCTGGCAACGATACATGCGTGCCTTGCTGCCCCTTCTGTCACTGGGAAAGGACACCGCAAAATCGAACCCATCACAAAGCACCTCTTCCCATGGCAAGACAAATCGATCTAGTTGGCCTAACTAAACCAAAGATTCGAAGAAGAAATACGAGGCTATAAGTAATCATGCATATAAGAGATCAAAGAAGACTCAAATAATATTCATGGATAGAAACTGATCATGAACTCAAAATTCATCGTATCCCAACAAACACACTGCAAAAGTTTACATCAAATAGATCTCCAAGAGACCATTGTATTGAGAATCAAAAGAGAGAGAGAGAGAGAGAGAGAGAGAGAGAGGAAGCCATCTGGCTGCTGCCTACAGACCCGTTGGTCTATGGTGGACTACTCACGCATTATCGGAGAGGCACCAATGAGGATGATGAACCCCTCCGTGATGGGATTAGATTGGATCTCGAGGTTCTGGAACTTGCGGCGACTAGATGTGTTTTTCGTTGACTCCCTTAGGGTTTCTGGAATATTTGGGAATTGATAGGCATCAGAGGCGGTGGAGAGGGGCCCCGTGGAGGGCACAACCCATCAGGGCGCGCCGGGGGCCCCTTGGCGCGCCCTAGTGGGTTGTGGTCTCCATGGCCCACCTTTCTAGCACTTCTTTGGACCACTAGGTGTCTTCTGGTCCAAAAAAAATCTCCAAAAAGTTTCGTCGCGATTGGACTCCGTTTTGTACTGATATTCTACAACGTAAAAAACAAGCAAAAACAGCAACTGGCACTTTGGCACTATGTCCATAGATTAGTCCAAAAAATGATATAAAGTTGCTATAAAATGATTGTAAAACATCCAAGAATGATAATATAACAACAAGGAACAAGCAAAAATTATAGATACGTTGGAAATGTATCAACATCCCCAAGCTTAATTCCTACTCGTCCTCGAGTAGATAAATGATAAAAACAGAATTTTTGATGTGGAATGCTGCCTAACATGTTCATCCCATATTCTTTTCTTTTGTATCATGGACGTTTGGACTTTTAGATGATTCAAAGCAATAGTCTAGTTTTAACATAATGACTTCAATACTCAAGCATGCCAACAAGCAACCATGTCTTTCAAAATATCAACACTAAAGAAAGTTATCCCTAGCCCATCATGCTCAATCATTGATCCATTCATGAAACACACTCAAATATTAGCTACACCCAATGCTCAAGTACGATCAAAGTGACCCCTAATTGGTGCTTTATAAGAAAGGATGGAGACTCAAAGTAAAAATAAAAATTGCGTAAAATAAATAGATAGTCCCTTCGCAGATGGAAGTAGGGATTTGTAGAGGTGCCAGAGCTCAAAGTTTAAATTGACAGAGAAAACTATTTTGGGGGGCATGCCTTTCCTCTCAACGAAAACGAAAATTTAGTTCACAATACTTGCCATGCTAGATATATCATAGGCGGTTCCCAAACAGAAAATACAGTTTATTCCTTTTTCCACCATTCTTTCACATTCCATGGCTGGCCGTATCTGTCGGCGTTCTGGGAACGGGGGTACCCAGACCTGCCTGCCTGCGGCCCAGGGCATGGCCCACTTCATCAACCAAACACAGCCAGGCGCAGCCCCACTCAAGGCAAAGCCCTCGCGAGGGCCCTAGGCTCGCGAGGAGGAGAAGCATCAAGACCAGCAAGGGATGGGCCTCCTCAGGCCCCCTCCGGAGCGGCGGAGATCTCTATGCAAGGCCCGGCCTCGGGAGTCAAGGGTGACGCAAGGAAGGACAGGCAGGCGCCAGCGCACCAGGCGGCACAGTTTCCCTTTTAGTGCAAAGGGAGCAAGGACGTACGCGGGTTCCCAAAGCACCCCCAAAGGTTTCCATTCCAGTGCAACAAGACCACAACCAGCAGCCCCGCAGGGAGGATGTCATCGCTGAGCCCATCCTTGCGCCATCGACAACTACTTTGCAGGCGAAGACCGCCTTTGGGCAGGGCGGGCACGTACTCCTGTCCCCCTTTAAAATTGGCCATTGTGGGATCCCTTCCCGCCAGTGCGATAAGGGAAGAGGACCGGAGCCACCGCTATATATAGAGGATAGGCTGCGCCATAGAGAGGGACCGGGGGAACCCATTCCTCCACTCATCCATCACTGAGCCACAGAGGGCGTCGAACACCACAAGGAGAGCCCTTGCGAGGCTCTAAAACACTGTACTAGTTCATCCACCCCACCTCCTCGAGAGGCAATCCACCAAAGCAGGAGTAGGGTATTATGCTTCGCAGCGGCCCGAACCTGGGTAAACTGTCGTGTTCATATTCTTCCTAGTCATCGTGCGAGTTTGTTGTTGTGTTCATCGAGTAGCGAGCTAGGTTGGGCGAAGCCGCTGGGGATCTTCGCACACGCCCCTGTGTTCGAATCTTAAGGGTTTTGCGGAGCCCGAAATCCGACAGTATCCACATTTGCCTTCCATACCAACATTTTCCAAGGAATTTATTATTTGACAACATAAAGTATTTTTTTCTTTTTCATTTCAGGAATGGGCATCCCTATTACCGCCGCACTTTCGTGCAATGACAAGTGAATAAACACTCATCTTGAGAATAACACATCGAGCATGGAAAAATATTGGACACCCCTACCGTTTCATGAGTAGTACGAGCACACAAAAGAGAAATTTATTTTGACAATTAGAGATGGTAGATACAAATTTGCTTGGAACGGCATGGAAATACCGCATATAGGTAGGTATGGTGGACTCATAAGGCAAAACTTGGTTTAAGTATTTTGGATGCACAAGTACTATTTCTAGTTACTACAAATGGAGGCTAGCAAATAGATTGAGAAGCAACCAACCAAGAAACGAAAATTCACATAAGAGAGCGTTGAGCATAACTAACACTGAATAATGCACCATAAGTAGGAGGTAACTTCATTACATAACTATTGACTTTCGTACTTGCATAAGGAATCACAAACCTTAACACCAATATTCCTACTAAAGCATAATTACTCACTAACATGACTCACATATTACTATCACCATGTCTTAAAACTATTACAAGGAATCAAGTTTAATTTGTCCAATGATCTTCATGAAAGTTTTTATTATATCCTCCTTGGATATCTATCACTTTGGGACTAGTTTCATATATTGCCATTGCTTTTTGACTAGCTCAAACAAATTTAAGTGAAGCACATGAGCATAGAGTTTTCATCTCTCAAAATAGTATAAGTTAAGCATGAGAGGATTTATTCAAAATTTACTAGCTCTCAAATTAATATAAGTGAAGCAAGGGAGTATTTCTTCAAAAGTTTCCAAGCACACCGTGCTCAACAAGATATAAGGAAGCACTAGAGCAATTCTATAACTCAAAAAGTTTAAGTGAAGCATATAGAGCAATTCTAACAAATCATAGCATAATTTTGGCTCTCTCAAATAGGTGTGTCCAGCAAGGATACAAGTGAAAAACTAAAAAGCAAAGCAAGCAAAGACTCACATGATACAAGACGCTCCAAGCAAAACTCATGATATGTGACGAATAAAAATATAGCTCCAAGTAAAATACCGATGGTCGTTAGAAGAACGACGGGATGCCACTCGGGGGCATCCCCAAGCTTAGTTGCTTGTTTATCTTTGGATATATCTTGGGGTTGCTGTAGCATCACCAAGCTTAGGCTCTTTTCACTCCTTATGCCTTCATCCATCATTATCTCACCCAAAACTTGAACACTTCAATCACACAAAACTCAACAAAATCTTTGTGAGATCCGTTAGTATAATAAAGCGAATCACTACTTTAGGTGCTGTTGCAAACCCATTTATATTTTATTATTGCATTATACCTACTGTATTTTAACTTTACCATGGCTCATACCCTTCTATATAACCCATAGATTCATCAAAACAAGCACACAATGCAACGAAAACAGAATCTGTCTTAAACAAAACAGTCTGTAGTAATCTGTACTCTAACCATACTTCTGTAACTCTAAAAATTCTGAAAAATTAGGATAACGTAAAGAATTTGTATGGCAATACGGTGTTAAAATTTCAGCTCCATATCACGTTCCAGTAAAAAATGAAAAATCGCACACTGGAAGCAAAGTTTCTGTTTCAGATTCAGCAATGTTTCTACGCATCTTATGAAACATCCTAAAGGATTTACTTGGCACAAACACTAAATAAAACACAAAAAACACAATCATAACAGAGGCATAATTGCGTCAACACTCAAAAACAGAAAGAAAAAGATGAAAATAAATTTATTCATTGGGTTGCCTCCCAACAAGCGCTATCGTTTTACGCCCCTAGCTAGGCATGATGATTTCAATGATGCTCACATAAAAAGTAGTAATTGCAATATGCAAGAGAGAATCGTGAATCTTATGACAAGGACATTTAAGTCTAACCCACTTCCTATGCATAGGGATTTTGTGAGCAAACAATTTATGGGAACAAGAATCAACTAGCATAGGAAGGCAAAACAAGCATACCTTCAAAACTTTGAACACATAGAGGGGAAACTTGATATTATTGCAATTCCTACAAGCATATGTTCCTTCCTCATAATAAATTTCAGTAGCATCATGAAGGAATTCAACAATATAACTATCACATAAATCATTCTTTTCATGATGCACAAGCATAGAATTTTCATTAATCTCCAAATAAGCAAATTCCTTTTCATCCATGGTAGTGGGAACAAACTCAACAAAATAACTATCATGAGACACTTGATTGACATAACCACATTGCAAATTAAAACCATGATGATAAGTTTCATGGTTATCATTACTCATTATAGCATACGTGTCATAACCATCATCATAAATAGTAGGCATGCAATCATCATAATAAATTTGCGCATCAAAACTTAGGGGACTAAAATATCATCTTCATCAAACATAGCATCCCCAAGCTTGTGGCTTTGCATATCATTAACATAATTGACATTAATAGAATTTATAGTAATATCATTGCAATCATGCTTTTGAATCAAGGAGCTATCATGAATCACCTTATAAATTTCTTCTTTCAACACTTCATCAAAATTTTAAAATTCATGATTTTCAAACAAAACCTCATGGAGATAATCAAGTGCACTCAACTCACTAGCTATTGGTTCATCATAATTTGGTCTTTTGAAAAGAATAGCAAGTGGATGAGGATCCATATCAATAGATTTTTAGCAAGTGAAGATGCAAGCAAATAGAAGGCACATGGCAACACAAGAAAAGATCGCAAACAAGCAAACAAAAAAGATATCCGGCGAGAAAAAGGCGAACGAGAAAGAAGGCGAATAAAACGGCAAATTTGGTGAAGTGGGGGAGTGGAAAACGAGAGGCAAATGGCAAATAATGTAATTGCAAGGAGATGAGATTTGTGATTGGGAACCTGATAGATGATGATGGTGTCTCCTCGGCACCAGAGATTGGCACGTAGAAGAGACTGCTTCCTCCCCGGCAACGGCGCCAGAAATTCCTTTGACGTGGCTTGAGACTGCGTCGGTATTTCCCCAAAGAGGAAGGGATGATGCAACACAGCGACGGTAAGTATTTCCCTCAGTTATGAAACCAAGGTATCAAACCGGTAGGAGGATCACCGCCACCTAATAAGCAACACTTGCACACAAAGAACAAATACTTGCAACCCGACGCGAAAGAGAGGTGGTCAATCTCTCTACGGTAAAAAGATAGATTAGGAAGTGACAGATTGGAGAGATAGATCTCTCAAGAACACAAAATAAAAAGAGCAAATAAAAAGTGCAGCAAGGTATTTTTGGGTTTTTGTAATAATAGATCTGAAAACAAAAGAGGAAAAAATATAGATCGGAAAGCAATATGTTGGAAAAGTAGACCCGGGGGCCGTAGGTTTCACTAGTGACTTCTCTCATGAGTATAGCACACGGTGGGTGAACAAATTACTGTTGGGCAATTGATAGAAGATCAAATAATCATGACGATATCCAAGGCGATGATCATTGTATAGGCATCACGTCCAAGATAAGTAGACCGACTCCTACCTGCATCTACCACTATTACTCCACACATCGACCGCTATCCAGCATGCATCTAGTGTATTAAGTTCATGGAAAAACGGAGTAATGCAATCAGAATGATGACATGATGTAGAAAAGATCTATTCATGTAGGAATAGACCCCATCTTGTTATCCTGGCAACGATACATGCGTGCGTTGCTGCCCCTTCTGTCACTGGGAAAGGACACCGCAAAATCGAGCCCATCACAAAGCACCTCTTCCCATGGGAAGAAAAATCGATCTAGTTGGCCTAACTAAACCAAAGATTCGAAGAAGAAATACGAGGCTATAAGTAATCATGCATATAAGAGATCAAAGAAGACTCAAATAATATTCATGGATAGAAACTGATCATGAACTCAAAATTCATCGTATCCCAACAAACACACTGCAAAAGTTTACATCAAATAGATCTCCAAGAGACCATTGTATTGAGAATCAAAAGAGAGAGAGAGAGAGAGGAAGCCATCTAGCTACTGCCTACGGATCCATAGGTCTATGGTGGACTACTTACACATCATCGGAGAGGCACCAATGAGGATGATGACCCCTCCGTGATGGTGTTAGATTGGATCTTGAGGTTCTGCAACTTGCGGCGGCTGGATGTGTTTTTCGTCGACTCCCTCAGGGTTTCTGGAATATTTGTAATTTATAGGCATCAGAGGCAGTGGAGAGGGGCCCCGTGGAGGGCACAACCCATCAGGGCACGCCGGGGGCCCCCTAGCGCGCTCTAGTTGGTTGTGGTCTCCACGGCCCACCTCTTTGGCACTTCTTTGGCCCACTGGGTGTCTTCTGGTCCAAAAAAATCTCCAAAAAGTTTCGTCGCGATTGGACTCCGTTTGGTACTGATATTCTGCGAAGTAAAAAACAAGCAAAAACAACAACTGGCACTTTAGCACTATGTCAATAGGTTAGTCCCAAAAAATGATATAAAGTTGCTATAAAATGATTGTAAAACATACAAGAATGATAATATAACAACATGGAACAAGCAAAAAATATAGATACGTTGGAGACGTATCAATGCTCCCCACTGGGAGTGAGTAATTCCTTCGTAGGCTCGCTGGTCAGTGAGGAGTTGGATGAGATTCATCATGTAATCGAGTTAGTTTTGTTAGGGCTTGATCCCTAGTATCCACTATGTTCTGAGATTGATGTTGCTATGACTTTGCCATGCTAAATGCTTGTCACTAGGGCCCGAGTGCCATGATTTCAGATCTGAACCGTTTATGTTATCACCATTATATCTAAGTTCTTGATCCGATCTTGCTAGTCATATGCACCTGCTATGTGTTATGATCCATAAAGCCTGGGGTAACAATAGTCGGGATACTTTCCGGTGATGACCGTAGTTTGAGGAGTTCATGTATTCACTATGTGTTAATTTCCGGTTCTCTATTAAAAGGAGGCATTAATATCCCTTAGTTTCCTTATGGACCCCGCTGCCACGGGAGGGTAGGACAAAAGATGCCATGCAAGTTCTTTTCCATAAGCACGTATGACTATTTACAGAATACATGCCTACATTATATTTATGAACTGGAGCTATTTTTGTGTCGCCCTAGGTTATGACTGTTATATGATGAATATCATCCAACGAATTCACCGATCCTGTCCCTACGAGTTTTCCACATATTGTTCTTGCTAGGTTGCTATTGCTATTGCTACTGTTCCAATTGCTACAAAACCATTGCTATCACTGTTACCGTTACTACTACTGTTACCACTGCTATTAAACTATCATATTACTATGCTACTGATCACTTTAGTGCAGATATTTAATCTCCAGGTGTGGTTGAATTGACAACTCAACTACTAATAGTCGCAAATATTCTTTGGATCCCCTTCTGTCAAATCTATAAATTTGGGTTGAATACCCTACCCTCGAAAACTATTGCGATCCCCTATACTTGTGGGTTATCAAGCGTGCATGGAAGGCAACTTGGAACTCCGACCAGGTGATGATTGCTCCAACAGGCTATGAACGCCTATGACTGTCCCAGCATTGAGCAACGGGACCCTTCAGGAAGTAGGCCGCAAAGGTGATATAGTTGGCAAAGGCGACATTAGCAGACTCTAGTTCATATGTGATGTCGCGGAGACAGTCATCAGCATCAAGGGACTGAGTTGAGCTGCGGTAGACAGCGGGGTTGAGGCACACAAAGTCTTGCAGAGTTATTGCGGCTGGCTTCTGATTCATGTTTGGCTGCGGAAACTTATCATGAGCCCTTGCATAAATTGGCGGTTTAGCTCAAACTAATGTATCATTCTAGCCATGTATTCGGGCGGCGGTGGTGGTTCGGGCGCACCACGGCCACGACCAACTGGCCTAACCATCCTGTTCAATTGTAGCAGTGGTAGTTTAATATTGAGTAATAGCAAAGACAATGAATCATTCATGAGGTAACATGTAAAAAGAAGGAAGTGCAATAGATACATCATAATAGTCCAAACACGACATACTAATCCATACATAAGTCTTTTCCAAGCCAGCGGTACAAGTTCGGAAAGGGAAATAACCTAGACAAACTAGGCGACACGCAGGCACGCGGTAGAGGGATACAACAACGGGACATAGCGATATGCTACATGAACGTCGGGGGCAACCACTGAAGCCAGGTAGCTGCATGTGAGGTCGCATGACACCCTCGATGTACGGTTCCTGCATTCCGTGAAGACTCTGATGCAAAACCAGGTCCCGTAAGGGAAGGAGAGGCCCACGTGGAGGAATACGACCTCCAACAGCAGGCCACTCAAGGCCTGGTGGAAACTCTGTCCTGCGCGGGTAAAGGATGTGCTCGGAATGCATCCCCGCATGGACTAAGGGCAGCAAATGTGTCAGAGCATCCTGAAGAGGAGCACGAGTGGAATACAACTCGATAGCAAGAGCTCGGCGGTACGATCCAGAGCCTCGGTGTACTGAACCAGAACCCGTGGGTCGTAGTGACGTCGCACATAAGGGGTGCAAACAGCAGTGTAGTTTCCAGTCTGATCCCCAGCGGAGACATACGGGATGTATCTGAATACAGTCTCCTCCAAGCTGGGGTACTGTAACACCCAAGATGCGGTCCTATCCCTATTAAGACACGAGGGCCTCGACGGGGATAGAAGCGCATCTAGTCGTTTCGCAAGTACAGTAAACATTGCATACATGTAGGAAGAGATGAGTATATGAGTTGGCTTACACTCGCCACAAGCTATCTTACAAGTTCACACAAATTATTCATACATCATCCAGAAGACAGGTTCCGGCTACGGACGAAATCAAACGATAAAAGAGCAATGATAAACTGTCTTGCTATCCTAGGATCACCACCACGAAGCTCCCTACTCATCCGGATACGTAACATACATACGCCTACGTTCTTCATCATACTCCCACTGGAGCTGCGACAAGTCATCTGGCACGTACTCGTCAACACCTGCACCTATATTCTTGTAATTGTGAGCCACAGGGACTCAGCGATGTCATAACCCGGGTACCGAAACTATGTAAGCCACTGGGTGAGGAAAGGTTAAGTGGTGAGGCTGCAGCACGGGCTAAGCATGTATATGGTGGCTAACTTATGAGAACAAGAATGAAAATATGGTGGCCTTCGTAAGACGGACGTGAACTAGGATGATCACTAAGTGATCCTGAACACCTACTTACGTCAATCATAACCCCACCGTGTTCTCTCTCGGTTCATGTTCACGAGCAAAGACAGTCACGGTTACGCACACAGTTGGTGTATTTTATTTGAGTTTACTTCAAGTTTACTATTATCGGGTGTTATACAAATTTACAAGATTGCCACATAACTGCGGGCACGGATTTCCGAAAGATTTAACCCTGCAGGGGTGCTCCAACTCATCCATCACAAACTAACCACACGCCGCGGGAATAACCTCGACCACGAATCCCGTGATTTCCTAGGCAATTCCATTGGAAAACTGCAACCTCGATATAGCCCGAAGTATTGTCGGAATTCCTCGCGCAAAACATTCGAGAAAGGTAAAACAAGTCCAGCAAGACTGCCCGACGTGTCGACGAACTCGATAGGAGCCACGTATCTCGTTCTCAGGACACGACCGGATGAGCAGTACGTACGGTGGCCTGATAGAAATCCCCGAGTTGCCCCGGGTGGCCCCGCAAGTGGCTCTGATTTGGACCAACACTCATGAGGAACACTGGCCTGGGGGTTGATTTATTATCCATGGGGTAGCTATGCCCTATGCAATTTTATTAAGTTGTTTAGCAAATGTAGTACCAAAGTTGGGTCTTGGCAGACAAGTTTTAATCTAAAACGAATGGTCAAGGGGAGCCCCATAACAACCTCGAGCATGTTAGGAGCGCAAAATATGGAATATAACACCGGTACTCGGAACTAGTGCGGCAAAAGCGGAACGAAACACCGGGCAAAAGGCCAAGCCTTCCACCATTGCTATATATATATGTGCATTAATTTAAATAATAATAAATAAGATGATATAACCAAATATCCATGTTGGCACATGGAAAAGCTTGCACCTGCAACTAGCAACGCTATAGATAAGGGCTGAGCAGCGGTAACGTAGCCAATCAATGTTTTGCTAGGTAGTGGGGGGGGGGGTTAGAGGCTTTCATGGCAATTTAGGAGGCTGACAGTTTAAGTGGTAGGTAACGAAACATAACGGTAAAAGCGAGGCATCTAGCAAGGCAAAAATAGTGTCGGGATCCGGGTATGATCATCTTGCCTGCTGGGTCTTCAGAGGGACAAAGAGCTGGGTCCTCGTAGTTGTACTCCCCTGGATCCTCGTACTCAGGCTCGACACTCGCGTCTACCCAAAGAGAAACATCACCAAATAAACATACAAACAAGGTGCAAATGCACAAACAAGATGATGCATGATCAAGTTGATGTATTTAATGTGGCAACCCTATGCTAGTCGTTGTTCTCATGCAATTATTAAGTTCTTTAGCATTCTGGACAGAACCTCAAGTTTAGTTATTTGAACATGCATGATCATGGCAAATATGAATGCTTCATGCAAAATCAATGCAACTGCATATGTAGAACGTTGCAAACGGAGTAACGTAGCTCACGGTACACTCCCGGCAAGGTACGAACGTTAACGGAGACAAAACACAAAATGAGGGAGACCATGGGCTATTCCTTGGTATTCCAAGGATGCCACTTGATAGGAAATGAAAATCTAGCAAGAATAGAGCTAAAGATCAAGCAAAACAATGGAGTATAGCTTCCACAAGTGACAAAACAATCCAACACACAATCTGTCCACAAACAGCAACATGTCATCTTGCAACACACATATCGAGAACTACAGAAAGTCTTAAATCACAACCAAGGCATGGGCATCAAATATACAGCATGCACAACAATTCATCTATATACAGCAACATGAAAGGAAGCATAGATCAATGGCAATTATGCTCACAAGATGGCATGTTGAATTAGTTTTTAGGGACTTAGTGAAAATTCCAGTTTTATAGAATCTGAGTTAACATGACAGCAACTTGACAGCAACTTTTATATATGCTACAGGAACTTTCATGGCATGATAATTAGCAGGGTGATAGAGGGCAACATGTACTTCAATTCATTCCTTTATGGCAACATCTAAATATGCATGTATCAATGGCTACCATCCTCACAAGATGACATATTGAAATTAGCAGATTCACAGACTTAGTGAAATTTAGCAAGGACAAATATGGCACTTGCTAACAGAATAGCATGTTGACAGCAAGTTTTATATAAGATGCAATCCAATCCACAAGTTCTTGGCACACATCTACAGAGGATGACAAGTACAACAATACATGCCATGGTGCCAACTCCAAAGGAACAACATATGCATGGGAACCATCTAGATAACATGGCAACAAAATAACAGATTTCCAACGCTTAGAATATTTTGGGCATGTGAAAACAGATTTTTAGTGGCATGTTAACATCAAGAATGACACCCATATGATGATCTATCATGGCATGCAAAAATACCAGGGGCTAGCACATACACAAATGAGCATATTTCATCTTGACAAGTTTTCCATATAGTGCAAGAATTAATTCATGTGAAAAACACAAAATGGCACAATATCACAAAATGACATTTTTGCAAACATGTCCAAATGACAAAACCAACCACACCATTGGATTCTTTGCATTTTTCTACCCCAAAACCATATGTCACATGGGTATCTTCCTGTTGGTAAAACTCTCAAATTTGCAATCACAAAATCATCTATGCCCTTATAGCCACTTATATGCCAGATTTGGCATGTCGTAGGATTTGACAGATTTGGTAATAAAACAAAATGGCAGTTTTCCTTAAAAGGAAATACCTCAATTCACGGAAAATCAAAACAAAACAAAGGAAACAAAAATGAAAAAAAGGGGGCCACCTGGCAGTGGCACCAGGGGCCCGTGGGGGTATGACGGGTGGGCCATGGGCCCACTGTCAAAGTGGGGATAAATGGGGGGAAAAGGAGGGGAGCCGGGGTCGAACCCGGGTCTCCCCAATTGGAGACGCAGGGCGCTGCCACTGGGCTAGGCAGGTGGGCTCGACAGAGAAGAGGCGCTGGTCCTCTTGACCTGTACCCATGCGGAGGATGGGCCCTTTCTTCAATCTCGCGTGGGCAGAAGGCCACGGCGGCACCGGCGAGCAAACCGGCCACATTCGGCGAGGTGGGGTGCCGTCGGGGGTGCGGAATCCCTTGGGGGGTCCATCCCCAGGGTTGAGGGAACCTACGGCGCGAGGCTGCGAGGACCTCAAGCTCGAGCTTTGATGTCTACTACGCAACTTTCTTCTTGTAGACTCGTGTTGGGCCTCCAAGCGTAGAGTTTTGTAGGACAGTAGCAAATTTCCCTCAAGTGGATGACCTAAGGTTTATCAATCCGTGGGAGGCGTAGGATGAAGATGGTCTCTCTCAAACAACCCTGCAACAAAATAACAAAGAGTCTGTTGTGTCCCCAACACACCCAATACAATGGTAAATTGTATAGGTGCACTAGTTCGGCGAAAAGATGGTGATACAAGTGCAATATGGATGGTAGATATAGGTTTTTGTAATCTGAAAATATAGAAACAGTAAGGTAACTAATGATAAAAGTGAGCGCAAACGGTATTGCAATGCTTAGAAACAAGGCCTAGGGTTCATACTTTCACTAGTGCAAGTTCTCTCAACAATACTGACATAGTTGAATCATATGTAAATCCCTCATGTGCGACAAAGAGTTCACTCCAAAGTCACAAATAGCGGAGAACAAACGAAGAAATTATTGTAGGGTATGAAACCACCTCAAAGTTATCTTTTCCGATCAATCTTATGAGCTATCCCTATAAGTGTCATGAACAGCCCTAGAGTTCGTACTAAATTAACACCTTAAGATACACATCAACCAGAACCCTAATGTCACCTAGATACTCCAATGTCACCACGAGTACCCATGGGCTTGATTATACGATATGCATAACACAATTTCAGATTCATCATGTTCAATCCAACACAAAGAACTTCAAAGAGTGCCCCAAAGTTTCTACCGAAGAGTCAAGACGAAAACGTGTGCCAACCCCTATGCATAGATTCCCAAGGTCACGGAACCCGCAAGTTGATCACCAAAACATACATCAAGTGGATCAATAGAACATCCCATTATCACTACGGATATCCCATCGCAAGACATACATCAAGTGTTCTCAAATCCTTAAAGACTCAATCCGATAAGAAAACTTCAAAAGGAAAACTCAATTCATCACAAGAAGATAGAGAGGGGAAAACTCCATATGATTCATCTATATTAATAAAGCTCGCGGTACATCAAGATCATGCCATCTCAAGAACACGAGAGAGAGAGATCAAACACATAGCTACTGGTACATACCCTCAGCCCCGAGGGTGAACTACTCCCTCCTCGTCATGGAGACCGCCGGGATTATGAACATGGCCTCCGGTGATGGTTTCCCCCTCCGGCAGGGTGACGGAACGGGCTCCCGATTGGTTTTTCGTGGCTCTGGAGGCTTGCGGCGGTGGAACTCCCGATCTAGGTTTCTTTTTGGCGGTTTGGGTATTTATAGGAGTATATGGCGTTGGTCCCACGTCCAGAAGGTTCCCGAGGAAGTCACAAGCCAGGGGGGCGCGCCCTAGGGGGGGGGCGCCCCCCACCCTTGTGGCTTCCTCGGCCTTCCTCTCCGGTGACTTTTCGCTCCAGTATTTTATATTTTCCAAAAATATTCTCCGTAAATTTTCAACCCATTCCGAGAACTTTTATTTCTGCACAAAAACAACACCACGGTAGTTCTGCTGAAAACAGCGTCAGTCCGGGTTAGTTCTAATAAAATCATACCAAAATCATATAAAATTATTGTAAACATGGCATGAATACTTCATAAATTATAGATACGTTGGAGACGTATCAGCATCCCCAAGCTTAATTCTTGCTCGTCCTCGAGTAGGTAAATGATAAAAGAAATAATTTATGAAGTGTGAATGCTACCTAACATGGTCATCATATTCTTTCCTTCTTTGTATAGCATGGACATTTGGACTTGTAAATGATTCAAAGCAATAGTCTAGTTTTAACATAATGACTTCAATACTCAAGCATGTCAACAAGCAACCATGTCTTTCAAAATATCAACACTAAAGAAAGTTATCCCTAGCCCATCATGCTCAATCATTGATCCATTTATGAAACACACTCAAATATTAGCTATGCCAAATGCTCAAGTACGATCATAGTGCCCCTAGTTGGTGCTTATAAGAGAAGATGGAGACTCAAAGCAAAAATAAAAATTGCATAAAGTAAATAGATAGGCCCTTCGCAGAGAGAAGTAGGGATTTGTAGATATGCCAGAGCTCAAGGTTTAAATTGAGAGAGAAAAATATTTTGAGTGGCATGCTTTTCCTGTCAAGAAAAATGACAAAGTAGCTCACAATACTTTCCATGCTAGATACATTATAGGCGGTTCCCAAACAGAATGGTAAAGTTTTTACTCCCCCTCCACCAATCAATCACACTCCACGGCGAGCCGAATCCACGGGTACCGTCCATACAAACAACAATCCTGGGGGAGTTTTGTTTCATTATATTTTGATTTGATTTTTGAGCATGGAACTGGGCATCCCGAATACCAGCCACTTTCTCGTGAATGATAGTGCATCAACACATATCGTGAGAATAACACACCTAGCATGGAAATATATTGGATACTCCCCACCGTTTCATGAGCGGTACGGGCACACAAAAGAGAAAATTTATTTTGAAAATTTAGAGATGGCACATACAAATTTGCTTGGAACGGTATGGAAATACCGCATATAGGTAGGTATGGTGGACTCATAAGGCAAAACTTGGTTTAAGGATTTTGGATGAACAAGTAGTATTTCTACTTAGTACAAATGAAGGCTAGCAAATAGATTGGGAAGCAACCAAACCAAGAAACGAAAAATAACATAAGTGAGCATTGAACATGACTAACACCGAATAATGCACCACAAGTAGGATGTAACTTCATTCCATAACTATTGACTTTCGCACTTTCATAGGGAATCACAAACCTTAACACCAATATTCCTACTAAAGCATAATTACTCACTAACATGACTCACATATTACTATCATCATGTTTCAAAACTATTACAAAGAATCAAGTTTAATTTGTCCCATGATCTTCATGAAAGTTTTTATTATATCCTCCTTGGATATCTATCACTTTGGGACTAGTTTCATATATTGCCATTGCTTTTTTGACAAGCTCAAACAATTTTAAATGAAGCACATGAGCATAAAGATTTCATCCCTCAAAAGGGTATAAGTGAAGCATGAGAGGAAATGACAAGCTACTCTCAAAAGATATAAGTGAGGATCAATGAGTAGTCAAATAATTAAGTAGCTATGTGAGGACTCTCTCTCTCAATAAATACTTTCAGATCTGAGTAATTTATTTAAATAGCAAGAAAAAGAAAAATAGAACTCCAAGAATAGCACATATCATGTGGACAAATAAAAATTTAGGCTCAACATAGGCTAACCGATAATTGTTGGTGAAGAGAGGTGGGATGCGTAGCATCCCCAAGCTTAGATGCTTGAGACTTCTTGAAATATTTACTTGGGGTGCCTTGGTCATCCCCAAGCTTGAGCTTTTGTATCTCGTTCAATCCTCTCATATCATGGTTTCACCTATTCTCAAAAACATCTTCCACACAAAACTTGAAAAGAGCTCGTGAGATAGGTTAGTACACATAAGAACAAATCAACACTTCATGTACTGCCAAGACATGTTGCACAATAACTTTCAAACATCATTCACTGTTTACTATCGTTTCCAAAATTTATATATATCAATATAGGCTATGGAAACTATAGGATAAGTAGATAACGAAACTATGACAGCAATCTGTCCAAACAGAACATCCTGTAGCAATCTATTAAACCAGTGTACTTCTGTAACTCAAAAAATTATGAAAATTTAGGACATGCTAAATAATTTATATGACATCACTGTGTAAAAATTTCAGAAACTTTCCACATTCCAGTAAAATATGAAAATTCAAACACTACAGACAAAGTTTCTGTTTATACACAGCACACATCAAAACATGCAATGCAAACATCCTAAGGCAATTCTTGGAACTTTTTATTGAAAAACAAGATTATAAATAACACCTAACAGAGAACAAGAAAATAAAATGACGCTCCAAGCAAAACTCATATTATGTGACGAATAAAAATATAGCTCCAAGTAAGATATACCGATAATGTTGAAGACGAAAGAGGGGATGCCTTCCGGGGCATCCCCAAGCTTAGGCGCTTGAGTCTTTCTTGGATATTACCTTGGGGGGTGCCTTGGGCATCCCGAAGCTTAGGTTCTTTTCACTCCTTATTCTCCTCATATCGGTGTCTCACCCAAAACTTGAAAACTTCAATCACACAAAACTTAACGGAACTTCGTGAGATGGGTTAGTACAATAAATAAAGATAATTCACTTAGGTACTGTCAAGACAAGATTAATAATTGTTCCCACGTCATACCTACTGTATTCTATCATTCCCATAATTTATATCACTCAATATAAGCTATAGAAACACTAAAACAAGTAAACTATGCATGCAAAACAGAATCTGTCAAAAACAGAACAGTTTGTGAAGATCTGTAGTATAACCGTACTTCCCTGTCTCTAAAAATTCTGAAAAATTAGGAAAATATAGGAAATTTTTATATCAATCATGTGTAAAAAATTCAGATCAAAATCACGTTCCAGTGAATTTACAAAATTCCTGGATTGAGAGAAAAAGTTTCTGTTTTTGCACAGAATCAAGTCAACTATCATCCACACTATCCCAAAGGCTTTACTTGGCACTTTATTGAAATAAAAGGCACAAAACATGATTACTACAGTATCTTACTCATGTGAACACACTAAAACATAAAGGAAAAGTGTTGGGTTGTCTCCCAACAAGCGCTTTTCTTTAATGCCTTTTTAGCTAGGCATGATGATTTCAATGATGCTCACATAGCAATAATAATTGAAACATGCAAAAGAGCATCATGAATCTCATGACAAGCACATTTAAGTCTAACCCACTTCCTATGCATAGGGATTTTGTAAGCAAACAATTCATGGGAGCAAGAATCAACTAGCATAGGAAGGCAAAACAAGCATAACTTCAAAACTTTGAACACATAGAGAGGAAACTTGATATTATTGCAATTCCTACAAGCATATGTTCCTCCCTCATAATAATTTTCAGTAGCATCATGAAGGAATTTCACAATATAACCAGCACATAAAGCATTCTTTTCGTGATCTACAAGCATAGAAATTTTACTACTCTCCACACAAGAAAATTTCTTCTCATGACTAATAGTGGGAGTATCATAAAAGAATTGAATACTACAAATTGGTTCCACATTAAAAGAGTAATATTCAGTAAAAGGATATTCATAATTATTAAAAGTATCATAATAGTAATCATCACTCTTTTTCATCGCATAAGTATCATCACAATAGTCATCATAAGTAGGGGGCATGCAATCATTATAACAAATTTGATCCTTCAAAGTAGGGGGAATAAAAAGATCATCTTCGTTAAGCATAGCATGCCCAAGCTTGGGACAAACATTAATTGCAGCAAATAAATTCTCAAACATGGCATTTTCATCAAACATAGCATTCCCAAGCTTGTGGCTTTGTATATCATAAACATAATCACTCTCATCATTAATAGTATAAATAGCACCAATGGTATAGCAATTATTATCATCATCCTCCAAGTTGGTGCCATAAATATTTTCAAGATTATAAGAAGTATCATTATCTTCCCAATTATAGTTATCACAACAAGCAATAGGCATAACAAAATCATCCTCAAGTGTATCATCTGCCACAACTATTTTTGATTCATTCTCATGAGGCCTATCAATAATGGGAGCAACATTATTTGGGATAGATACCTCTTTACCTTTACTTTTCCTTCTTTTATTCTTCTTCACCACATTGTCTGTGGGTTTATTTAATTCCTCCAAGCTTCTTTTTGAAGAGGTTGGTTGATTAAAAAGCTCCTCCTCGTTACCTAATTCATCATAAGAAAAAATAGGAGGATATTGGGAAACCTCTTCCCCTTCATTAGTATTCTCTTCATCTTCTATTTGTTTTCTTGTCTCTAAGTAATTGGCAATATAAGGATTCTCAATGCAATTTACCACGCAATACATATAGATTTCATTTAGATCAAAATCAATCATTTTCATGAGAACCCAAGCTGGAACATCCTTAGTTTTATGTTTCATTTCTTCATACCCCAAAAATAGACTAAGATCATTATGACGCTCAAGGGTAATGAGGTTATCACAATTTTTGGACACAATTCGATCATGAAATAATTCACATTGGAAATTAAAATGACCACTTTGATTGCAAAGTTCACAAGGACGGCCAGAAATATTAAGTCTTTCAGCACAAACATATAGCCTCTCTTGCAACCATTTAGTTTCTAAATACTTATGCCTCTTACAAAATCTATCTTCCCTTATAGGCATGTCTTGACAAACTCTATGCACTCCACAAAAATTGACATGCTTATAAGAAATCTTTTTATCAGGACTAGTGCAATCATCATTAGTACTATGGATATTCAAAGAATTCATACTAACAACATTGCAATCATGCTCATCACTCAAAGATTTAGTGCCAAACATTTTAATAACTTCTTCTTCTAATACTTGAGCACAATTTTCCTTTCCATCATTTTCACGAAAGACATTAAAAAGAGGAAGCATATGAGGCAACCTCAATTCCATTTTTTAGTTTTCTTTTATAAAACCAAACTAGTGATAAAACAAGAAACTAAAAGATTCAATTTCAAGATCTAAAGATATACCTTCAAGCACTCACCTCCCCGGCAACGGCGCCAGAAAAGAGCTTGATGTCTACTACGCAACTTTCTTCTTGTAGACTCGTGTTGGGCCTCCAAGCGCAGAGTTTTGTAGGACAGTAGCAAATTTCCCTCAAGTGGATGACCTAAGGTTTATCATTCCGTGGGAGGCATAGGATGAAGATGGTCTCTCTCAAACAACCCTGCAACCAAATAACAAAGAGTCTCTTGTGTCCCCAACACACCCAATACAATGGTAAATTGTATAGGTGCACTAGTTCGGCGAAGAGATGGTGATACAAGAGCAATATGGATGGTAGATATAGGCTTTTGTAATCTGAAAATATAAAAACAGCAAGGTAACTAATGATAAAAGTGAGCGCAAACGGTATTGCAATGCTTAGAAACAAGGCCTAGGGTTCATACTTTCACTAGTGCAAGTTCTCTCAACAATACTGACATAGTTGAATCATATGTAAATCCCTCACGTGCGACAAAGAGTTCACTCCAAAGTCACAAATAGCGGAGAACAAACGAAGAAATTATTGTAGGGTACAAAACCACCTCAAAGTTATCTTTTCCGATCAATCTTATGAGCTATCCCTATAAGTGTCACGAACAGCCCTAGAGTTCGTACTAAAATAACACCTTAAGATACACATCAACCAAAACCCTAATGTCACCTAGATACTCCAATGTCACCACGAGTACCCATGGGCTTGATTATACGATATGCATCACACAATTTCAGATTCATCATGTTCAATCCAACACAAAGAACTTCAAAGACTGCCCCAAAGTTTCTACCGGAGAGTCAAGACGAAAACGTGTGCCAACCCCTATGCATAGATTCCCAAGGTCATGGAACCCGCAAGTTGATCACCAAAACATACATCAAGTGGATCAATAGAACATCCCATTGTCACCACGGATATCCCATCGCAAGACATACATCAAGTGTTCTCAAATCCTTAAAGACTCAATCCGATAAGAAAACTTCAAAAGGAAAACTCAATTCATCACAAGAAGATAGAGAGGGGAAAACTCCATATGATTCATCTATATTAATAAAGCTCACGGTACATCAAGATCGTGCCATCTCAAGAACATGAAAGAGAAAGATCAAACACATAGCTACTGGTATATACCCTCAGCCCCAAGGGTGAACTACTCCCTCCTCGTCATGGAGACTGCCGGGATGATGAAGATGGCCTCCGGTGATGGTTTCCCCCTCCGGCAGGGTGCCGGAACGGGCTCCCGATTGGTTTTTCGTGGCTCTAGAGGCTTGCGGTTGCGGAACTCCCGATCTAGGTTTCTTTTCGGCGGTTTGGGTATTTATAGGAGTAGATGGCATTGGTCCCACGTCCAGAAGGTTCCCGAGGAAGTCACAAGCCATGGGGGCGTGCCCTAGGGGGGCGCCCCCCACCCTTGTGGCTTCCTCGGCCTTCCTCTCCGGTGACTTTTCGCTCCAGTATTTTTTATATTTTCCAAAAATATTCTCCATAAATTTTCAGCCCATTCCGAGAAGTTTTATTTCTGCACAAAAACAACACCATGGTAGTTTTGCTGAAAACAGCGTCAGTCCGGGTTAGTTCTAATAAAATCATACCAAAATCATATAAAATTATTGTAAACATGGCATGAATACTTCATAAATTATAGATACGTTGGAGATGTATCAAGCTTTCGCTCGGGTCGGGCTGCTGCGGCGATGTAGACGCGGTGGCCAGCGGCGAGGTGAGGCAAACGCGGGGCGAGCGGCGGGTGCTACCGAGGCAAACGCGGAACACCCGCAACGGAGGGGTTTCGGCTGCGATGCGGCACAACACACGCACGCAACAACACCACAAAAAAACGAACTTGGCAAGAGCACCAGGAACGGGAGGTTGGCATTGGCTAAGCATGGTCTACAGAGGACTACCGGCGATGAGAAATGGTGGGGAGGGATATGAAGATCACCTAGCTACCTTGGACACGAAGAAACAGTCGGGGACGCGGCAGGAAGACGGCGACATGGCGAAGAATCCCGGCGATGATCCTGTCCGGGAAGAAGAGGAAGAAGTGGCTCGGGACTACGCCGTTCGGGGCCTTGGCATTCCCTCGATCGACGGGGAAGAAGGCGAAGCAACGCTTGCCCCCTTCCTGCTCACCAGGAGAGCAGAGGCGCGACGGATAGGTCAACTCCGGGCACGAGCTGTTTCTCGGTAGGAGCACAGTGGGTGTGGCGACGGCATGCGCTTGGAGCTTACCTGAGCGACGGCGCGAGGTGGGAGAGGGGCGGAATGAGACGAGGGGGGCTAGGGCTAGGTTAGGGGCAAGCTTTATAGGCGCTAGGGACGGACACCGGCCGTCAAATCGCTCGGGAGCTCGACGTGGCTACTGCGGATGGGCGCCGTACAGGGACGATGAACGCATGGTGCTGGGAGGCCGGTTGGGCTCGCTGGCTAGCACTGGGCCGCTGCTCCTGGGCTCTTATCAGGGGAGGCAAGGCCCAGGTGGCTAGAACTCTCTCTCCTTCTCTGGAAAATCTATTTTCCTTAAAGAGAACAAGAGAAGCCAAGAAAAACATAGAGAAAGGGGAGAGATGCTTGAGTAAGAAATAAAAATACTTTTGAACTCACAAAAATATACCCTATTTAGGAAAAATGTAGTTGGCATTTTTAGAGCAAACAATTTAAATCATATATTTTAAAATTGGGACCGGTTTTGCAAAGACGCAAAAATGCCAACATGATGAAACCAGGATGAGAGTTAGTTAACAATGATAACCAGAATATTTGAAAGGAGTGCAACATTTTTAAGGAGGTGAACAAGCAAGTATATTCACCACATATTGCATTTATTTGAAATAGGAGAGGTGGGCATAGTTTGAGAAATAGAGGAGGGGAATCCTATCAAGTAACACACCACGCCTCAACACACATACACACAACACAACAAGAGGAAAGCATGAGCACAACATGAATGATGCTATGATGCCATGATGCAAGAATTGACATGAAGCAAAATAATATTACTCAAACCACAATGCAAAACATGGAGGTCCACATGAGATAAATTACAAATGGCAATGGATTCACTTGGGCTGTTACAGGTACTCACCACGGAGGTGGACGATAGCACCATAGGTAGCATCATGGACTGCCATCTCAACAGTCACTCCAATACCGTGATAGGCATGCAGCTCAACGATGGAGATGTTACGCCAATCAAAGATAACAACCACAGCGTGGTACTGCTCCTGGTTGAACTTGTGGTAGTCCTCGTAAACAGTGTACTCGGAGTACCAGTGATATCCCAGCCTCAAGAGGTCGACCAGAATGGCCGGGAACCCTGTCGCATCGACAGCCATAGTCTGGCGTATGAGCTATCTTGCGGGACGCATCTGAAACAAGGAGGTTCAAAGGATGTCATATGACAGTGTGTGCATCATACTTTCAAAAGATAACAGTTGTCGATAAAACGACTCTCGAGGTGTATGTGATCACGAGAACCTAGTGTTAAAGTTAGCAAAATCTTTAACCCGAATAGAAGAGAGACCAGGCCCCAGATTAAAGAAGAGGAATAAAAGATCATAATACCACCCATTTGAGATGTGGGCCCGTAAGCCACACAACAATGTTAGTAAAAGTTTTTCAATGATTAGACTCAACTTCGACCAAGGAGTTGAAAAGGGGCTTCCTACAGACAGTCGGCTCTAATACCAACTTGTGATGCCCCATTTTGATCGTACGCTAATCATACACACAAATGCGCACGATCAAGATTAGGGACTCACGGGAAGATATCACAACACAACTCTAGACACAAATTAAAGTCAGACAAGCTTTATATTACAAGCCAGGGGCCTCGAGGGCTCGAATACATAAGCTCGAATACAAACGAGTCAGTGGAAGCAATAATATCTGAGTACAGACATACGTAAACAAGTTTTCCTTAAGAAGGCTAGCACAAACATCAACATCAGATCAAAAAGGCAAGGCCTCCTGCCTGGGAGCCTCCTATTCCACTACTGGCCGGGGGCAGCCTCCACGTAGTAGTAGGCTCGATCGGTGGTGTAGTAGTCGTCGGTGAGAACATACGACTCCTAGGCTCCATCATCTGATCGCAGAAATCGCATCGAGGGGAAAAGGGGAGCAAAACCACAGTGAGTACTCATCCAAAGTACTCGCAAGACTTACATCAGATCTATACTAAAAAATGCATCAGTATCAAAGGGATGGGGCTATATCTTTGGACTGAACTGCAGAAATGCCAGGAGAGAGAGAGAGAGAGAGAGAGAGAGAAAGAGAGAGAGAGAGAGAGAGAGAGAGAGATAGAAGGCCTAGTCCTATCGAAGACTAGCATCTTCAGTATCTTGCGGCATTAGAAGAGTGCAGATTAGCATATTAAAATAAGTTGTAGCAATTGCGCCCAGAGATGCTTTTTCGACTCCCTGCGAGAAAGCAATCCCGGAGCCAACATTTCCATTTTGTTTCACAAGTATCCAGTTTTTGTTTTAAAAGATCACGATACAGCTCCGAGCGTTCGTTACCGTGGACACGGCTATTCAAATAGATATACTTCCTTGCAGGGGTGTGAGGGAGTCCGAGACTAAGGGGTCCTCGTGCCGTCGGCCTATCTCTATGGGCCAGACTCATGGTCCACTTCGGACAGCCGATGACATATGCAAGGAAGATTCCACAAGACTTGAT
Organism: Elymus sibiricus; assembly: GCA_039707655.1. Taxonomy (NCBI): domain Eukaryota; kingdom Viridiplantae; phylum Streptophyta; class Magnoliopsida; order Poales; family Poaceae; genus Elymus; species Elymus sibiricus. Next base: position 268,627,590 of record CM077673.1, on the reverse strand, counting down.
GATCAAGACAAGGACTCCTCTCCACCAACGTAGCCGACTAGGACTCTTGTTATCCTAGGCCTCCGGTGTGTTATATAAGTCGACGCCAGGCTAGTCATTGGACACACACAACCATATGATTGAAGATTACGATCATAGCTCTTAGGGTATAGACCACTACATACGATCTCGAGGTAGATCAACTTTGTTCTCGATACTCCATCATCAATACAAACAAAGCAGGACATAGGGTATTACCTCCATGGAGAGGGCCCGAACCTGGGTAAATATCGTCTCCCTTGTCTCCTATAACCCATCGATCCAAGATCCATAGTTCATGACCCCCTACCTGAGATTCGCCGGTTTTGATACCAACATTGGTGCTTTCATTGAGAGTTCCGTTGTGGGATCGCCAGAAGGATCGATGGCTCGTCTGCAGATTGGCAGCAATTTTTTTGGACAACGAATTTGTGTTCGTCGTCCCCATTTCCTCGAGCATAGCTTTGACCATTGCTTAGGTGGAATTGTGCAGAATTGTATCTACAACAACCTTGCAAAATTTCGTCGCGTTCCGATGGAGGAATCTTCGGCAATCTCTGATATACCGGAGCCCTGTCGAATCTGGAAGGGAATCTGGATGAGTTTAGGGTGGGGTGTATAGTATCTAGCTCGGACATTCGTTGGAATCCCATCATTCATCGGCTGCTTAATTCCTATACCAATCACCCCTCAAAATTTCAGCTCGATCTGACCGTCCAAACTCCGGGAAACGTCCGATGAGTACAACGAATTTTGGATCTATTTTCTGCGCGAAAACGAATCCGACCCGAGTTCATGTTTTTCATGAATTGGTTGTTGGATGTCCTTTTTGAAGGAAATTTTCTCATCATCTCGGTCAGCCGACCAAGAGTTCGGCATTGTGAGGGCCAAATAATCATCAAGAGAACCTCGTCATCCGCGGGTTGTATGGGTCGGGCGCTCCGTTGCATCATCAAGCCAGCATTGACCGCGTCCCAAATTCCGATCTGCGTCGGCATCGCCCCGCCGTCACTTCTTTCCACCATGTTGACCTGCTTTGACATGTCGGCTGGCATGGGACTTCGACGTCACCAGCTGACCTGCTCCGTCACCTCGGCTAGACCGGTGCTTCGCCATCTCTTCATCAACCTACTCTGGGGACTTCGACGTCACCAGCCGACCAGCTTCATCACCTCGGCTGGGCCGGGGGCTTTGCCTCGCCACATCGGCTGAGCTGCATCGCCACTTCATCAAGCCGAGCTCTTCGCTTAGGCACCTCGAGATCGGCATGGGGTCTGGAACCTCGACCCGCTTCAAGCTCTGGCCACGTCATCAACACCGAGCACATTACCCAGCTAAGTCGCTTTCGTGCTCACCTTTTTTCAATTCTTAACTTCTCTGCGGTTCAACCTAGCATTATATTTATGTTAAAAAGGTTGTTTGTTAAAAACTTAGCTTGTTAAAAGTGTTGTTTGCTAAAAACACTTCATTTTCCCATTATAACTGGGGGCTTCGCCGTCACGCTACCGAACTACTCTGTCTCCTCGGCTGGACCGGGGGCTTCGCCTCGCTGCAACATCCGTGTTGTGTTGCCACTTCTCGACCCGAGCTCTTCTCTCAATTACCTCGGACTTGGGGGTTGGGAACTCGGCCAGGCCGAGGACTACGTCTCCGTCCCGCCACAACCCCGGACCACACCAAGCACGTTAACCAGCTAAGTCCTTTCCGTGCTCAGCTCTCTTTGAAATTTTAATTTTTGTTCGGTTCAACCAAACATTATATTTTTCGTTAAACAAAAAAAATTGTTTGGTAAAAACTATGTTTGTTAAAAATTTCTTTACCCGATTTAACCGGGGGCTCTTAAGTTTGTATGAGCCATTTTATAATAAATGTGTTTTCTTCTTGGTCGTTGGAAAGTCTTTTTCTACTACTCCTTTTTCCGACACTAGTGTGTGGTCAATAGACGGATAACCTGGTTTCTTTCTAAAGATGCTCGAGTTATTTTCGCTAAACAGGCCTAGGAGAAACACTCCGCCTTCGGGATATGGAGGTTGAAGCCAAAGGCTGACCCGCTTGGAGTCCGGAGATCGGATGTGTCATGTTAAAGAACGACCGAAGCACGTATTAATTTTAAGACCAATTTTGGATTGGCACCAAAAAACTTGATTTAGTTCAGACGTCAAAGTTTTTACGTAAGTTTTTTGGCTTTTCGAGCTTATGGCACTTCTAAGCTATTTGTATGTTTTTCTTTTAGGAGATGGGACATCCTCATGGCCGAGGTGCCCCACGTAATAATTCAGCTCGGGAGATCTTTTCTGACTCACAACTCGATATCTTTCCTGCCGACTTACACCTTGGGATTGGCAAAACGCACATGACATCTGGACTAGTTCCCGAGGAGATTCGATCCTCAGGTTGGTCGGCCACACCCAACCTGAGTCTCGGGGGATACTGTGTGCCTCCAACATAGCTCTCGCAGTACAACATCGGATGCCTTTAAAGTATTGGCAATATCAACGGGGGACTCCGACTGGAGTCGAACCCACCAAAAGACAAGGTACTCTGAGCAGTCCTCGGCAAAATGTTCTCGGATATTGCTTTATATGCATCAGTTTAAATTGTGTCTTTGGTCAATAGTTGAGTTGCCTTACTCCTGTGATTGCCTCCTACATTCTGATTTGTTCGGCTTGGTGTGCAAAGGCAGAACCACTGCGATTATACTTCCGATTTAACTGGTCAAGTACCTCACTGGAGAAAGCTGAAAACTGACTGTCACAATGAGCGCAAACTGGTCAGCGATCCGATGACTCTGTCATACTATAGACCGATAGAGGTTACCCCATGGGCCTTTCATAAAATTTCCAAAGTGTTAATGGCTTGACCTCGGCTGACGCCAAAAATTAATCGGGGGCTTGTAACTGGCCTCCCAAACTTTAAGCTACTATGACTAAGTGAAAATTATAAAGCCTAGATATATGATTGCCTCGTTTCCGCTAACACGACCGCCTCCGGCACCGAGACGTTGGCTAAGGGTTGTCTTGTTACTGCGGAAACACCCTGCGTAGCATCTACAAAGGGGTAGAAGTCGACGATGGCCACTCTCAAATGATAAACGGACACAAAGGAGTCAAAATAGAATATATCATAAAAGCATTTGTATTCAATATGCGAGTACTGCCTTCCATAATCGTCATTATAAAGCCATAAATATGCATCAATTTGACTTAGATTTTGGCCAAGCTGGGTTGGCTGGCTCCTGTGCTTACCCCCTATGTTCCCGATTGTTTGGCTAGGGGGTAAAGGGAGCACCTCTGTGATTGTTACTTCCGGGTCATCCGGGTTAGTACCTCAGACTGGGTGAAGCCGAAAGCTGCCCATCTTAAGAATATAATGCAACAACGGGAGTGAAAATTTCGGTTCATTAAAGACCACAGAGTTCGGGAACAATCCCCAAACTAAATCCTCAATATTTTCCTCCGACATTGATCGGAGTTGAGGTTTGACGATCATGGTCAACATGATATCCTGGGAAAAGGCACTTATAAATGAACTATTTTTCCCAGAAGATGTTTCTTACGTTAAAAAGTAATATAACATATCTCTCCGCGTACCATTTTTTATAAAACCGTATGGCTGGATTGCATTGCTTGTCGTAAATCTTTGCCCTTATAAAGGCTTTATAAAGTAGGACAAACACTCCTTGCCTACTGGCCGAGGAGGTTGAAGCCGATGGTCGGTAAAAAAAGTCTTGTACAATGCGGATGCGAACATTAATGATGTAAAGTACTTGGATACATAGAATCATTGCACATAAATTGTGTCAAACGTAACAAAGTTTGTGTCAAACAAATATCGATCCTTAATTCGACCACCCATGCCCAAATTAAGGCTCGGGGGCTACTGAATTGCCTATTCAATGTAGAAAATTCAAAGTGCAATACGGTTTCCGAGGAGATTCGATCCTCAGGTCGGTCGATGCACCCAACCTCAGTCTCGGGGGCTACTGTGCACCGCGTTTTAATTCCTAAAGCATGCTACTGAGCAAGGAATTGATCCTCAGGCCGATTTTGCGAATTGGCCTGAGTCTCAGGGGCTACCGGGATCAGCGGTTTTATGTTTACCTTCAGGTGCATCTTGGATTTTAGGCCGACACGCACACCTTGAGGGCTACTGGCTATATATCTCGGTAGAGAATAAATTGCACCAATTGAAAAAGTCCACAAAAAATCAGCCCACGACCGAGCTGATGCACCACCTCGGAAGCAGTCCGGCATAAAGCTCGGATGCGAATGGCTGGCTCCATAAAAGACTATCCCGGCATTTAAGCACGGATGAATTAATTCAAATTTTCAGAGATCGAGGTAATCTATGACACCTCGGATGCCAACCAGCGTTGGAGCTCGGCTGTAAAAAGACAGCTCAGACACAGTCCGGCATTGGCGCTCGGCTATAAAAAGACACCTCAGACACAGTCCGACATTGGAGCTCGGATGCGATTGGAGACCGCTACACGGGAAACACTACGAACCCGAGTTGTGGCGTAAAAAAAATAAGGCATTGATAAAGGCCGAGAAATTAAAGGGGCTCCTCGGATGCCCGACTTGTGAACTCTTCAGATTCACCTCGGGGATCCTCAAGATTAGTGATGGGAGATTTATTGAACCAGTTTTCAAGACCGATGGCCGAAGATGAAAAACTGTTTGGAAGAATCGAGGAGCGTCCCTAACTTGAAGACCGGTTCAGGGGGCTACTGAGGGAGTCCGAGACTAAGGGGTCCTCGGGCCGCCGGCCTATCTCTACGGGCTGGATTCATGGGCCACTTTGCACAACCTATGACATATGCGAGGAAGATTCCACAAGACTTGGTGGTCAAGACAAGGAGTCCTCTCCGCCGACGTAGCCGACTAGGACTCTTGTTATCCTAGGCCTCCGATGTGTTATATATGCCGAGGCCAGGCTAGTCATTAGACACACAATTATATGATCGAAGATTACGATCATAACTCTTATGGTTTAGACCACTACATACGATCTCGAGGTAGATCAACTCTATACTCGATACTCCATCATCAATACAAACAAAGCAGGACGTAGGGTATTACCTCCATAGAGAGGGCCCAAACCTAGGTGAACATCGTCTCCCTTGTCTCCTGTAACCCATCTATCCAAGATCCATAGTTTGTGACCCCCTACCCGAGATCCGCTGGTTTTGACACCAACAGGGTGCACCAACTTGCCCAACACGCTCGATTAACTCCGGCCGGACACAATTTTCTTGGTCATACCCGGCCTCGGCTGATCAACACGTCGTAGTCCTACCTAGGCTCAACAAAGAGGCCACACACCGGTCTACATCCTAATCGCAAAGGAGTCATGGTCCAATCGTCCTTTGCAATCCAGCGCATTACGTGGACGGCCGGTGTCAGTCCTGACACCTCTTAATACAAAGACGGTGCTTACATGGGCCACCCGGGCTCGTGCCGCTCAACTGTGACATCTGAAGAGCTTTCGGGCGAATGTACGACGTAGAGTACCCATATTGATTCTTGCTTGGTGGTTAGTGTGAAAAAGTCCAGAGGCTTACTCAGATCACATATCCAAACCCGTTAATGTCTTATTAGCTTGTGGTGACGATCAATGATCCATGATCTATGGTCCCGTCGCCCCGTCTCGAGGACTTACAGCAAGGGCTAAGAATGCCCGGCCGTGCCTCATCATTATTACAGAAGTACCCTCCAGGTCAGACAGACCTCAACATGGTTCTATAGTAAATTCAAAGTAAGCATGTGTCCATATCATCAAGGGGAATCCGAGGAATCATCCTCGATGGATTCCAATCGATGTAACCGTCAAGGTGACTAGGGAGGAATCACCCTTGATGGTTCACACTTGGGGTGTTGCATGACAGAATCGTTATCAAGAGTGGTCAAGGAGGAATCACCCTCCATAATTCACGTCCGACTAGCTACGCTACAGAGTTAACATCAGGAGTGCGTTATGAGGTATCACCCTCGGCACTCGATATTAGCTCTGCAAAGTCGTACAAGTAAGGACGTGTGAGGTGAAGTGTCAGGCTCAGGACGTCGATCACGTTGATCGAGTCATCGATGATGAAGCAGGGGCATCAGGGACAAAGTGGGGGTCACTTGTGGATCACTAACCAACCTATACTAAGCATATAGGATCACAGTAAGATACAACATCAATTTACAAAATCAGGCTATGCATCACAATAGGAGCTATCAACAATAGTAGCAAAATCTAATACAAGCATGAGAAAGAAAGAGTAGGCGATATCAGAATGATCAAAGGGGTTTGCTTGCCTGGGTACTCTGCTGAAAGGGGCTGGACATCAGGGGCGTAGTCGTACACGACAGCAGCATTAGTCTCGGTGTCTATCGAAGAGAAGAGTGGGGTTGAGACAATAATAAAGCAAACAAATGCATCATGATGTATGGCATGGCAATATGCAGTGCAAAGGGTGAGCTAACGCAGTGCTAATTGTTATAGACGGAGCGGGAAAAATATCTGGGGATATTTCCCGGGTCTTTGGTTTTTATCGGACAGATGAACCGGAGGGGAAAGTTCCATGTTCATCATGCTAGAGGCATGTGACAGATGAATGGATTTCATATTTGGATTCGTTGGATTTTTCTGAGCGACTTTCATATATAAATTATTTTCATCCGAGTTATAAATTAGTTTATATGATTTTTCAAAGTTTTAATAATATTCTGGAATTAACAGATTTATTTTATTTCGAAAAAATGGCTTCATTTCATCAGCATGACATCAGGGTGACATCTGCAGTCAACCCAACTGTCTCACGTCAAACCTGACAGCTGGGTCCCACCTGTCATAAACAAAGGGCTTAACAGAGTTTTATTTTTAAACTAAACTAATTAATTAGGGGCTGGGCCCACATGTGAGTGACTCATTAGTTTAACTTAATTATCGAAATTAATTTTCCGTTAATTAAAGGGGGTGGCCTGCTACTTCTTGAGCGTGCGTTGGTTTTCCCTTGAAGAGGAAAGGGTGATGCAGCAAAGTAGATAAGTATTTCCCTCAGTTGTTGAGAACCAAGGTATCAATCCAGTAGGAGATACAAGCAAGTCCCCAATAGGTGTACCTACACAAATAATCAAACACTTGCACCCAACGCTATAAAGGGGTTGTCAATCCCTTCACGGTTATTTGCAAGGATGAGATCTGATAGAGATAGATAGATAGGATTGCTAAAATGGAAAGTAAAACAAAAGTAAAAAGAATGCAGCGAGGTATTTTTGGTTTATAGATCTGAAAGTATAATATGGAAAATAGACCCGGGGGCCATAGGTTTCACTAGAGGCTTCTCTCATGAAGGAAAATAATACGGTGGGTGAACAAATTACTGTCGAGCAATTGATAGAAAAGCGAATAATTATGACGATATCCAAGGCAATGATTATGCATATAGGCATCACGTCCGTGTCAAGTAGACCAAAACGATTCTGCATCTACTACTATTACTCCACACATCGACCGACTCCTGCCTGCATCTAGAGTATTCTGTTCATGAAGAACAGAGTAACGCGTTAGGTAAGATGACATGATGTAGAGGGATAAACTCAAGCAATATGATGAAAACCCCATCTTTCTATCCTCGATGGCAACAATACAAATACGTGCCTCGCTACCCCTACTTTGTCATTGGGTGAGGACACTGCAAGATTGAACCCAAAACTAAGCACTTCTCCCATTGCAAGAATTACCAATCTAGTTGGCCAAACCAAACCAATAACTCGAAGAGACTTGCAAAGATATGAAATCATGCATATAAGAATTCAGAGAAGATTCAAATAATATTCATAGATAAGCTGATCATGAACCCACAATTCATCGGATCTCAACAAACACACCGCAAAAGAGTATTACATCGGATAGATCTCCATGAAGATCATGAAGAACATGGTATTGAAGAACAAAGAGTGAGAAGAAGCCATCTAGCTACTAGCTATGGACCCGAAGGTCTGTGGTGAACTACTCACGCATCATCGGAGGGGCAATGGAGTTGATGTAGATGCCCTCCGTGATCGAATCCCCCTCCGGCAGATTACCAGAAAAGGCTCCAAGATTGGATCTCACGGGAACAGAGGCTTCCGGCGGCGGAAAAGTATTTTCGTGGCTCTTTTTAGTATCCAGGGAATATTTGGGAATTTATAGGCCGAAGAGTAGGGTTAGGAGGGCTGTCGTGGGGCCACAAGCCAGGGGGGCGCCCCCCCCCCTAGGGCGCGCCCTGGTGGCTTGTGACGCCACGGCAGGTCTCCTGCCTTCATCTCCAAGTTTTCTAGGTTTCTTCTGGTCCAAGAAAAATCATTCCGAAGATTTTATTCCGTTTGGACTCCGTTTAATATTCCTTATCTGCAATACTCAAAAACAAGGAAAAAACAGAAACTGACACTAGGCTCTAGATTAATAGGTTAGTCCCAAAAATAATATAAAATAGCATATTAATGCATATAAAACATCCAAAACAGATAATATAATAGCATGGAACAATCAAAAATTATAGATACGTTGGAGACATATCATGGCCCACCTGTCATCGGCTGTTAGGGGCCTAATGACACTAGGCCCCTTGTCAGTGGCCCAGGGGGGTGGCTCACCAGTCAACGACTGGGACTGCCCAGTCAGTAGTTGACCGGGGTCAACCCAGTCAATTGGGCCCCCGGCGGCCACTGGCAGTGTCCCTTGGGTGGCCCATGCAAGGCCAGGCCGGCGGGCATCGCCGAAGCTTCTCCAGCGAGCCTCAAACGCGGTGGTGGGGCTCGTCCCTCGCCGAAAATGCGCTAGGGGCTGCCAAAATGGACACGGCCGGGTGTGTAGGAATGAGGGATGGACACCGACGCGATCTGTGGCGGTGGCGCGGGCTGAGGTGGTCCGGAATGTCGCCGACGTCGAGGTTGGCTGCGACCAGAGCTCGGGTGACGACGGGATCGGGGCTTCGGCGCGCTAGCGAGTAAACTGAGCAGCTAGGGAGATCCTACGCAACGCGATGAAGCTAATGGGCATGTGTGCGTGACCATTTGGTCACCGGAGTTTCGTGGGCAACAAGATCCAGTGGCAGTGAGCTTCGGCTCCAGCAGTAGCAGGGGCTAGAGGATGCGCGCGAGCTCAGAGATAGAGGGAGGAGGGGCGGCAGCTCACCGGGAGACTGCAGGTTTGCTCAGGTGGGATCGGAGGAGGCCCAGGGCGGCGAATTCGTCGGCGACATGCGACGGCACCCGAGGAGGAAGAAGGAGGCGGGGCGGTAACGTAGGGGTCCCGAGCTCGACCCCGTGGGCGAGGAAGGAGTGTCGGAGTGAGGCGAAGCTAATGGGCACATCAGTGAGTTGCGGGAGGGCCGGCGGCTACGCGGGCGAGCAGGCGATGACGACGGCCGAGGCGATCTTGGCAACGGGAGGGAGCAGCAGTGCGAGGGGGGAGGGAGAGAGGGGACTAGGGTTCGGGGGATGGCCGCGGATGGCCGCCACGGCGTCGGGCGCGGCCGTGGCGTGCATCGGCGTGTTCATGCCTCCTCCGATGAACAGAGGAGGATGATTGGAGTTCAGGTGGACTGGGCCTTGATACGTCTCCAACGTATCTATAATTTTTGATTGTTCCATGCTGATATATTATCATTCCAGGATACTTTTTGGGCTTTTGTTTACCAATTTATAATATTTTTTAGCACTAACCTATTGACCCAGTACCTAGTGCTAGTTGCTATTTTCTGCATGTTTTTTGCTTTTCAGGTTACAGTACCAAACGAAGTCCAATTGCCATGAAACTTTTTGGTGATTTTTTCTGGACCAAAAGAAGACCTGGAAGCCTCGGGAGGAGGCCGGGAGGTGCACGAGGGCCCCACCACACATCAGGGCGCACCCTGGGGGGCGCCCTGATATGTGGTGGCCCCCTCGTGGCTCTCCCGACGTCCCTCTGTGGCCTATAAATTCTTTAATATTCCAAAAATACTAGAGGAGGTCCCAAAACACTTTTTACGCCGCCGCAAGTCTCTGTTCCGACGGGAGCCCATCTAGAGCTCCGTTCCGGCACCCTGCCGGAGGGGGGATCGATCACGGAGGGCCTGATCATCAACCTTGCTGCCGTCATGATGATGTGTGAGTAGTTCACCACAGACCTACGGGTCCGTAGGTAGTACCTAGATGGCAATCTCTCTCTCTCTCTTGATCTTCAATACAATGTTCATCGCATCTTTGCCTTGATCTATCCGATGTAATCCCTTTGTATGGTGTGTTTGTTGGGATCCGATGAATTGTGAGTTTATGTTCAGATTATTCATGAAAAGTATTTGAGTCAAACCTGATTACTATGATTCTTATTTGCATGATCATTATAGCTTCGTAATGCTCTCCGATCTATTGAGATAGTTAGGCCAACTAGATTGATATTTCTTTGGTGGGAGTGGTGCATTGTAGTAGGTTCAACCTGGCGAGTTTCTATATCCCAGTGACAAAAGGGGACAAGATGCGTCTTTGTGTTGTTGCTACTAAGGATAACACGATGGGGTTTATTCATATTGATTGAGTTTACTTTGTCTACATCATGTCATCGTTCTCCAAGCATTACTCTGTTTTACTTAATACTCTAGATGCATGCTTGATAGCGGTCGATGAGTGGAGTAATAGTAATAGGTGCAGGCAGGAGTCAGCCTATTTTCTTATGGACGTGATGCCTATATATACATGGTCATTTCTGTGAGAATCGCATAACTATTCGCTTTTCTATCAATTGCCCAACAGTAATTTGTTTACCCACCATATACTATTCACTTATATATTTACAAACGCTACTATTACCTTGCTGCCATTTATTTGTTTTTATTTTATTTTGCAATTTACAATTATCTACACAACTCACTTGCTTGCAAATACCAAGACCAAGGGTATTGACAACCCTCTTGCCAGCATTGGGTGCAAGTTGTTTGCTCTTTTGTGTGCAGCCGCTGAAGACGGTTGAGGATTGGTATTCCTATTAGCTCGATAAACCTTGGTTTCATAACTAAGGGAAATACTTACCCACATTGTGTTGCGATAACCCGTTCCTCTTCACGAAAAAACCAACGCAAATCACAAGTATCAGGCCTCATTGTGCACTTGAGGACCAAGTGCACAGTTGGGCCTTTTCCTTTTCCTTTTTCTATTCTTTTATATTCTTTTCTGTTGTATTTTATTAGTTTCTATTTTGCATTTCTTTTACCATCCATTTGACTTTTGTAATTTGTGAAACTTGGTCCAATATTTATATGGCAATATTAGGTACTGCCACAAAAAGTTGATGGGCATTGGAATTAGTTTGGTATTTCCATAAAGTAAAAGACATTTAAATTATTTCTTTGGCTTCTGTTTTAAATATTTTAGGGCAATTAAACACTTCCGAAAATGTCGGTTTCTGCATGACAATTACTTAATGAATATTTGCAACCCAACCATGATTTTAGTTTTCATGTTTTCCAAATTATTTAATCCACTTATTATTTGAATTAGAATTCAATGGAATTTGAAATAAGATATGATTTCAAAGAGGATCAAGCACTATTTAGCAAAATGGTTAGCTTAATAATAGTGGGTTGTTGTAGCTTGATTCCATGGGTGTTACACTATGTAAGAGCTTTCAATTTAGCATGTTCACATACTCAACTGTCATTTAGTCACTCATTGCATACTTTTTGAGCTAATGTTTCCATTGGACACATAGGAAGATAGGGGCTTATTGTTTTTGCCACCCAACTTATTTACCTCAAGGATAATGTCAACAATAACAACTCATGATCATCTACATCCAATGATATATATGCTTGCTACTAAAGAATTAATAGACTTGAGTAGAGATAAAGTTGACTCTTGCATGAATGTAAGTACTTGAGAGGTAAATTCAATTCACAAAAGTAAAAGATAGGCCCTTCGCAGAGGGATGCAGAGGTTTTCATGCGCTTTTTATTTTTGGATGTGCAAACTCTTAATGCACTTTATTACCCCTTGTGATAACAAACTTGATTATGCAGTCTGTCGCTTTTATTTCTTTGTCACCACAAGATCGTACAAAGCTTATTTTCCCTTACAATAAAAGATCATACATATTTAAGAGCAATTTTTATTGCTTTGTGCACTGTCGTCATTTTTTCACAACAGATGCCATGGGGTGGCTTATCAAGAGTGGTTGGGGCCGAAAGTGCATCGATGGGCTTCGGAACGAGATTGGGGACAAGCGGTGCGAGACACACGATGTACCTAGGTTCGGGGCACTCTGTGGGAGATAACACCCCTAGTCCTGCTTGCCTAGTTGATGAACTAGAAGGTTTACAAGGTTGCTCCTAGAGCTGTTGGCTAGAAGAGGAAGAAGGAGCCTGTCTGCCCCCCTTTGCCTCTCCCTATGAGTGTGTGAGTGTGTGTGCATGGGATGCTTGATCGGGCGAGCCCGTTGCATGGGGGCACAGGGGTGGTTTATAGGCCAACCCCTTGGCTTACAATATGTTTTCATGGTACGGGTGGGACCCGGCTGGCAGTCTCCCGAGGCGGCCAGGGGTCCCACCGCTTGGGAAGTCTTGTCGCTGGAAGGCCTCGCCGACTGCAGGGTCCCGTCGAAGGTGGGGGACCGCTGGCTAGCTGTCGTCATTGGTGCGTGCTGGTTACGCCGCGACATGGGCCGCACTGTGCGGCACCGCCTCAACCGCAGCCGGCCGTGGTCAGCTTGTACGGCCGGCTACACTATAGCCATGCGGGGCCGAGTCATGGAGTGGTCAGAGGCATGCCGCCACTGTGTCGCCTCGCCTAGTCGCAGTTGGCTCTGGTCAGCGGTATGTTCGCCTCCACTGTAGCCACGCATCCCTCGGTCAGTGGTACGTCCGCCTCTACTGTAGCCATGCGTGCCCTGGTCAGCGGTACCCGGGTCGATGTAGTCACGTCTTGCCGATGCGTCAACGTCCTGTCGCCTCGGAGTGATGGGAGAGGCGCTGACCTGCCGGCTGGGGGTCACCTCGGAGCCGGAACGTGGTGGACCTCGCCCGAGCTGGCCTGTGGCGGGGAGCCGGCCCAGGGGCAGTCGGCCTTCGAGGGGAGCCGATCGCCTCGTAGATTGTTTTGAAACGGGCAGTAGCCTTCTTTGGCATACCCCGGGGTTATCCCCCCGAAATGCACCAATGAAAACTTACTTGAACGATCTTATTCAATCCATAGGTAGGTATGGTGGACTCTCATGGAAAGAACCTGGGTTTAAGGGTTATGGATGCACAAGTAGTATCTCTACTTGGTGCGGAATTTTTTGGCTAGCAAAAGATCTAAAGCAAGGACCACATGTTAAACGATCCATGACAATATAACTTCTATGTGAATTTAAACAAACATAACTCATTACGCTGTCTTCCTTGTCCAACATCAACAATTTGATCATTATATAATATTTGATGGGGGCTCATGATGTCTACGACGCAACTTTATTCTTGTAGACTTTGTTGGGCCTCCAAGCGCAGAGTTTTGTAGGACAGTAGCAATTTTCCCTCAAGTGGATGACCTAATGTTTATCAATCTGTGGGAGGTGTAGGATGAAGATGGTCTCTCTCAAACAACCCTGCAATCAAATACAAGAAATCTCTTGTGTGACCCGACACACCTAATACAATGGCAAGTTGTATAGGTGCACTAGTTCGGCGAAGAGATGGTGATATTGCAATATGGATGGTAGATATAGGTTTTTGTAATATGAAAATATAAAAACAGCAAGGTAGCAAGTAACAAAAGTGAGCACAAACGGTATTGCAATTCTTGAAAACAAGGCCTAGGGTCCGTACTTTCGCTAGTGCAATCTCTCAACAATGCTAATATAATTGGATCACATAACCATCCCTCAACGTGCAACGAAGAATCACTCCAAAGTTCTTATCTAGCGGAGAGCATAAGAAGAAATTGTTAGTAGGGTACGAAACCACCTTAAAGTTATCCTTTATGATCGATCTATCCAAGAGTTCGTACTAACATAACCAAGTTATCCTTTCCGATCGATCTATCCAAGAGTTCGTACTAATATAACCAAGTTATCCTTTCCGATCGATCTATCTAAGAGTTCGTACTAGAATAACACCATATGATACGCATCAACCAACTCTAATGTCACCTAGATACTCCAATGTCACCACAAGTATCCATGAGTTAATTATACGATACGCATCAAACAATTTTAGATTCATAATACTCAATCCAACACAAAGAACCTCAAAGAGTGCCCCAAGATTTCTATCGGAGAAAGTAGGACAAGAACGTGTATCAACCCCTATGCATAGATTACCCCAATGTCACCGCAGGAATCCGCAAGTTGAGTACCAAAACATATATCAAGTGAAACAATAGAACACCCCATTGTCACCACGGGCATCCACATGCAAGACATATATCAAGTGTTCTCAAATCCAATATTCAATCCAACATAACGATATCTCAAAGGGAAAGATTCAATTCATCACCACAAGATAGAGAGGGAATAACATCATGTGATCCGACTATATTAACAAAGCCCGTGATACATCAAGATCGTGACATCTCAAGAACACGAGAGAGAGAGAGCGAGAGATTGAACACATAGCCGAGGGTGGACTACTACCTCCTCGTCATGGCCTCCACCGGGATGATGAAGATGGCCACCGGAGATGGATTCCCCTCTCCGGCAGGGTACTGGAATGCCCCCAGATTGGTTTTTCGTCGATACAGAGAGTTGTGGCGGCGGAGCGGAGAGTCCAGGGTTATTTTTAGGGGTTTCCGAATATTTGGGAATTTATAGGCATCGGAGGCGGTGGAGGGGGTGCCCGAGGTGCCGAGCACCCACCAGGGTGCGCCAGGGGGGCTCTGGCGTGCCCATGTGGGTGCTGGCCACCCTGGGCCCCATTTGCTGATGTTCTTTGGCCCATCTGGTTTCTTCTGGTCTGGAAAAAATCCACAAAAATTCCCGCAGCGTTTTATCTCCGTCTGGTACTGATTTTCTGCGAACTAAAAAACAAGCAAAAACAGCAACTGACACTTTGGCACTATGTCAATAGGTTAGTCCCAAAAAATGATATAAAGTTGTAATAAAATGATTGTAAAACATCCAAGAATGATAATATAACAGCATGGAACAAGCAAAAATTATAGATATGTTGGAGACGTATCAGCTCACAATCATAGAAGATGTCCAAGATAGTGTATTTGCATGTGAATCTCCTCTCCTCTATCATAATTTTCAGGGATTGTATCAATGACTATCACTATGTTTGTCAACTCCCAACAATTCTAATCAATCATACTTTTTCTATGTGAAGTCATTACTCCCCATGGGATTAGCAATGATTTTTTTCTTTTTCTTTCTTTGATTTCATTGCTATGATGATGGATGCATGAGAGTAAAGCAAAAAAACTCAACTAATATTTATTATATAACTCTCACACTCGATTACAAAAATAGGTAGATCACAAAACAAACACTCTAAGCAAAGCAAAACTAGATTTTATTCCTCTGAATCATGAAAAACTAAGGATCGAACTAAGATAGATGATAATGGTAAAAGTGATGGTGATACGATACCGAGGGACCTCCCCCAAGCTTGGAACAAGCTGAGGGTGGTGCCCATACCCATGTACTCAAGCATCCTTCTTGGGCGATGATGGAGGCGATGCGGTAGGCTTGTCTTTTAGAAGCAAATACTCAAGATTATCAATTATGTTCCGCAAGGCATGGTTATGCTGAAAGCACAACATGCTCCCTTGGTGGTTTTGATAATTCATGACAACATACATTGTCTCTTGGACTAACACGTTTACCTAGTGTATTTCAGATATAGTCCATAGAGAGGGTTGGCAAAAGAATTATGGAGATTGTGGAAATACCCCAAGATGCAAGGATATGGATTGGCAAAGCTTCAAGGAAGAGGACTCTACATTTTACATTTGTGAGAAATCACTTTGAGTCCATAGGAAAGCCAATACTATTAAAAGGGGGTAAGGTTTTGTTGGTGAACAAAATGCTCATACGTGCACAAGTGATAGACACCAAAAACTCCCACAAGCTCTCCCACCAAGTCTGTCATAGCCAAAAATTCAAAATCGGTGCAACCAACATTTCCATCCCGGTACCACCGATTCTCAACCTCAGACAGACTCAGCCAAACCCTAGACCGGTGCCACCGAGTTTAGGTTGCCAACTTTCTGTTACGCAAATTCACAATATCGGTACCACCGAGATTGTTGGATCGGCGTCACCGAGAATGTCAATCTGACCGTTGGTCACCTTATCGGTGCAACCAAGTTTCCTATATCGGTCTCACCGAGATTCAAAAGTTGCCACTTTTTGGTCACTTCGGTACCACCGAGATTAACACATCGGTGTCACTGAGTTGGTCATTTTGTGTGTAACGGTTGGATTTTTGGGGATACCTATATATACCCCTCCACCACCACCTACTTGAGAGAGAAGCACTCAGAACTATTCCATACTTGCCCCATCCAGTTTTCTGAGAGAGAACCACCTATTCTTGTGTTGAGGTCAAGATCTTCCACTCCAACCATATGGATCTTGATTTCTAGCCTCCCCAAGTTGCTTTCCACCAATCCCATCTCTTCCACCAAGCCAAATCTGTGAGAGAGTGATTGTGTGTTGAGGAGTCTATCATCTTGAAGCACAAGAGCAAGGAGTTCATCATCATTACCGAGCCTATTACCTTTTGGAGGGTGGTGCCTCCTAGATTGGTTAGGTGTCGCTTGGGAGCCTCCTACTTCGTGTTGTGGAGTGAACCAAGAAGTTTGTAAGGGCAAGGAGATCGCCTACTTCGTGAAGATCTACCCATAGTGAGGCTAGTCCTTCGTGAACGGAAGCCGTTATGGAATAGTCAAGGTTGCTACTTCGTGGACCCTTATGGGTGGAGCCCTCCATGGACTCTCGCGACCGTTACCCTCCGTGGGTTGAAGACTCCATAAACGTGGACGTACGATAGCACCACCTATCGGAACCACGGGAAAAATCTTTGCGTCTCCAATTGCGTTTGATCTTCCTATCTCTACTCTTTACTTCATGTGCAATGTCTTTACTTTCCGCTGCCATATTTGTTGACATGCATGTGTAGGGCTGTTAGACTTGCTAAAACTGTTAAAATCTGCCAACCAATTAATTTGGGTAAAGGTTAGGTTTTAAATTCCTGCTAGTAGTCTATTCACCCCCCCTCTAGACACTCTTCTAGTGATCCCTCATATGCTCCTCCAGCAAAATAACTTCATGAGTATGTGTTGTATTCTGAGGACAGATAGATTCCATAGCATTCAAAGCATCAATTTCAGGTAAGGAAATATCATCATAAAGAGGTAATAACACATCTTCCTGGCTGAGATCCTCAGCAGGGTGGTTAGCATGCTTCCTTTATGTTCCTCTGGATTCTTCCTCGCCCTTCCTTCTAGCATCTTATGGAACCTCCGGTTCATCCTCTTCTCCAACAGACAATTAATAATAGACTTCATTGTAAGGGCGCTTGTCAGGCGAAGGCCGGACTATACGGTGCTTCTTATGGAGTGTCGGAGGAGCCATGGGTACCTCACTAGAATTAACAAACCTGGCAGAAAAACGGCTCGAAACGAGAATAGAGGAGAAACGTGCGATGCGGTGGTCAAAACATATGGGAGTATATATAATGATTTTTTCTAGGTCAGAATACGTGTCTAAAAAGAAAACCAAGTCCGAGAGGCACACGAGGGGCCCACAAGCTATCAGGACGTGCCCAGGGGGGCGCCCTGTTGGCTTGTGGTTCCCTTGTAGGTCCCCCTGACTCATTTTTATTTTTATAATTTTTCTAAAATACAAAAACCAATAGAACATATTTTTACGGAATGTTTCGAGTCGGTTTACTTACCGTATCACATACCTATTCCTTTTTTCTGTTTTTGGAGTGTTTCGGAAGGTCTCTCTTATGTGTTCCTCCGGTGTCATCACTTGAATAATATCAGTTTCAATATTAATGGGCGTACGTGAGATATAGTGCTTAATTCTTTGCCCATTAACCACTCTCGTATGTGTGCCTTTGACATTATTGATTTTGATAGCACTGGATCGATAAACCTCTTCGACGATATAAGGTCCTTCCCATTTGGAGAGAAGCTTACCTGTAACAAATCTTAAACGAGATTTGTACAAAAGAACTAGGTCCCCTACATTGAATTCTCGTTTTTGGATTCTCTTGCCATGCCATCTTTTAACTTTTTCTTTAAACAACTTGGCATTTTCATAGGCTTGTGTCCTTCATTCATCTAATGAGCTAATATCAAATAACATGTTTTCTCTGGCAAGCTTAAAATCATAGTTCAGTTCTTTAATTGCCTAATAAGCTTTATGTTCTAATTCAAGAGGTAAATGACAAGCTTTTCCATAAACCATTCTATATGGGGACATTCCCATTGAATTTTTATAAGCAGTTCTATAAGCCCACAAAGCGTCATCAAGTTTCTTAGACCAATTCTTTCTAGATCTATTAATGGTCTTTTGCTAGATTAATTTTATTTTTCCGTTGCTCAATTCAACTTGATCGCTAGACTAAGGGTCATAAGGTGATGCAATTCTATGGTTAACATCATATTTAGCTAGAAGTTTATGGAAAGTACCATGAATAAAATGTGAACCACCATCAGTCATTAAATATCTAGGGACTCCAAACCTCGGAATAATAATATCTTTAAGCATTTTAATAGAACTGTTATGATCAACACTACTAGTTGGAATAGCTTCTACCCACTTAGTAACGTAATCAACAACAACTAAAATATGAGTATACTCATTAGAGCAAGGAAAATGTCCCATATAATCAAAGCCCCAAACATCAAATGGTTCAATAGCAAGTGAATAGTTCATAGGCATTTCCTGACATCTACCAATGTTACCAATTCTTTGACATTCATCAGAAGAAAGGACATACTTACGAGCATCTTTGAAAAGAGTAGGCCAATTAAATCCAAACTGTAATACCTTGTGTGCAGTTCTGTCACCAGCGTGGTGCCATACGTAAACCTCGGAGTGACACTTCCGTAGGATCTGTTCCTGTTCATGCTCAGGTACACAACGTCTAATAACACCATCTACTCCTTCTTTATAAGGATGTGGGTCATCCCAAAATTAATGTCTTAAATCATAAAAGAACTTTTTCTTTTGTTGATAGGTGAAACTAGGTGGTATATATTTAGCAACAATGTAATTAGCATAATCTCCATATTGAGGAGTGCTACGGGAAGCATTTATAACAACTAATTGCTCGTCAGGAAAATTATCATCAATAGGCAGTGGGTCATCATGAACATTTTCCATTCTAGACAAGTTATTTGCTACAGGATTTTCAGTTCCTTTTCTATCAACAATATGGAAATCAAACTCTTGAAGTAAAAGCACGCACCTAATCAATCTAGGCTTAGCATCTTTCTCTTCCATAAGGTATTTGATAGCAGCATGATCAGTGTGAATAGTAACTTTGGAATCTACAATATAAGGTCTAAACTTATCACAAGAAAACACGACTGCTAAAAATTCCTTCTCCGTAGTAGCATAATTTCTTTGAGCATTGTCTAGAGTTTTACTAGCATAATGAATAACAATCAATTTCTTGTCTACTCTTTGCACTAGAACAACACCAACAACATAATCGCTAGCATCACACATAATTTCAAATGGTAAATTCCAATCAGCTGGTTGGACAATATGTGCAGAACTCAAGTCTTTCTTAAGTATTTCAAAAGCTTCTACAAAATCATCATAAAAAACAAATGAAACATCTTTTTGAAAAAGTTTGGTAAGAGGCCTAGAAATCTTAGAGAAATCTTTAATAAAATGCCTATAGAAACGAGCATGACCAAGGAAACTACCTTTAATATCTTTAGGACATGGCATTTTCTCTATTGCATCAACTTTGGCTTTGTCTACCTCAATACCTCGTTCAGAAATTTTATGCCCAAGTACTATACCTTCATTCACCATAAACTGGCACTTCTCCCAATTCAAGACAAGATTATTCTTCACATCTCTGCAAAACTCGATCAAGGTTGCTTAAGTAATCATCAAAAGAAGTTTCGTAAACGAAAAAATCATCCATGAGAATATAGCAGTCATACATGTTTGAAAGGTAGCAGGTGCATTGCATAGACCAAAATGCATACGTCTATAAGCATAAGTTCCACATGGGCAAGTAAAAGTAGTTTCTCTTGGTCCTGTTTTGACACAGGTAATTGAGAAAATCCAGAATATCCATCAAGAAAGCAAAAAAACTTGTGCTTAGATAAGTTTCTAGAATTTGATCAATAAAAGGCAAGGAGTAATGATCTTTTCTAGTATCTTTGTTTAATTTTCTGAGATCAATTACCATCCTATAACCAGTTACTATTCTTTGAGGTATAAGTTCATTTTTATCATTAGGGACAATAGTTATACCTCCTTTCTTAGGAACGCAATGAACATGACTTACCCATCTACTATAATCTATGGGATAGATTATACCTACCTCCAGAAGCATTAATATTTCAGTTCTTACCACTTCTTTCATTTTAGGATTTAAGCGACGCTGATGATCAACGACGGGTTTAGCATCCGGTTCCATATTAATTTTATGCCGATATAGAGTGGGACTAATGCCCTTAAGATCATCAAGAGTATATCCAATAGCAGATCGGTGCTTCTTCAGAGTTTTGAGTAACCTCTTTTCTTCATGCTCTGAAAGGTTAGCACCAATAATAACAGGATATATCTTCTTTTCATCAAGATAAGCATATTTCAAAGTATCAGGTAATTTATTTAGCTCAAACACGGGATCTCCCTTAGGTGGGGGAGGATCCCCTAAGACCTCAAATGGCAAGTTGTGTTTAAGGATAGGTATTTGTCTAAAGAATATCTCATCTATTTCATTCCTTTCATCCATATGCATATCATTTGCATCGTCTAGCTAATATTGTTCTAAAGGATCAGTAGGAGGCACATCAATAGAAGCAAGAACACTAATTTCATCTTTATTAGACAATTCTTTCTCATGTGGTTGTCTACCAAATTTAGAGAAATTAAATTCATGAGAGACATCACCAAAGCTTACTTTAACCTTCTCTGTTACACAATTAATTTCAGCATTAATGATATTGAAGAAAGGTCTACCGAATATAATGGGACAAAAGCTATCTTGTTGTGAACCAAGCACTAAGAAATCAGTCGATGCAAAAAAGAAAGAAAAGAAGTACTAAGAAATCAGTAGGGTACTTAATTTTTCCACACAAGACTTCAACATCTCTAACAATCCCAAGGGGTGAAATAGTGTCTCTGTTTGCAAGTTTAATAGTGACATCGATATCTTCAATTTCAGCGGGTGCTATGTCATTCATAATTTCTTGATATAAGGTAAAATGTATGGCACTAACACTAGCACCCATGTCACACAAGACATGATAAGAATGATCTCCAATTTTAACAGAAACAACGGGCATGCCAACAACCGGTTTGCTTTTATCTAGCTCATCCTGCTTGTTTCTCAGAGGTTTTGCAATTTTAGCAGCTTCATCACATAAGTAAATAACATGTCCATCAATATTATCAACCAAGAGATCTTTAATAATAGCAATATTAGGTTCTACATTTATTTGTTCAGAAGGTTTAGGTGTCCTAATATGACTTTTATTAACCATGGTTGCAGCTTTGGCATGTTCCTTAATCCTAACAGGAAAAAGTGGTTTCTAAATATAAGCAGTAGGCACAATTGGGTCAACATGGCAAACAGTCATTTATTCCTTAACCTTAATGGGTTCCTCAAGAAATTCTTTAATAAGTGGATGAAATTTAAATCACTTCTCCTTAGGGAGTTCAACAGGAGTAGCAAATGATTCACAGAAAGACGCTACTATCTCCGAGTCAAGCCCATATTTATTGCTAAACTTATGAAAAGTATCAGTTTCCATAAAAGATTTAACACAATCAAACTCAAGTGTTATACCTAACCCTTTACCCTTTTAGAGTTCCCAATATTCAGAGTTGTGTTTAATTATTTCTAGAAGATCCCATTTGAATTCAATAGTTCTCTTCATGTATGAGCCAGTAGAAGAAGAATCCAGTAGTGATTGATCATCATGAGAAACCCGAGTATAATTTTTTTGTATAATCGCTTGTCCTGAGAGCTCATGGTTGGGGCAAGTGTGCATCATAGATTTAAGCCTCCCCCAACCTTGAGCGATGCTTTCTCCTTCACGAGGCCAAAAATTATATATATAATCCCGATCACGATGAACTAGATGCATAGGATAAAACTTCCGATGAAATTCTAGCTTCAAGCGATTCCAGTCCCACGATCCAATATCATCCAATAGCCTATGCCAAATAAATGCTTTTCCCTCCAAAGATAAAGGGAAAACCTTCTTCTTACTTTTTCCTCGGATAAACCTGCAAGCTTAAATAATCCATAAATCTTTTCTACATTTATCAAGTGGTAATCAGAATGAGTTGTATTATCTCCTGCATAAGGATTAGCTAGCAGTTTCTCTAACATACTGATACGTCTCTGTTGTATCTATAATTTTTTATTGTTTCATGCCAATATTCTACAACTTTCATATACTTTTGGCAACTTTTTATACTATTTTTGGGACTAACATATTGATCCAGTGCCAGTTCCTGTTTGTTGCACGTTTTTTGTTTTGCAGAATATCCATACCAAACGAAGTCCAAACGCGATAAAAACTTACGGAGATTTTTTTTGGAATATATGTGAATTTTGGGAAGTGGAATCAACAGAAGGCGGTGCCCGAGGGGCCCACAAGCCATAGGGGCGTGCCCTGGGGGGTAGGGCCCGCCAGGGTGGCTTGTGGTCACCCCGTAAGGCGGTTGGTGCCCTTCTTTCGCCGCAAGAAATCTAATATCCGGATAAAAATCGTGTTAAAATTTCAGCCCAATCGGAGTTACGGATCTCCGGGAATTTAACAAACGGTGAAAGGCCAGAATCTGAAAAGGCAGAAACAGAAGGAAACAGAGAGAGAGATCCAATCTCGGAGGGGCTCCCGCCCCTCCGCTACCATGGAGGCCAAGGACCAGAGGGGAAACCCTCCTCCCATCTAGGGGGGAGGTCAAGGAAGAATAAGAAGGAGGGGGGCTCTCTCCCCCTCTCTCCCGGTGGCACCGGAACGCCGCCGGGGCCATCATCGTGACGGCGATCTATTCCAACAACTCCGTCATCTTCACCAACACCTCCATCACCTTCCCCCATCTATCTACAGCGGTCCACTCTCCCGCAAGCCTCTGTACCCTCTACTTGAACATGGTGCTTTATGCTTCATATTATTATCCAATGATGTGTTGCCATCCGATGATGTCTGAGTAGATTTTTGTTGTCCTATCGGTGATTGGTGAATTGCTATGATTGGTTTAATTTGCTTGTGGTTATGTTGCTGTCCTTTGGTGCCCATCATATGAGCGTGCACGTGGAACACACCATAGGGTTAGTTGTATGTTGATAGGACTATGTATTGGAGGGCAAGGGTGATAGCAGCTTCAGCCTAGCATAGAAATTGATGCATACAGGATTGAAGGGGACCAATATATCTTAATGCTATGGTTGGGTTTTACCTTAATGAACGTTAGTAGTTGTGTATGCTTGCTTATAGTTCCAATCATAAGTGCATAGAATTCCAAGTAAGGGATGACATGCTAGCAGTGGCCTCTCCCACATAAAACTTGCTATCGGTCTAGTAACGTAGTCAATTGCTTAGGGACAATTCCGCAACTCCTACCACCACTTTTCCACACTCGTTAAACTAACTTAATTGTTACTTTATCTAAACAGCCCCTAATTTTTATTTACGTGTTCTTTATTATCTTGCAAACCTATCCCACAACACCTACAAAGTACTTCTAGTTTCATACTTGTTCTACATAAAGCGAACGTTAAGCGTGCGTAGAGTTGTATCGGTGGTCGATAGAACTTGAGGGAATATTTGTTCTACCTTTAGCTCCTCATTGGGTTCGACACTCCTACTTATCGAAAGAGGCTACAACTGATCCCCTATATTTGTGGGTCATCGAGACCTTTTTCTGGCGCCGTTGCCGGGGAGCAATAGCGTGGGGTGAATATTCTCGTGGGTGCTTGTTTGCTTTATCACTAAGTAGATTGTATTTGCTGTTCTAAGTTGTTCTCTATCTTTAGTTATGGATATGGAACACAAAATACCAAAAAATAATAGTTGAACCTACTACACCAATGGTTGAAGAACCATCCAAAATCTATCACACTGTTGAAGCTTTTTACTTGGATCATCTTCGATCCGTTTGTGCTCGTGCTGAAACCCCAACTAGCTTAGTTGAGGGCAAATCATTAAATGAGCATGCTTATTATGTGCGACAGCGCTTATCTCAAAAAGGGAAACTTTTCTGGCATCATATTAATAGTTTGCAATGCTATGCTTGGAATTTATGCGAAATTTATGATTTTACTTGTTGTTCTGAAGACCCTAAAAAACACATTCCCTATCAATGCGAGTTTAAGGATAATGGAATCATATCTTCTTATACCAAGGGTGTTTATAATTACTATGATATTGAGCAAATTGAAGAATTTGTTGCTTTTAAGGGTGCCTATGAAATTTCTTCTTTGATTGAAAAGTATGATGCTACTCTTTACAAATCTGAAAGTTTTGCCATACTTCAATATTGCTATGAAAACTATGCTTCTAATGCTTATGTTAAGCCATATATTGAGGACTCCTCCGCTGTCCAAGAGGAGACTAATATTTTGCACGAAACTATGGAAGAAGAAAATGATGACACTTTGAGCTCATTTGATGAAAAAGATGACGAGGAGAGCGAAGAACAAAAGGAGGAAGAGCGGACTAGCTACCTGTGCCCACCTTCTAATGAGAGTAACTCTTCAACTCATACATTGTTTAATTTCCCTTCGTTCTTACCGAAGGATGAATGCTATGTTGATTGCTATGATCCCTTGGATTCATTTGAAATATCCATTTTTGATGAAATTGATGCTTGCTATACTTGTGGCCATGATGCCAATATGAATGATGCTTATGGAGATGAACTTGCTATAGTTCCTTATGATAAACATGAAATTGTTGCTATTGCACCCACGCATGATAGTCCTATTATCTGTTTGAATTCTCCCAACTACACTATATCGGAGAAGTTTGCTCCTATTAGGGATTATATTGATGGGTTGCCTTCTACTATTACAAATGATGATTTTGATGGATATAATATGCATGTGCTTGCTGCTCCTACTTGCAATTATTATGAGAGAGGAACTACATCTCCACCTCTCTATGTTTCCAATACGATAAAATTGCAAGAAACTGCTTATGCTATGTATTGGCCTTTACTTGATGTGCATGAATTATTCTTTTATGACATGCCGATGCATAGGAAGAGAGTTAGACTTCGTTGTTGCATGATATATGTTACTTTGTGCTCACTACTAAATTACAAATCATTGTTAATTAAAATTGGCTTTGATATACCTTGGGATCCGGGTGGATCAATTACTTGAGCACTTTATGCCTAGCTTAATGGCTTTAAAGAAAGCGCTGCCAGGGAGACAACTCGGAAGTTTTAGAGAGTCTTTTATTTCTGTTGAGTGCTTTTATATAGTTCAAAAACAAAAATAAATAAAGAGGGGAACCTAAAACTTTTTCAAAAAGAGAAGTGAAAGTAAGAAGGACGAGCACCGTTGAAGTGGGGGAGCTCCTTGAACTTTTTTCATGCCGATGGAAACTTTGCGAATCTTAATTACAGAAACTTTTCAACAAAAATAATTATCCCCTTGTATAAATCCCTTGTATTATAAAAATAATTTGCCAAGATTTGCCTTTAGGATGATTAGATTGCTTGTTTGGTGTGTGCAGTGCAAAAATAGAAACTTTGGCTGTAGTGCGTGAATTTACATTTTTTTACTGGAATGCCAAAAGTTTATGAAATTTTTACACAGTAATGATATGCAATTTTTTTATTTTGTCCTAATTTTTCAGAATTTTAAGATTTACATAAGTATAGTAAATGTTCAGATTGCTACAGACTGTCCTGTTTAAGACAGATTCTGTTTTTGATGCATTGTATTGCCAGTTTTGATGAAACTATCGATTTTATCGGTGGTATAAGCCATAAAGAAGTTATAATACAGTAACTACAATGCAAAAATAAAATTTGAATGGGTTTTCAACAGTACTTAAAGTGGTAATTTGCTTTATTATACTAATGGATCTCACGAGGGTTTTGTTAAGTTTTCTGTGATTGAAGTTTTCAAGTTTTGGGTGAGATCACGATGGATGAAGGAATAAGGAGTGGAAAGAGACTAAGCTTGGGGATGCCCGAGGCACCCCAAGGTAATATTCAAGGACTACCAAGAAACTAAGCTTGGGGATGCCCCGGAAGGCATCCCCTCTTTCTTCTAACAACCATCGTTAATTTTACTTGGAGCTATATTTTTATTCGTCACATGATATGCGTAAATCTTGGAGCGTCGTGTGCTTTTTATTTTTATTTTAATAATTCACCATGCTGGTATGGGAAAGTCCTTGGTTGATTTATAGAAGGCTCTTTGCACCTCACTTATATCTTTTGAGTATGGCTTTATAGAATGCTTCATGTGCTTCACTTATATCATTTGAAGTTTGGATTGCCTGTTTCTCTACACATAGAAAACCACCATTTGTAGAATGCTCTTTTGCTTCACTTATATTCGTTAGAGCGTGGGCATATCTTTTTTAGAAAGAATTAAACTCTCATGCTTCACTTATATATATTTAGAGAGTTAACAGGAATTGGTCATTCACATGGTTAGTCATAAAATCCTACATAAAACTTGTAGATCACTGAATATGATATGTTTGATTCCTTGCAATAGTTTTGCGATATAAAGATGGTGATATTAGAGTCACGCTAGTGAGTAATTGTGGATTGGTAGAAATATTTGTGTTAAAGTTTGTGATTCCCGTAGCATGCACGTATGGTGAACCGTTATGTGAAGAAGTCGGAGCATGATTTATTTATTGATTGTCATCCTTTGTGTGGAGGTCCGGATCGCGTGATGGTTAACTCCTACCAACCCTTCCCCTTGGAGCATGCGTGTAGTACTTTGTTTCAATGACTAATAAATTTTTGCAATAAGTATGTGAGTTCTTTATGACTAATGTTGAGTCCATGGATTATACGCATTCTCACCCTTCCACCATTGCTAGCCTCTCTAGTACCGCGCAACTTTCACCGGTGCATTAAACCCACCATGTTCTCTTCCTCAAAACAGCCACCATACCTACCTATTATGGCATTTCCATAGCCATTCCGAGATATATTGCCATGCAACTTCCACCGTTCCTTTTATTATGACATGCACCATCATTGTCATATTGCTTTGCATGATCGTAAGATAGCTAGCATGATGTTTTCATGGCTTGTCCATTTTTTGATGTCATTGCTACGCTAGATCATTGCATATCCCGGTACACCACCGGAGGCATTCATATAGAGTCATATCTTGTTCTAGTATCGAGTTGTAATTCTTGAGTTGTAAGTAAATAAAAGTGTGATGATCATCATTATAGAGCATTGTCCCATGTGAGGAAAGGATGATGGAAGCTATGATTCCCTCTCAAGTTGGGATGAGTCTCCAGACTTTATGAAAAATAAAAGAGGCCAAAGAATCCCAAATAACAAAAGAGGCCAAAGAAGCCCGACAAAAAAAAGAGAAAAAAAATAATAAAAATAAAAAAATGAGAGAAAAAGAGAGAAGGGGCAATGCTACTATCCTTTACCACACTTGTGCTTCAGAGTAGCACCATGTTTTTCATATAGAGAGTCTCCTATGTTGTCACTTTCATATACTAGTGGGAATTTTTCATTATAGAATTTGGCTTGCATATTCCAATGATGGGCTTCCTCAAATTGCCCTAGGTCTTCGTGAGCAAGCAAGTTGAATGCACACCCACTTAGTTTCTTTTGAGCTTTCATACACTTATAGCTCTAGTGCATCCGTTGCATGGCAATCCCTACTCACTCACATTGATATCTATTGATGGGCATATCCATAGCTCGTTGATACGCCTAGTTGATGTGAGACTATCTCCCTCTTTTTGTCTTCTCCACAACCACCATACTCTATTCCACCTATAGTGCTATATCCATGGCTCACGCTCATGTATTGCGTGAAAGTTGAAAAAGTTTGAGAATACTAGAGTATGAAACAATTGCTTGGCTAAAACCAGGGTTGTACATGATTTAATACTTTGTGTGATGAAGATGGAGCATAGCCAGACTATATGATTTTGTAGGGATGACTTTCTTTTAGCCATGATATTTTGAGAAGACATGATTGCTTTATTAGTATGCTTGAAGTATTATTGTCTTAATGTCAAATGATAGACTATTGCTTTGAATCACTCGTGTCTTAATATTCATGCCATGATTAGATTATATGATCAAGATTATGCTAGGTAGCAATCCACATCAAAAATTATCTTTTTTATCATTTACCTACTCGAGGACGAGCAGGAATTAAGCTTGGGGGTCTGATATGTCTCCGTCGTATCTATAATTTTTTATTGTTTCATGCCAATATTCTACAACTTTCATATACTTTTGGCAACTTTTTATACTATTTTTGGGACTAACATATTGATCCAGTGCCCAGTGCCAGTTCCTATTTGTTGCATGTTTTTTGTTTCGCAGAATATCCATACCAAACGAAGTCCAAACGCGATAAAAACTTATGGAGATTATTTTTGGAATATATGTGAATTTTAGGAAGTGGAATCAACAGAAGGCGGTGCCCGAGGGGCCCACAAGCCATAGGGGCACACCCTGGGGGGTAGGGCGCTCCAGGGTGGCTTGTGGCCACCCCGTAAGGCAATTGGTGCCCATCTTTCGCCGCAAGAAAGATAATATCTTGGTAAAAATCGTGTTAAAATTTCAGCCCAATCGGATTTACGGATCTCCGGGAATTTAAGAAACGGTGTAAGGCCAGAATCTGAAAAGGCAGAAACAAAAGGAAACAGAGAGAGAGATCCAATCTCGGAGGGGCTCCCGCCCCTCCGCTGCCATGGAGGCCAAGGACCAGAGGGGAAACCCTCCTCCCATCTAGGGGGAGGTCAAGGAAGAATAATAAGGAGGGGGGCTCTCTCCCCCTCTCTCCCGGTGGCACCGGAACGCCGCCGGGGCCATCATCGTGACGGCGATCTACTCCAACAACTCCGTCATCGTCACCAACACCTCCATCACCTTCCACCATCTATCTACAGCGGTCCACTCTCCCGCAAGCCGCTATACCCTCTACTTGAACATGGTGCTTTATGCTTCATATTATTATCCAATGATGTGTTGCCATCCTATGATGTCTGACTAGATTTTTGTTGTCCTATCGGTGATTGGTGAATTGCTATGATTGGTTTAATTTTCTTGTGGTTATGTTGTTGTCCTTTGGTGCCCATCATATGAGCGCGCGCGTGGATCACACCATAGGGTTAGTTGTATGTTGATAGGACTATGTATTGGAGGGCAAGGGTGATATCAGCTTCAGCCTAGCATAGAAATTGATGCATACGCGATTGAAGGGGGACCAATATATCTTAATGCTATGGTTGGGTTTTACCTTAATGAACGTTATTAGTTGTAGATGCTTGCTAATAGTTCCAATCATAAGTGCATAGAATTCCAAGTAAGGGATGACATGCTAGCAGTGGCCTCTCCCACATAAAACTTTCTATCGGTCTAGTAACGTAGTCAATTGCCTAGGGACAATTCCGCAACTCCTACCACCATTTTTCCACACTCATTAAACTAACTTAATTGTTACTTTATCTAAACAGCCCCTAGTTTTTATTTACGTGTTCTTTATTATCTTGCAAACCTATCCCACAACACCTACAAAGTACTTCTAGTTTCATACTTGTTCTACATAAAGCGAACGTTAAGCGTGCGTAGAGTTGTATCGGTGGTCGATAGAACTTGAGGGAATATTTGTTCTACCTTTAGCTCCTCGTTGGGTTCGACACTCCTACTTATCGAAGGAGGCTACAACTGATCCCCTATACTTGTGGGTTATCAAGACCTTTTTCTGGCGCCGCTGCCAGGGAGCAATAGCGTGGGGTGAATATTCTCGTGGGTGCTTGTTTGCTTTATAACTAAGTAGATTTTATTTGCTGTTCTAAGTTGTTCTCAATCTTTAGTTATGGATATGGAACATGAAATACCAAAAAAAATAGTTGAACCTACTACACCAATGGTTGAAGAACCACCCAAAATCTATCACACTGTTGAAGCTTTTTACTTGGATCATCTTCGATCCGTTTATGCTCGTGCTGAAACCCAAACTAGCTTAGTTGAGGACAAATCATTAAATGAGCATGCTTATTATGTGCGACACCGCTTATCTCAAAAAGGAAACTTTTATGGCATCATATTAATACTTTGCAATGCTATGATTGGAATTTATGCGAAATTTATGATTTTACTTGTTGTTCTGAAGACCCTAAAAAACACCTTCCCTATCAATGCGAGTTTAAGGATAATGGAATCGTATCTTCTTATGCCAAGGGTGTTTATAATTACTATGATATTGAGCAAATTGAAGAATTTCTTGCTTTTAAGGGTGCCTATGAAATTGCTTCTTTGATTGAAAAGTATGGTGCTACTCTTTACAAATCTGAAAGTTTTGCCATACTTAAATATTGCTATGAAAACTATGCTTCCAATGCTTATGTGAAGCCATATATTGAGGACTCCTCCGCTGTCCAAGAGGAGACTAATATTTTGCAGGAAACTATGGAAGAAGAAAATGATGACACTGTGAGCTCATTTGATGAAAAAGATGACGAGGAGAGCGAAGAACAAAAGGAGGAAGAGCGGACTAGCTACCCGTGCCCACCTTCTAATGAGAGTAACTCTTCAACCCATACATTGTTTAATTTCCCTTCGTGCTTACGAAGGATGAATGCTATGTTGATTGCTATGATCCCTTGGATTCATTTGAAATATCCCTTTTTGATGAAATTGATGCTTGCTATACTTGTGGCCATGATGCCAATATGAATGATGCTTATGGAAATGAACTTGCTATAGTTCCTTATTATAAACATGAAATTGTTGCTATTGCACCCACGCATGATAGTCCTATTATTGTTTTGAATTCTCCCAACTACACTATATCGGAGAAGTTTGCTCCTATTAGGGATTATATTGATGGGTTGCCTTCTACTATTACACATGATGATTTTGATGGATATAATATGCATGTGCTTGCTGCTCCTACTTGCAATTATTATGAGAGAGGAACTACATCTCCACATCTCTATGTTTCCAATACGATAAAATTGCAAGAAACTGCTTATGCTATGTATTGGCCTTTACTTGATGTGCATGAATTGTTCTTTTATGACATGCCGATGCATAGGAAGAGAGTTAGACTTCGTTGTTGCATGATATATGTTACTTTGTGCTCACTACTAAATTACAAATCATTGTTAATTAAAATTGGCTTTGATATACCTTGGGATCCGGGTGGATGAACTATTTGAGCACTTTATGCCTAGCTTAATGGCTTTAAAGAAAGCGCTGCCAGGGAGACAACCCGGAAGTTTTAGAGAGTCTTTTATTTCTGTTGAGTGCTTTTATATAGTTCAAAAACAAAAAAAATAAAGAGGGGAACCTAAAACTTTTTCAAAAAGAGAAGTGAAAGTAAGAAGGACGAGCACCGTTGAAGTGGGGGAGCTCCTTGAATTTTGTTCATGCCCATGGAAACTTTGTGAATCCTAATTACAGAAACTTTTCAACAAAAATAATTATCCCCTTGTATAAATCCCTTGTATTATAAAAATAATGTGCCAAGATTTGCCTTTAGGATGATTAGGTTAAGGAACGACTCTTACCACTTTCGCTCGAGGCGGAGATGCCCCGAACAAACCGTTCGAAGGATGATCATCCATAGCAACACGAACAGTAAATTTCAGCACGTACCGAAAATGTTTTCTTACCAAATTCCACTCACCAAAGGCGCTTCACTCCCCGTCAAAGGTGCTAGAAAATATTCTTGATGACCCACAAGTATAGGGGATCAATTGTAGTCCTTTCGATAAGTAAGAGTGTCAAACCCAACGAGCAGGAGGAGGAAATGATTATCAGTTTTCAGGAAGATATTCTCTGCAAGTGCTGGGAATAACAGTGATAAATAATTTTGTAGCAAGATAACTCGTAACATGTGACAAGTAACAATAGTAGCAAGTGTGAGAAAGATAGGCCAATTATTTTTATAGCAAAGGACATGCCTAAAGGAACTCTTATATAAAGCACAACGCTCTCGAGGACAAATAGGAATTTTCATCTAGCCATGTTCATCATGTTTAGTTGATTCGCTTTCGTTACTTTGATAATTTGATATGTGGGTGGACCGGTGCTAAGGTGATGTTCTTACTTGAACAAGCAACCCACTTATGATTACTATGTCTCGCAAGCATCCGCAACTACGAAACAAGAATTAAGATAAATCTAACTATAGCATGAAACATATGGATCCAAATCAACCCCTCACAAAATAATGCATAAACTAGGGTTTAAGCTTCTATCACTCTAGCATCATCTACTTATTACTCCACAATGCTTTCCCTTAGTCCCATTAGATGGTGAAGTGTCATGTAGTCGACGTTCACACGACACCACTAAAGGAAGCATCAACATACATATCATCAAAATACCGAACGAATACCAACTTCACATGGTTACTTATAACAAGACTTCTCCCATGTCCTCAGAAACAAAAGTAACTACTCACACGTCATCAACATGTTCAAGATCAGAGGTGTAGTAATGGTGATCAAGATCTGAACATAATATCTTCCACCAAATAAACCAACAAGCATCAACTACAAGATGTAATCAAGACTACTAGTAACCCACAGGTACCAAACTAAGGCTTTGAGACAAAGATTGAGTACAAGAGATGAACTAGGGTTTTGAGATGAGATGGTGCTGGTGAAGATGTTGATGAAGATTGGTCCTCCCACTAAGGAGGGAGCGTTGGTGATGACGATGGCTTGGATCTCACCCTCCCGGAGAGAGATTTCCCCTGTAGAATCACCCTGCCGGAGTGCAACAGGGCCTCTGCCCAGGTTTCCACCTCGAGATCTTGGCGCTTCATCCTAAAAGTTGCTTTTTTCTAGGTAAAAACACATCTTATAGCAGAAGAGGGAGGCCGGGGCCCCTACGAGGGGCCCACAAGCTATTGGGGCATGCCTAGGGGGTGGGCGTGCCCTGTTGGCTTGTGGCCAGCAGGTAGCCCCCCTATGGTATATTTTTGCTCCATAATTTCAGATATATTCCACAAAAATTCTCTGTGAAGTTTCAGGTCATTTGGAGTTCACTGAATTTTCACCCTTCTTGGTTTTTAGGTCCAGAATTCCAGTTCCTGGCAATTTCCCTCTTTGTGATGTACCTTCTAAATTCAGAGAGAAAAGACATAAGAATTGAATCGTAACGTGGAATAATGGACAAGAATACTATAAATATTGATAGGAAATCATGATGCGAAATGGATTTATCAATGTCACACGGATGGCGATGGCAACCGCACTGACTGACGGTGGCCTTGAATGGTCAGTGAGCGACTAGTGTCACAACAGATCAAGTCAGTTGGTAAGGACATATGATCCGGAAAAACATAATTACTCGGTACAAGAGGCGGGCGGTCAGAACAGTGTCGGGTAACCATTGGGTGGTCGGATTAATGAGGTTAACCTAGCGAACAAAATTTGGAGCTCTCATATGAACATGGTTTACCATGAGCTGTGCTCGCATCTGATGGTCACATGCAGGCATCACTTTTTGAATTGGTATAACATGGCCTGCCCGTATTACAACATAGAGGCCATGGAGCATATGTGGTCGACGAGGTTTAAGCCATACATGGTTGAACTATTTAAGACTCCTACACCGCCAGTGAAGTGTTCAAAGAAGGACAAGATGGATGGTGCATTGACGTACCATGTAGATCATGTACTTGTGAAGAAGAGGAAGAACAAGAAAAAGACGAGGGATGCGGTACAACACTAGTGCGCTGAAATGCATGTCATGTTTTGCATTGGTTCAGAATGATCTTGTGTACACAAAACATCCTCGTAGTTGTAATGATCATGACATGTTAAGTGTGATACACAATTCATTATTACAAGTCATAAGATCATGCCCCACACCCCAGTCGACACAGTTGCCATACGTAATCTCAATGTTGTCCCTTTTGAAGAATCTTACATTCAAGTAAGCAGGGTGGACGATGACGTGGGGTTGTCACGGCAAGTGTCCTCATGAGAGAACTTAGTTGCGAGGCCATGGCGGCTAGGCGAAGCCTTGGATGGGGTTGATTGGAATGAGAGAGACAATTTACACAGGTTCGGCCCCCCTACTCCTGCTATGTGTTGTTTATCGCTGTTGAGATCTCGATTACAAGGGTTGCTGATAACCCACAAGTATAGGGGATCACAACAGTTTTTGAGGGTAGAATATTCAACCCAAATTTATAGATTCGACACAAAGGGGAGCCAAAGAATACTTGAGAGTATTAGCAGTTGAGTTGTCAATTCAACCATACCTAGAGATTAAATATCTGCAGTAGAGTGATCAGTAGCACAGTAATATGATAGTTTTGATAGCAGTAGCAATAGTAACAGTAGTAGCAATAGTTTTGTAGCAGTTGGAACAGCAGCAACAACAGTAGTAACTTAGCAAGAGCAATAAGTGGAAAGGTCGTAGGCACTGGATCGGTAACTCGTTGGATGATATTCATCATGTAATAGTCATAACCTAGGGCGATACAGAACTAGCTCAGTTCATCAATGTAATGTAGGCATGTATTCCGTAAATAGTCATACGTGCTTATGGAAAAGAACTTTTGTCCTACCCTCCCGTGGCAGCGGGGTCCATAAGGAAACTAAGGGATATTAAGGCCTCCTTTTAATAGAGAACCGGAACAAAGCATTAACACATGGCGAATACATGAACTCCTCAAACTACGGTCATCACCACGAAGTATCCCAAATATTGTCACTATGGGGTTGACGGATCATAACACGTAATAGGTGCCTATGACTAGGCAAGATCGGATAAAGAACATGGATATAGAGATGCTAACATAAACGGTTCAGATCTGAAATCATGGGACTCGGGCCCTAGTGACAAGCATTAGGCATAGCAAAGTCATAGCAACATCAATCTCAGAACATAATGGATACTAGTGATCTAGCCCTAACAAAACTAACTTGATTACGTGATGAATCTCATCCAACTCCTCACCGACCAGCAAGCCTACGAAGGAATTACTCACTCTCAGTGGGGAGCATCATGGAATTGGCGATGGAGAAAGGTTGGTGATGACGAAGACCGCAGATTCCCCTGTCTGGATCCCCAAACGGGCTCCAGATCTGGCCTCCCGATGAAGAACAGGAGGTGGCGGTGGCTCCGTATCGTAAAACGCGATAATTCTTTCTCTCTCATTTTTCCTCCAAATTTAGGAATTTATAGTGGCGGAGATAGGGCAAGTGGGGCCCCGAGGTGGGCACAACCCACCAGGGCGCGCCAGCCCCCTCTCCGGTGTTTTTTGGCTCCAGTATTTTTTATATTTTCCAAAATAAATCTCCAAAAAGTTTCGTTCCATTCCAAGAACTTTTATTTCTGCACAAAAACAACACCATGGTAGTTCTGCTGAAAACAGCGTCAGTCCGGGTTAGTTTCATTCAAATCATGCAAATTAGAGTCCAAAACTAGGGCAAAAGGGTGAGGAAAAGTAGATAAGTTGGAGACGTATCAACTCTCCCAAGCTTAAACCTTTTCTTGTCCTCAAGCAATTCAGTTGATAAACTGAAAGTGATAAAGAAAAACTTTTATGAATTCTTTTGTTCTTGTTTACATATATATGCTTAAGTAGCACCCAGGTTTTCAGCAAAGATTATGACTAACCATGTCAACAATAACTCTTAGGAATTATATTTACTCATATCAATAACACAAGCAACTAGCGAGCAATAATAAGATATCTCAAGCGCCAACATTTTGTCAAAACGATCGTGATACAATATGACAATAGTGGTATCTCGCCAGCCCTTTCTGAGACCGCAAAACATAAATGCAGAGCACCTCCAAAGTTCAAGCAGCGACTAAACATTGTAATTCATGGTAGAAAAGATCCAGTCATGCTACACCCAACATCAACTATACAAAATGCATGAGGATGACAATAGTGCTCTTTGGTCTGGCGCTTATTTGAGAAGGTGGTGACTCAACATAAAAGTAAATAGATAGTCCCTTCGCAGAGGGAAGCATGGATTTGCGACGGTGGCAGAGCTCAACGTTTAAAATAGAGATAGATATAATTTTGGGAGGTACACCCTTCCTGTCAATGTCACGACCAAGAGTTATAAATATCTTCCATGCTAAACAAATTAGCGGCGGTTCCCAAGCGGTAAAAGTAAAGGTTTACTCCCCCTCCACCAACAATCACACTCCACGGCAAGCCGCATCCACGGGTACCGTCCAAACCAACAACATTCCTGGGGGAGTTTTGTTTAATTATTTTTGATTTTTGATTTCGGGACTGGGAATCCCTATTACCGCCCCTCTCGTGTAAGGACAAGTGAATAAACACTCATCATGAGAATAGCCCGCTTAGCATGGAAGATACTGACCACCCCTTGTCGCTCCATGAGCGGTCCAGGCACACAAAACAGATGTTCATTTGAATTTTTAGATGTGGCACATGCAAATTTACTTGGAGCGGCAGGGTAATACCACATATAGGTAGATACAGTGGACTCATCTGGCATAACTTGGTTTAGGAGTTTTGATGCACAAGCAGTATTCCTGCTTAGTACAGGCGAAGGCTAG
Source organism: Elymus sibiricus (assembly GCA_039707655.1). Classification (NCBI taxonomy): domain Eukaryota; kingdom Viridiplantae; phylum Streptophyta; class Magnoliopsida; order Poales; family Poaceae; genus Elymus; species Elymus sibiricus. The sequence goes on along the minus strand of CM077673.1, from coordinate 268,590,684 downwards.
CAGTTAGGTTGAGAAGCGGCTAGCTACAGCGCGAAGACGGTCATGAACATGCATTACATATAATCAACATTGAATACTAGCATGAGTAGGATATAGACACCATGAACATAAATATCATGAAGGCTATGTTGGTTTTGATTCAACTACATGCGTGAACATGTGCCAAGTCAAGCCACTTGAAACATTCAGAGGATGATACCACATCATCATACCACATCATAACCATTTTAATGCATGTTGACACCCAAGATAAATCATTATCCACTCCTAGCTACTTAAGCATGGCATGAACAACTATAATCTCTACTGGTCATTGCAAACATGTTTGATCATAATGAGCTGAATCAAGGGATACTAGGTTAAACATATTTACAAAAACAAAAACAAGTTGAGTTCATACCCGCCTTTCTCTGCCACAGTCAATTCATCAAATGTCGTCATTATTGCCTTTCACTTGCACGACCGAATGATAAGAGAATAATAATAGTGCAAGAGTGCCGTGGACTAAGCTGGAATCTGCAAACATTTTATTCAAGAGGAGAAGACAAGGGAATATGGTTTCTTTGTTAGATAGACGATAATGTAGATGAGAACCACTCAACAATTTCATCGTGGTCTTCTCCTAGGTATGACTCGAGTAAAAAGAAATGAATTTCAGAGAAACACACTGAAATATTTTTGCAGTTTTTGGTTTTTCTTTAAGGAAGCGAATTAAAGAGGAAAAACAAAAACGAGAAAAACTATTTACACGGGAAAGCTCCCAACAAGTAAAAGAAGAAGCGAGAAATCTTTTTGGGTTTTCTTTTGATGCAACAATTAAACTAAGCTAGAAAGAAAAACTAAAAAGAAGTAGGAAATATTTTTGGGTTTTCTCAAAGTTTTTAGAACACACAAGAAGAAAGCGTGAAAACAAATCTAGCATGGATATTACAATGAAAAAGTATGAACACCGACAACTGGAATGAAATGTGCGAACATGAATGTAATGTCGGTGGAAATACGTATTCCCCAAGCTTAGGCTTTTGGCCTAGCTTGGTAATCACCATCCGTAGTAGCCGTCCGGTCCCAAGTCGTAGTGAGGCGGGGGCGGCACCTGATGTCGTCGTTTTCTCACTGCAGATGCCATGGGGAGGCTTATCGAGAGTGGTTGGGGCCGATGGACGCCGGTGGACTCCGGGAGCGAGATTGGGGACAAGCGGTGCGGGACACGCGATGTACCCAGGTTCAGGGCCCTCCGTGGGAGGTAATACCCCTAGTCCTGTTGGTCTGGTTGATGAACCAAAGGGGCTACGATGGCGCTCCTTGAGCTATATGGGTAGAGGAGGAAGAAGGGGATAGCCTGCCCTCTCTGCCTCTCTACGTGGGTGTGAGTGTGTGTTATAGGGAAAAGTGATCGCCCCCCTGCATCGGGGAGCCTCGGGGGGTTTTATACGCCAACCCCCCGGGATACAATATGAGTAGAAGGTTCCGGGGGGCCCCAACTGGCGGTCTCTCTAGCCGGCCGTGGGGCCCCCGGCTGGGGGGTCTTGTCGCCGGTAGGGCCCGCCGGCTGCGGGGTCCTGTTGGGAGCCAGAGGGGGGCCGCCTGGTGGGCCCTGGGGCCCGTCACACCGCGGCACGGGCCGTCCTTCGGGGCGTCATCTAGAGGCGGCCGGCCGCGGTCAGCGGTACGGCAGGCCGCGCTGTAGCCATGCCGGGGCAGGTAATGGAGTGGTTGAGGGCATGCCGGCACTATGTCGTCCGCCAGGTCGCAGTCGGCCGGGGTCAGAGGCACTGTCGCCTCCACTATGGCCATGCGGGCGCTGACCCCCGATGCGACGGGGGCCTCTGTAGCCACGCGTGCTCTGACCGCGGTACCTGCAGCACCGCCGGCTAGGGGGCTAAGCGTCTCCGCCCCTAGCCGGCCGATTGGTGCAGCCGGCTACGCGGAGCAGGACTGCAGGGGGGTGGTTCGTCCTGCAGTTGTTTTTGAAAAGTTGGGGTGAAGGCTTGGCTGAGGCTACCCCGGGGTTATCCCCCCGTCAGTAGTCCCCGAAGCAGGGAAGGCCCGCCGGTGAACTGCGGCGGACCTCACCGGCTTGAGTCTCGTGGTCTTGTATTGTACGCGATCCAGTAGCCGGAAGACGCGGGGGCTGGCTCCGTAGCCGGTCGATGCTTCGCCGGACGCCTCGAATGCCCCGACGGGCAGAGGAGGCGCACCACGTGGGGAGGCGCAGCAAACCGCGACCTGTCGAGCCACGCGGAGGACAAGACCGGGCCGTGGGGCAGGGCCACTTCGGCCGCGGCCTCGGCCCGTGCGCATAGATCTTCTACGGCCCGGCCCGTCGGTTGGCGTTCCCGAAATGCGTTATTGCTCTTCCCGCGCGTGGCGGAAGTGGTGGGGATCGTGCGCGACGAATCCGCTCCCCACTACCCCCGCGCGGGGGTTTAAATGGTGGGGAGAGGAGCGGAACGGCACATTTGTTTCCTCCACCCCAGTGCTTCGTCCTCGTCGCCTATCCCCTCCCCATTTCGCGAGAGAGAGAAAGAGACCGAGGGCCTTGCGCTCGCCGCACCGCCGCCCGCCGTCGCTGGGAGCCGCACCTCGACCGAGCCCTTGCGCCCCACCGCCGCGGCCATGAAACCCTCGAGGGAGATGGCGAGCAAGGGGGTGTGGGATGGCAGCAACGTCAACGAGCATTTCATCGAGCACCTCCGCCATCGCCGCAAGCTGCCATCGGCGAAGCACCTGGAGGCGCGCATCGCCGAGGCGGAGAATGCGCCGACCCCGCGGGAGGGCGAGGTGGTGGTTTTCGCCGAGCACTTCCTCCGCGGGCTCAGCCTGCCGGCGAGCATGTTCTTCCGGCAGTTCCTCACGCGTTTCGGGCTGCAGCCGCACCACCTGGCCGCCAACGCCGTCCTGCAGCTGGCGGCGTTCGTCTCCCTCTGCGAGGGCTTCCTGGGGGTGGAGCCGCGCCTGGACCTCTGGTGCCGGCTCTTCTACCTCAAGCGCCAGACGGTAAAGGACCCGGCAACCGGCCAGAAGGTCATGACCGCCTGCGGAGCCGCCCTAATCCACTTCCGCGCCGGAGCCGGGTTCCCGTAACTCCCCTTGCAGGATTCGGTGAAGAACTGGCAGAAAGGGTTCTTCTACGTGAAGAACATGAAGCCGGGGGAGGACTACATCAACCTCCCTCACTTCGTCAACCAGCCGCCGGTCGCGATGCTGAACTGGAGGACACCTCCGGCCGGAGCGCTCGAGACGGCGGACCGGCTCTGCTAGCGCCTGGTGGTGATGACCAGAATGGAGGGGCTGACGGCCGCGGACCTCCTGGCTACGATGGTGGCGCGCCGGGTGCAGCCGCTGCAGCGCCAGCCACACCTCATCTGCCAGATGGGAGGGCGGCGCGACCCTTGCCGGATCTCCACCAAGGAGCTGAAGGCGGTGCAGGTGGCGAGCAAGGTGAACGCCATCTTGGCCACCAAGATGAACGAGGTCGAATGGTGATGGGGGAAGGCCCCGTACAGCCGGGACCGTCCGGCTCCACGGGTACGTGGAGAGCCGGCCCCTTTCCCTTTTTTTGTTGAAGCCGGCCCCCTTCCCTGGTCTGACGGTGAAGGGTCACTCTACGTGCACGTCTTCCCGCAGCTGCAGAATTACGGCGTGCCGGCTGCCGACGTGGCGTAGTCGGACCCCAAGGAGGTCGAGGACGCCGACGATGTGGAGCCGGCCGAATCGGAGCGAGCCGGCGCGTCCGGCGTCGGCGGGACGGAGACGGCGGCAACCGAGTCGGCGGGTGAGTTCCCCCCCCCCCCAATCACTTTTGCGGGACTGGACCGACGACGACGCTGAAACGGAAGAGGTGCGTAATGCAGCAGCCCCGAAGGACCCCGAAGTTTTGGGAGATGACACCACAGCGCCGAGGAGGCGCGTTCGCCGCACCGACCGCGCGCCCAGCCGGGACGACGCGGTCGTAGGTGACAGGGGGAAGCAGCCGGCAAGCTCCAGGCCAGCCCCCAAGCGAGCGGCCAGCGGGCAGCCGGGTGGCAGCCGCGGAGGCGGCGGGAAGAAACTGCGGGTTGCCCGGTCGGGCCCCGCAAGGCGGGCGGTCCCCGTCACCATCGGGTAAGTTTGTTCTAAGTACTTGCTTGTTTCTTGGTCGGCCTCCCTTCCTTATCTTGTTCATCCAGGGAGCCGCGCGCCCTTGGGAGGGCCACCACCGTCGTGACGGCGGGGACACCGCCACCGCCCGCCGCCGAGGATAGGGAGCGCGAGGCGTGGCGGGACCTCGAGGCGGCCGAGCGGGAATTGCACGAAGAGGAACGCCGCCCGTGGGAAGAGGCGGCGCGGAAGGAGACGTCGGGGCGGGCCAACGCAGAGGCAGCCAGCCAGTCGTGGGAGCCTTTTCCCCTTGGCCGGGAGAGGAGATCCAAGGACAGGCATGACCCCGTGCGGCGGGCCGAGGCGGACGCGCGAGTCGAGGAGGAAGCGCGCGTGACTGCAAGCGCGGCGGACGCCGCCGAAGGGGCGGAGCTGGGCAGCAACACGGCCCCGTCGGGGGCAGAGGAGCCCCCAGAGGTTGTCGTCCTGGACACGGAAGTCTCGGCTCCGGAGGCGAGCCGAGCCAGCGCCGCCAGAGGCGGAGCACCGGACAGCGAGACAGCGGCGCCCGGGGGGCGGACACCCCGGGCTCGTCAGCAGGGGCACCCGGAACCACGGTGCCGGGAGGGGCGGGCCCCCTGGTGACCACGGCGAAGGGCGCGTTCGGACCCGCCGACGGGTGTCGGCCGCAGGAAACCCGGGCCACGGCCGGAGGCGCAGCCATCAACGACGCGCCGAGCGCCCTTGGGGCTCCGGTGGGTGCCGTCGTCGCCGAGTTTGCCGCCTGCCGCGCCCAGGTGGCGCAAGATGCCCGGGCCGCAAGCAACCGGCTGGTGCACCTTGAGCAATCCGTCGCGGTAAGGGCTCAAAGCCTTGTATTTTGCTTTGGTTTTTTCCAGTGGGGGCGCGCCAGCGCACCCACTGGGTGTAGCCCCCGAGACTTGGGCCGGCTTGGGACGCAGGCGGGTCGAGTCTAATGGCGTCTTTGCTTCTGTGTTCTTTGCAGGCTGCACACGACCGCCGGGTGGCCGCGTACAACACGTTGCTAGGCTTGTATCGTGGAGCCGAGAGCCGGCTGGCTGTTTTGTCCGCCGACCTGTGAGGTAAGGCTCTTGCGAATTTCTAGTGGGGGCCCGCGAGCGCACCCACTGGGTGTAGCCCATAGGATTCAGGCCGGCTACTCCGGAGGCGGGCTGAATCCCTTTCTTTGTTTGCTTTCTGACAGAGGCGTCCTCATCCCGGGCAGCCACCCACACCATGACGGTCAGCCTCCGTCGCCAGGTGGTGCAGCTTGTATAACGGCGGGACCTCCTGACGGCGGAGTGCAACCGGCTCCGCCAAGAGGCGGATCGGGCGCAGGCGGAGAAGGAAGCGCGTGAGGCGGCCCACTGCCGAGAGCTGGAGGAGCGGGAGGCGGCCCACCGCCAGGAGCTGGAGGACAAGGACGCCTTGCTGGCGAAGGCGGCCGAGGAGGCGCAGGCGGCCCGGGCTGAGGAGGAGCGCCGGCTCTAGGAGTGGTCGGCCAGGGAGGCCGCGCTGCAGGAGCAAGGGAACGAGGTGGACCGGCTTCTGGCCGGTAAGTTTCATTGTCTTGCATTTGCCTGCTTGTTTCTTTTAGGGTGCTTGGTTTCTTTCGTTGTTCATCCCGCATCCCTTTCTCCTTTAGGGCTTTTCCCAGGCACGCAGGGGGTCGCGGAGGCGGCCGTGGAGGCCCACCGCGAGGACCAACGGGCCCAGGGAGTCCCCATCGAGCAGCTTGCCGCCTGGACGCTGGATGAGGTGGGGATCGCTGCAGGGGCGCGTCTGACCGAGGTGGTCCGGGCCCTGAAGCGACTCCAGGCGGCCGGCATGGAGCTGGTCCGCACCCTCTGGCCGGATGCGGTGGAGCCGAACTCCATGAGCCGGCTGTCGAGGTGGCTGGAATTCGGGACCGCACGGGTGAATGCCTGGAGGGCATCCGCCGCGCGCGCCGGAGCGGCCGTGGCGCTTCGCATCGCGAGGTCATGGTACCCCGAGCTGGACTTGGGGCTGCTTACGGCCCAGCGCGCCGGCACCGATGTGGAGCTAGAGGCGGCTGCCGATGCACAGGCCGTTCGGGCTAGCGATCTTGCTTCCTTCGCCGCGTGGGATGAGTACGTTTCGGAGCGCACGGCAGACGGCGTGGTGATCCCGGAGGACCCGTACACGCTCGCCCTTGATGACCCGGAGGGTAGCGCCGCGGAGACGGGCGACGAAGATGCCGGGTCCAGCACCGACGATTACGCCGACTCTGAGCTGGCTCATGACTTGGGCGTGGGAGCCGACACGGATCGTGCCGTGGCTAAGGACGGGGCCTCTACTTCAGCCGCCGCGGAGGATGCCAGAGGAGAAGACGGCACTGCCGCTATTTAAGACCTTCTTTCTTTCCTGCATTTAGTTAGACTGCAATTCCACCCACTGGGGGTGTAAATGTAATGAAGTTGGGGCCGTGGGCCGTTCATGCTTTTTTTATATAAGTTTGTGCTTTTGGTTGCCAAAGTTTTTTATGCGTGCCGACTCAACCTTAGCCTTTTTGCCCTTTTAGCTCTGTCTACCCAAAGCCTTGCACCCTTCGGCATTGGCCCCGCCAGCCGGACAGCCGGGAGCCGGTCTGTAGCTGGGACGGGGCATCCACCTCGGGGTAGTCGGTCATGAGTTTGAGAGCCATGAGGATGTTTTGGCTAAGGTGAATGGCAGAGGCTGAAGAAAATTTCGGCTAGCCCTAGTCGGCGACCCCCTATGACCGTTTTCATGTGTGCTAAGTTTACAGTCCCAAGAACCCACCAGCCGGACAGCCGGGAGCCGGTCTGTAGCTCGGAGGGGTGGTAGGGTGTTTCCTTAGTTCACATTACTTGACCGGCCTCGGGGAGCGACGTCAAGGCTAGCCGGCGAGCCCCCGAGACCGTGGGACCGGGTCCGGGAGCCGGTGAGTGAGGCGAGCTGCTTTGGGAGGAAACGAAAGAGGCATGCCCCAAGAGCTGGCTTCGGGCACCCGTTGCATTCATAAGCCCAAAAGAGGAGGTACATACATACACTGGTTCTTAGCAGTAAAATGGACGGAGGAGCGCCGCGTTCCACGGGCACTCCGTCTCCTCGCCGGAGGCGTCTCTCTTGCGCTTCTGCGGCTTCTGAGCGTCTATTAAATAGTACGCGTTGTTGTGCAGCGCTTTGCAGATGATGAACGGGCCCTCCCATGGGGAGGACAGCTTGTGCTGGTCGGCGGTTCACTAGATCCGCCTAAGCACCAGGTCCCCCTCGCGGAAGGAGAGGGGCCGGATGCACTTGCTGTGGTAGTGCCAGAGCTTCTGCTGGTAGATAGCCGTTCGGCTCAGCGCTAGCTCGCGGGCCTCCTCGAGGAGGTTGACGCCGCCCTCCCTTGCCTCTTTTTCGTCTGTCTCCATGTACAGGGTGACGCAAGGCGAGTTGAACTCAATGTCCGTGGGGATGACCGCCTCGGACCCGTACACGAGGAAGAAGGGCGTCAAGCCGGTTGACCGGTTGGGCGTGGTTCTGAGGCACCACAAGATGGTCGGCAGTTCTTCGATCCAGCAGCCGGCTGACCGGACGAGTGGTGCCACGAGCGGGGGCTTGATGCCGGCCAGGATTAAGCCGTTAGCCCTTTCGGCCTGGCCATTTGACTACGGGTGGGCGACCGAGACCAGGTCGAGCCGAATGCCTTGCTTGGCGCAGAAGCGTGCCAGCGCGCCCTTGGCAAAATTGGTGCCGTTGTCGGTGATGATGCTGTGCGGGACGCCGTAGCGGACCGTTATGTCTTCGATGAATCAGAGGGCGGTGGGGCCGTCCAACTTCTTGATGGGTCTGGCCTCGATCCACTTGGTGAACTTGTCGACGGCTACCACCAAATGCGTCATGCCGCCTCGAGCGGTCTTGAATGGCCCCACCATGTCGAGCCCCCAGACGGCAAAGGGCCACGACAGCGGGATGGTTTTGAGTGCCGCAGCCGGCAGGTGGCTTTGCGCACGGAAACGCTGGCACCCCTCGCATCTGTCGATGAGCTGTGTCGCCTCCTCAAGTGCAGTCGGCCAGTAGAAGCCGTGGAGGAATGCCTTGGCCACTAGGGTCCTCGAGGCGGCGTGGTGCCCGCACTCGCCCCTGGTGGATGTCTCGGAGGATCTCTTGGCCCTTCTCGGACTCGACGCAGCGTTGGTACACGCCGGTTGCGCTGAGGTGGACCAGCTCATGGTTGATGCTGCTGTAGGTGGGAGCACGGCACTGGATCTGCCGGGCTTTGTCTTCGTCGGGGGGGGGGGGGAGCTCGCCGCGCAAGAGGAATGCCAAGATTGGCTGGGCCCACGACGGAGCCGACACCGAGGCCGGCTCGGGCTCGGGCTGGAGATTCTGGGCAGCCGGAGCCCCCGGGACCGGCTTGCTAGGCTCGCTAGTCCCCGGGTCCGGCTGGTCGACAGCCATCATGATGGCCGCGGGCTCGGGTCCGGCTGTTGCTGGAACGACAGCTGCTGGAGCCGGCGTGGCGGGCGTAGCCGGCGGAGCTGGTGGAGCCGGCGGAGAAGGTGGAGCCAGTGGAACCGTCAGAGCCGGCGTAGCCCCCGGGCAAGTTGAGGAGCCGGAAAGGATCTACGGGTACGAAGATGGACTCCGACTCGGTGGAGGGTTTGATCGACGGCTTGCGCAGCTGCTCGAGGGAGACGCCAGCTGGGATGGCCTGGCGCGTGGAGCCGATTTTGGCCAAGGCGTCTGCCTCCTCGTTGTCCGCCCGGGGGACGTGATGGAACTCGCAGCCCTTGAAGGAGCCGGTAAGCTGCTAGACGAGGAAACGGTAGCTGACCATGTTGGCGTCCCTGGCGTCCCATTCGCCAGAGACCTGCTGCACCACCAGATCGGAGTCGCCGAAACACAAGATGCGCCGGATGCCGATCTCCTTGGCGAGCCGGAGGCCGTGGACGAGCACCTCGTACTCGGCCACGTTGTTGGAGGTGGCGAAGTGGATTTGGATCGCATACTTGAGTTGGTCTCCTTTCGGAGATGACAAGACGATGCCGGCTCCCAGACCGGTCCGCATCTTCGAACCGTCGAAATGCATGCGCCAGTGCGTGGAGTCCGGTGTAGGCGGCACGAACTGAGTCTCAGCCCAGTCGACGAGGAACTCGGCCATCGCCTGCGACTTGATGGCAGTGCGCGGCTCGTATCGGATCTCGTATTCGGCGAGGGCGATTGCCCATTTGGCGATCCGGCCGGTAGCATCCCAGCCGCTCATGATCTCGCCCAGCGGCGCCGTGCTCACCACGGTGATGACATGCTCTTGGAAATACTGCTTGATCTTCTGGGCGGCGAAGTATATGCCGTAGCACATCTTCTGATACTGGGGGTAGTTTTGCTTGGAGGCGGAGAGGACCTCGCTGAGGTAGTAGACGGGACGCTAGACTGGCAGCGCTTTGCCCTCCTCCGACCGCTCCACTACCAGAACGACGCTGATGACGCGCGTGGTCGCCGCGATGTATGCGAGCAGGGGCTCCTTCTCAGCCGGCGCGGCCAAGATAGTCGCGCTGGTGAGGACTCGTTTGAGGTCGCGGAATGCCTCGTCCGCCTAATCCGTCCACTCGAACTTGGCCGGCTTCCTCGTGGAGTTGTGGCCCAGCTTGATTAGAGCCGTCTTCTGCATGAGCTGGTAGAGGTGCAGGGCCTTCTCCCCCAGCCAGCTGACGAACCGGCTGAGCGAAGCGAGGCAGCCGGTGAACTTCTGGACGTCGCGGAGCCGGGTCGGCTTGGTCATACGCTCGATCGCCCTGATCTTCTCTGGGTTAGCCTCGATGTCGCGAGCGGACACGAAGAAACCCAGGAGTTGGCCGGCTGGGACGCCGAAAACGCACTTCTCCGGGTTGTGCTTGACCTAGTATTCGCGCAGGTTGGCGAAGGTCTCCTGGAGGTCGTCGAGGAGGCTGAAATGCTTCTTGGTTTTGACGAGGATGTCGTCAACGTAGACATGGACGTTCCTGCCGATCTGCGGCAGGAGGCACTTCTGCATGCAGCGCTGGAAGGTGGCGCCTGCATTCTTCAGGCCAAAGGACATGGTGATGTAGTAGTAGGCCCCGAAGGGGGTGATGAAGGAGGTCATCAGTCGGTCGGCCGGGTCCAGCTTGATCTGGTGGTAGCCTGAGTAGGCGTCCAGGAAGCACAGCAGATCGCAGCCCGCCGTGGAGTCGATAACTTGATCGATTCGCGGCAGGGCGAACGGGTCCTTGGGACATGCCTTGTTCAGGCTCGTGTAGTCGATACATATGCGCCAAGTCTTGTTTTTCGTCAACACCAGGACTGGGTTGGCCAGCCAGTCCGGGTGGAATACTTCCATGATGAAGCCGGCTGGAAGCAGCCGGGCTATCTCCTTTCCTATAGTACGCCGCTTCTCCTCGGAGAAGCGGCGCAGGGGTTGCCTGACCGGCTTCGCATCCGGCCGGACATGAAGTTTGTGCTCGGCGTACTTCCTCGGAACACCCGGCATGTCTTTGGGAGACCATGCAAAGATGTCCTGATTCTCACAGAGGAAGTCGACGAGCTCGCCTTCCTATTTGCTGCTGAGGTTGGCGCCGATGGTGACGCACAGCTTGGGGTTAGCCAGGTCGAGCGGCACTTGCTTGGTGTCCTTGGACGGCTGGAACGACGCTTCACTGGCCGACTGGGATGGAGGAGCCGGCATGGCCGGCTGGTCGGAGGCGTGAGCCACGAGCCGGTCGAGTTGCCGCCTCTCCTCCGCTATCTCCAGGGCCTCGGCCAGTCGGCTACCGTCGCGCGCGCACTCGATCGGCATCTTGTAGTCGCCGGCGATGGTGATGATGCCCTTGAGACCCGGCATCTTGAGCTTCAGGTAGGCATAATGGGGGATTGCCATGAACTTGACGAGGGCCGGCCTGCCCAGCAGCGCGTGGTAGGGACTGTCGAGGTCCACCACCTTGAACCATATCGGCTCGCGGCGGAAGTGGCTCTTGTCGCCGAAGAGGACGTCGAGCTAAATCCTGCCGATGGGGGTGCAGGATTTTCCCGGCACGGTGCCGTGGAAAACCGTCCGGCTCGCTCGCAGGTCTTTCTCCTTGAGCCCCAATTTGTGCATCGTGTCACGACAGAGGATGTTGATGCTGCTGCCCCTATCGATCAACACCCATGAGAAATGCGCCTCTCGGAGACGATGGTGGGATCGAGGACCAGGGCGTAGCTGCCCGGGTTTGGCATCACGGCCGGGGGGTCCGCCCGGCTCCAGGTGGCCGGCTTCTCGGACCAATGCATGAACTAGGGGACCGAGGGTACGGTGGCGTTCACCTCGTGCCGGCACTGGCACAGGCTGTGCTTGTCGGTTCCTTCACTGGTGCAGACGACGTAGGACCCGTCCTGGTTGGGGAACTGGTCGTGGAGGTGGCCGTCGTTGGCGGCCGGAGCCAGATCAGGCGGCTGGGCTGGAGCCGGAGCCGGCAGGCGGGGAGCCAGAGGAACCAGAAGGCCCTCGCCTCGGGCTAGCCGCTGGGACAAGCTGCACTGCCGGAGCGTGTGAGTGGCTGGCTTGGCCCCGGAGTGCATCTTGCAGGGTGCGTTGAGCATCTGCTCGAAGGTGAGCTTGGGCTGCCAGGCGTTCTTGCCGGTTCGCTGGCGCTGGCTGGAGCCCTGGGCAGCCGGCTGCTCTTCTTCGATGGTGACGACCTGCCGGCCACCGTAGCAGGGATCCGGCTGGTCGGATTTGCGCTTGTTGTTCTGCTGCTGCCGGTTGTCGGCAGCCGCCCGCAGCGCGGCAAGTGGCGGGGTCGGTTTGGCCGGCACGGTGAACTTCGTCCGCATCTCGGAGTCGGCCGTGGCGTACTTGTCCTCCTTGGCCATTAGGTCCGCCAGAGTTGCCGGCTCGGAGCACAAGAGCTTGTGCTTGAGGTGGGTGCCGTCGCGGCAGCCCTCGATGAAGTACTGGATGGCCTGCACCTCGTGCACCCCTTCGCAGGAGTTGCGAAGCTCGGTCCAACGCGTGAGGTAGTCGCGGAGGGGTTCCTTCGGCCCCTGGACGCACATGGCCAGCTCGCGGGGCCGGCCGGGCCGCTTGTAGGTGACGGTAAAGTTGTGGACGAACGCTTCCTCGAAGTCCGTCCAGGTGTTGATGTTGCCGGCCGACAGGCTGTTAAGCCAGGTCCGGGTCGAGCCAATCAACATTAGGGGGCGTAGCGTACGGCTACGCGCTTGTTTCCCCTGGCGATGCTGACTGCGGTGGTGTAGTCCATGAGCTAGTCCTCTGGCTTGGCGGTGCCGTTGTACTTCGGGGTGTCGCGAGGAGAGTGAAGCCCACCGGGAACGGCTCGTTGTGGATCCGGGAGCCAAAACACGCCGGGCCGATCGAGCCCTCCTCCTCGAGGAGGGCCGACTGCGCTAGCTAGTCGATGCGAGTCCGGGCGTCGTTCTCGCTCCGCGGGACACGCGGGCCGAGCCGAGCGGCAAGCTCGGGACGGACGGCCGGGGCCGGCGAGCGCGCGTGCTCCCGCTGCGGGGGCAGGGTATGGTCTCGGCTGCGCCGGCTGCGGCCAGCCGGAGCGTCATTGAGCCGGCTGTTGACGGCCGGCTGCTCTTCGCGCAGCCGGGCGTCCGTTGTGAGACCCAGCGCCCCGCCGGCCGGAGCCGCGGGGGGAAGAGGCTTGCTGGACCGGCCGGTGCTGGCCAGCAGTCGGCGGAGCGTCCCCCTCGGGGATGGGAATTTCGGAGCCGGCGTCGATGCCATCAAGCCGGGCCTACTGGGCATTAGCGGTGGCGATTAGGTCCTGGATGTGTCGGTCCTGCTGCTCTCGCTCTTCGCCCACCTGGCCGGCGAGGTCGGCGTAGGCTACGTGGGCGGCCATCAGGTTGGCAGCCGGCGTGTCATAGGTGGGGAGCCTGCCGCCGAGGATTTCTGCGACCACACGACCGCGGTTGCGGATGTCGCCGCACTGGCTGGGCTCGTTGTTGGCGGGGGTGAGGCCGTAGGCGGAGTTGTACTCGCGCTGCGCGGACTCCATCCGGCGCTTGGTGGTGGCGAGCGTGTTCGCCTCCGCGAGCAGCAGCCGGCGAGCGGCCTCCAGCTCGGCCGTGGCCGTGGCTGGGTTCGTCGCAGGCGCAACGGGGGTGCTGAGGCCCCGGAGAACGGAGCCGAGGGGGTCGGAGGTGCCGGCGCGGGCGGCCGCGGCAGCCGCCTCTGCCTCCACCCTGACGCGGCCGGAAGTCGTGGAGGAGCTGGTGGCTATTACCCCCGCGCGGACGCGGGAGTCGTTGGCCTCGCCCAGGGCGAGTACGCCCACAGATGAGGGCGGGTCGAGGCAGTCGAGCACCTGGCTAGGGTACCCGTCGGCAGCTGGCTCGTCAGCAAGGCTCAGCCTGCCGACGCGCTCGGTGAGGACGGTAATGTCGATCAGAGGGTCGCTGCCACGCCGCTCGTCGGATAGGCCGGCAGCATTGCCCGCAGGGCTGGCAGGAACGGGGTCCCGCCCCGTGGGAGCAAGCACCACGAGTGTGCAGTTCCGCCCGGACGCGTGGCGGCCGGGGGAGGGGGTGAAGGGTCCCGCCCGGAGCGTGACTCCGGCCGGCGCCGTGGACGGCGCCGCGGTGGGCGCCAACTGTTGTTGTTTTCTCACGGCAGATGCCATGGGGAGGCTTATCGAGAGTGGTTGGGTCCGATGGACACCGGTGGACTCCGGGAGCAAGATTGGGGACAAGCGGTGCGGGACACCCGATGTACCCAGGTTCAAGGCCCTCCGTGGGAGGTAATACCCCTAGTCCTGCCGGTCTGGTTGATGAACCAAAGGGGGCTACAATGGTGCTCCTTGAGCTGTATGGGTAGAGGAGGAAGAAGGGGCTAGCCTGCCCTCTCTGCCTCTCTACGTTGGTGTGAGTGTGTGTGCTAGGGAAAAGTGATCGCCCCCCTGCATGGGGGAGTCCCGGGGGGTTTTATAGGCCAACCCCCCGGGATACAATATGAGTAGAAGGTTCCGGGGGCCCCCAGCTGGCGGTCTCTCTAGCCGGCTGTGGGTCCCCCGGCTGGGGGGTCTTGTCGCCGGTAGGGCCCGCCGGCTGCGGTGTCCCATCGGGAGCCGGAGGGGGCCCGCCTGGTGGGCCCTGGGGCCCGTCACACCGCGGCACGGGCCATCCTTCGGGGCGTCGTCTAGCGGCGGCCGGCCGCAGTCAGCGGTACGGCCGGCCACGCTGTAGCCATGGTGGGGCAGGTAATGGAGTGGTTGAGGGCGTGCCAGCACTGTGCCATCCGCCAGGTCGCAGTCGGCCGGGGTCAGAGGCACTGTCGCCTCCACTATGGCCATGCGGGCGCTGACCCCCGATGCGACGGAGGCCTCTGTAGCCACGCGTGCTCTGACCGCGGTACCTGCAGCACCACCGGCTAGGGGGCTAAGCGTCTCCGCCCCTAGCCGGCCGATTGGTGCAGCCGGCTGCGCGGAGCCGGACTGCAGGGGGAGGCGGCTCGTCCTGCAGTTGTTTTTGAAAAGTTGGGGTGGAGGCTTGGCTGAGGCTACCCCGGGGTTATCCCCCCGTCACCTGAGCATCCCACCCCTTGGGCTCGTCCTCAGCAGCTGCTAGGTTGTTCCGGTAAACTATAATGTCATCCGGCATAATCCTGTATCCGTTCCTGGCGATAGGATCAAACAAAGCAGGTGCAGGCAACGAGATAATATCACGTGTTTCCTTGCTAAATACTAAGTTATAGTGAATATCACGTGGAGAGTCAGTTACATCAAGAAAATGGTGAGCCTGCAATGACTTATGATCGAGGTAAACTCGGGGTAAGAGGTAATCATGTGGGCGAAAGGGGATTCTAAAGTGGTTCACTAAGCGAGTAGCATAAATACCACCATGTATCTTTCCCTTAGTTTTATTGAGCTGTAAGCGCCAGGCAATAATAGCCCCCATACTAAAGGTGTGATCATCATAAAGTGCGCGACGTAAAATAGCGAGATCAGGAGCACTGAGTGCACCAACCTTCTCTCTAGCGGTTAAACACTTAGTGATGACTAAGGCGAAATAATGTACTGGGGGAAACTATAAGCTAATAGAAGTGGCGCTCGACACGCCTCTATCCTCACCCACGGTTAATGCGTGGAGAAAATCCTCAAACTCAGACAGCCGAGGTTCTCTCAAGTCCCCATCAGAAGGGATCAAGCATATGTTAAGAAGTCAGTTAACGATAATGTGTGAGGTTCAGCATAAAGATTGAACTGCACTTCAGGAGGGTTGTTTCTCCCTAAATAAGTAAAACTTTGCGTGAAGGAATTTGTAAGTATGTGATATTGGTCACACTTATCTGCGAGGAACTCGGTTAACCCAGCGTTTGCGACAAACTGAGCAAACTCTTGATGGATCCCGGCCTCCTCCATGAAGGCATCATGCGGCCATTCGCACGGTCGCACCTCCACCTTTCTTGGAGTGTGAAGGTCATTGTCCGATGATTCCCCAATGACTCCCTTGGCATTTTTCTTGGAGGAGAACTTCCTAAAGATATTCATTTTATTCCTATAAAAATTCTGAAATTTTTTAGTCCACAAAAAATTTGTCAACAAAACTTTGTAAGATTGTTAGCAACTACTCCCAAGCATGCCTAGAGGCCATATTGAGCATTCAAACTACTTAGAACTCTAAGAATTCAACATGCAAGCTCATCTACAGCAGCACCAAGAGTAGCTAATTACTCTAAAAATAACCCACTAAAACAAAAACTAATTGGAGCAATGGAGGAGTCACATACCAAGTAGCAATCTGTCCAAACAGTTTCGAAAACGGAGCTTCGAGCAAAGAGATCGAAATCCGTGGGTTTGAGAGCAACAACACAAAAATGGTGTTTGTAGTGATTTTTTGCTGGAGGTAGGTGTCAATGTGGGCTAAAGAGATAAGTGAGGGGGCCCACGTGGGACCCACAACCCACCAGTGCGCGCCTGGGGGTGCTGGCGCGCCCTGGTGTATTGTGGGCACCAGGTGCACCCCCCTCAGGTGTTATTTGCACCAAAAATTAATAAATATTCGGAAAAAAAACCGTGTTAAATTTTCAGGGCATTCTATGAATTTTTATTTTTGGGTCATTTCTTATTGCATGGAGAAAACAGAAAGCAGGATAAACATGGCATTTTATTTTATTTGACTAACTAAAACAGAAAAATAAATGTGGGAGCAGAGAGTTGTGCTTACTAGATTCATCGACGTCATACCTCTCAAAAATGATTCATTAATAAGGTTGATCAAGTCTTATTAACAACCACTTCTGATTAGCATGAACCCGAAGAACTTTCGTAAAACACTAAGTTACCTCAATGGGGATTTGCATATCCCCAACAATAAGTGTATCATATTTCTTTTAGGTAGTAGGTAGAGGTAATTGAAAACTTCCAATAGTGATGGTCAGAGATTCTTCAATAACATTTATACCATTCACTTGAAATTGTTTCTTCGGAAAGTGCACCGTGTGCTCATTACCATTAATATGAAAAGTGACTTTGCTTTTATTGCAATCAATAACAGCCCCTGCAGTATTTAAAAGGGTCTACCAAGGATAATCGACATGTTGTCATCCTCGGGCATCTCAAGAATAACAAAGTCCGTTAAGATAGTAACATTTGCAACAAGAACGGGCACATCCTCACAAATACCAATAGGTATGGCTATTGATTTGTCAGCCATTTGCAATGATATTTGAGTAGGTGTTAGTTTATTCAAATCAAGTCTTTTATATAAGGATACAGGCATAACACTAACACCGGCTCCCAAATTACACAAAGCAGTTTTAATATAGTTTCTTTTGATGGAGCAAGGTATAGTTGGTATTCCAGGATCTCCAAGTTTTTTATGTACTCCATCCTTAAAAGAATAATTAGCAAGCATGGTTGAGATTTCAGCTTCAGGTATTTTTCTTTTATTGGTGATGATGTCTTTCATATACTTTGCATAAGGGGCCATTTTCAAAATATCAGCCAAATGGGTACGCAAAAAGACTAGCCTAATCATTTTAGTAAAGCGCTCAAATTCTTCATCATCCTTTTTCTTAGATGGCTTAGGTGGAAATGGCATGGGTTTCTGAACCCATGGCTCTCTTTCTTTACCATGTTTCTTAGCCACAAAGTCTTTCTTATCATAACGTTTATTTTTAGGTTGTGGGTTATCAAGATCAGGGGTAGGCTCTATTTCAACATCATTATCTGGTTCTCTATCATGATAGAGTGGTTCTTGGGTCATTCTACCTCCTCTAGTTACTACTCTAGCTGCAAAGTCATGCATATTACTATTCATTTCATCAAGCAATTCTTTTTGAGACTTAGCTAATTGTTCTAATTGGGTTTGAACCATAGAGGCATGCTTTCCTACACCTCTAACATCATTACTGATTCTAAATAGCAAGTCACTCAAGTGAGCAATCATATCACAATTGTATTCCAATTGTTTCAGAACATGAGCATTGAAATAATCTTGCTTCATAATATAGTTATCAAACTCATATAAGCATTGACTAGGAGGTTTATTGTGAGGGATGTCACTTTCATTAAACTTTAATAAAGAATTTACCTCTACCACCTGTGGAGGTGGTGGTGTGTCAAGGCCATGTATTTCTTCAATAGGTGGCAAATTCGTAACATCCTCAGCTTTAATACCTTTTTCCTTCATAGATTTCTTTGCCTCTTGCATATCTACAGGACTGAGAAATAAGATACCCCTCTTCTTCGTAGTAGGTTTAGGCGGTGGTTCAGGAAGAGTCCAATCATCATAATTTTTCAATATGTTATTCAATAATTCTTCAGCTTCTTCAACAGTTCGTCCCTGAAAACACAACCAACTAAACTATCTAGGAAGTCCCTAGAAGTATCGGTTAGTCCATTATAAAAGATATCAAGTATTTCATTTTTCTTGAGAGGATGATCAGGCAAAGCATTAAGCAACTAGAGAAGCCTCCCCCAAGCTTGTGGGAGACTCTCTTCTTCACTTTGCACAAAGATAAATATTTCCTGTAAGGCAGCTAGTTTCTTATGAGCAGGATAATATTTTTCAGAGAAGTGGTAAATCATATCATGGGGACTACGCACACAACCAGGAGCAAGAGTATTGTACCATGTCTTAGCATCACCCTTTAATGACAAGGGAAACAACTTAAGGATATAATAGTAGTGAATCTTCTCATTTTGAGTAAAGAGGGTGGCTATATCATTCAGCTTAGTAAGGTGTGCCACTACAGTTTCAGTTTCACAGCCATGGAAAGGTTCAGATTCAACCAAAGTAATTAACTCTGGGTCGACAGAGAACTCATAATCCTTATCGGTAACACAAATAGGCGAAATAGCAAACTTAGGATCACATTTCATTCTAGCATTCAAAGTCTTTTCCTTATACTTGCATAGCAGTTTCTTAAGATCGTCTCTATCCTTGCAAGAATGAATTTCTCTAGTTATCTCCTCCTCCATAACATAACCTTCAGGTATCTTAGGCATTTCAAACTTAGGACAGCTAGGACTAATAAGAGTTTCATAATCATAATCAGTTTCATAAGCTTCATCAGTTGCAGCAATTTCATTTTCTTTAGCTCTAGCAATTTGTTCATCAAGAAATTCTCCTAGTGGCACATTATCATCAAGCATGGTACTAGCATCATCATAAGCATCATTCATAGCAGAAGTAGCATCATCAATAACTTGCGACATATCAGGATTACTAGCATGTGGTGGTGTTGCAAGCTTACTCATAACAGAAGGTGAATCAAGTGCAGAGCTAGATGGCAGTTCCTTACCTCCCCTCGTAGTAGAGGGAAAAATCTTAGTCATTTGATCCTTCAGATTCTTCATAGTGATAAATTGATATAAATCCCAAGTGACTCAACAAATATTGGTATGCTCCCCGGCAACGGTGCCAGAAAAAGGTCTTGATAACCCACAAGTATAGGGGGTCGCAACAGTTTTCGAGGGTAGAGTATTCAACCCAAATTTATAGATTCGACACAAGGGGAGCCAAAGAATACTTGAGAGTATTAGCAGTTGAGTTGTCAATTCAACCACACCTAGAGATTAACTATCTGTAGCAGAGTGATCAGTAGCACAGTAATATGATAGTTTTGATAGCAGTAGCAATAGTAACAGTAGCGGTAACAGTAGTAGCAATAGTTTTGTAGCAGTTGGAATAGCAGCAACAGCAGTAGTAACTTAGCAAGAGCAATAAGTGGAAAGGTCGTAGGCACTGGATCGGTAACTCATTGGATGATATTCGTCATGTAACAGTCATAACCGAGGGCGATACAGAACTAGCTCAGTTCATCAATGTATTGTAGGCATGTATTCCGTAAATAGTCATACGTCCTTATGGAAAAGAACTTGCATGACATCTTTTGTCCTTCCCTCCCGTGGCAGCGGGGTCCATAAGGAAACTAAGGGATGTTAAGGCCTCCTTTTAATAGAGAACCGGAACAAAGCATTAACACATGGTGAATACATGAACTCCTCAAACTACGGTCATCACCGCGAAGTATCCCAAATATTGTCACTATGGGGTTGACGGATCATAACACGTAATAGGTGGATATGACTACGCAAGATTGGATCAAGAACATGGATATAGAAATGATAACATAAACGGTTCAGATCTGAAATCATGGCACTCGGGCCCTAGTGACAAGCATTAGGCATAGCAAAGGCATAGCAACATCAATCTCAGAACATAATGGATACTAGTGATCAAGCCCTAACAAAACTAACTCGATTACATGATGAATCTCATCCAACTCCTCGCTGACCAGCAAACCTACGAAGGAATTACTCACTCCCGGTGGGGAGCATCATGGAATTGGCGATGGAGAAAGGTTGGTGATGACGAAGACCGAAGATTCCCCTCTACGGAGCCCCAAACGGGCTGCAGATCTGGCCTCCCGATGAAGAATAGGAGGTGGCGGCGGCTCCGTATCGTAAAACGCGATAATTCTTTCTCTCTCATTTTCCCTCCAAATTTAGGAATTTATAGTGGCGGAGATAGGGTAAGTGGGTCCCCGAGGTGGGCACAACCCACCAGGGCGCGCCCTGGTGGGTGATGCTCACCCTGGGCCCCCTCTCCGGTGGTTTTTGGCTCCAGCATTTTTTATATTTTCAAAAATAAATCTCCAAAAAGTTTCGTTCCATTCCAAGAACTTTTATTTCTGCACAAAAACAACACCATGGTAGTTCTGCTGAAAATAGCGTCAGTCCGGGATAGTTTCATTCAAATCATGCAAATTAGAGTCCAAATCAAGGGCAAAAGGGTGAGGAAAAGTAGATACGTTGGAGATGTATCAGTTGCTTTCGCTACCTATCTCTCGAGAGCTCTAACTTGGATCCATCATCCTGGACGCCCTGGGTCTTACCCTTATATAACGAGTCAGACCTCCGGGGTTACAATGAATCCGAGTTGTGCTCGTCACCTCCTCTTGATCGGAGTAGGTTTCCTAAGCCGGCACTACCTAAGCCGGCCCAGGCCAAGACCTTCGAGCCATCCCATAATCCTAAGCCGGCCCGAAGGACCTGTGGAATATTCTGGTAAACTTGTGGGGTCTTGCCCTCCATGGGCCGGCTGACGCCCAGGCCCACACGACATGAGCCGGCCTGGGCTGGCCGGCTTATGTTCGGGTAATATCCCCAACATTAGCCCCGAGGTTACCATGGACGCATGCATGGTAAGCTCCATACTTAAGTAGATTTGCTCGTCCTGCCTGGATCCTACTGTAGTGACGTGTCATAGAGCCATAACAAATCCAAGCTGTGATCCAGAACAGTGATATCCATATCCCCATAAATCCGGTATATCCCACCTTTCTCGGTCCGACGCCTCGGTTTTTGCACCCTACCCTTATAAATAGTCGAGTGGGGGCTCGAGCTCATTTCTTATCCTTCATCTCTTCCTCTTCTTCTTCTTCATCTGGGTGCCTCGCGAGTTTGAATGCCTCTGATGCTTCCAAACCTTGCTCGCCGTCGTGCTCGCTGTCAAAACACTCGTGGGGAAGCAAGAACCTGACCGCAACCGCGAGCTCATCCGCCTCTGCTGATCAGATCTGTAAGTCCTTCCTCAAATCCACCCTAGTCAGTGAATTAGGTCTTGAGTTCTTCACCGTTCCTCAAGTTCTTCGAGTTCTTCGGTCTTCTTAGATTTAAGACAATATTTCGGGCCAGTTTACCTCTCTTCAACTCATGCCCTTAGATCAAACACGTATCTATTCAGGCTCTAGACGTAGATCTCGTTCTCCACGACCACCGAAGGGTAATGCTACCAGGTTTCTAGGTTTATGCCTCATTTTTGCCGCAATTTAAATGCCTTTTGCAGATCTGTAGAACTATTATAATTTACCGAAACATGTTTGTCTCCCATGACCGGCCGTGTAGCTTGTAGAATAGCCGGCTCAGACCTCTTCATAGCACTTCAGTCATTTAGCTGCCTTTGTAGAAATGTTAGCCGGCTTATTAGTTTGGAAACTTTTACCCAGCCTTAGTATCCACAGCTGGCTTATGTTATACCATAGTTCGTAGCTTTCGCGGCCGGCTTACGTCACTGTATGTTAGCTTCTGTAGTACTGTCGGCTCATGTGTTCCAAAACGATGGTTTCCAAGGGAAAGAAAACTGGTGAGACAGCTCGTGGGCTATCCTTGCACCAACAAAAACAAGTGAACTGGGCCAAGACATAGATGACCAAGCTTCGGATTGAGGAAATGGAGCGAGTCGGCCTCCTGCCGGCTCAAGAACATATTGAGTGGAGAGCCTCTGAAGACGAAGTTCGACCTCAACCTAAAAAAGGGAGGTGGTTATCTTTGGCGCTCATGTGGCCCGGGGTTTTAGACCACCGGGTTTGAAATTCTTTCGAGACGTGCTGCACCACTATGGCTTGCACCTCCAGGACTTAGCACCAAAATCTATCTTGAACCTGAGCAACTTTCAGACCTTCTGCGAGGTCTATCTTCAAATAGAGCCCACTGTGAATCTGTTTCTGGAATTCTTCTACTTCATCAAAACAGACTGAATGTGGTAATGCCCCCTGTTGATTGTGGGGCCGTAACCATTGAGAAGCGTAAGGACTGCATCTTTGCCAGCATAAAGTTGGCGAGTCATCCAAAGGGATGTCAAAGGACTTATTTCAATTGCAAAGACACCTCTCCTGAAGGCCAATTTCCTTTGTTGGGTTATCGTGACAGCCGGCTCATTTACAAGAAGAATCTCTGCGACTTCGCAGTAGTGGAAGAGAGGGAGAAAGTCAAACCATTATTTGCTCGTATAAATGCTCTGATTTCTCATGGCTTATCGGGCATTGATTTGACCCGGTGCTGGATGGAATGGTGGGTTCAACCCCTCAGTTTTCGCCGTCGACTCGTGCGCACCTATACTGGCAACCCAGAAGACGAGCTGCAGTTTTCTGCTAACACCCCGACTCCCAAAGATATGACCAAGGCGATCAAGGCCCTAGATGGGGAGAAAATAGAGGATATTGGAATTGTTGGCCAAGCTCCGTTCTGCGCTACCAACCCGGCGCCAGAGGTAAGTAGGCTCCTTTATGTCTTTCGTATTTTTGTCTTATCATGACTTTCTGACATGCCGGCTTATGATTTTGCAGCCTGGCCATGAATGGCGGAAGACGGAATATCAAGTTCCCAACACTCCTGAAAAGGAGGTAGAGGAGAGGGAAAATGAAGAAGCAAATGAGGTAGAGCTCGACTCTTTAGGCCAGCTCTTTAACAAACTTGCTGATGCCGACTCTTCTCAGGATTTCTCTGGCGGGGTTGAACTGGCAAAAATAAAGGTAACCCCTAGCCTCTCTGACTCTGAGACTCTAGGAAGAAGGAGCACATGGCTTGTTGTTCAAAAGTTACCATTTTCGCATACATCTCCTCATTTGGATCCTCACTTATCTTTGAAGATGCTACATCACGCCTGAAAGCACAACTTCTCCCTAGGTGGTTTTGGTAATTAATAAGAACATATATTTCATTGGACTAATGTTTCCACCAAGAGTATCTCATGAAAAAGTTCAATGATGGAATGACTAAAGGATTGTGTGGAGAACCTCCCCAAGGAAAGGAAAGGAATAGGATTGGGAATGCTTCAAGCTACGAGACTCTACATTTTATATTTTGTGAGAAATCACTCTTGAGTCCATAGGAAAGCCTATACTAAAGGGGGTGAGGTAAATATGATGATCTGGTTGCTCAAGTGCTTAGAGATTAGCCACCAAATATTACTCATCAAATCTCCCACAAAATTCTCTTTCCAAAGATCATTCATCGCCACCAAGATTCTCATTTAGGCCATACCGATTTCCGCTTAAGACAGAACCTAGCCAAAACCCTAGCAACTTGGTACAACCAATACTAGTTTCGGTACGACCGAGACTCAGTGACCAACTCTCTGGTTAGCTAATTCTTAAACTCGGAATTTCCGAGTTTGGTGAGGAATTGCCTGGGTCAAACCAAAATCGGTAGGACCGAGTTGTGTATATTGGTTTCACCGAAAAGGCCAAAGTTGCCACATTTTGCACTAGTCGGTGCAACCGAGTTTTCACTTCGGTTTCACTAAGTTGGGAAATAATGTTGTAACCGTTGGATTTTTGGAGATGCCTATATATACCCGTCCACCACTTCTCACTTGTAGAGGAAGCACTCAGAACATACAAACACTTGCCCCATCCATTTTTCTGAGAGAGAGAGCCACCTACTCATGTGTTGAGATCAAGATCATCCACTCCAACCATATGGATCTTGATTTCTAGCCTCCCCAAGTTGCTTTCCACCCAATCAATATCTTCTACCCATGCCAAATCTGTGAGAGAGTGATTGAGTGATTGAGGAGACTATATTTTGAAGCACAAGAGCAAGGAGTTCATCATACTACCACATCTATTACCTTTTGGAGGGTGGTGTCTCCTAGATTGGTTAGGTGTCGCTTGGGAGCCTCCTACTTCGTGTTGTCGAGTTGAACCAAGAAATTTGTAAGGGCAAGGAGATAACCTACTTCGTGAATATCTACCCCGAGTAAGGCTAGTCCTCCGTGGACGAAGGCCATGATGGCATAAACAAGGTTGCTTCTCCGTGGACCCTTTGTGGGTGGAGCCCTTCATGGACTCTCGCGGCCGCTACCCTCCATGAGCAGCCCCTCCGTGAGCCGAAATCTTTCATGCATATATCGGCCTTCATCATCGTCTGCGAGCCTTTCTTGCGAGTCGAACCACACTTCGGAATGTGGCTCAAGATCTTCAACATCAAGCCGAAGTGTGTCGCCAGCGCACATGCAGACTGCGGTGGGGCAGTCATCGGCAAGCTCCCGCGTGCAGTATGGCCGTCCGGCACCTTCATCGACACCATCAAGACTTGGCAAAACGAGTGGTTTTACATCACCGAGCCAAAGGAGGAGGGCAAAATTGCTCCTGCCGAATTCAGGTCCGGCCCCCCGGCCAGATTGACCTCATGGGTCCGAAAGGGCCTCGACTGGGGGTCGGACACAGAGGTGGATGACCTGCAGAGGGGCATCACCTCCATGATCAAGGAGGGAGTCGGGCTGACCAACGTGGTCCAGGTTATGCTCCGGCGGCGCATCCTCCCCTGCCAACGCCGAAGCTCCCCCATGTGGAATTACCGGACTGACGACGAGCCTACGATTCGTCAACTCTTCCGCACCACACGCGAGAAGCTGTGGAAGGCGATGTTCAAGGCACAGGAGAACTGGCCGGCCAAGAGGGAGGACCAGGGCTTACGCGCCGATAAGCTCCCTTCCGAGGTATGACATAGTCTTAGTAGATCGGCTTTTATCTTCCCGAAGAAAATCTAAGTGCTTTCCGATCACTTCCGCTGGAATGGCTGAGCAAAGCCACGGGCATTAAGTGTCCGGTTCCATAGCCCAAAGACACCAGGTCTCCGCTGCTGTTGTAGATGCTTGTCGTGGCGCCTTACAAGGCGCTGGAGAAGAAGGAGAAGAAGAAACCAGGCTGAACAGGCCTGCGCATCAGGGACCAGCCAGAGGCTGCGTCCGAAGAAACCCATGCCTCCTCGAATCAAGTGGAGGAGCATGAGGGTGAGGAGGGAGGCGATTCCCCCCTCGCAGGAAAGAGGGCGGCGTCATCGAACGCCCCGGAGGACTTAGATCCTCCCGACCCGAAGAAAGCGCGTCGGACACAGGTGGTCCTGTCCGACGATAATTCGGACTCGGATACTGAGTCCGAGGACTTCGAGAGGGTTCCGCGAAGGAACCTCAGGGTCAAGCCCCCACCTCGAAGGTACAGATCCGAAGATCTTTCCGATCCATTAGTGCTAAGTTTTGAATATGATTAATCATGTGAGCGCCTTTGTGACTTCCAGCCCACCACAAGTTCTCCCCACCGATCAGTCTTCGGATGGGGAGACCCCACCCGCCGAACTAGCGGAGAGCGGGACCGCGTTGCACCCCTCTCCTCCGGGCGCCGCGAAGGACGCTGCGGAGGTGTCCTCCCAACAGGCTCCTTTGGAGCCGGACACTGGAGGCGGGGGCGACGACGTTATGGCCGAGGCTAACACCTCGGCCGCCGAAGACCCGGGGGAGAAGCCCCTCCCAGATACTGAGGAGACCGGACAAGGTGATGTCCAGTCACCTCCAAGGTCGTCTCCGGAGCGCACCATGCCTCCGGAGGCACTGGTTCAATCCTCGGTTGGAGATCAGGTCAATCGATCACCGCCGGCGCCGCCAGCCACTGGGTGGTCGACTATGGGGGAGGCTCTGTCAAGTGCCTCCATCTCCGGAGAGCACCGCACCCATACGGTACTGCAGAGCATTCAGTCCGTGGATATCGGACTGAAGGAGGCCTTCAACGGTCTCCTGACGGGCTTTTAGGTAAGCCATGTAATGCTCTATTTTGTGAAATATTGATTTCTTTGAGTTATGATTATATACACGGCAACCCCCGAGGCCTAGGTGAGTTTGAAAAACTTACCTGGGGGTCAAACATAGATCCTTATCCGAACTCTGCACAGGTCAATATGTGTTCGGATCGTTCTATCAGCCCTTAAGAGGACCGGACACAGGATCATTTTAGTGACAGTTCGGAGGTTGTAAACTCCTGTAACGTTATATGATTTTGTTCGTTACAAGCTTCGTCGACGGCAGCGGCAACGAACGCTGCCGAGCTAGATGAGCTAAATTGGAAGCTCAAGAGCTCCGAAGACGAGCTTGACGCTCTAAACAAGAGATTCGACGAGGCGCAAGGTAAGCCAGATTAGAGTATCAAAACTCTTCTTTACCGTACTATCAACATGGTTTCTTGATATAAGTCGATGCTTACGCAGCCTCGGCGAAGGAGATTGATAAGCTCAAGGTCGAACTTGAGAAGGCAAAGCAGGAGGCTGCGGTGGAGAAGGCGACGGCCAAAGAGGCGGCTACCACGCTCTCCGCCCTAAGAGCCACCAGCGATAAGCACGAGGCTCGGGTGGAGGAAATCCAACAGGAGCTCAAGGACGCCGGCCAAAAGTGCGAGGACCTAGAGCGGAAG
Source organism: Elymus sibiricus (assembly GCA_039707655.1). NCBI lineage: Eukaryota > Viridiplantae > Streptophyta > Magnoliopsida > Poales > Poaceae > Elymus > Elymus sibiricus. Next base: position 268,564,121 of record CM077673.1, on the reverse strand, counting down.
GGCAAGGAGCAGGCCGTCGAACTATCCACCCTGAAAACCAATCTCCAAAAGGAGCGGGTGGATAGGCGGTCCTTTGAGGAGGAGGTCAGCCAGGCCAAAGCTATCATGGATGGTAAGCCGTATTCATTGCAGTGTATCTTCGGGGATAGCAAGTTCGAGTTGCTTACCCAAGTATGGCGTTCCTCAGGCGCCTGCTCGGACCTCCAGAAAAGCACAGCGGACGCGAAGCAGTTCTATGCTTCGCGGGGAGAAGGAGATGAAGCTCGGCTGTTTTGGGCGCATTTTGAAGCCCCCGAGCGCTCTCCTCTCCTTATCGAGCAGCTGAAACAGCTGATGGAGCTACACCGGATGGCGGAGCCGGCAATGAAGGATCTCTGCATCTGGCTATGGCCCGACGAACCACTGCCGGGCAGCTACTTCGGCCTAGTGCAGAAGCTGAGCGACACCTCGCCCCGGATCGACACGCTAAGGCGATCTTCCTGCATCGAGGGAGCTCGGATGACCTTTGCGAAGGCCAAGGTGCACTGGCCGGGGATGGATCCAGTGAAGATAGCCACCACTCCTCCGCCTACCGGGAAAGAGCATAGGCGCCCCGAGCTGTACTTCTCCGGCGTAATGGAGGGTGCTCGGGCAATAGAGGCGCAGTGTTCGCAAGAGAATGTGTATGAGTAAACACTTATGTAATATGTCCGAAGACCTTTGAACGCGTTTATATTTGAAGCTGCATGGTTTATCATGTCTCTTATATTTTGCATCCTTTATATCTCCTGTGTGGCCGTTGAAACTGAAAGCTGCGAGTCGTCGGCTTCAGCCCCCACGTAGATACTACGCGAAGTGTCTCTGCCCATCGCACTATGACCCTTAGCCGAGCTATCGGTACCCGAAGGCGGTAGTGTGAGGCGGACAAGGCAATCAGACCATAATGCTTTATTGCTTTCACTTAGCCGTAGGGGCGCGAGAAAGGAGTGCGGGAGCTGATGACTAGCCCCCAAGTGTTTGTGATGTTCGGATGAACCGCGGCCAAAGCCTATATCACCTGGTTTGTAGTAACACCAAACCCATCGTATGACACGGAATAACCTCTGACGAGATTTAGTTAAGCTCGGATTCGCAGACCGGTTCTCGCATACCATGACAGTAAGTTTTCGGCTTTCTCCGCTGAGGCGCTTAACCAGGCTAGCCGGAAGCACAATCGCAGCGGTGCTCCCTTTGCCCTTTTAGCCGAACGAGCGGAACATAAAGGGGCAAGCATAGGAGTCGGGCAACTCAACTATTGACCCAAGACATAGTTCGGAACCAATGCATATAAAGCAGAATTCCAAGATGCCGAACACTGAATCAGTTGTGATTAGGGCGATTTTTAGGGAAGAGCCCCCGGTCTATTAGCCGATTGCATCGTAAAGTATACCAAACAGGTTCGCGAGAAGAGAAGGAGAAATAGAGAGTGTGCCAAGAACAGCGAAGTGATCATGCATGATACGTCTGTATTTTACTCAACAACTCTTATTATTCAAATTGCCGATACAACTGTTTACAGGTATTAAAAATGAAATATAAATCTTACAGGAGGGGGTTGTGCCAAGGGTCTTCGATAGGTGACCTGACGTCCTTGATATGCCCTATTGCTTGCCCGCGCCTGTGTCGAACAAAGAGTTGTATACCTCGATGGGTGTACTATTCGGCGAGCGGGCTTTGTCAAAAAGTCTTGAGAAGTTGCCGAAGTGTGAGTGAGCTTTACGCCGTAGTGGATACTTTATGGTACATGTTGTGTGTCCGAAGACATGTTGACGGTGATAGTTCGGTCCAGCTGAACACTTACCCTTTATTACTTTTCCCCATCGCTGCCCATTGAATTTTGAGCGCGAAGTTGTGCCTCCTCGGCACGTACTTTGCCGGTACTAGGGCCGTGCAATGGGGGGTGAATCCCTATTTATGGGGAGAGGAAGGTTCTGGTACTTCGGATTGAGACCGAGCTCGTTTCCCAGCCTTGGATGCCTTTACGGCGGATGTCGGCGTCTGCCAATCATCGGTGTAATGAAATTCGGCCGCCAGGGCTAACGCATGTTCCTCAGTTCGGAGGGAGCGCTCTGTGTTGCCATTGACAGTAATTACCCCCCTAGGGCCGGGCATTTTGAGCTTGAGGTATGCGTAGTGTGGGACGGCGTTAAAGCGAGCGAACGCTATACGGCCGAGCAGGGCGTGATAGCCGCTGCGGAAGGGTACGATGTCGAAGATCAAGTCCTCGCTTCGAAAGTTATCGGGCGAGCTGAACACAACCTCCAGGCTAACAGAGCCTGTGCACCGGGCTTCAACGCCTGGGATCACTCCTTTGAAGGTAGTGTTACTGGGCTTGATCCTTGATGGATCTATGCCCATCTTTTTCACCGTATCTGAGTAAATCAGATTGAGGCTACTTCCACCGTCCATGAGGACCTTAGTGAGGTGGTACCCATCTATGATCGGGTCTAGGATGAGTGCGGCCGAACCCCCATGACGGATACTGGTCGGGTGGTCGCGTCGATCAAAGGTGATCGGGTATGCCGACCATGGGTTGTACTTCGGGGCTACAGGCTCTATGGCGTAGACATCTCGAAGGGCGCGCTTCCTCTCTTTTTTGGGTATATGAGTGGCGTAGATCATGTTTACTGTTTTTACCTCTGGAGGGAATTTATTTTGTCCGCCACCGATCGGACCACGAGGTTCATCCTCATCCTCGCTGCGTGGACTCTTGCCTTGCTCCTCAGATGCGAGCTTGCCGGCCTGTTTAAACACCCAATAGTTATGGTTGGTATGATTGGCGGGCTTCTCTTGAGTCCCATGGATCTGGCAGGGCCTCTCCATAATCTTATCCAACGGGGTAGGTCTGTCGCGATTGCCTTTAGGAGGCTTCTTCCGCTGCCCAGGACGGGAGTTGCGGAAACCGGCGTTAACGGCCGTGTCATCGGCATCAATATTGTTGTGCCGGCGCTTGTTCTTGTTGCGCTTCGGTTTTCCGTTTCCATCCCGAACTTCGGATGTTTCGGGGTCTTCGGGGTTGTGGCTACATCTAGCTAGCCAGTTATCCTCGCCCGCGCAAAAGCGGGTCAGGAGTGATGTGAGGGCGGACATTGTCCTTGGTTTATCCTGGCCGAGCTGGCGAGCCAGCCACTCGTCCCGAATATTCTGCCTGAAAGAGGCTATTGCTTCGGCGTCAGGGCAGTCAACTATCTGGTTTTTCTTGGTCAAAAACCGATTCCAGAATAGTCACGCAGATTCTCCTGGCTTCTGGAAAACGTTGCTCAGGTCGGAAGAGTCCGGCGGCCGAACATATGTGCCATGGAAGTTAGATCGGAATGCGTCTTCCAGGTCCTCCCAGCACCCAATTGAGTTTTCGGGGAGACTATTCAACCAATGCCAGGCTGGCCCCTTCAGCTTCAGGGGCAGGTACTTGATGGCGTGGAGGTCGTCTCCTCGCGCCATGTGGATGTGGAGGAGCAAATCCTCGATCCATACGGTTGGGTCAGTTGTCCCATCGTATTGTTCTATGTTTACAGGTTTAAACCCTTCCGGGAACTGGTGCCGCATCACCTCATCCGTAAAACACAGTGGGTGTGCAGCGCCTCGGACCCGAGCTATGTCGCGCCGGTGATCGGCGTCTGCTCTGGTCCGGTTCCGTTCCCGAGCTTCATTATTGCGGTCGAGCCAGGGCCGGTACCCTTCCCGTTTATTGGGTGAGTATCCTCTGGATCCGTAGATGGAACGCGTAAGACCTTCTCTATCGTCCAGGTCGTGTCGCAGGTCGAACCTGTCATCGGGCTCTAGTGGCTCTTTTCCCCGTCTTCGGGGTATCGTCGGCCTATAGCCGGTGTTGTCAGCCATCCTATCTCGTCCTCGAGGAGGGCGGTCTGGCTTGTCGTATTGGGTATGCTTGGGAGACGGCATATCAGTGAGCTCGTCATCGAATTGTGGCAGCAGCCTTCTGCGTGGGTAGCTCCTGGGTTGGTCCGATAGACCGGTGTCGTATCCTTCCTCAGCTGAGAGGACTCTCGTCCATCGGTCGTTGAGGTCGTCTTGTTTGGCTTTGAGCTGCCGCTCTTTTTCTTTCAGGCTGCGGGCCGTGGATATGAGCTGTTGCCTGAACAGTTCCTGGTCAGCAGGATTGTTGGGGATGGCGAAGTCATCGGCTTCCGCATTGTCCTCCCCCTCGATAGAGCGGAGGTAGTCGTCGTCCTCGGGATCATCTGGATCATCGGTGTTACGACGGTCTTCGGGCCTCTCCTGACCCTCTAGTGGGTGTTCGGGGTTTTCGGGATCACCGAGGTCTTCCGGGGTATCTCCGTCTCCGGTGCCATCGGTAGCCTTTCTTCCCTTTTTTCCTTTTGACCGTTTATGTGGCTTTCGGCGCCTTGATGGTGCGTCATCCGATTTGTCGCCATCGTTTCTTGGAGTGTCCACCATGTAGACATCGTATGTGGAGGTGGCGGTCCATCGCCCGGTGTTAACAGGGGCGAGGGCGTGATCCTCCTCATCCATGTAATCTGCCTCCTCGGAGGCAAAGTTCAGCATGTCGGTTAAGTCCTCGACAGCGGCTACTAAGTGGGTGGTGGGTGGGACAAAAAATTCGCCCTGACCCGTCTGGAGCCCGATCTGTGAACAGATCGGGGTGGTGTCGTCGGCAATCTTCATCGACGAGATCCGATCTAGAGCCTCCTTGAGTGTCAAGAGCTCGATCGGGTCGGCCTGCCCAGAGCTTCCGGAGTGAACCTCCGATGCGTCCGCGCAAGGAGAGTGTTCGGCAAGAACAGATGTCCGGATGTCGGGCATTATGACCGGGTCCGGGCTGAGAGCTCGGCCCTCGCCGGGGTAGATCCCGTGGGCAGAGCCGAAAGATGGATCTGGGGTTAAAGCCTCAGAGTCTTCGGGCGTGGCAGGCGAGACTGCGAGCCCGGTTAGTGATAGATCGCCTCGAGAGTCTACGGAGAACTCTAAGTTCCCGAATCTGACCTCTTGGTCAGGGGCGAAGCTTCCTACATGGCCTAGATGGCCGGTCGGGTCGGCGTGCAGCACAACGCTGCCGAAAGCGAAGATCTATCCGGTCGGGTCGGTGTGCAGCACAACGCAGCCGAAAACTGACCTCTTCGTTGATGACAAGGCGAGCCATCGATTCCTTCTGGTAATCACAGCGGAACTCTCAATGAAAGCACCAATGTCGGTGTCAAAACCGGCGGATCTCGGGTAGGGGGTCCCGAACTGTGAGACTAGGAACGATGGTAACAGGAGACGAAGGGGACAAGGTTTTACCCAGGTTCGGGCCCTCCTATGGAGGTAATACCCTACGTCCTGCTTGATTATATTGATAGTATGGGGATTACAGAGTTGATCTACCTCGAGATCAAGTAGCTAAAACCCTAGATGTGTTCTGTTGGCCTACAACCTAAAACCCCTTGGCTTATATAGACGCCAGGGGTCCCTAGGGTTTACACATGGTCGGTTACACGTCGAAGGGATAAACATGCCTATTTGCTACTTGAAACGTGGAGGATGTGCCACGATTCTAGAAGCTTCCTTTCTGGAGTCTGGCTCTTCCATCAGTCCAATGTCCGGCGAACGGCCCATACAGTCCGGCCTATAATAGATAGGTTGGCCTCCTGAGGACCCCTTAAACCAGGACTCCCTCATCAGGGTTGCGTGCAGCCCCCACCACGGCGGAGTAGGCCGTCGGCCATGGTGGGCACGACGCCACTGTCGCGGAGAGAAGGGGAAGGGAAGCAGCGGCTTCCGGAGGCGAATGGAGGTGCTATAGTGGAGCTTGGAGGGGAGAACGGAGGCGGGGGAGCTCGAATTCGAGCAAAGCTGAGGCGCAGCCAAGGCGGCCATGGAGGAAGGGGGAGAGCACTGGGAGAGATGGGGGAGGTAAGGGAGGTGTCTGAGAGGGGGAGAGAGCCAAGAGAGTGCCGAGGGGAGCACGGGGCTGCATTATATGGGCGGGGCAACGGTGCACCACGAGCTCGTGCGCCGGCACGGACCCTGCCACTGCTGGAGTGCTCGAGGGGCCACAGGAGCGTGTCCGGGGTGTTCGTGGAACTCGTCCACGACACAGGGGAGCGAGAGAGAGAGCGGGGCGTCCGCCAGGGCCTCGCGCGTGTGAGGCTGGGCACTGGCCGAGCGGAGCGGCGCTAGGCACGCGCGACAGAGGAGAGAGGACGGCAAGGGAGGAGGGTCCCGACACGCTGTCGTGTCGTGGACGTCGAGGCGGTCTCGGGGGACAGCACCACGAGGCCCAAGGCTGTCGGGAGCCTCTAATTGGGCAAGGACAAGTGGCAGAGCGCCGTTTCTGCATGTCAACGACGTAGTCACCACGCCAAGGAACGTCCAGCGCATCATTTTGGGCGCCCAAGGTTGTCTGGTGTGTGGGGCACGCATGCAGGAGAGCGCTGGTGGAGTCTCAAGGCAAATGAAGCTGGTTAGGTTAGGCTATTACTCAGGTTAAGTTTGATACAGCAAACTTGGGTGCTAGTTGAGGGGATTTTACTGAAATGATCAAGAAGTTAAATGTTGTCTGGGTGGCTTAGGTACGCAAGGACTACAAGTACACCAAATTGCAGCTCAGGGAGAGGAGTCTACAGGGTACTTGTAGTTCAAGACCACAATTTCTGCCAAAAACTAGTTTTAGAGGTACTGCTCATATTTTCCACATGAGCATGCCATATTTGGGTTTGCAAATGTGCATTAACATGCCATAGGTGTTGTGGTAAAACTTGGGGGCAGTTGCATGCATAGAATAATGGGATAGAGGAAGAAAGGGCATGCCAAGGCTGTCCAAACAGTAAAAATGAGGGGTTTTACCCACCAATAATTGAGCTGAGGCCCAGGATTTCTTACTAGAGGTAAAATAGGTATGTGAGTGACTGTGGTAAAATTTTGGAGGCAAGGAGAATAGAGAAAGGGGGTCAAACAGGGCTCTTTACAACATAAGCAGAAGTGTTTGCTGATGATTTGGCTAAGCAAATGGGGTTTTCTTGCCATGAGATTAAACAGGATGAAAATATAGGTAGAAATAGAGAGGATCACCAAGTTTTAGGAGTTTTGAAGAAAGTTCACAATGTAACTTTGTAAAACCCTAGAAATCAACAGAATCTGATTTCTGTAAATCTAGGCATGCATTTCACTTCCCACAAATCCACCACTTGGTGTGGTATCATTATTTGGGGTTTAGCACATGCCCACAAAGTTTGGGGTCAATAGGACAAACTTCACAATGTAAACTTGTTCAAATTTGAATCTGGACAGAGAGGGTTTTGGAATATTTTGATGAAGCAAATCAATTGGGATTGAGATGAAACTTTGCACGATCATCAACTATAACATGTGTGACTTGCGGGAATTTTCTTGGAATTTATTGAGAATATTTCTTATAGAAATATTTCAAAAGCTTGATTTGGGCAAAAAGAGTTTTTAGGGGTTTTGCCCATGATTTTGAACATGACCATGTGTTGAAACTCATATATATGGAAAATATATGTCCACTGTGTTTCCCTAAATTTTCTCAAATATTTTTAAAGCATTTAAATATTTTTTCCCTATAAAAGACCATTTCTGGCCTTAAGAAAAAGCCTTTATATAAAATAGTAAAATAATCTTTAAAATTAATATTTGGTGGTTTTGGGAAGACATATATATAGTAGGTTCCAAATAAATTCTTTCGGGGAAAATATCCACCCAATTTGAGGACTTGTAGTACAAACCTCAACTCAGGGGTTTTTGAAAACCTAATTTGAATAAATTCTTTTTGGGCAAAATAAATTTTGATAAAAATAGTTTTGGGTAGTATTCACATGGCATGATCATTGGGCAAGAAGTTTGGATCAAGGAAAAGAGTTCTTGAGGGTAGGAGGAAGTTTTATGAATATAGATCACTAGCAAGCAATCAAACAAGCAAGCAAATAGCACACAAGTCAAGCATTCATATGCACTCAAAAAGTTTTAATTGGCCCTAGTTTTTGAGTCATGTTAACTTAGTCATGAGGCAATCACAGGGTGTGACAGACCTACCCCCCTTACAAAAATCTCGTCCCCGAGATTCCTACGCTAGGCGTTGGAAAGATGCGGAAATTCAAAGGTGAGGTAGTCTTCACGTTCCATGTTGCTTCTGCTCCGGCATGGTTGTCCTTCTGGGTCTTGAAGTGCTTGATGATATGTCTTCGAGTGCATCATTGACTTCATCTAAGGGTGAACGGGGTTCTTGCAATATGCTAAACTTGCCTAATGGTTGAGGGTTTGGTGGACGAGGTTTTGGCAAGGGCCTGGCTTACGTGTGTATTCCAAAGTCGGAATACGTGGCCAAGTAGTATGGATGTGCACTGTTCCTGGGGTTGCTCATGTTGGTTAGTGACATCTAGATGTCTCATGTTAGAAGGGTCAAGTCTTGGTGTAGCTTCTCGTTGATGGGGAAGTCCTTGCCTTCCTTAAGCAGGAGGTCTTCAGTCGGAGGTGGTCTTCATCCTTGACAGCGTTGAAGCGAGTCATCGTGGGCTTCGCGTCGAGACCTTCTGCTTGAGTAAGTTGCCCAGGTAGATTCTTCATTCTTCTTTGGTCGTTTGACCTCGTCGTTGCGGACGCGCGTTTCCGGCGGGTCTTCGAGTGCTCGGTCTACTTGTCTTTCCGTAGCCATCGTGGCAAAAGTTTTGGCCGAGTCTCATCCCTAAGACTGAGCTTAGAGACTTGGCGTCAAAATGGGTTCTACCATCTAGAAGGTTTCTGAGGGTTCTAAATAAGCTGACTATCCAGAGGTATAGAACAGCCATCTAGTCCCCAAGGTCTGAGGCTTGGCAAGCGGGGTGAACTACCTTTGACAGGTGGTTTACCATGATCGAGTCAGGGTTTACGCCCTAGATTGTCTAGAAAGGGCCTGGTAACGAAGTCATGACAGTCGTCCACTCCATTCCAAGCATCTGAAGGGAGTAGGGACATCATGCTTATCGTTCATCGTCAAGGTGGTGGAGTGAGAGGTGTTGTCAACTTCTCGGTTCCTTCCTAGTCAGGAACTGATAGGTGACTACTTAAAACGAGGGGCTCCATAATCCTCTTGATGTCCAAGGGCTTCATCGTGCTTGGACGTCGGTGCTTCTTGATATAGCCTAGTTGACGTAGCCGGCAGAGGAGCGGTGGTTGACTTCTCTTGCTTCTTCTTCTTCGTCGTGGTTTCTCAACCGTAGTGGTTCTTCGTCTTGCTTGGGTAAGAATGTCCTCTGCTGTAGGGAGGGTGCATCAAGTAGTCCAACCCTTCTCAAGGTGGGGCCTTATACTTGAGAGGCATGGCAATTGGTGTTCCTAGGGCTGGTCCAAACAGGACTAAGATGTTCCTTCTCTTATTGGGTAAATAAGTATGTCATCCCGAAGGGTAACAACCTATTCCTCCAAGTGTCACATAAACACATTGCTCATGGGATATGTTAGAGGAGCGGGCATTCGTCCCGGATGGTCACTAGTATCAAGGGTTTGTGGTCCAACCTAATCTAGTTCTTCGTGTCCACCTTCCTTTTGAACAGGATTGGTGGTGGTCGAGGTGGAGTTCCGACCATAGACTAAGGACTTATAGTCCAAGGCCTATGGTCATAATCTGACCATATTGTGGCTTGGTGAAGCTTAGGGGTTTTCAAGGACCTTAGGATGTGAGTGAACGTCTACCATCTAATCCTCGAGCACAGTTCTTTAGATGCCACTAGTCTTTCCTATTCTCCAAACAAAACCATCGTATATCATCAAAGGTATCATCTCACATAAGTCAACTCCAACATTACACATGCTACCCATATCTCCAAGGTTTTGAGAGAAGGACTATACCGAAAATCTCATATGTAAACTATAGCTAACTCACATATATCCCTATATAAAAATCCTCGGGATAAATTTCAAGCCGATAAGCTTGATTGTGACACTACAAATCCAAGTGTCCTACTGACCTATCCAAGGTCTAAGGCACTGCATTACTATGCTAAGGAAACTCGTGATGTACCAATCCAAGATCTTGTTTCCTTCCCACGAATCCGACTTAATCGATCCACGAATATCACCCACTGTTACATGATCCATTATTGCTACAAATCCAATACTGGTGACGTTCCATATACCTCCAGATTTCCTAAATCCCCAAATTCCAGAAAGAACCATCTCATCACAGTATAACCATCAATTTCCATCATGAGGATCTAGTGAACTCCAATGCTAGGTGCATATGGATCCTTGAATCGATTCTAGCAACAATCCAATATTCCTGGTTTGTCTTCCACCGAGAAACATGGTATCAAGATCAAGATCATCGGACTAAATCCAAATTACTCCGAACCATGTAGTTTCATTGATCTTGAGCACCTATTAGAATCACCTATTTAAATCCAAGGTTTACATCTAGTAAGAATTCCCTACTAGTTACTCCTAGTCGCTAACAGATCACCATCAATCCACTATCAACATTACTTGCCAAAATCAAGTCATTAATCCACCAAAAATTCAGGCTTGTGGTTACAATCGCCCTACTAAATCCAAATTGACTCAAGGGGAAAGTAAGTTATGCTACTCTATCAACTTGATCCACCAAGTCCACTCACCAGCATAAAAGTCTCGTAATCCACCAAAGGGTCTCATCTACTTCCTCAAGACATCTATTATGGCTAAATCAAATCATTGTCCACAATTCGTATACCCTTAGAATGATCCTTCCTATGGCATCAAGGTTCTAGTGCTAGCAAGAATGAAGGATGTGTGTTTACTATGATCACTAGCTCCATAATGAACCCAGTGCTAAGCAGGGGTTATTCAAGTTCAATAAGTGATCTGGCAAATCCGTTTATTAAACACGTGATCAAAGGCTTGAGCTGGGGAAGCTTGTGATGTCTAGGTTGGGCTAGGGAGGGGTTTCCAATCTTGAGGGGAAGAGCATAACTCTACGGGGTTGCGTCTGGTTGAATAGGTTGTAGTCGAAGTCTTCGGTGTCAGTTGTTTGCCGGGGTGGATCCTAGGTGCATCTTGTCTTGCCGGTCTTCAGTTGACGAAAGGGGGAGGAGGGAGAGTAGCATAGAGGAGAGTGCCTAAGGGGGTGGTATAGTGCAAGTGCAATCAAACAAGTGACGAAAAGGCAAAACACACTTATTAAGATAAGGTGGGTGCTTAGTTGCATACTAGTTGCCTGGGGCAAAAGTGCGACCTAAACCAAAGCATAAACAAGCAAAGACAAGCAACACACAACATGGTTCCAGTCGAACCATCACACGGACTCGACTTCGCATAGGGGACATACGACTCATCCTACCCTAGGGGTTCTCGGACTCAGTAGTCGTGCTTGCTTCGCGTTTTGGAGAGGAGACCGCTTAGTCGTCTGGGTCTTCCTCAGGTGTCGCTATGTCTCTGGTTTGTTGTTCGTCGAAACGATCCTGGTTGCGCCTAAAGAGTCCTTGACGACTTCGGGTCTGGTGAGTTGACGATGAAGGTGATTCCTCATGGCTGTTGTTGACAGGGTCTTCTGGTGTCTTCGTAATCGTGCCAATGCCTTCTTGTCCTTCAAGGCGTCGAGAGCTCCAAGTGGGCAATCCTTTATGCAATGACATCCACAAGGCATGATAGAGTTCCAACTTGTCGGTCAAGTTGATAATATCGACAGCGAGAGCGGGGGATGAAGAGAACCGTTTTCCTGCTCACTATGGTGAGGCAGACCAAATGGCAAGGTTCTCATCCACCGGTGGTTGCCGACACAACAACAAAAGGACAGGGTTGCTCTATTAGCGATGCATATCATGACATTGCATGTCTTGTGCCCTGGTCATCGAAGGCTAAGGTGGCATCATCCTGGGGCAGTGTCGAGGGTGTCACCATCTCCTGAGTCTTCATATTCTCATCCTTCAAGAAGGTATCTTCTGTTGGCAGCTCCTTGTCTAGCGTCGCCAACTTGTGTCCAAGATATGTGGGCAAATGTCTGGCAAGGCGGCTTCCTTCCGGGTCACCCACGTGGATTACAAGGAATCCAGTGGTCAGGGGCACAAGGGTTGTAGCGACCATTTGCAAAGTTTTGAAAAAGTAGACAAGGAGAGTTATGAGAAAGATGGTGGAAATGCTAAGGCAAAAACCTTTGCTTCCTTTGAAAATTTAGGAGAGGTGAGAAATATAGAGGTTTTGTAAGTGATTTTGAAGGGTCTGGAAAAATAGTTTTGTCCTATCTAACGTCCATGCTAACTAAGGGCTTCCTACAGTCAGGATGGCTCTGATACCAGCTCTGTGGGGACCCCGACTCATAAGTCGTGATCACCGAATGTACGTGCACAGTGATCCCAGAGATCAATGCTCACTGAACACACATAAACTGGATAACAAGAGTCTTACATCCATTACATACCGTTTGTGCTCAAATATGGCCTTTATGGCCAAGTCTTCATAAACTTGCAGCGGAAATCTTCAACGATAGCATGAACCCATGCCATCTGCCTTAACCCTACAGGCATTCTGTCTGGGAAGCGTCCTAGCTCGCATGTCCGTCACCGAGGTAATCTTCTTCATAACCTGATCTTTCATGCCTGGCCAATAAAATAACCAGAAGCAAGCCAATGATTACTTTGAATGTACTCGCAAGCAACCCATGTTTGGAACAAGGTTCAACGGAGCATGATATAGCACTAAGTAGGTAATTTTGCAGAAAGCTAATTTTGAGTGCGGTGACATGATCAACTAACTTGTGTAAGCATGCATCAACAGTTGGCAGATATCCATATGAACAAGTTATAAATATCATCATAAGTAGGGTTTGAACATCACATGTTCAATCATTTCATCAAGTCTTCCGACTTAGCTCAAGTATCTCTTTGTCACACACACACCAAGTTTTGTGAAAACATCTGGACATAGTTTAAGCAGCACCACCCAACTGTCCTTGACCGTGGACACGGCTATTCGAATAGTTTTACACTCTGTAGAGGTTGCACACTTTACCCACAAGACTCGGGGAACTTCCATGTCATCCACGACTCGCGGTATATTACATACCCGAGGTAAGCACCCGAACAATGCCTTTACCCTGACGATACTAAACAAAGAGTCCACTCGTTGGTCCACGTCTTCATGATGTACAAACACGAGCCTTACTCTACACAGTACCATCCATGAAGGAACACAATGGTGTGCCCGGTGCCTGTAAAGACAGCGCATGGTCACCCTACCAGGCATGACCCCGTATCGAGAGTGACCACGTCACTCTCGCCACTAGTAATGCGGGCTCTTTACTAGCACCGATCAGAGTAATCAACAAAGCCCCTTCCCATATAGGGGTAGAGTGGTCGCACATGTAAGGTTTGGACGGTCGACAAATCTTAAATCTAATCCGTTTTCGAAAATACACACACTCACTTGCTCCGGTACACCACTTCTTTCTCAAGTGGTTACCCACTCAACATCATCTCCCTCGGGCATTAGTGGCACCCGACGGGGTTTTCGAAAAGTCTTTGAAATCATTTTGCTTTCATCACCATGCACATACCCGTCCCACTTTGCGTAGCAACTACTTAGTAACCTAACTACTCCCACCCGCACAACCCTCATAAGGATGGTAGGGTCATGCACGATGCAAGTATCAACGGTAAAGTATCGGAGGCATCCCACCGAAGTGGTCACCACCTCAACATGATCAACATCACGGAAATAAGTGCTATATGCCATGCAAATAAAAGGGCTCTTAGTCATGGTCAAAGGGCTGCTTGCCTGGCTCAGCAAAGTCTTCGAGGTCTTTACGCGCTTCTCGTCCACACCAAGCATTCCATCTACTTCATCAACTATCGCCGGAAACAACCGCAATAAGCAAGACAACAAGCAGAGAAATAAAAGTGCTCTATAAATAGGAGTTTTATTTTTCTTGGACACCTCTGGTCATAAGAAAAATAACCAAGGAGGTTTCATTGGATGTGGATGAAGGGGGATTTTTGAATGGTGGGAATGAATGATGCGATGATCCTGTAAGAAGCCTACAGGAAATGTTTTTATAAAAAGGAGTTGAGGCACCCAATAAATAGGGCATGATTTTAGAAACAATTAGAAAGTGGTCTCACTGGTTTTGGAGTCGGGATGATTTTCTTATGAATTTCCTAAGAGGAAATAAATGGGAAAAGGGAGCATTTATTAGCTCAAGCAGAATAGGGGCATGGGAAAAATGTTAACCATGCCTAGATAAATAGGGAATGATATTTAGGACATCTGGGATTTTGAATCACTCCATTTGGAGTTGATTTGGATTCTCTATCAATTTTGAAATGGGGGTTTTTCATAGTTCAATTTCAATTTTGAATTTGAACTCTACAGGAAGACTTGCAGGAAAAATGTGCATTGCACATATTTGGATAGATCTTGATTTTAGGGACACCCAGGAATTTGAATTACCAGATTTGGAGTTCAAATGAATTTATTAAACATTTTTGAACTGCTCTGATAAAATAAAAAGAAAAACCCCTCACCTAAATGGGCCACGAGGCGCACTAGGCGAGGAATGGCTACTGGGCCGGCCCAGTAGCACAACTGTGCCCGCGCGGCTGCCACGCCGATGGCGTATTCCATGGAATACGCCTTGGTCGGAGGGAGGCGCACCCGGGCGGGGGCGTCTCCACTTAACGGGGGGCGCACCTTGGTCGGAGGGAGGCGCACCTGAGCTGTTCCTGGGCCCTGGGGAGGTCGGGGCTGCGTGCAGCCCCCACCGCGGCGGAGTAGGCCGTCGGCCACAGTGGGCACGACGCCACTGTCGCGGAGAGATGGGGAAGGGAAGCAGGGGGCTTCCGGAGGCGAATGGAGGTGCTACGGTGGAGCTTGGAGGGGAGAACGGAGGTGGGGGAGCTCGAATTCGAGCAAAGCCGAGGCGGAGCCAAGGCAGCCATGGAGGAAGGGGGAGAGCACAGGGAGAGATGGGGGAGGTAAGGGAGGTGTCTGAGAGGGGGAGAGAGCCAAGGGAGCGCCGAGGGGAGCTCGGGGCTGCATTATATGGGCGGGGCAACGGTGCACCGCGAGCTCATGCGCCGGCACGGACCCTGCCGCTGCTGGAGTGCTCGGGGGGCCACGGGAGCGTGTCCAGGGTGTTTGTGGAACTCGTCCACGACACAGGGGAGCGAGAGAGAGAGCGGGGCGTCCGCCAGGGCCTCGCGCGTGTGAGGCCGGGCACTGGCCGAGCGGAGCGGCGCTAGGCACGCGTGACAGAGGAGAGAGGAGGGCAAGGGAGGAGGGGCCCGACACGCTGCCGTGTCGTGGACGTCGAGGCGGTCTCGGGGGACAGCACCACGAGGCCCAAGACTGTCGGGAGCCTCTGATTGGGCAAGGACAAGTGGCAGAGCGCCGTTTCTGCATGTCAACAACGTAGTCACCACGCCAAGGAACGTCCAGCGCATCATTTTGGGCGCCCAAGGTTGTCTGGTGTGTGGGGCACGCATGCAGGAGAGCGCTGGTGGAGTCTCAAGGCAAATGAAGCTGGTTAGGTTAGGCTATTACTCAGGTTAAGTTTGATACAGCAAACTTGGGTGCTAGTTGAGGGGATTTTACTGAAATGATCAAGAAGTTAAATGTTGTCTGGGTGGCATAGGTACGCAAGGACTACAAGTACACCAAATTGCAGCTCAGGGAGAGGAGTCTACAGGGTACTTGTAGTTCAAGACCACAATTTCTGCCAAAAACTAGTTTTAGAGGTACTGCTCATATTTTCCACATGAGCATGCCATATTTGGGTTTGCAAATGTGCATTAACATGCCATAGGTGTTGTGGTAAAACTTGGGGGCAGTTGCATGCATAGAATAATGGGAGAGAGGAAGAAAGGGCATGCCAAGGCTGTCCAAACAGTCAAAATGAGGAGTTTTACCCACCAATAATTGAGCTGAGGCCCAGGATTTCTTACTGGAGGTAAAATAGGTATGTGAGTGACTGTGGTAAAATTTTGGAGGCAAGGAGAATAGAGAAAGGGGGTCAAACAGGGCTCTTTACAACATAAGCAGAAGTGTTTGCTGATGATTTGGCTAAGCAAATGGGGTTTGCTTGCCATGAGATTAAACAGGATGAAAATATAGGTAGAAATAGAGAGGATCACCAAGTTTGAGGAGTTTTGAAGAAAGTTCACAATGTAACTTTGTAAAACCGTAGAAATCAACAGAATCTGATTTCTGTAGATCTAGGCATGCATTTCACTTCCCACAAATCCACCACTTGGTGTGGTATCATTATTTGGGGTTTAGCACATGCCCACAAAGTTTGGGGTCAATAGGACAAACTTCACAATGTAAAGTTGTTCAAATTTGAATCTGGACAGAGAGGGTTTTGGAATATTTTGATGAAGCAAATCAATTGGGATTGAGCTGAAACTTTGCAAGATCATCAACTATAACATGTGTGACTTGCTGGAATTTTCTTGGAATTTATTGAGAATATTTCTTATATAAATATTTCAAAAGCTTGATTTGGGCAGAAAGGGTTTTTAGGGGTTTTGCCCATGATTTTGAACATGACCATGTGTTGAAACTCATATATATGGAAAATATATGTCCACTGTGTTTCCCTAAATTTTCTCAAATATTTTTAAAGCATTTAAATAATTTTTCCCTATAAAAGACCATTTCTCGCCTTAAGAAAAAGCCTTTATATAAAATAGTAAAATAATCTTTAAAATTAATATTTGGTGGTTTTGGGAAGACATATATATAGTAGGTTCCAAATAAAGTCTTTCGGGGAAAAGTATCCACCCAATTTGAGGACTTGTAGTACAAACCTCAACTCAGGGGTTTTTGAAAACCTAATTTGAATAAATTCTTTTTGGGCAAAATAAATTTAGATAAAAATAGTTTTGGGTACTATTCACATGGCATGATCATTGGGCAAGAAGTTTGGATCAAGGAAAAGAGTTCTTGAGGGTAGGAGGAAATTTTATGAATATAGAGCACTAGCAAGCAATCAAACAAGCAAGCAAATAGCACACAAGTCAAGCATTCATATGCACTCAAAAAGTTTTAATTGGCCCTAGTTTTTGAGTCATGTTAACTTAGTCATGAGGCAATCACAGGGTGTGACAGACCTACCCCCCTTACAAGAATCTCGTCCCCGAGATTCCTAGGCTAGGCGTTGGAAAGATGCGGAAATTCAAAGGTGAGGTAGTCTTCACGTTCCATGTTGCTTCTGCTCCGGCATGGTTGTCCTTCTGGGTCTTGAAGTGCTTGATGATATGTCTTCGAGTGCATCATTGACTTCATCTAAGGGTGAACGGGGTTCTTGCAATATGCTAAACTTGCCTAATGGTTAAGGGTTTGGTGGACGAGGTTTTGGCAAGGGCCTGGCTTACGTGTGTATTCCAAAGTCGGAATACGTGGCCAAGTAGTATGGATGTGCACTGTTCCTGGGGTTGCTCATGTTGGTTAGTGACATCTATATGTCTCATGTTAGAAGGGTCAAGTCTTGGTGTAGCTTCTCGTTGATGGGGAAGTCCTTGCCTTCCTTAAGCAGGAGGTCTTCAGTCGCAGGTGGTCTTCATCCTTGACAGCGTTGAAGCGAGTCATCGTGGGCTTCGCGTCGAGACCTTCTGCTTGAGTAAGTTGCCCAGGTAGATTCTTCATTCTTCTTTGGTCGTTTGACCTCGTCGTTGCGGACGCGCATTTCCGGCGGGTCTTCGAGTGCTCGGTCTACTTGTCTTTCCGTAGCCATCGTGGCAAAAGTTTTGGCCGAGTCTCATCCCTAAGACTGAGCTTAGAGACTTGGCGTCAAAATGGGTTCTACCATCTAGAAGGTTTCTGAGGGTTCTAAATAAGCTGACTATCCAGAGGTATAGAACAGCCATCTAGTCCCCAAGGTCTGAGGCTTGGCAAGCGGGGTGAACTACCTTTGACAGGTGGTTTACCATGATCGAGTCAGGGTTTACGCCCTAGATTGTCTAAAAAGGGCCTGGTAACGAAGTCATGACAGTCGTCCACTCCATTCCAAGCATCTGAAGGGAGTAGGGACATCATGCTCATCGTTCATCGTCAAGGTGGTGGAGTGAGAGGTGTTGTCAACTTCTCGGTTCCTTCCTAGTCAGGAACTGATAGGTGACTACTTAAAACGAGGGGCTCCATAATCCTCTTGATGTCCAAGGGCTTCATCGTGCTTGGACGTCGGTGCTTCTTGATATAGCCTAGTTGACGTAGCCGGCAGAGGAGCGGTGGTTGACTTCTCTTGCTTCTTCTTCTTCGTCGTGGTTTCTCAACCGTAGTGGTTCTTCGTCTTGCTTGGGTAAGAATGTCCTCTGCTGTAGGGAGGGTGCATCAAGTAGTCCAACCCTTCTCAAGGTGGGGCCTTATACTTGAGAGGCATGGCAATTGGTGTTCCTAGGGCTGGTCCAAACAGGACTAAGATGTTCCTTCTCTTATTGGGTAAATAAGTATGTCATCCCGAAGGGTAACAACCTATTCCTCCAAGTGTCACATAAACACATTGCTCATGGGATATGTTAGAGGAGCGGGCATTCGTCCCGGATGGTCACTAGTATCAAGGGTTTGTGGTCCAACCTAATCTAGTTCTTCGTGTCCACCTTCCTTTTGAACAGGATTGGTGGTGGTCGAGGTGGAGTTCCGACCATAGACTAAGGACTTATAGTCCAAGGCCTATGGTCATAATCTGACCATATTGTGGCTTGGTGAAGCTTAGGGGTTTTCAAGGACCTTAGGATGTGAGTGAACGTCTACCATCTAATCCTCGAGCACAGTTCTTTAGATGCCACTAGTCTTTCCTATTCTCCAAACAAAACCATCGTATATCATCAAAGGTATCATCTCACATAAGTCAACTCCAACATTACACATGCTACCCATATCTCCAAGGTTTTGATAGAAGGACCATACCGAAAATCTCATATGTAAACTATAGCTAACTCACATATATCCCTATATAAAAATCCTCGGGATAAATTTCAAGCCGATAAGCTTGATTGTGACACTACAAATCCAAGTGTCCTACTGACCTATCCAAGGTCTAAGGCACTGCATTACTATGCTAAGGAAACTCGTGATGTACCAATCCAAGATCTTGTTTCCTTCCCACGAATCCGACTTAATCGATCCACGAATATCACCCACTGTTACATGATCCATTATTGCTACAAATCCAATACTGGTGACGTTCCATATACCTCCAGATTTCCTAAATCCCCAAATTCCAGAAAGAACCATCTCATCACAGTATAACCATCAATTTCCATCACGAGGATCTAGTGAACCCCAATGCTAGGTGCATATGGATCCTTGAATCGATTCTAGCAACAATCCAATATTCCTGGTTTGTCTTCCACTGAGAAACATGGTATCAAGATCAAGATCATCGGACTAAATCCAAATTACTCCGAACCATGTAGTTTCATTGATCTTGAGCACCTATTAGAATCACCTATTTAAATCCAAGGTTTACATCTAGTAAGAATTCCCTACTAGTTACTCCTAGTTGCTAACAGATCACCATCAATCCACTATCAACATTACTTGCCAAAGTCAAGTCATTAATCCACCAAAAAGTCAGGCTTGTGGTTACAATCGCCCTACTAAATCCAAATTGACTCAAGGGGAAAGTAAGTTATGCTACTCTATCAACTTGATCCACCAAGTCCACTCACCTAGCATAAAAGTCTCGTAATCCACCAAAGGGTCTCATCTACTTCCTCAAGACATCTATTATGGCTAAATCAAATCATTGTCCACAATTCGTATACCCTTAGAATGATCCTTCCTATGGCATCAAGGTTCTAGTGCTAGCAAGAATGAAGGATGTGTGTTTACTATGATCACTAGCTCCATAATGAACAAAGTGCTAAGCAGGGGTTATTGAAGCTCAATAAGTGCTCTGGCAAATCCGTTTATTAAACACGTGATCAAAGGCTTGAGCTGGGGAAGCTTGTGATGTCTAGGTTGGGCTAGGGAGGGGTTTCCAATCTTGAGGGGAAGAGCATAACTCTACGGGGTTGCGTCTGGTTGAATAGGTTGTAGTCGAAGTCTTCGGTGTCAGTTGTTTGCCGGGGTGGATCCTAGGTGCATCTTGTCTTGCCGGTCTTCAGTTGACGAAAGGGGGAGGAGGGAGAGTAGCATAGAAGAGAGTGCCTAAGGGGGTGGTATAGTGCAAGTGCAGTCAAACAAGTGACGAAAAGGCAAAACACACATATTAAGATAAGGTGGGTGCTTAGTTGCATACTAGTTGCCTGGGGCAAAAGTGCGACCTAAACCAAAGCACAAACAAGCAAAGACAAGCAACACACAACATGGTTCCAGTCGAACCATCACACGGACTCGACTTCGCATAGGGGACATACGACTCATCCTACCCTAGGGGTTCTCGGACTCAGTAGTCATGCTTGCTTCGCGTTTTGGAGAGGAGACCGCTTAGTCTTCTCGGTCTTCCTCAGGTGTCGCTATGTCTCTGGTTTGTTGTTCGTCGAAACGATCCTGATTGCGCCTGAAGAGTCCTTGACGACTTCGGGTCTGGTGAGTTGACGATGAAGGTGATTCCTCATGGCTGTTGTTGACAGGGTCTTCTGGTGTCTTCGTAATCGTGCCAATGCCTTCTTGTCCTTCAAGGCGTCGAGAGCTCCAAGTGGGCAATCCTTTATGCAATGACATCCACAAGGCATGATAGAGTTCCAACTTGTCGGTCAAGTTGATAATATCGACAGCGAGAGCGGGGGATGAAGAGAACCGTTTTCCTGCTCACTATGGTGAGGCGGACCAAATGGCAAGGTTCTCATCCACCGGTGGTTGCCGACACAACAACAAAAGGACAGGGTTGCTCTATTAGCGATGCATATCATGACATTGCATGTCTTGTGCCCTGGTCATCGAAGGCTAAGGTGGCATCATCCTGGGGCAGTGTCGAGGGTGTCACCATCTCCTGAGTCTTCATATTGTCATCCTTCGAGAAGGTATCTTCTGTTGGCAGCTCCTTGTCTAGCGTCGCCAACTTGTGTCCAAGATATGTGGGCAAATGTCTGGCAAGGCGGCTTCTTTCTGGGTCACCCACGTGGATTACAAGGAATCCAGTGGTCAGGGGCACAAGGGTAGTAGCGACCATTTGCAATGTTTTGAAAATGTAGACAAGGAGAGTTATGAGAAAGATGGTGGAAATGCTAAGGCAAAAATCTTTGCTTCCTTTGAAAATTTAGGAGAGGTGAGAAATATAGAGGTTTTGTAAGTGATTTTGAAGGGTCTGGAAAAATAGTTTTGTCCTATCTAACGTCCATGCTAACTAAGGGCTTCCTACAGTCAGGATGGCTCTGATACCAGCTCTGTGGGGACCCCGACTCATAAGTCGTGATCACCGAATGTACGTGCACAGTGATCCCAGAGATCAATGCTCACTGAACACACGGAAACTGGATAACAAGAGTCTTACATCCATTACATACCGTTTGTGCTCAAATATGGCCTTTATGGCCAAGTCTTCATAAACTTGCAGCGGAAATCTTCAACGATAGCATGAACCCATGCCATCTGCCTTAACCCTACAGGCATTCTGACTGGGAAGCGTCCTAGCTCGCATGTCCGTCACCGAGGTAATCTTCTTCATAACCTGATCTTTCATGCCTGGCCAATAAAATAATCAGTAGCAAGCCAATGATTACTTTGAATGTACTCGCAAGCAACCCATGTTTGGAACAAGGTTCAACGGAGCATGATATAGCACTAAGTAGGTAATTTTGCAGAAAGCTAATTTTGAGTGCAGTGACATGATCAACTAACTTGTGTAAGCATGCATCAACAGTTGGCAGATATCCATATGAACAAGTTATAGATATCATCATAAGTAGGGTTTGAACATCACATGTTCAATCATTTCATCAAGTCTTCCGACCTAGCTCAAGTATCTCTTTGTCACACACACACCAAGTTTTGTGAAAACATCTGGACATAGTTTAAGCAGCACCACCCAACTGTCCTTGACCGTGGACACGGGTATTCGAATAGTTTTACACTCTGTAGAGGTTGCACACATTACCCACAAGACTCGGGGAACTTCCATGTCATCCACGACTCGCGGTATATTACATACCCGAGGTAAGCACCCGAACAATGCCTTTCCCCTGACGATACTAAACAAAGAGTCCACTCGTTGGTCCACGTCTTCATGATGTACAAACACGGGCCTTACTCTACACAGTACCATCCATGAAGGAACACAATGGTGTGCCCGGTGCCTGTAAAGACAGCGCATGGTCACCCTACCAGGCATGACCCCGTATCGAGAGTGACCACGTCACTCTCGCCACTAGTAATGCGGGCTCTTTACTAGCACCGACCAGAGTAATCAACAAAGCCCCTTCCCATATAGGGGTAGAGTGGTCGCACATGTAAGGTTTGGACGGTCGACAAATCTTAAATCTAATCCGTTTTCGAAAATACACACACTCACTTGCTCCGGTACACCACTTCTTTCTCAAGTGGTTACCCACTCAACATCATCTCCCTCGGGCATTAGTGGCACCTGACGGGGTTTTCGAAAAGTCTTTGAAATCATTTTGCTTTCATCACCATGCACATACCCGTCCCACTTTGCGTAGCAACTACTTAGTAACCTAACTACTCCCACCCACACAACCCTCATAAGGATGGTAGGGTCATGCACGATGCAAGTATCAACGGTAAAGTATCGGAGGCATCCCACCGAAGTGGTCACCACCTCAACATGATCAACATCACGGAAATAAGTGCTATATGCCATGCAAATAAAAGGGCTCTTAGTCATGGTCAAAGGGCTGCTTGCCTGGCTCAGCAAAGTCTTCTAGGTCTTCACGCGCTTCTCGTCCACACCGAGCATTCCATCTACTTCGTCAACTATCGCCGGAAACAACCGCAATAAGCAAGACAACAAGCAGAGAAATAAAAGTGCTCTATAAATAGGAGTTTTATTTTTCTTGGACACCTCTGGTCATAAGAAAAATAACCAAGGAGGTTTCATTGGATGTGGATGAAGGGGGATTTTTGAATGGTGGGAATGAATGATGCGATGATCCTGTAAGAAGCCTACAGGAAATGTTTTTATAAAAAGGAGTTGAGGCACCCAATAAATAGGGCATGATTTTAGAAACAATTAGAAAGTGGTCTCACTGGTTTTGGAGTAGGGATGATTTTCTTATGAATTTCCTAAGAGGAAATAAATGGGAAAAGGGAGCATTTATTAGCTCAAGCAGAATAGGGGCATGGGAAAAATGTTAACCATGCCTAGATAAATAGGGAATGATATTTAGGACCTCTGGGATTTTGAATCACTCCATTTGGAGTTGATTTGGATTCTCTATCAATTTTGAAATGGGGGTTTTTCATAGTTCAATTTCAATTTTGAATTTGAACTCTACAGGAAGACTTGCAGGAAAAATGTGCATTGCACATATTTGGATAGATCTTGATTTTAGGGACACCCAGGAATTTGAATTACCAGATTTGGAGTTCAAATGAATTTATTAAACATTTTTGAACTGCTCTGATAAAATAAAAAGAAAAACCCCTCACCTAAATGGGCCACGAGGCGCACTAGGCGAGGAATGGCTACTGGGCCGGCCCAGTAGCACAACTGTGCCCGCGCGGCTGCCACGCCGATGGCGTATTCCACAGAATACGCCTTGGTCGGAGGGAGGCGCACCCGGGCGGGGGCGTCTCCACTTAACGGGGGGGCGCACCTTGGTCGGAGGGAGGCGCACCTGAGCTGTTCCTGGGCCCTGGGGAGGTCGGGGCTGCGTGCAGCCCCGACCGCGGCAGAGTAGGCCGTCGGCCACAGTGGGCACGATGCCAACGTCGCGGAGAGAAGGGGAAGGGAAGCAGGGGGCTTCCAGAGGCGAATGGAGGTGCTACGGTGGAGCTTGGAGGGGAGAACAGAGGCGGGGGAGCTCGAATTCGAGCAAAGCCGAGGCGGAGCCAAGGCAGCCATGGAGGAAGGGGGAGAGCACAGGGAGAGATTGGGGAGGTAAGGGAGGTGTCTGAGAGGGGGAGAGAGCCAAGGGAGCGCCGAGGGGAGCTCGGGGCTGCATTATATGGGCGGGGCAACGGTGCACCGCGAGCTCGTGCGTCGGCACGGACCCTGCCGCTGCTGGAGTGCTCGGGGGGCCGCGGGAGCGTGTTCGGGGTGTTCGTGGAACTCGTCCACGACACAGGGGAGCGAGAGAGAGAGCGGGGCGTCCGCCAGGGCCTCGCGCGTGTGAGGCCGGGCACTGGCCGAGCGGAGTGGCGCCGGGCACGCGCGACAGAGGAGAGAGGAGGGCAAGGGAGGAGGGGCCCGACATGCTGCCGCGTCGTGGACGTCGAGGCGGTCTCGGGGGACAGCACCACGAGGCCCAAGGCTATCGGGAGCCTCTGATTGGGCAAGGACAAGTGGCAGAGCGCCGTTTTTGCATGTCAACGACGTAGTCACCACGCCAAGGAACGTCCAGGGCATCATTTTGGGCGCCCAAGGTTGTCTGGTGTGTGGGGCACGGATGCAGGAGAGCACTGGTGGAGTCTCAAGGCAAATGAAACTGGTTAGGTTAGGCTATTACTCAGGTTAAGTTTGATACAACAAACTTGGGTGCTAGTTGAGGGGATTTTACAGAAATGATCAAGAAGTTAAATGTTGTCTGGGTGGCTTAGGTATGTAAGGACTACAAGTACACCAAATTGCAGCTCAGGGAGAGGATTCTACAGGGTACTTGTAGTTCAAGACCACAATTTCTGCCAAAAACTAGTTTTAGAGGTACTGCTCATATTTTCCACATGAGCATGCCATATTTGGGTTTGCAAATGTGCATTAACATGCCATAGGTGTTGTGGTAAAACTTGGGGGCAGTTGCATGCATAGAATAATGGGAGAGAGGAAGAAAGGGTATGCCAAGGCTGTCCAAACAGTAAAAATGAGGGGGTTTACCCACCAATAATTGAGCTGAGGCCCAGGATTTCTTACTGGAGGTAAAATAGGTATGTGAGTGACTGTGGTAAAATTTTGGAGGCAAGGAGAATAGAGAAAGGGGGTCAAACAGGGCTCTTTACAGCATAAGCAGAAGTGTTTGATGATGATTTGGCTAAGCAAATGGGGTTTTCTTGCCATGAGATTTAACAGGATGAAAATATAGGTAGAAATAGAGAGGATCACCAAGTTTCACGAGTTTTGAAGAAAGTTCACAATATAACTTTGTAAAACACTAGAAATCAACAGAATCAGATTTATGTAGATCTAGGCATGCATTTCACTTCCCACAAATCCACCACTTGGTGTGGTATCATTATTTGGGGTTTAGCACATGCCCACAAAGTTTGGGGTCAATAGGACAAACTTCACAATGTAAAGTTATTCAAATTTGAATCTGGACAGAGAGGGTTTTGGAATATTTTGATGAAGCAAATCAATTGGGATTGAGATGAAACTTTGCAAGATCATCAACTATAACATGTGTGACTTGCTGGAATTTTCCTGGAATTTATTGAGAATATTTCTTATAGAAATATTTCAAAAGCTTGATTTGGGCAGAAAGGGTTTTGAGGGGTTTTGCCCATGATTTTGAACATGACCATGTGTTGAAACTCATATATATGGAAAATATATGTCCACTGTGTTTCCCTAAATTTTCTCAAATATTTTTAAAGCATTTAAATATTTTTTCCCTATAAAAGACCATTTCTGGCCTTAAGAAAAAGCCTTTATATAAAATAGTAAAATAATCTTTAAACTTAATATTGGGTGGTTTTGGGAAGTCATATATATAGTAGGTTCAAAATAAAGTCTTTGGGGAAAAAGGATCCACCCAATTTGAGGACTTGTAGTACAAACCTCAACTCAGGGGTTTTCTAAAACCTAATTTGAATAAATTCTTTTTGGTCAAAATAAATTTTGATAAAAATAGTTTTGGGTACTATTCACATGGCATGATCATTGGGCTAGAAGTTTGGATCAAGGAAAAGAGTTCTTGAGGGTAGGAGGAAGTTTTATGAATATAGAGCACTAGCAAGCAATCAAACAAGCAAGCAAATAGCACACAAGTCAAGCATTCATATGCACTCAAAAAGTTTTAATTGGCCCTAGTTTTTGAGTCATGTTCACTTAGTCATGAGGCAATCACAGGGTGTGACAGTGGCGGCGGCTCCGTATCGTAAAATGTGATGAAACTTTCTCTTTGATTTTTTTCTCCGAAAATAGGAATTTATAATGGCGGAATTAGGGTCAGTGGGGCCACGAGGTGGGCACAACCCACCAGGGCAAGCCCAGGGGGCCTGGCGCGCCCTGGTGGGCGATGCTCACCCTGGCCCCCCTCGGTGGATTTTGGCTCCAATAATTCTCATTTATTCTGAAATAATTCTCCAAAAAGTTTCGTTCCATTCCGAGAAATTTTATTTCTGCACAAAAACATCACCATGGTAGTTCTGCTGAAAACAGCGTTAGTCCGGGTTAGTTCCATCCAAATAATGCAAATTAGGGTCCAAAACAAGGGGAAAAGGGTGAGGAAAAGTAGATACGTTGGAGACGTATCAACTCCCCCAAGCTTAAACCTTTCCTTGTCCTCAAGAAATTCAGTTGACAAACTGAAAGTGATAAAGAAAAACTTTTATGAACTCTTTTGTTCTTGTTTACATATATATGCTTAAGTAGCACCCAGGTTTTCAGCAAAGATTATGACTAACCATGTCAACAATAACTCTTAGACATTATATTAACTCATGTCAATAACATAAGCAACTAGCAAGCAATAATAAGATATCTCAAGCGCCAACATTTTGTCAAAATAATCATGATACAATATGACAATAGTGGTATCTCGCTAGCCCTTTCTGAGACCGCAAAACATAAATGCAGTGCACCTCCAAAGTTCAAGAAACGACTAAACATTGTAATTCATGGTAGAAAAGATCCAGTCATGCTACACCCAACATCAACTATACACAATGCATGAGGATGACAATAGTGCTCTCAAGGTTGGCGCTTGTTTGAGAAGGTGATGACTCAACCAAAAAAGTAAATAGATAGTCCCTTCGCAGAGGGAAGCATGGATTTGCTGCGGTGCCAGAGCTCAAAGTTTAAAACAGAGATAGATATAATTTTGGGAGGTACACCCTTTCTGTCAACGTCACGACCAAGAGTTATCAATATCTTCCATGCTAAACAAATTAGCGGCGGTTCCCAAGCGGTAAAAGTAAAGGTTTACTCCCCCTCCACCAACAATCACACTCCACGGCTAGCCGCATCCGCGGGTACCGTCCAAACCAACAACATTCCTGGGGGAGTTTTGTTTAATTATTTTTTATTTTTTATTTCGGGACTGGGAATCCCTATTATCGCCCCTCTCGTGTAAGGACAACTGAATAAACACTCATCATGAGAATAATCCGCTTAGCATGGAAAATACTGACCGCCCCCTGTCGCTCCATAAGCGGTCCAGGCACACAGAACATATGTTCATTTGAATTTTTAGAGGTGGCACATGCAAATTTACTTTGGAACAGCAGGGTAATACCGAATATAGGTAGATATAGTGGACTCATCTGGCATAACTTGGTTTAAGGGTTTTGATGCACAAGCAGTATTCCCACTTAGTACAGGCAAAGGCTAGCAATTAGATTGAGAAGCGGCCAGCTAGAGCGTGAAAACGGTCATGAACATGCATTACATATAATGAACATTGAGTACTAGCATGAGTAAGATATGGACACCATGAACATAAATATCATGAAGGCTATGTTGGTTTTGATTCAACTACATGCGTGAACATGTGCTAAGTCAAGCCACTTGAAACATTCAGAGGAGGATACCATATCATCATACCGCATCACAACCATTTTAATGCATGTTGACACCCAAGATAAGTCATTATCCACTCCTAGCTACTTAAGCATGTCATGAACAACTATAATCTCTAATGGTCATTGCAAACATGTTTGATCATAATGAGCTGAATCAAGGATACTAGGTTAAACATATTTACAAAAACAAAAACAAGTTGAGTTCATACCCGCTTTTCTCTGCCACAGTCGATTCATCAAATGTCGTCATTATTGCCTTTCACTTGCACGACCGAATGATCAGAAAATAATAATAGTGCAAGAGTGCCGTGGACTAAGCTGGAATCTGCAAACATTTTATTCAAGAGGAGAAGACAAGGTAATATGGGCTCTTTTTTAGATAAACAATAATGCAGATGAGAGCCATTCAACAATTTCATTGTGGTCTTCTCCTTGGTACGACTCAAGTAAAAAGAAAAGAATTTTAGAGAAACACACTGAAATATTTTTGGAGTTTTTGTTTTTTTCTTGAAGAAAGCAAATTAAAGGGAAAAACAAAAACGAGAAAAACTATTTACACGGGAAAGCTCACAACAAGTAAAAGAAGAAGCGAGAAATATTTTTGGGTTTTCTTTTGATACAACAATTAAACTAAGCTAGAAAGAAAAATTAAAAATAAGTAGGAAATATTTTTGGATTTTTCTCAAAGTTTTTCAAACACACTAGAAGAAAGCTAGAAAACAAATCTAGCATGGATATTACAATGAAAGAGTATGAACGCCGACAACTGAATGAAATATGTGAACATGAATGTAATGTCGGTGGGTATACATACTCCCCCAAGCTTAGGCTTTTGGCCTAGCTTGGTAATCACCATCCGTATAAATAATAATCTGGGCGATGGCTTACGGAGGCCCTCGGAACAGACTCCGCGGCCCTCCTAGCAGCTTCAACCTCCGCGTTGTACTCATGGGCTTCACTGTCAAGGAGATAATATTTTCCCCTGTTGTGAAAATCAAAGAGAGCAGGAGCAGGCAAAGCGACAGGCACAATAGGTTTCTTATTAAATCTCTAGTTGTAGGTGTAGTTAGTGGTCATGCCCGTAAGGAACTTATGACGCTTCATGGTATCAAAGTCTAAATACTGAGTAGGTAGGATGGGATCATTAGGCCATGGCGAGACATTTAATCTTTTCGCTACACGGGAGGCATAGATTCCTCCATAAAAATTACCATTAGCAGCGTTAAGCTGCAACCTCCGTGCAACCATTGCACCAAGATTATAATTATTGTTCCCAGTTATGGCAGTATGTAAGAGACTCAAATCATGAGCACACAATGTGCTACAATCTTGTTTGCCTACGATACATTTACCGTTAAAGACTGCGAAATATTGTATCGATGGGAAATGAATGCTATTAATTCTCCCTTGTGTTACCCCCCCTATCTTCACCAAAGCAAAGATTGACTAAAAATGATTCGTATTCAGATTTTTTTGGTTCGTCGAGGGAACCCCAATATGGAAGTTTGCATGCTTCACTAAACATTTCTAACGGCATGGTGAAGGAATGATCATACAGGTTGAATGATACTATAGACTCACGAGAAAAATATTTAAATTTCTTTGTGAAGGTTTTCGTGAGTTCGAGGTGTTGGGGGCACTTATCTGCAATGAAGGGAGCAAGCTCTGTGTTGTGGATAAATTGGTCAAATTCCCCCTTAATACCTGCACCTTCCATGAACTCGTCGCAAGGCCACAAGCATGATTTGGTGGCGGCATCTCGCATTGAGTTGTCGCTTGGTTCAACATAAGATTGTCGAACCGAGGTTCCACTCGATGAGGCTTCCGAGGATCTCCTCCTCGAAGAACTCCTAAAGAATTGCATTTTTATTCCTATAAAATTTCTGAAAAAAATTAGTCCACAAAATTTTGTCAACAAAACTTTGTAAGATTGTTAGCAACTACTCCTACGCATGCATAGAGGCCATATTGAGCATTCAAACTACTTATAACTCTAAGAATTCAACATGCAA
Source organism: Elymus sibiricus (assembly GCA_039707655.1). Lineage (NCBI taxonomy): Eukaryota > Viridiplantae > Streptophyta > Magnoliopsida > Poales > Poaceae > Elymus > Elymus sibiricus. Next base: position 268,534,371 of record CM077673.1, on the reverse strand, counting down.
GCTCATCTACAGCAGCACCAAGAGTAGCTAATTACTCTAAAAATAACCCACTAAAACAAAAACTAATTGGAGTAATGGAGGAGTCACATACCAAGTAGCAATCCCTCCAAACAGTTTCAGAAACGGAGCTCCAAGCAAAGAGATCGAAATCCGCGGGTTTGAGAGCAAGAACACGAGAATGATGGCTGTGGTGACTTTTTTCTGGAGGTAGGAGATGATGTGGGCTAAAGAGATTAGTGAGGGGGCCCACGTGGGGGACACAACCCACCAGGTGGCGCCTGGGGGTGCTGGCGCGCCCCGGTGTCTTGTGGGCACCAAGTGCACCCTCCTCTAGTATTACTTGCACCAGAAATTCATAAATATTCAGAAAAAAATCGTGTTAAATTTTCAGGACATTCTGAGAACATTTATTTTTGGGTCATTTTTTATTGCACGGTGAAAACAGAAAACAGGATAATCAGGGCATTTTATTTTATTTGACTAACTAAAATAGAAAATAAAATGTGGATGCAGAAAGTTGTGCTTACTAGATTCATCGACTTCATACCTCTAAAAAATGATTCAGTAATAAGGTTGATCAAGTCTTATTAACAACCACTTCCGATTAGCATGAAACCGAAGAACTATCGTAAAACACTAAGTTACCTCAATGCGGATGTGCATACCCCCAACAATAAGTATATCGTATTTCTTTTTGGCAGTAGGTAGAGGCAATTTAAAGCTTCCAATAGTTATGGTTGGAGATTCTTCAATAACATTTATACCATTCACTTGGAATTGTTTCTTCGGAAAGTGCACCATATGCTCATTACCATTGATATGAAAAGTAACTTTGATTTTATTGCAATCAATAACAGCCCATGCAGTATTCAAAAAGGGTCTACCAAGGATAATCGACATGTTGTCGTCCTCGGGCATCTCTAGAATAACAAAGTCCATTAATATAGTAACATTTGCAACAACAACGGGCACATCCTCACAAATACCGATAGGTATGGCCATTTATTTGTCAGCCATTTGCAAGGATATCTCGGTAGGTGTGAGTTTATTCAAATCAAGTCATTTATATAAGGAGAAAGGCATAACACTAACACCGGCTACCAAATCACACAAAGCAATTTTGACAAAATTTCTTTTAATGGAGCAAGGTATAGTTGGTATTCCAGGATCTCCAAGTTTTTTAGGTACTCCATCCTAAAAAGAATAATTAGCAAGCATGGTGGAGATTTCAGCTTCAAGTATCTTTCTTTTATTAATGATGATGTCTTTCATGTACTTTGCATAAGGGGCCATCTTCAAGATATTGGTTAAGCAGGTACGCAAAAAGACTGGCCTAATCATTTCAGCAAAGCGCTCAAATTCTTCATCATCCTTTTTCTTAGATGACTTAGGTGGAAATGGCATGGGTTTCTAAACCCACGGCTCTCTTTCTTTACCATGTTTCCTAGCAACAAAGTCTCTTTTATCATAACATTTATGTTTAGGTTGTGGGTTATCAAGATCAGGAGCAGGCTTTATTTCAACATCATTATCTGGTTCTCTATTATTACTAGGTTGAGCATCATCATGAACATCGTCGTTATTATTTTCATTATCACTAGGTTGATGTTCACTACTAGATTGAGTTTCAGCATCGGAAATAGAGACATCATTATTATCAGGAGGTTGTTGTGTCTCAGGTTCACTAAAGGTATGCAAAGTCCTATCATTTTTCTTTTTCTTTTTCTTCTTAGAAGGACTAGGTGCATCAGGATTCTCTGAGAGTCTTGTTCAATTCTTTTAGGATGACCCTCAGGATAAAGTGGTTCTTGGGTCATTCTACCTCCTCTAGCAGCAAAATCATGCATATTGTTATTCATTTCATCAAGCAATTCTTTTTGAGATTTAGAAACTTATTCTAATTGAGATTGAACCATAGAGGCATGCTTTCCTACACCTCTAACATCATTACTGATTCTAAATAGCAAGTCACCCAAGCGAGCAATCATATCAAAATTATATTTCAATTGTTTCAGAACATGAGCATTGAAATGATCTTGCTTCATAATATAGTTATCAAACTCATATAAGCATTGACTAGGATGTTTATTGTAGGGGATATCACCTTCATCAAATTTTAATAAAGAATTTACCTCTACCACCTGTGGAGGTGGTGGTGTGTCAAGGCCATGTATTTCTTCAATAGGTGGTAAATTCTAAACATCCTCGGCTTTAATCCCTTTTTCCTTCATAGATTTCTTTGCCTTTTGCCTATCTTCAGGACTGAGAAATAAGATACCCCTCTTCTACGGAGAGGGTTTAGGCAGTGGTTCAGAAAGAGTCCAATCATCATAATTCTTCAATATATTATTTAATAATTCCTTAGCTTGTTCAACAGTTCATTCCCTGAAAACACAACCAACACAACTATCTAGGAAGTCCCTAGAAGCATCGGTTAGTCCATTATAAAAGATATCAAGTATTTCATTTTTCTTGAGAGGGTGACCAGGCAAACCATTTAGCAACTGGAGAAGCCTCCCCCAAGCTTGTGGGAGACTCTCTTCTTCAATTTGCACAAAGTTAAATATTTCCTGTAAGGCAGCTTGTTTCTTATGAGTAGGAAAATATTTTTCAGAGAAGTAGTAGATCATATCTTGGGGACTACGCACACAACCAGGAGTAAGAGTATTGTACCATGTCTTAGCATCACCCTTTAATGAGAATGGAAATAACTTAAGGATGTAATAGTAGCGAATCTTCTCATCATGAGCAAAGAGGGTGGCTATATCATTCAGCTTAGTAAGGTGTGCCACTACAGTTTCAGTTTCATAGCCATGGAAAGGATCAGATTCAACCAAAGTAATTAACTTTGGATCGACAGAGAATTCATAATCCTTATCAGTAAGAAAGATAGGTGAAGTAGCAAACTTGGGATCACATTTTATTCTAGCATTCAAAGTCTTTTCCTTATACTTACGTAGCAATTTCTTAAGATCATCTCTATCCTTGCAAGAAAGTATTTCTCTAGTTACCTCTTCGTCCATAACATAACCTTCAGGTATCTTAGGCATTTCAAAATTGGGAGAGCTAGGACTAACAGGTGTTTCATAATCATCATCAGTTTCATAAGCTTCATCACTTTCAGCAATCTCATCGGTTTAGTGGTTTCATTTTCTTTAGCTCTAGCAATTTGTTCATCAAGAAATTCTCCTAGTGGCACATTATCATCAAGCATCGTACTAGCATCATCATAAGCACCATTCATAGCAGAGGTAGCATCATCAATAACTTGCGACATATCAAGATTACTAGCATGTGGTGGTGTTGCAAGCTTACTCATAACAGAAGGTGAATCAAGTACAGAGCTAGATGGCAGTTCCTTACCTCCCCTCGTCTTAGAGGGAAAAATCTTGGTCTTTGGATCCTTCAGATTCTTCATAGTGATAAATTGATAAAAATCCCAACTGACACAACAAATATTTCTATGCTCCCCGGCAACGGTGCCAGAAAAAGGTCTTGATAACCCACAAGTATAGGGGATCGCAAAAGTTTTTGAGGGTAGAGTATTCAACACAAAATTATAGATTCGACACAAGGGGAGCCAAAGAATACTTGAGAGTATTAGCAGTTAAGTTGTCAATTCAACCACACCTGGAGATTAAATATCTACAGCAGAGTGATCAGTAGCACAGTAATATGATAGGTTGATAGCAGCAGCGATAGTAACAGTAGCGGTAATAGTAGTAGCAATTATTTTGTAGCAGTTGGAACAGCAGTAGCAGCAATAGTAACTTAGCAAGAACAATAAGTGAAAAGGTCGTAGGCACTGGATCGGTAACTCGTTGGATGATATTCGTCATGTAATAGTCATAACCTAGGGCGATACAGAACTAGCTCCAGTTCATCAATGTAATGTAGGCATGTATTCCGTAAATAGTCATACATGCTTATGGAAAAAAACTTGCATGACATCTTTTGTCCTACTCTCCCGTGCCAGCGGGGTCCATAAGGAAACTAAGGGATATTAAGGCCTCCGTTTAATAGAGAACCGGAACAAAGCATTAACACATGGTGAATACATGAACTCCTCAAACTACGGTCATCACCGCGAAGTATCCCAAATATTGTCACTATGGGGTTGACGGATCATAACACGTAATAGGTGCATATGACTAGGCAAGATCGGATCAAGAACATGGATATAGAGATGATAACATAAACAGTTCAGATCTGAAATCATGGCACTCGGGCCCTAGTTACAAGCATTAGGCATAGGAAAGTCATAGCAACATCAATCTCAGAACATAATGGATACTAGGGATCAAGCCCTAACAAAACTAACTCGATTACATGATGAATCTCATCCAACTCCTCACCGACCAGCAAGCCTACGAAGGAATTACTCACTCCCGGTGGGGAGCATCATGGAATTGGCGATGGAGAAAGGTTGATGATGACGAAGACCGAAGATTCCCCTGTCTGGAGCCCCAAATGGGCTCCAGATCTGGCCTCCCGATGAAGAACAGGAGGTGGTGGTGGCTCCGTATCGTAAAACGCGATGAAACTTTCTCTCTGATTTTTTTGCTCTGAAAATAGGAATTTATAGTGGTGGAATTAGGGTCAGTGGGGCCACGAGGTTGGCACAACCCACCAGGGCGCGCCCAGGGGGCCTCGCGTGCCCTGGTGGGTGATGCTCACCCTGGCCCCCCTCTCTGGTGGATTTTGGCTTCAATAATTCTCATTTATTCTGAAATAATTCTCCAAAAAGTTTCGTTCCATTCTGAGAACTTTTATTTCTGCACAATAATAACACCATGGTAGTTCTGCTGAAAACAACGTTAGTCCGGGTTAGTTCCATTCAAATCGTGCAAATTAGGGTCCAAAACAAGGGCAAAAGGATGAGGAAAATTAGATACGTTGGAGACGTGTCACATGCCACCAGAATCTTTCTTTGAGGTCTTGGTACATCTTGGTTCCTCCAGGGTGGGTGGAATACGGAGTGTCATGAGCTTCTTGTAAGATCAGATTCTTGAGCTCAACTTTGTTGGGCACGCAGATGCGAGTCCCAAACCATACAACTCCTTGCTCATCCATTGATAATCCAGGGGCCTTACCCTTCTTAATCTTCCTCTTGATGCCTTCAATGCTATCATGACCCTTCTGAGCTTCTTTAATGAGATCCATCAAGGTAGACTTTGCTTCGAGGTTGGCTAGGAAACCAGGTGCAACCAGTTCCAAGCCAAAGCTTTCAAGCTCTTCATATAGGGCGGGTAGCCTTTCCTTAATCATAGCATTCAAGGAACAAGCCTTTCTTCCTAAGGCATCTGCTACCACATTAGCTTTTCCAGGGTGGTATTGAACACTAAGGTCGTAGTCCTTGATCAACTCCAACCATCTTTGTTGCCTCATGTTCAACTCCCTTTGAGTGAAAATATACTTCAAACTCTTGTGGTCTGTGTATATCTCACACCGCTCCCCTAGAAGGTAATGTCGCCATGTCTTCAAGGCATGAACTACAACTGCCAGCTCAAGATCATGAGTGGCGTAGTTCTCTTCATGAGGACGTAGTTGTCTGGATATTTATGCTGACTCTGCCTTCTTGCATCAGAACACCACCAAGCATGGTTCTTGATGCATCACAATATATCACAAATTCCTTGTGAATATCGGGGGTGGCCAAAACTGGGGCTGCCGTCAACCTCTTCTTGAGTTCTTGGAAGCTTTCTTCGCACTTCGGCGTCCATTCGAACTTCTTGTCCTTCTTCAAAAGCTGAGTCATGGGTCGGGAGATGCTCGAGAATCCTTCGACGAACTTGCCGTAATATCCCGCGAGTCCGAGGAAGCTTCTGAGTTCCTTCACATTGCTTGGGGATTGCCATTCAGTCATGGCTTCAATCATGGCAGGATCCACTGACAATCCTTATGCAGTCAACACACGACCCAAGAATCCAACTTCATGTAGCCAGAATTCGCACTTGCTGAATTTGGCATAAAGCTGGTGCTCTCGAAGCTTGTCTAGGACCAATCTCAAGTGTTGCGCATGCTCTTCTTCAGACTTGGAGAAGACGAGTATGTCGTCGATGAAGACAATGAAAAACTTGTCCAAGTACTCCATGAAGACTTTGTTCATGAGGTACATGAAGTAGGCTGGGGCATTGGTCAACCCAAATGACATGACCGTGTATTCATACAGGCCATAGCGGGTTATAAACGCCGTCTTCGGGTTGTCTTGGGGTCTGATCTTCAGCTGATAGTACCTGGACCTAAGATCGATCTTGGAAAACACCTTGGCACCATTTAGCTGATTGAACATGTCTTCAATCTTGGGAAGTGGGTATTTGTTCTTTATTGTGACCTCATTGAGAGAACAGTAATCGACACAGAGTCAGATAGTTCCGTCCCTCTTGGACTCAAATAGAACAGGTGATCCCCAAGGAGAGGCACTAGGGCGAATAAATCCTTTCCTGAGCTGCTCACTAGTTGCTTCTTCAATTCAGCCAACTCTTTGGATCCCATCCTATAGGGCTTCTTATAGATGGGTCCTGCTCTGGGCATTAGCTCAATGATGAACTCAATGTCACGGTCAAGAGGCATTCCAGGCAGCTCATCAGGAAAAACATCCGGGTATTCACATACCACGGGCACTTGACTTCAACTCCTTGGCTATTGGTCATGGTAATAGTCCTCTTGGCACAGTCTAACAAGCCTTGGATCTTGGTTAACCAGTCCATGCCTAGGATCACGTCCAGGCCTTGCGACTTCAAAATGATAAGGTCTGCTAGGAATTCTACTCCGTTGATGACAATCCCAACTCCTTTACATCCTATCTTGGTTCTCATAAGCGATCCCGGGGTTTGTACCAGCATGTGACTACCCAGGGATGTAGGCTTCATACCACTCTCTAGTGCAAACTTTTGGGTAACAAAAGAATGCGAAGCTCCACAATCAAATAGTACGATTGCTGGAGTTGAGTTGACGAGGAACATACCCAGTATGACGTCCGGGTATTCCTGGGCTTCCTCAGCGGTGACATGATTCACACGACCCTTGCCATTGTTGGGCTGGTTGCGGGGAGCTTGGTTCCTTGGTGGTGCTCCACGGCCTTGACCTTGGTTTGGCGCATTGGGGCACTGTGTATCTGGCTTCTTGTTGGGGCACTGCTTAGAGATGTGTCCAGGCTGACCACATCCAAAGCACATGATCTGACCAGGGTTGTTGTTGTTGTTCCTGCCGCCATTATTGTTATTGGGGTTGTTGTAAGCTGGCCTGGGATTGGCATACTGCTGAGGCTGGTAGCTCGGACGAGGTGCAGGGGGTCTAGATTGCTGAGGCTAATAGGTTGGCTTGGCTGGGGTTGGCTGCCAGGGGTGAGGCTTCTGGTTGCTAGAACTACCCTTGCTGATCATCTTGCGCTTGCGAGTGTCTTCCATGGCAAGACGCTTGTCTTCGAGCATGAGGGCCTTGTTCACCAGGTCGAAGAAGGTCCGGCAGTCGCTGACAATGAGTTGCTACTGCAGGGCTTGCTGGAGTCCTTCCATGAAGCGTTCCATCTTAGCATCCTCAGTGCTGACATCTTCAAGGGCATACCTTGATAGCAGGTTGAACTTCTGCATGTAGTCCTTGACAGAGCCACTTCCTTGCTTCAGCGCTCGGAATTCTCTCTTCAGGATAGCCATAATCCTAGAAGGAATGTGGGCGGTGCGGAATCCTTCCTTGAAATTAGCCCAGGTGATCACACGGTCGCCTTGCATGACCTTGAATCCATCCCACCAAGCTCTTGCGGTACCTCCGAGGCAGTGAGAGGCATACAACACCTTCTCACGATCCTCATTGCAATTGACCAAAGCAAGGAGGTCCTCGATGGTGCGGATCTATTCATCGGCATCCAGAGGTTCAGAAGTCTCGATGAAGGTTGGGGGCGAATTCCTCATGAACTCAGACAGAGTGGAGCGGCCACTGCCGTTCCTGCCTTGTTGCTGGTTGTTCACAAGGATTTGGGCCATCTGCTGGATAGCGGCAGTGTTGGCTTGGCGTTCCTCCTGGAGAACTTGGAGAAACTGAGCTATGGTCATGTTCTTCGGTGGAGGTGGTGGCGGGGGAATGTCGCCTTGTGGCTGCTCCGGGTGCCCTCTAGCGTGAGCAGCCCCACCATCTCCCTGCTGTTGGCTGGAGCTGCCGGCTTCAGGGTTGGCGAAGGAGCTGTTGCGGGTTGCAGTCACCATCCTGTTTGGAGTAGCCAAGTGCTACTTCTTGAGCATGTGTTGGTTTTCCCTTGAAGAGGAAAGGGTGATGCAGCAAAGTAGATAAGTATTTCCCTCAGTTGTTGAGAACCAAGGTATCAATCCAGTAGGAGATACAAGCAAGTCCCCAATAGGTGTACCTACACAAATAATCAAACACTTGCACCCAACGCTATAAAGGGGTTGTCAATCCCTTCACGGTTACTTGCAAGGATGAGATCTGATAGAGATAGATAGAATAGATTGCTTGAAAGGAAAGTAAAACAAAAGTAAAAATAAGGCAGCGAGGTATTTTTGGTATTTTTGATTTTAGATCTGAAAGTATAATATGGAAAATAGACCCGGGGGCCATAGGTTTCACTAGAGGTTTCTCTCATGAAGGAAAGTAATACGGTGGGTGAACAAATTACTGTCGAGCAATTGATAGAAAAGCGAATAATTATGAAGATATCCAAGGCAATGATTATGCATATAGGCATCACGTCCGTGTCAAGTAGACCGAAACGATTCTGCATCTACTACTATTACTCCACACATCGACCGACTCCTGCCTGCATCTAGAGTATTAAATTCATGAAGAACAGAGTAACGCATTAAGTAAGATGACATGATGTAGAGGGATAAACTCAAGCAATATGATGAAAACCCCATCTTTTTATCCTCGATGGCAACAATACAATACGTGCCTCGCTACCCCTACTTTGTCACTGGGTGAGGACACCGCAAGATTGAACCCAAAACTAAGCACTTCTCCCATTGCAAGAATTACCAATCTAGTTGGCCAAACCAAACCAATAACTCGAAGAGACTTGCAAAGATATGAAATCATGCATATAAGAATTCAGAGAAGATTCAAATAATATTCATAGATAATCCGAACATAAACCCACAATTCATCGGATCTCGACAAACACACCACAAAAGAGTGTTACATCGGATAGATCTCCATGAAGATCATGAAGAACATGGTATTGAAGAACAAAGAGAGAGAAGAAGCCATCTAGCTACTAGCTATGGACCCGAAGGTCTGTGGTGAACTACTCACGCATCATCGGAGGGGCAATGGAGTTGATGTAGATGCCCTCCGTGATCGATTCCCCCTCCGGCAGATTACCGGAAAAGGCTCCAAGATTGGATCTCACGGGAACATTGGCTTCCGGCGGCGGAAAAGTATTTTCGTGGCTCTTTTTGGTATCCAGGGAATATTTGGGAATTTATAGGCGGAAGAATAGGGTTAGGAGGGCTGCCGCGGGGCCACAAGCCAGGCCCCCCCCCTAGGGCGCGCCCTTGTGTCTTGTCGCCACACGGCGGCTCCCCTGCCTTCATCTCCAAGTCTTCTGGGTTGCTTCTGGTCCATGAAAAATCATTCCGAAGATTTTTATTCCGTTTGGACTCCGTTTAATATTCCTTATCTGCAATACTCAAAAACATGAAAAAACAGAAACTGGCACTAGGCTCTAGATTAATAGGTTAGTCCCAAAAATAATATAAAATAGCATATTAATGCATATAAAACATCCAAAACAGATAATATAATAGCGTGGAACAATAAAAAATTATAGATACGTTGGAGACGTATCAAGCATCCCCAAGCTTAATTCCTGCTCGTCCTCGAGTAGGTAAATGATAAAAACAGAATTTTTGATGTGGAATGCTACCTAACATATTTATCCATGTAATATTCTTTATTGTGGCATAAATATTCAGATCCATAAGATTCAAAACAAAAGTCTAATATTGACATAAAAACAGTAATACTTCGAGCATACCAACAAGGCAATTGTGTCCTTTCAAAATAACATGGCCTTAGAAAGTTATCCCTACAAAATCATATGGTCTGGCTATGCTCCATCTTCCCCACACAAAGTATCTAAATCATGCACAACCCCGATGAACCAGTCAAGCAACTGTTTCACACTTTTAATGTTCTCAAACCTTTTCAACTCTCACGCAATACATGAGCGTGAGCCAAGGATATAGCACTATAGGTGGAATAGAATATGGTGGAGGTTGCAAGGAAAAAGGAGAAGATAGTCTCACATCAACTAGGCATATCAACGGGCTATGGAGATGCCCATCAATAGATATCAATATGAGTGAGTAGGGATTGCCATGCAACAAATGCACTAGAGCTATAAGTGTATGAAAGCTCAAAAGGAAAACTAAGTGGTTGTGCAAAAGAAAATTCCACTAGTTATATGAAAGTGACAAAATAGGAGACTCTCTATCATGAAGATCATGGTGCTACTTTGAAGCACAAGTGTGGAAAAAGATAGTAGCAATTGTCCCTTCTCTCTTTCTCTCATTTTTTTTCTTTTTTTTCCTTTTTTTCTCCCTTTTTTTATTTTGGTGGGCATCTTTGGCCTCTTTTTTTTATTTGGGCTTCGCTGGCCTCTTTTATTATTTGTAAAGTCCGGAAACTCATCCCAACTTGTGAGGGATTCATAGTTTCCATCATCCTTTTCTCACACGGGAACAATGCTCTAATAATGAAAATCATCACACTTTTATTTACTTAGAACTCAAAAGGAAAATTACAACTCGATACCTATGACAAAATATGACTCTATATGCAATATGAAAGTGATGGTGCATGTCATGAAAAACGGAACGGTGGAAGTTGCATGGCAATATATCTCGGAATGGCTATGGAAATGCCATAATAGGTAGGTATGGTGGCTGTTTTGACGAAAATATATGGTGGCTGTTTTGAGGAAGGTGGGTTTGATGCACCGGCGAAAGTTGCGCGGTACTAGAGAGGCTAGCAATGGTGGAAGGGTGAGAGTGCGTATAATCCATGGACTCAACATTAGTCATAGAGAACTCACATGCTTATTGCAAAAGTCTATTAGTCATCAAACAAAGCATTAGACGCATGCTCCTAGGGGAGAGGTTGGTAGGAGTTAACCATTGCGCGCTCCCGACCCTCACACAAAGATTGACAATCATTAAACAAATCATGCTCCGACTTCGTTACATAACGGTTCACCATACGTGCATGCTACGGGAATCACAAACTTTAACACAAGTATTTCTTCCAATTCACAACTACTCACTAGCATGACTCTCATATTACCATCCTCATATCTCAAAACTATATGCAAGGAATCAAACTTCTCATAGTATTCAATGCACTTAATATGAAAGTTTTTATTATATCCCTCTTGGATGCCCATTATATTAGGACTAAATTCATAACCTAAACCAATTACCATGCTGTTTAGAGAAACTCTCAAAATAATATAAGTGAGGTATGAGAGTTCAATAATTTCTATAAAATAAAACACCACCGTGCTCTAAAAAGATATAAGTGAAGTACTAGAGCAACATTGCCTAGCTCAAAAGATATAAGTGAAGCACATAGAGTATTCTAATAAATTCACGATTCAGCGTGTCTCTCTCAAAAAGATGTGTTCAGCAAGGATGATTGTGGCAAACTAAAAAGCAAAGACTCATATCATACAAGACGCTCCAAGCAAAACACATATCATGTGGTGAATAAAAATATAGACTCAACTAAATTTACCGATGGATTGAAGACGAAAGAGGGGATGCCTTCCGGGGCATCCCCAAGCTTAGGCTCTTTGGTATCCTTGAATATGGCTTGGTGTGCCTATGGCATCCCCAAGCTTAGGCTCTTGCCACTCCTTATTCCATAGTCCATCAAATCTTTACCCAAAACTTGAAAACTTCACAACACAAAACTCAACAGAAAACTCATGAGATCCGTTAGTATAAGAAAAATAAATCACCACTTTAGGTACTGTTGTGAACTCATTCTTTATTTATATTGGTGTAATATCTACTGTATTCCAACTTCTCCATGGTTCATACCCCCCGATACAACCCATAGATACATCAAAATAAGCAAACAACACAAAGAAAACAGAATCTGTCTAAAACAGAACAGTCTGTAGAAATATATAGACCTCGAATACTTCTGTACATCCAAAAATTCTGAAAAATTAGGACAGTCAGGGAAATTTGTATATAAATCTTGTGTAAAAATTTCAGATCAAAATCACGTTCCAGTGAATTTACAAAATTCCTGGACTGAGAGCAAAAGTTTCTGTTTTTCAGCAAAATCAAATTGCAAACACCTTAGACCATCCCAAAGGTCTTACTCGGCTCAAACACTAATTTAAACAAGAAAACACAATTACTACATAGGTAATAATGTGTGAAAAACTCAAAAACAGAAGCAAACACAAAAACATAAAAATAAAATTGGGTTGCCTCCCAACAAGCGATATTGTTTAACGCCCCTAGCTAGGCATAACGCAATAGATCTAGGTATTGTCATCTTTGGTATGCAATCCATAAGTAGCTCTCATAATAGATTCATAAGGTAATTTTATTTTCTTTCTAGCAAGGTGCTCCATGCCTTTCCTTAATGGAAATTGGAATCTAATATTTCCTTCCTTCATATCAATAATTGCACCAATCGTTCTAAGGAAAGGTCTACCAAGAATAATAGGACATGTAGGATTGCAATCTATATCAAGAACAATGAAATCTACGGGCACATAATTCCTATTTGCAACAATAAGAACATCATTAATCCTTCCCATAGTTTTCTTTACAGTGGAATCCACAAGATGCAAATTTAAAGAGCAATCATCAAATTCACGGAAACCTAGCACATCACATAAAGTTTTTGGAATCGTGGAAACGCTAGCACCCAAATCACACAAAGCATGGCACTCATAATGTTTAATTTTAATCTTAATAGTAGGTTCCCATTCATCATAAAGCTTCCTAGGTGTAGAAACTTCCAAGTAAAGTTTTTCTTCAAAAGATTTCATCATAGCATCCACGATATGTTTAGTAAAAGCTTTATTTTGATTATAAGCATGAGGAGAATTCAACATGGATTGCAGCAAGGAAACACAATCAATCAAAGAACCACTATCATAATTAAAGTCCTTGAAATCCAAAAGAGTCGGTTCATTGCTATCTAAACTTTTGACCTCTTCAATCCCACTTTTATCAATCTTAGCATTAAGATCTATAAACTCCGAATCATTGGGACGCCTTTTAACTAAAGTTGACTTATCTCCAGTCCCATCTTTATCAAGATTTACATTCGAAAACAAAGATTCAATAGGAGTCACATCAATCACTTTAAGATCTTCATCAATATTATCACGAGAACACACTTTTTCAAGCCATTCACGCTTAGCACGTATTCTAGCGGTTCTTTCCTTGCACTCATCAATAGAAATTCTCATTGCTTTTAAAGACTCATTAATATCATGCTTGGGTGGAATAGATCTAATTTTCAAAGAATCAATCTCAAGAGAAATTCGATCAACGTTCCTAGCGAAATCATCAATCTTGAGCAATTTTTCTTCAATCATAGCATTGAAACCCTTTTGCAAACTAATAAATTCTTTAATATTATTCTCAAGATCAGAGGGCATCTTATTATAATTTCCATAGGAATTGTTGTAGGAATTACCATAATTATTAGAGGAATTACTAGGAAACGGCCTAGAATTGAAATTACCTCTATATGCGTTATTACCAAAATTGTTCCTACCAACAAAATTCACATCCATAGATTCATTATTATTTCCAATCAAAGAAGACAACGGCATATCATTGGGATCAATAGGAGCACTCTTACTAGCAAACAATTTCATCAATTCATCCATCTTTTCACTCAAAGAATTAATCTCTTCGATAGCATGCACTTTTTTACTAGTAGGAGATCTTTCGGTATGCCATTGAGAGTAATTTTCCATAATATTATCTAGGAGTTTAGTAGCCTCTCCTAACGTAATTTCCATAAAAGTACCACCCGCGGCGGAATCTAAGAGATTCCTAGAAGCAAAATTCAATCCCGCATAGAAAATTTGTATAATCATCCATAAACTCAAACCATGCGCGGGGCAATTTCTAATCATTTGGTTCATCCTCTCCCAAGATTGTGCAACATGCTTATGATCAAGTTGCTTAAAGTTCATTATATCGTTCCTAAGGGAGATGATCTTAGCGGGCGGAAAGTACTTGGAAATAAAAGCATCTTTACACTTATTCCATGAATCAATACTATTTATAGGCAAAGATGAAAACCAAGTTTTAGCACGATCTCGTAGTGAGAACGAAAATAGCTTCAATTTAACAATATCATTATCCACATCTTTCTTCTTTTGCATATCACACAACTCAACGAAAGTATTTTGATATGATGCGGCATCTTCACTAGGAAGGCCGGAAAATTGTTCTTTCATAACAAGATTGAGCAAAGCGTCATTAATTTCATAAGATTCCGCACTAGTGGCGGGAGCAATCGGAGTAATAATAAAATCATTATTATTAGTATTGGAAAAGTCACACAACTTGGTATTCTCTTGAGACATCGTGACAAAGCAAGCAATCTAGCACACAAGCAAACAAAAAGCAAACGAAAAGACGAACGGAAGAAGGGCGAATAAAAAGGCAAATCTTTTCTGAAAATCATTTTAGAAGTGAGGGAGAGGAAAACGAGAGGCAAATGGCAACTAAAGTAAATGCAAGAGATGAGTTTGTGATGGGTACTTGGTAGGCTTGATGTAGTTCTCCCCTGCAACGGCGCCAGAAATCCTTCTTGCTACTTCTTGAGCATGCGTTGGTTTTCCCTTGAAAAGGAAAGGGTGATGCAGCAAAGTAGATAAGTATTTCCCTCAGTTGTTGAGAACCAAGGTATCAATCCAGTAGAAGATACAAGCAAGTCCCCAATAGGTGTACCTACACAAATAATCAAACACTTGCACCCAACGCTATAAAGGGGTTGTCAATCCCTTCACAGTTACTTGCAAGGATGAGATCTGATAGAGATAGATAGAATAGATTGCTTGAAAGGAAAGTAAAACAAAAGTAATAATAAGGCAGCGAGGTATTTTTGGTATTTTTGGTTTTAGATCTGAAAGTATAATATGGAAAATAGACCCGGGGGCCATAGGTTTCACTAGAGGAGTCTCTCATGAAGGAAAGTAATACGGTGGGTGAACAAATTACTGTCGAGCAATTGATAGAAAAGCGAATAATTATGAAGATATCCAAGTCAATGATTATGCATATAGGCATCACGTCCGTGTCAAGTAGACCGAAACGATTCTGCATCTACTACTATTACTCCACACATCGACCGACTCCTGCCTGCATCTAGAGTATTAAGTTCATGAAGAACAGAGTAACGCATTAAGTAAGATGACATGATGTAGAGGGATAAACTCAAGCAATATGATGAAAACCCCATCTTTTTATCCTCGATGGCAACAATACAATACGTGCCTTGCTACCCCTACTTTGTCACTGGGTGAGGACACCGCAAGATTGAACCCAAAACTAAGCACTTCTCCCATTGCAAGAATTACCAATCTAGTTGGCCAAACCAAACCAATAACTCGAAGAGACTTGCAAAGATATGAAATCATGCATATAAGAATTCAGAGAAGATTCAAATAATATTCATAGATAATCTGAACATAAACCCACAATTCATCGGATCTCGACAAACACACTGCAAAAGAGTATTACATCGGATAGATCTCCATGAAGATCATGAAGAACATGGTATTGAAGAACAAAGAGAGAAGAAGCCATCTCGCTACTAGCTATGGACCCGAAGGTCTGTGGTGAACTACTCACGCATCATCGGAGGGGCAATGGAGTTGATGTAGATGCCCTCCGTGATCGATTCCCCCTCCGGTAGATTACCGGAAAAGGCTCCAAGATTGGATCTCACGGGAACAGAGGCTTCCGGCAGCGGAAAAGTATTTTCGTGGCTCTTTTTGGTATCCAGGGAATATTTGGGAATTTATAGGCCGAAGAATAGGGTTAGGAGGGCTGCCGTGGGGCCACAAGCCAGGGGGGCGCACCCCCCCCCCTAGGGCGCGCCCCTGTGGCTTGTCGCCACACAGCGGCTCCCCTGCCTTCATCTCCACGTCTTCTGGGTTGGTTCTGGTCCAAGAAAAATCATTCCGAAGATTTTATTCCGTTTGGACTCCGTTTAATATTCCTTATCAGCAATACTCAAAAACATGGAAAAAACAGAAACTAGCACTAGGCTCTAGATTAATAGGTTAGTCCCAAAAATAATATAAAATAGCATATTAATGGATATAAAACAGCCAAAACAGATAATATAATAGCACGGAAAAATAAAAAATTATAGATACGTTGGACACGTATCGCCAAGTCAAACAACTGGGATAGACGATGTCGTAATCGGGGCTCCGCAGACCGAAGAAGGTTCGAACTCTGGGGCGTGTGCGAAGATCTCAATCAGTTCTAGCCTCAAGCTCACCACCCCGCAACCAAGCCTCGTAGAATACGTGCGAGCGAACAAGAAGATGGACATAGAGATTTGCCCAGGTTCTGGCCACCTTGCAGTGTAAGACCCTACTCCTGCTTTTGGCGGATTGGCCTCATGAGGAGGATGGAGATAAACTAGTACAGTGGTTGAGTGACGTGCTTGGACTGCATCGGTATATCCCCAAAGAGGAAGGGATGATGCAGCACAACGACGGTAAGTATTTCCCTCAGTTATGAAACCAAGGTTATTGAACCAGTAGGAGGATCACCACCACCCAATAAGCAGCACCTGCACACAAACAACAAATACTTGCAACCCGACGCGAAAGAGAGGTTGTCAATCTCTCTACGGTAAATAGATAGATTAGGTAGTGATAGATAGGAGAGATAGATCTCTCAAGAACACAAATAAAAAGAGTAAATATGCAGCAATATGTTTTTGGGTTTTTGGTTTTGTCAATCTGAAAACAAAGATTGCAAAAAAACGTAGATCGGAAAGCAATATGATAGAAAAGTAGATCCGGGGCCCGTAGGGTTCACTACTGGCTTCTCTCATGAGTATAGCGCATGGTGGGTGAACAAATTACTGTTGGGCAATTGATAGAAAATCGAATAGTCAGGACGATATCCAAGGCGATGATCATAACATAGGCATCACATCCAAGATAGATAGACCGACTCCTGCCTGCATCTACCTCTATTACTCCACACATCGACCGCTATCCAGCATGCATCTAGTGTATTAAGTTAATGGAAAAACGGAGTAATGCAATAAGAACGATGACATGATGTAGACAAGATCTATTCATGTAGGAATAGACCCCATCTTGTTATCCTTAATAGCAACGATACATGCGTGTCTTGCCGTCCCTTTTGTCACTGGGAAAGAATACCGCAAGATCGAACCCATCACAAAGCACCTCTTCCCATGGCAAGAAAAATCGATCTAGTCGGCCTAACTAAACCAAAGATTTGAAGAAGAAATACGATGCTATAAGCAATCATGCATATAAGAGAACAAAGAAGACTCGAATAATATTCATGGATAGAAACTGATCATGAACTCAAAATTCATCAGATCCCAACAAACACACCGCAAAAGTTTACATCAAATAGATCTCCAAGAGACCATTGTATTGAGAATCATAAGAGAGAGAGGAAGCCATCTAGCTACTTCCTACGGACCCATAGGTCTATGGTGGACTACTCACGCATCATCGGAGAGGCACCTATGAGGAAGATGAACCCCTCCGTGATGGTGTTCAGATTGGATCTCGAGGTTCTGGAACTTGCGGCGGCTGGAATTATGTTTCGTCGACTCCTCTAGGGTTTTTGGATTTTCTGGGAAATTATAGGCATGATAGTCGGTTGAGGTGGTGCCTGAGGTGCCCATCCTCCACCTGGCCGCGCCAGGGGTCTCTGGCGCGCCCTGGTGGGTGATGGCCACCCTGGGCCCCCTCTTCTGGTGTTCTTTGGCCCATCTTCCTTCTTCTGGTCCATAAAAAATCCACAAAAATCCCCACAGCGTTTTGTCTCCGTTTGGTACTGATTTTCTGCGAAGTAAAAAACAAGCAAAAACAGCAACTGGCACTTTGGCACTATGTCAATAGGTTAGTCCCAAAAAATGATATAAAGTTGTAATAAAATGATTGTAAAACATCCAAGAATGATAATATAACGGCATGGAACAAGCAAAAATTATAGATACGTTGGAGACGTATCAGCATCCCCAAGCTTAATTCCTACTCGTCCTCGAGTAGGTAAATGATAAAAACAGAATTTTTGACGTGGAATGCTGCCTAACATGTTCATCATATTCTTTTCTTCTTTCTATAGCATGGACATTTGGACTTGTAAATGATTCAAAGCAATAGTCTAGTTTTAACATAATGACTTCAATACTCAAGCATGTCAACAAGCAACCATGTCTTTCAAAATATCAACACTAAAGAAAGTTATCCCTAGCCCATCATGCTCAATCATTGATCCATTCATGAAATACACTCAAATATTAGCTATGCTCAATGCTCAAGTACGATCATAGTGCCCCCTAGTTAGTGCTTATAAGAGAAGATGGAGACTCAAAGCAAAAATAAAAATTGCATAAAGTAAATAGATAGGCCCTTCACAGAGGGAAGTAGGGATTTGTAGAGGTGCCAGAGCTCAAAGTTTTAAATTGAGAGAGAAAAAATATTTTGGGTGGCATGCTTTTCGTGTCAACGAAAACGACAAAGTAGCTCACAATACTTTCCATGCTAAATATATCATAGGCGGTTTCCAAACAGAAAATAAAGTTTATTCCTTTTTCCACCAAACTTTCTCTTTCCATGGCGGGCCGTATCCACGGTCACCTTCCATACCAACACTTTCCAAGGAATTTATTATTTGATAACATAAAGTAAATATTTTTTTCTTTTTCATTTCGGGAATGGGCATCCCTATTACCGCCTCACTCTCGTGCAATGACAAGTGAATAAACACTCATCTTGAGAATAACACAGCTAGCATGGAAAAATATTGGACACTCCCCACCGTTTCATGAGTAGTACGGGCACGCAAAAGAGAAAATTTATTTTTAAAATTTAGAGATGGCACATACAAATTTGTTTGGAATGGCATGGAAATACCGCATATTGGTAGGTATGGTGGACTCATAAGGCAAAACTTGGTTTAAGGATTTTGAATGCACAAGTAGTATTTCTACTTAGTACAAATGAAGGCTAGCAAATAGATTGGGAAGCAACCAAACCAAGAAACAAAAAATCACATAAGTGAGCATTGAACATAACTAACACCGAATAATGCACCACAAGTAGGATGTAACTTCATTGCATAACTATTGACTTTCATGCAGGCATAGGGAATCACAAACCTTAACACCAATATTCCTACTAAGCATAATTACTCACTAACATGACTCACATATTACTATCATCATGTTTCAAAACTATTACAAGAATGAAGTTTAATTTGTCCAATGATCTTCATGAAAGTTTTTATTATATCCTCCTTGGATATCTATCACTTTGGGACTAGTTTCATATATTGCCATTGCTTTTTGGCAAGCTCAAACAAATTTAAGTGAAGCACATGAGCATAAAGATTTCATCTCTCAAAAAGGTATAAGTGAAGCATGAGAGGATTTCTTAAAAAATTTACTAACTCTCAAATTAATCTAAGTTAAGCATGAGAGTATTTCTACAAAAGTTTCCAAGCACACCGTGCTCAAAAAGATATAAGTGAAGCACTAGAGCAATTCTATAGCTCAAAAACGTTTAAGTGAAGCACATAAAGCAATTCTAACAAATCATAGAATGATTTTGGCTTTTTCAAATAGGTGTGTACAGCAAGGATACAAAGGAAAATCTAACAAACAAAGAAACCAAAGATACAAGACGCTCCAAGTAAAACACATGATATGTGACGAATAAAAATATAGCTCCAAGTAAAATACCGATGGTCGTTAGAAGAAAGAGGGGATGCCACTCGGGGGCATCCCCAAGCTTAGTTGCTTGTTACTCTTTGGATATATCTTGGGGGTGCGGTAGCATCCCCAAGCTTAGGCTTTTGCTACTCCTTATTCCTTCATCCATCGTGATCTCACCCAAAACTTGAAAACTTCAATCACACAAAACTCAACAAAATCTTCGTGAGATCCGTTAGTATAATAAAGCAAATCACTACATTAGGTACTGTTGTAAACCCATTAAATTTTTATAATTGCATTATAACTACTGTATTTTAACTTTACCATGGCTTATACCCCCCAATACAAACCATAGATTCATCAAAACAAGCACACAATGCAACAAAAACAGAATCTGTCTCAAACAGAACAGTATGTAGTAATCTGTACTCTACCCATACTTCTGTAACTCTAAAAATTCTGAACAATTAGTAAAATTTAAGGAATTTGTATAGCAACACTGTGTTAAAATTTTAGCTCAATATCACGTACCAGAAAAAAATTAAAATTCATATACTGGATGCAAAGTTTCTGTTTCAGATTCAACATCACTTCTACTCATCCTATGGATCATCCTAACGGTTCTACTTGGCACAAACACTAAATAAACCATAAAAACACAATAATAACAGATTCATAATTGTGTCAACACTCAAAAAAAGAAAGGAAAAAGCAAAAAATTCTTTATTCATTGGGTTGCCTCCCAACAAGCGCTATTGTTTTACGCCCCTAGCTAGGCATATTGGATAGATTCATATTGTCATCTTCGGTTTTGGATCCATAGGATGCCCTCATGATTGATTCATATGGTGGCTTAATTCTTGTTCTAGGGAAGTGTTTCATACCCTTTCTCAAGGGAAATTGAAAACGAATATTGCCTTCTTTCATATCAATCACGGCACCTATAGTGCGTAAAAACGGTCTACCAAGTATAATGGGACAAGACAGATTGCAATCAATATCAAGAACAATAAAATCAATGGGAACATAATTCCTATTTGCAAGAATAAGAACATCATTAATTCTTCCCAAAGGCTTTTTAATAGTAGAATCCGCCAAGTGCAAAATAAGAGAACATTCTTCAATGTTGGTAAGACCAAGCAGATCACATAGAGATTTCGGAATCGTGGAAACACTAGCACCCAAATCACACAAAGCAAAGCATTCATAATTTTTAATATTGACCTTAATGGTAGGTTCCCACTCATCATGTAATTTTCCAGGAATATAAATCTCCAACTCCAACTTTTCTTCAAAAGATTTCATCATGGCATCAACGATATGCTTAGTAAAAGCTTTATTTTGCTCATAAGCATGGGGTGAATTCAACATAGATTGCAACAAATAAATACATTCAATCAAGGAGCAACTATGATAGTTAAAATCTTTGCAATCCAAGATAGTGGGCACATCACTAGTTAAAGTTTTGACCTCTTCAAACCCACTTTTATAAAAAAATTCATCAAGATTTTCACCCTCCAAATTATTGGGACACCTTCTAGATAAAGTTGACTCTACTTCAGTCCCTTCATTATGAATTTTAATATTACTAAACAAGGAATCAATAGAAGAAACACCAATCACTTTAAGATCTACATCATTTTTATAACGGCAATCACTAGAAGACGATTTTTCTAAGATTTCTCTTTTAGCTCTAAGCATAGCGGTTCTTTTCTTACTTTCATCCATAGAGACATATAAAGCTTTAATAGATTCATCAATCTTAGGCACAAAAGCTTTCAATTTGAGATTTACAACATCATGAGAAATTCTATCAATGCTTCTAGACATATCATCAATCTTATTCAACTTTTCTTCTATCGTAGTATTGAAAGCCTTTTGCGCATTGATAAATTATTTAATATTACTCTCAAGATCAGAGGTGTTCCTATTATTATTGTAAGAAGAATTACCATAGGAATTACCATAATTATTAGAGGAATTTCTAGGAAAATGCCTAGGATTAAAATTACCTCTATAAGCATTGTTATTGAAATTGTTGCGCGAGACAAAATTCACATCTACGGATTCACTATTTTGCTCAATCAAAGTAGACAAAGGCACATCATTAGGATCAATGGGAGAATTTTTACTAGCAACCAATTTCATCAAAGCATCAACTTTATCACTCAAAGTACTAATTTCCTCTACCGAATTAACCTTTTTACTAGTAGGTGCTCTTTCGGTATGCCATTGAGAATAATTAGGCATGATATTATCTAGCAATTTAGTGGCTTCACCCAAAGTAATCTCTATAAAAGTACCACCCACGGCGGAATCTAAAAGATTTCTAGAGACAAAATTCAATCCCGCATAAAAAATTTGTATGATCATCCAAAGATTCAAACCATGTGTAGGACAATTTTTTATCATCAACTTCATTCTTTCCCAAGATTGGGCAACATGTTCATGCTCAAGTTGCTTAAAATTCATGATTTGCGTCCTAAGGGAAATAATTTTCGCGGGCGGAAAATACTTAGTGATAAGAGCATCCTTGCACTTATTCCAAGAATCGATACTATTGCGAGGCAAAGATGAAAACCAAATTTTTGCATGATCCCGCAAGGAAAAAGGAAATTGTTTCAACTGGACAATATCATTGTCCACATCTTTTTTATTTTGCATATCACACAATTCAACGAACGTTTTTAGATGGTACGCGACATCCTCATTAGGATTACCGGCAAATTGATCTTTCATGACAAGATTCAACAAAGCGGCATTAATATCACAAGACTCCGCACTAGTGGCGGGAGGAGCAATAGGCGTACTAATAAAATCATTGTTATTAGTATTGGAAAAATCACACAACTTGGTGTTCTCTTGAGTCATCGTGACTATGCAAACAAGATTGCAAGCAAGGAAGAGATCCGACAAGAAAAAGGGCAAACGAAAAAGAGGGCGAATAAAACGGCAAATTGGTGAAGTGGGGGAGAGGAAAATGAGAGGCAAATCGCAAATAATGTAATTGCAAGGAGATGAGATTTGTGATTAAGAACCTGGTAGATGATGATGGAGTCCCCTCGGCGCCTACGATAGGCACGTAGAAGAGACTGCTTCCTCTCCGGCAACGGCGCCAGAAATTCCTTTGACGTGCTTTGACTGCGTCGGTATTTCCCCAAAGAGGAAGGGATGATGCAGCATAGCGACGGTAAGTATTTCCCTCAATTATGAAACCAAGGTTATCGAACCAGTAGGAGGATCACCACCACCCGATAAGCAGCACCTGCACACAAACAACAAATACTTGCAACCCGACGCGAAAGTGAGGTTGTCAATCTCTCTACGGTAAATAGATAGATTAGGTAGTGATAGATAGGAGAGATAGATCTCTCAAGAACACAAATAAAAAAGAGTAAATATGCAGCAATATGTTTTTGGGTTTTTGGTTTTGTAGATCTGAAAACAAAGATTGCAAAAAACGTAGATCGGAAAGCAATATGATAGAAAAGTAGACCCGGGGGCCGTAGGGTTCACTAGTGGCTTCTCTCATGAGTATAGCGCACGGTGGGTGAACAAATTACCGTTGGGCAATTGATAGAAAATCGAATAGTCATGACGATATACAAGGCGATGATCATTATATAGGCATCACGTCCAAGATAGATAGACCGACTCCTGCCTGCATCTACCTCTATTACTCCACACATCGACCGCTATCCAGCATGCATCTAGTGTATTAAGTTCATGGAAAAATGGAGTAATGCAATAAGAACGATGACATGATGCAGACAAGATCTATTCATGTAGGAATAGACCCCATCTTGTTATCCTTAATAGCAATGATACATGTGTGTCTTGCCGCCCCTTCTGTCACTGGGAAAGAACACCGCAAGATCGAACCCATCACAAAGCACCTCTTCCCATGGCAAGAAAAATCGATCTAGTCGGCCTAACTAAACCAAAGATTCGAAGAAGAAATATGATGCTATAAGCAATCTTGCATATAAGAGATCAAAGAAGACTCAAATAATATTCATGGATAGAAACTGATCATGAACTCAAAATTCATCGGATCCCAACAAACACACCGCAAAAGTTTACATCAAATAGATCTCCAAGAGACCATTGTATTGAGAATCATAAGAGAGAGAGGAAGCCATCTAGCTACTGCCTACAGACCCATAGATCTATGGTGGACTACTCACGCATCATCGGAGAGGCACCTATGAGGAACATGAACCCCTCCGTGATGGTGTTTAGATTGGATCTCGAGATTCTGGAACTTGCGGCGGCTGGAATTGTGTTTTGTCGACTCCTCTAGGGTTTTTGGATTTTCTGGGAATTTATAGGCACGATAGTCGGTTGAGGGGGTGCCCGAGGTGCCCATCCTCCACCAGGCCGCGCCAAGGGGCCTCTGGCACGCCCTGGTCGGTGATGGCCACCCTGGGCCCCCTCTTCTAGTGTTCTTTGGCCCATCTTCCTTCTTCTGGTCCGTAAAAAATCCACAGAAATCCCCGCAGCGTTTTGTCTCCGTTTGGTACTGATCTTCTATGAAGTAAAAAACAAGCAAAAACAGCAACTGGCACTTTGGCACTATGTCAATAGGTTAGTCCCAAAAAATGATATAAAGTTGTAATAAAATGATTGTAAAACATCGAAGAATGATAATATAACAGCATGGAACAAGCAAAAATTATAGAAATGTTGGAGACGTATCATTGAGCGACCTCGCGAGGGCTCGGAAGTGAAGATCGGTCGAGGCCTCCTATGTTGGAGGCTCGTCCCTATTTAGAGTGGCCTTGGTCATCTTCCCTTATTGCACAGGCGGTAAGGGATCCCACAATGTCCAATTTTGAAGGGGGACAAGAGGTACATCTTATCCTGACTAAAGGTGGTCTTCGCCTGCAAAGCTTCTAGGCATGACGCTTGGTGGGCTCGGCGATGACATCCGTCCTGCCGAGCTCGTGGTCTTGGTCTTGTTGCACCAGAACGGAAACCTTTGGGGGATTCCTTGGGAACCCGCGTACGTCCTTACCTTCTTAGCACAAAAGAGGAAACTGTCCCCTTTGCGCCCGTTGGCGCCCGCCTGGCCTTGGTCGTCATGGCTCACGTCATCGCAGCCTCCTGAGGCCGGGTACCTGCATATAAATCTCCGGTCCTCGGGAGGCAGCCTGGGGAGGCCACTCCTCTGGAGGTCTTGGCATTGTTTGCCTCGCGAGGGCGGGGCCCTCACGAGGGTCCTGTCTTGGGGGGTTTGCTGCCAGGACGTACTGGGCTGTTGAGTGGGCCACGCGCTGGGCCACAGGCAGGCAGATCTGGGTACCCCGAATCCCTGAACGCCGACAGTAGCCTCCGGGCCCAAGGCGTGCCAGTCCTCGCTTCGAGGCGAAGGCACAGAGCGAAGGGCGAAACGCCATGGGCCCCAATCGCTTGTGGGCCAGGCTCGACGCGCGGCGCACGAATGGACGCGGACGCCTCCACTTCCCCACATCCCTCGGCAACCGCCCTGACTGACAAAGGCTGGCGCGTGCCGTGGGGCCATCATTGCCCAGAATGCGAAGGGACGCCGGTTGGCCTGCGATCAACTATAAGTGGGCGAGGGAGACAAAGCCCCTAGCCCGTCTTCATCTTCTTGCCTCCTCACTCCAAGCCGCCGCTTCTACGGCCATGGCGCAAGTGAGGAGATTCTCTGCCGCCGGGAAAGGGAAGGCCCGTCTAGAGGGACCGGACTCGCCGCCGCCCAAGAGGGGCTGGGGCCGTCCCCGTAAGTACACCGCGACGCCGGCGGTGGTCCCCTGAGGGCGCGAGTGCACTCCCCTGAAGGCCGGCGCTACCTCCGGCAGCCGTAGGAAGGCTCCCTCCCGCGCAGGTGGCTGCAGTAGCCGTGGTGCCCGTGGCCAAGGGGGGAAGCTTGTGGCGGGCGTCCGACCGCCTCGCTCACAATCCCACTCGGCCGAAGCGGCCCTGGAGTTTGTGGTGTGGGCAGAGAGGCCGGCAATCACCTGGCTCCAGCTCCCGTGCTTCTTTGAGGAGGCACTGCCGGCCCGAGGGCCTGCTAGCCTATGGCTGCTGCAGCGAGGCCTCGTGGGTGGAGGCCGAGGTCACTCCCGCGGGCTATGTATTCCTGAACCATGGGTGGCAGACGTTCGCCCGCGCTCGTGGACTGCAGGGGAGGCGTATCCTCCACTTCAAGCATGACAGGGCGGCAACGCTCTTTGTCAAGATCTTCGAGGGAGATGGCTGGCGCTTGGGGTGCTGCCCGCAGGGCGACAGTGACCACCTCTCCGCCGAATACAGCCATCGCGGCAGCAGCGTCCTCGGCAGTGAACTTGCCCTTGGCGACGGTCGCAGCAGCTCCAGTAGCAGTGATGCCTCCTCCGGGGGGAGCTCGAGCGACGACGACTACGACGAGCGGCGACATCGGTGCGCCCGGACCAAGGAGGGCGGCGAGCCGCCGCGGTGCCGTGCCCCTGCCCAGGAGTTCATCGAGCCGTCATGCCGCTATGCCCCCGTTAAGGAGGAGGAGTACTCCGCCTAAGCGCGGGCGGCACTGGAGCCAGGCCTCAGGAGTGGCGGTCCTCGGGAGGCCGCCTTTTGTTTTTTTACTTCCTGCATTAAAAACCATGGAGGGCCCCGTGAGGGCATGTAATGAACTATGGCGCTTGTGCCTTTATGATAACGTTTTTCGTCTCATACTCTAGGATTTATATAGCTACTAATTGAAAGTTCCTGCCTGTCGCAATTAGGAAAACTTAGCTTGGTGTACTCGTGGCGGGTTCCTACATCGTGAGGTGTAGCTAGGGCACAGGGGTAGCTTAGAGATCTTGCTGGGGGGCTTCTTCCTTGCGGACCAGACGGCTTCGGAGCCTCGAGAGATGCCCGCTGCTCGCGAGGTCCCTGGGGGGTTTGCGAGGAGTCAGGGCCTCCGGAGGTGCCTCCTCGAGGCACCGCATCCCGCAAAGGCGCCGAAACGTGCTTTACGTAGGGTTCCTCAATAATGAGGCAAACCATGGCTTCTCTTTCCTCGGTCATCCTTCTCCCGACGACCATTTTTGGTGGGAGCCCAGGAGCGAGGGTTGATCGTCGCTGGTATGCCGGGTCACGATGCCTGGCAAGGCCAGGAGATGAGCGCTCTTGAGGCCGGGGGCCTGAGGCAACATGGGCCTGCTGGCTCACTCGAGAGCGTCGCGCAAGGATTAGGACGCCAAAGTTTTGGCGAGGTGCACACCGTGTCCTGCCCCCGCTCGCGGGGCGCACGCGAGAGAAAAAACTGGCAGGTGCCAAACCTCTTTAAAACGAGACTTCAAAATGGGAAACGCTGCAAGAAGAAAAATTCCCACCCCTTTTTCGAACAAAGACATGAGAACTTCAAGTTTCATTCCAAAAAGTGGAAATTTTGGTTACAAAAGAGAGCAAAGAACAGCCGCGTCTGGCACCTAAGCTTGTCTGCCCACCAGCGCGGAGCATGGGCCCTCCACTAGGCATGGGCATAGTCGTTGTAAGACCGTGTCGTCCGCCAGCACGGAGCATGGGGCTTCCACTTGGGCGTGGGTGGGAGACCCTCCGCGGCCTCATACGGCACTCCTCGGGGGGCTCCGGGCGTGTACAACCCACTCATTATTACGTGACAATGTCACGGGTAGAACTTGTGGAGATGCTGCATGTTCCAGGCATTCCGGATGGGGACCCCGTCCTGCATCTCCAGGCGTACGGTGCCAGGCCTGGAGACGCGGGCGACCCTGAACGGGCCCTCCCACATGGGCGAGAGCTTGTGCAAGCACTCCCTGGAGAGGACCCGCCTCAGGACGAGGTCACCAACTTCGAGGGTCCTGGAGCAGATGACGCGGCACTGCAACGCCTGCTGGTACCTCGCTGCGCGGAGCGAGGCTTGGTGGCGGGCCTCCTCTCCAAGCACGAGATCTGTTCCCTGCGAGGCATCCTGACGCTCCTCGTCGAATGACAAGACTCATGGGGAGCGATGCTTGACCTCGTGCGGGAGGACCGCCTCAGCCATGAAGATGAGGAAGAATGGGGTCTCGCCGGTGGGCTTAGTCGTGGTGGTGTGGATGGACCACAACACGAACTGAAGCTCACCGAGCCAACCCCTGCCACAGGCCTCAAGCTTCTTCTTGAAGCTCCTCATCTTGAGGCCCCTCAGCCTGGCCGTTGCTCCGTGGGTGCGCCACCGAAGCGTAGCATATCTGCGTTCCAAGGTTAGCACAATATGTCCTAAAGAGGTTGCTTGTGAACTGTGAGCCATTGTCGGTAATAATACGGTTGGGGACACCGAAGCGGCTCACGAGGCCCTTGATGAACTTGACGGCCGAGCCGGCGGGGATGGTGCGCACGGGCTCCACCTCTGTCCACTTGGTGAACTTGTCGACGACGACATAGAGGTAGCGGTAACCACCGGCTGCCCGAGGGAAAGGCTCCAGTATATCCAGCCCCCAGACCGCAAAAGGCCAGGAGAGCGGGATGGTCTGGAGACCCTGCGTGGGCTGATGAATCTACTTGGTGTGAAATTGGCAGGCCTCGCAGGATCGGACCAGCTCGGTGGCCTCGTGGAGCGCTGTGGGTCAGTAGAAGCCACTGCGGAACACCTTCCCCACGAGGGTGCGAGATGAGGAGTGGTTCCCGCAATCGCCGCCATGGATGTCGACCAACAGCTCGCGCCCCTGCTCCTCGGATATGCACGGCAACGAGATGTCGTTGGGGCGCCTGCGGTATAGCACGCCGTCCTACAAACAATAAGCGGTGGCCTGGCGAACCACGCGCTCCACGTCCTCCTCCTTCTCTGGCAAGGTGCCATGGAGCAGGTATGCCTTGAACTCCTCGGTCCAGTCGCCGGCCTGAGGTTCCAGCGCCAGGAGTAGTCAGGCTCCTGAGGTCGGACAACAAGCCGGGGCGCCTGAGGGCGTGGCCGATGGCATCTCTTCCTGAAGCGATGCAGGGCCTGCGGCCGGGGCTGCCGCCGATGGCTTGAAGAGCCTCTCCTCGAAGACACTAGGCTCCTGAGGCTCGCGATGCGATGCCCTCTTGGCGATGTCGTCTGCTTCCTTGTTCGCACCGCGCAGGACGTGCTACAATTCCAAGCCCAGGAAACGCTTTTCAATTTTACATACCTCTTCCAAATACGGCTGCATGTGCTCGTCCTTTGGCTTGTACTCCTTGTTGGAAAAGTTGATGAGGAGCTCGGAGTCGCCCTTGATGGTGAGGCGCTTGACCCCTAGGGCGGTGGCGGCCCTGAGGCCAGTGATCAAGCCCTCGTATTCCGCGATGTTGTTGGAGATTTTCTCTCCATGTTGGAAGCAAAGATGCATGGCATAGTAAAGCTTGTCCTTGGTCGGGGAGATGAGTACAACTCCAGCCCCCGCGACCCGCCGTGCGAAGGCTCCGTCAAAGTGCATGACCCAGCCGTCGGGCGCCTCATCGCCAGGCGCGAGGGACTGGCCCTCATCCAGCCCCTGGTCGGGAGCGTCCATCCTCTCTGCCACGAAGTCAGCGAGGGCCACGCCCTTGAGGACCCTAGTTGTGCTGAATTCCAGCTGGAAGGCCTGCAGCTCGATGTTACACACTACAACCCTTCCGGTAGCATTGGGGCTGCACAGCACTTTCTCCAGGGGGTATGCAGAGACAACCTTGATGGGGTGGCCCTGGAAGTAATGGGGCAACTTCCTTGAGGCGATGAGGAGTGCGAGCAGGATCTTCTGCTACATAGGGTAGCGCGCACGTCCCGCAGCACGGTGCTGACGAAGTACACCGTGTGCTCGACGAGGGGTGAGGTGTTGGCGCCGTCCTGCTCCACATGGAGCCCGAGGGACTCAGGTGCCCCGTGGGTTGATGAAGTGACGACGGCCTCAGGAGCGCCATCCTGAGGCGGCGAACGTTGTGCGGCCCCTCGCGGGCCGCCTTGCTCCGCGCCTGTGCCGGCGCGCTCCTCTCGGACCGCTACGAGCGCTGCGCTAGCTGAGTGCGGGTGGCCGCCAAGTAGAGCACCAGGGGCTCACGAGGATGAGGCGCCACCATAACAAGTGGGCTCGTGAGGTACCGCTTGAGGTCCTTGAAAGCTGCCTCCACTTTAGGGGTCCACTCGAAGGGGCCCTTCCTCTTCATGAGCTTGAAGAAGGGGAGGGCGTGCTCGCCAAGCTTGGAGATGAAGTGTCCCAAGGAGGTCACACAGCCCACCAGTTTCTGCATTTCCTTGAGGGTCTGAGGCGGGTGCATTTTCTCAATTGCCTTGATCTTCTCCGGGTTTGCCTCGATCCCTCGATGCGACACCAAGAAGCCGAGTAGCTTGCCGGACGGGACCCCGAAAACGCACTTTTTCGGGTTAAGCCTCAGGTTCACTCGACGCATGCTGGCAAGCGTCTCCTCCAGGTCCTCGCTCAGGGTCATCGCCGCTCGCGATTTGACCACGATGTCATCGATGTATGCCTCCGCATTTCTCCCGAGCTGCTGCCCCAGGGCGATGCGCATCAACCGCTGGAAGGTCGCGCCAGCGTTCCGCAGCCCGAAGGGCATGCAAGTGTAGCAATACATGCCGCATAGGGAGAGGAATGTCGTCTTTTCGACGTCCTCCATTGCCATCTTGATTTGGTGGTAACCCGAGAAAGCATCCAGAAAGCATAGCAGATCGCACTCGGCGGTGGAGTCCACGATCTGGTCGATGCGCGGGAGCGGGAAGGGGTCCTGAGGACAAGCCTTGTTGAGACTCGTGAAGTGGACGCACATGCGCTCCTTCCCACCTTTCTTGGGGACAATCACTGGGTTGGCCAGCCAATCCGGGTGCCGCACCTCCCGAATAACACCGGCCTCCTGCAGCTTCCTGACCTCTTGGACGATGAACGCTTGCTTCTCTTGTGCTTGTTGTCTTGCCTTTTGCTTCACTGGGCGCTCACTGGGGCACACCATTAAGTGGTGTTTGATCACCTCTCTCGAGACGCCCACCAGGTGGGACGCCTCCCACGCAAACACGTCCTTGTTCGCGCGGAGGAAGCCAACGAGTGCCTTCTCCTGCTCCGGGGGAAGGCCAGCGCCAATGGTGAAGGTGGGGCCCGGGCTCCCGTCATCAACAAGCACCTGCTTCGTTTCAGCCCGGTCCTGAGAGAACAACTGTTTCTTCTTTGCGGGCGCGGCCTTTGGAGCCTGCGTGATGCTCTCGGCGTCGAGGCGCGAGGCCACTTCGGCCTTGTAGATGAGCTTCAGGGCTCGAACCGCGTCCTTGGTGTCTCCCGCCACAGAGATGATGCCGCTGCTACCAGGCATCTTGATGATGTTGTAGCCTGGGTGCGTCACCGCCATGAGCTTGGCGAGGGCCGGATATCCCAGCATGGCGTTGTACGGGAGGCCGATGTGGGCCACGTCAAAGTCGATCAGCTCGATGCGGTAATTGTCGTGAGTGCCGAAAGTGACGGGGAGGCGCACCTGCCCCAAGGGGGTGGCAGAGCCTTTGACCACCCCTAGGAAGGGCCTGGTGGGCGTGAGCTGGTCATAGGGCACCTAGAGCATGTTGAAGGCCTCCACGGAAAGGATGTTGAGGTCGGCGCCGCCATCGATGAGGGTCTTGGTGACCGCAACATTACTGATGGCGGGCGTGCACAGCATGGGGAGCGCACCAGCAGCGACCGCCGTCTTGGGCTGGTCCCTGGAGTCGAAGGTGATGTCGGTCTCCGACCTCGCTCTGCTCCGCGGGGCCTCGGGCCGCGGCTGAGCTGCGCCCGCCTGGCGGAGAAGCTACTTGACATGGCGACCGGACGCGGGCGCCTGTGACCCGCCGAGGGTACAAGCGACCACGGGCTTGGCCGGGCGACCCGCGGCGTTCCCATAAGCCACGGGCTGCCAAGCCTGGTGAGCGACATCTGCCAGGGGGATGACGGGGCGAGGGCAGAGTGCGGCTGAAGAAGAAGGAGCTTCTTCACGCCCCTACCTGGCACGCCAAATTTCGGAATCGGGGCTCCGCGGACCCAAGAAGGTTCGAACTCTGGGGCGTGTGCGAAGATCTCAACCAGTTCTAGCCTCAAGCTCACCACCCCACAGACAAGCCTCGTAGAATACGTGCGAGAGAACAAGAAGATGGACACAGAGATTTACCTAGGTTCGGGCCACCTTACGGTGTAAGACCCTACTCCTGCTTTTGGTGGATTGGCCTCACGAGGAGGATGGGGATAAACTAGTACAGTGGTTGAGCGACCTCGCGAGGGCTTGGAAGTGAAGATCGGTTGGGGCCTCCTACGGTGGAGGCTCGTCCCTATTTATAGTGGCCTTGTTCCTCTTCCCTTATTGCACAGGCGGGAAGGGATCCCACAACGGCCAATTTTGAAGGGGGGCAAGAGGTACATCTTATCCTGACTAAAGGTGGTCTTCGCCTGCCAAGCTTCTGGGCATGACGCAGAGGTGGGCTCGGCGATGACATCCATCTTGCCGTCTTGGTCTTGGTGCACCGGAACGGAAACCTTTGGGGGATTCCTTGGGAACACGCGTATGTCCTTGCCTCCTTAGCACAAAAGAGGAAATTGTCCCCTCTGCGCCCACCTGGCCTTGGTCGTCATGGCTCACGTCATCGCAGCCTCCTGAGGCTGGGTACCTGCAGAGAAATCTCCGCTCCTCGGGAGGCAGACTGGGGAGGCCACTCCTCTGGAGGTCTTGGTGTTGTTCGCCTCGCGAGGCCGGGGCCCTCACGAGGGTCTTGTCTTGGGGGGTTTGCTTCCAGGCCATACTGGGGCGTCAAGGTGGGCCACGCGCTGGGTCGTAGCCAGGCAGATCTGGGTACCCCCGATCCCAGAACACCGACAGACGAGATGGAAAGCAGCAACAGAGAAAGCGCGCCTAAGGGGGTTGGTATAGTAAAAGTATGATCAAACATAGGTCGAAAGACCAAACATGTTATATTAAGATAAGATAGGTGATGGAGTCGCTTACATATTGCCTAAGGCAAAGTCGCGACTTGCATCGGAACACAAACAACAAAAACAAACAACAAGCACACATGGTTTCATATGAACCATTACACGGACTAGACTTCGCACGAGGGGTACATGACTGATCCTACCCGAGGGGTTCTCAGACTCAAGTGGTGGAGTGCTCGGTCTCGTACTCACCCTCCTCAGGATCTTCCTCCTGATCATCATCCGTACGGGTGTCGTCTCCGGTCGAAGGGGTCGGAGAACGAGGAGGTCCATCCCAACGACGCTTCGTCGGTGGGTCAGTGAAGAGCTCAAGGTACTCCTTCGCACTCATGCGACATCGACGTGCGGGTGCATCTCTAAATGGGGGTACTCCTCCTCTGTAAGAGACAGCTGGTCTTGCCTCAGGGGCTCCATCCTTCTTGATCTTGTCTGGCCTCATCTTGGCTTGACAGATTAGCTCTCGGGTGTGGTGAAGTTCCTCGCGGAGCTTCACGGACTTCTTAATCAGGTTGTGAGCCAGACTGTCGGCGGAGAGGCTGAAGTAGGTCTGAAACCTGAGTGGCATCCCATCCTCCTTGGATGGCATCAACGTCCAACTCTCGCCATTCTCATCCTTCTTGAATGGGAGGTGGCGAGTGGCTGGCTTGTCAGCCATCTCTGGAAGATATCTCTCAAAGGTGGATAAGTGCCTTGCGTGCAGCCATCTCGACTGCGAATGCTAGGGTCTCCATGTGTGGTCCTTCAAAGAACCAACTAGTCGGGGAGTCGTTTGCCTTCACGACCACATCAACGTTGTACTCCTTCGTGACGGCATCGACCCAGTGCTCATGGTAGAGGAAAACAGGAGCTCGGTGAAACTGGCACTTCTCCAGGCTATCCTCAAGGAGTAGGGGAAAGCCGGAGGCTAGGAGGGCTTCGGGTACGATGGCCATCTACAAGGTTTAGGGGAGAGGAGTCAGTACAGTTTTGAAAGTAGATTTAGAAAAGGTAAGAAGTGCAGAAACTCCTAAGTATAGGTACTAGGTATAGTTTTTGAAATGGTTTTATCCTAACTAACGTCCATGCTAACTAAGGCTTCCTACATTTAGGATGGCTCTGATACTAGCTCTGTGGGGACCCCGACTCATAAGTCGTGATCACCGAATGCACGTGTACAGTGATCCCAGAGATCAATGCTCACTAAACACACAGAAGCTGACTAACAAGAGTATTACATCCATACATACCGTCTTACACAAATAAAGATCATCAAGGTCAAGTCTTACATAGATAGGGCCATGAAGGCCAAATAGGAAACATAAACTCGGAGCGGAAATCTTGAAAGATAGCATAGGCCCATGCCATCTGGCTTAACCCTACAGGCATTGTGACTGGGAAGCGTCCTAATTTGCATGTTCGTCACCAACGAAATCTGCACCATATTCCTGCTCTTTCATGCCCGGCCAATTAAATAACCAATGGCAAGCAATGAGTACTTTTAATGTACTCGCAAGCAACCCATGTTTTGGAACAAGGTATAACAAAGCATGATGTAGCGCTAAGTTGGTAAGTTTACAGAAAGCTAATTTTAAGTGCAAATGACATGATCAATTGTATTGTAAAAGCATGCATCATGAGGATACAAGTATCCGTATGAACAGGTTACAGATATCAATATAATCAAGGTGTGAGCATCCCATGTTCAACCATCAGGTCAAGTCATCCGACTTAACTCAAGTATCCCATCTTTGGCACAAACACACACACACACACACACACACACACACACACACACACACACACACACACACACACACACACACACACACACACACACACACACACACACACACACCAAGTTTTCGTAAACAAAGGACGTAGCCCAAGAGTGGTCATCCAACTGTCCTTGACCATGGACATGGCTATTCGAATAGTTTTACACTCTGCAGAGGTTGCACACTTTACCCACAAGACTCGGGGAACTTCCGTGTCATCCACGACTCGCGGTATATTGCATACCTGAGGTAAGCACCCGAACAATGCCTTTTCCCTGGCGATACTAAACAAAGAGTCCACTCGTTGGTGACATCCCTCATGATATACATCACACGTATCATCCATGAGGGCACGCAATGGTGCGCCCGGTGTCTGTGAAAACAGCCCATGATCGTCCATTCCGGTAGGACCCCGTATCGAGAGTGACCACGCCACTCCCGCCACTAGTAATGCGGGCTCTCTGCTAGTACCCACCAAAGTAATCAACAAAGCCTCGGCCCATAAGGGGTATCGTGGTTGTACATGTAAGATTGGAATAACGGTCGCAACTTACACCACTTCGTTAACAAGTGGTTACCGAGCTCACATCATCTCCCTCGGGCATTAGTGGTACCCGACGGGGTTTTCGAAAAGTCTTTTGAAAACACTTGTTTCCATCACCATGCATATCCCCGTCCCTTTTTGCATAGCATCTACATAGCAACCTAACTACTTCCCACCCACATAACCCTCATAAAGAGGTAGGGTCATGCACGATGCAAGTATCAACGAAAAAGTGGCAGAGGCATCCACCAAAGTGGTCACCACATCATCATGATCAATATATCGAAATAAAGTGCTACATGACATGCATGAAAAAGTTTCTTAGACATGGTCAAGGGGTTGCTTGCCTGGCTCAACAAAGTCCTTTGGGTATTCAAAGTCTTTTGGTCCAACTCCCTCGTCAACAACGCAATCTATCGTCGCAATATTTAACGGGTAAAATAAGAATCACGGCAAAAACAGAGCACATAATCCACTTCTAAAATGTTACCCTACTCTGTAAAATACTACATTCAAAACTAAAAATATTTCTCTTTGTTTTTGAAGTGAAAAAGGTTTTGAAAACTATTTTAACAGAGGCTTAAAATAATCAAAACTAGGTTTTAAATAAAACCACTACATAAAACATTTTCAAAAAATTTCACAAGTGGCATTATGAAATACTACAGAATATTCCAAGATTTATGGTGGAAGAATTTTTTGGAATTGGAGGGATATTAAATTCTGTGGAAATTTTGGAATCTTACTAGAAAAAGAAAAAGATAAACTGCACTGTGCTCATCGGGCGAAAGCCGTCGCAGCCGAGCTGGCCAAAAGGTGATTCGGCCCAGGGCAAAATGGTGCTCGCGGCAGGTTCATTTTTAAACCTGCCCGTGAGCCCTACTTGGCAGCGAGAGATGGGAGGGTGAGGGTATGACAGGTGGGCTCCACCTGTCATCCCTCACTTCGCGAAAGGGAGTAGAGGAGCTCAGCGATGATGATGCGGTCGATGGCGAGGCTTGCTAAGGGTCCATACGTGCTCAGGGGAGCATCGTCTGTCGCGTGGTACCGGAGGTGGTCGCTGGTGGTGACGGGATTGCCGACGACGTCCTCCCCGAGCGGCGGTCGAGGAAGCCGAAGTCGATTCGCTCGCCGTCGCCTGAAATCAGTCAGATGGAGGGCGGGGTTAGGTTCACGGGGTCGAGAGAAGGCCAGAGGAGAGGGAAGGGAGGCAGGAGGTGCTCTGCACCTTCCGAATGGCGGTGGCCCGAAGCGGCGGACTTCTGGCTTGTCCTTGAGCTCGGGTGCTCGGAAGGGAGCTGGGGCAGTGCAGGGGCACGATTCAGTGTCCAAAGGGGAGAGGGGAGCTGAGAGAGGAGATCGGGGGGGCCTTAAGTAGGGAAGCTAGGGGCTCGCCTTGGCCCGAGCTCACGACTCCCTTGGAAATGAGGCGGCTAACTGCAAAGGGGGGCTAGGGGCTCTCTGCGGCGTTCATGGGGGGAGGAGCAGGGAGCTGGGAAGCAAGAGGGGGGAGTAAGGCGTGCTCGGGACGGGCCCCGCGGGTGGACGGGAAGTGGGGCGCTCGGGCAGCGCTCGGGTAGGCTTGCCAGAGGGAAGATGATGATGAGGGAGGAGGGGGCCGGCCCGCTGGCTTGTCACGGATGCCAAGGCCTTCACGGGGGATAACTTTCCCGACACTCTAGGTGGTCGGGGGCCTCGGGATGGGCTGGCTACAGTGCTGTGGTGCACTGTAGCGCACTCCAGAGCGCCCAAATGGCATGCCATGGCATGCCTTTGGCGTTTTGGGTCCGGTCACTTGTGCCCAACAGCTCCTGAGGGGTATAAACAAGGTGGGGATGCCCTTGGATGCCCTAGAAAGTCAAGGGAGGAGGTGGGAGGTAGAGGGGTAGAGAGAAAAAGGGCTGTCAAGAGGGGAATCTTGATGTTTTACCCCCATGTTTGACCGAGTCTTGGCCAAAAAGAATTACTGGGGCTAGAAGGTAACACTATGAGGTTGTGGTAAAATTTTGAGGTGAAGGAGTACAGTGGAAGGGCGTCAAACATGGTTTTTACTAAACTACCAGAAGGTGTTTGATGTTCCTTTGGGAAAGTAAATGGATCCTACTTGCCTTGATATTTACCAGGATCAAACGGAGGGTAAAAACAAGGTTGATCACAAGGTTTGAGCTGGTTTGAAGAAAGTTGGCAATGGAGACTTTGCAAACCCTAGAATTTAACAAAATCAGATTTCTATAGATCCAGGCATGCAAATCCATTCTCCTTGAGGCACCACTTGGTTTAGCGTCATTATTTTGCTAATAGAACTTTTTCACAAAGTTTGGGGTCAATAGGAGATAGTTGGCAATGTGGAGTTGCTCAAATTTGGATCTGGACAGGAATGGTTTTGGAATATTTTGGGGAACCAAAACAATTGGGATTTGGATGAAACTTTGCAAGATTATCACATATGGCATGTGTGACTTGCTAGAATGTTCCTGGATTTATTTGAGAATATTTCTTATAGAAATATTTCAAAAGCTTAAAACAGACAGAAAGGGTTTTGAAGGGTTTATTCCAATATTTTGAACATGACCATGTGTTGAAACTCATATATATGGAAAATATATGTCCACTGAGTTTCCCTAAATTTTCTCAAATATTTTGAAAGCATAAAAATAATTTTTCCTTATGAAAGACCATTTCTGGCCTTAAGAAAAAAGCCTTTAAATAAAATAGGAAATAATGTTTAAAATTAATATCTGGTGGTTTTGGGAAGTATTCTATATAGTAGGTTCCAAATAAAGTCTTTGTGGCAAAACAATCTACCCAATTTGAGGACTTGTAGTACAAACCTCAATTCAGGGGTTTTTGAAAACCTAATTTGAATAAATCCTCTTTGGCCAAAATAATATTTGATAAAAATAGTTTTAGGTACTATACACATGGAATGATCATTGGGCAAAGGGTTTGGGTCAAGGAAGTGAGTGTTGAGAGAGGAAGAAGAATCCTTGAGTTCCAGAACACATCATCCAAACAAACAAACATCAAACAACTCAAACAAGCACGTGCACTCAAAAAGTTTTAAATGGGTCCAAATTTTATAAATCCATAGCATAACAAAGTGATACAAACACATGGTGTGACACTATCAGATTTTCAGGAGAGGGACCAATGGTGGAGATGATTCCGAGACGGACGAGCCGGTAGCTCAAGCCCCCAAGCCGGCGACGACCGGGCCTTCTAAGACTCATCAAGAAAAGACTGGAGACGTCCCAAGACAAGCCGGAGTAGATCGACCGGCATATGGTCCCATCATAATCATAGATTAAGCAGGGCGTACTTCCTGCAAAACAATGATGATTTAGCCCATAAGGGCTTGTAATAGTTTAGATGAGCAGTCGTTACTTTTGCAATGTTCTGCATACTTATGCAAAAATCGAGAGCTAGCATGGTTGCATCTCGCATGGCCAGCTTATGCCTTGCCAGATTTATCTTTTACACATTTTCATATGCCGACGTTCGCATGACTTAACCAGTGTTATCATACTCAAGTAGTTTCAGGTTCACACTAAGTCCCTGAAAAGGAAGCATCGGTGATTGAACTAAAAGATGTACAACCAAGTCATATAAGTGCGAGTAGCTTCAATCGTAGAAGGCAGATAAAACTATGAGGGTGTGACCTGAACTTTGTAAGTTTACAGCCCCCAAGAACCAAAAAGATAACCCATTGTATACATAAGTAACATAATCAGTCATAAATATGAGTGGGGACTATCTTTATTGATTTTGACCATAATAGGTCATGGTAAATACAACTTATCTAAATTTTGAATAAGAAAAC
Source organism: Elymus sibiricus (assembly GCA_039707655.1). NCBI lineage: Eukaryota > Viridiplantae > Streptophyta > Magnoliopsida > Poales > Poaceae > Elymus > Elymus sibiricus. Next base: position 268,495,419 of record CM077673.1, on the reverse strand, counting down.
AAACTCTATGTGTAATAAGGACGTAGGAAAGCTATGTTCCAAGACCGAGGTGTTTCTTCTTCGGAAGTACGTGACTTTGTGTGATCACATACGTCGATGAGATAATAAGACCCGTTGCCCAGATTCTGCTGACAACAAAAGGTTCTTCCCATGGAGGGGAGAGCTTGTGCATTCATGTCTTCTTATAAATCAAACGGAGCACTAAGTTGACCTCCTGGAAAGTATGAGTACGAACCCTACGGGTATGATAACGACGTAGGTCCTGCTGATATATCCCTGATCTTGATGCTGCAAGATCGCCTGCCTCTTCAAGGGCGTCAACGGAGTCCAGTCGAGCTGCTTCGTTATCAGTCTCAACGTAAGTGGCTAACCTTGGGGAGTCATGATAGACATCACTTAGTAATACGGCCTCTGCACCATAAACCATGAAGAAAGGAGTAAATCCAGTCGAACGGTTGGGAGTTGTCCGTATACCCCATAGAACAGCCGGGAGTTCTTCAACCCAACATCCTCGTGTGCGTTCCAAAGGCACTTTGAGTCTGGGCTTGATGCTTTGAAGCAACTCTTGATTTGCATGCTCAGCTTGTCCATTGGACTGGGGGTGAGCCACGGAGGCGAGATCTAGGCGAATATGCTACTTACCACACAATTTTTCCATAGCCCCTTCAGAGAGGTTACTTCCATTGTCTGTGATGATTCTATGAGGATATCTAAAATGGAAAATTATGTTTTTCAAGAATTTGACTGTTGTCACGGCATCGCAACTGCTGACAGGTTCTGACTCCACCCATTTAGTGAATTTGTCAACTGCGACTAAGAGGTGAGTCTTCTTGCACTTGGACATCTTAAAAGGACCAACCATGTCTATCCCCCAGACTGCAAACGGCCAAGTGATCGGAATCATCCGCAGAGCCTGCCCTAGCATATGATCTTGCCTAGCATACCTCTAGCTTTCGTCACACTTACGAACAATGTGTTCTTTATCGGCATGTGCAGTCAGCCAGAAGAATCCATGATGGAAAGCCTTGGCTACCAAGGAGCGGGAACTGGCGGGATGACCATAATTGCCTGAATGAATCTCCTCAAGGATCTGCTAGCCTTATTCTGGAGACACACATCATTGAAAAACGCATGTGGTACTTATTTTATGTAACTCACCATTGATAACCATGTATGCCTTGGAGCGTCAATGGATATGTTTGGACAAGAGCTCATCATCAGATAACTCACAACATAATTTGTACACTAGATAAGGCTCGGTCCACGCAGGAGTATCATGAACTACTGCAACTAGCTTGGACCCGAGATCTAGATTAACCAGCTCCTCCTCTGTTGGTAGCTTGACAGATGGACTGTTAAGTTCATCCAAGAAAACATTTCGAGGCACTGGCTTCTTTTGAGAACCAAGACATGTGAAAGTGTCTGGCGCCTTATTGATTTGTATATCAATGTGGTCTACCTGGTAACCATTGAAGTGTCCATCAATAGTTGTGACTGGCTGGGGATACACGACCATGACTGGATCCTTGGAATCCCAGGTTCCCGACACTTGTTGTGAAACAAGGTCAGAATCTCCCAGACATCGGATGTGACTGATACTCATCTCTTTTGCGATGCGTAAGCCATGAAGCAAGGCCTCATATTCTGTAGCATTGTTAGTGCAAGGAAATAACAACCGTAGAACAAAATAGAACTTATCTCCACGGGGGGGGGGGGGGGGGGCGAGGGGAGTTAAGACAACTCCAGCCCCTGAGCCCTCTAGCTGCCGAGACCCGTCAAAATGCAAAGTCCAGCAATTTGTATCTGGCTTATCAGGAGGTGCTTGTAACTCAGTCCAGTCGTTGATGAAGTCCACCAAAGCCTGTGACTTGATAGCTGTTCAGGGGATATACTTGATGTGGTAGTCACCCAGCTCGATGGGTCACTTAGCAATACGGCCAGTAGCATCCCTGTTATGAATAATGTCTGCCAGAGGTGCAGAGTTGACAACTGTAAAGGGGTGCTCTTGAAAGTAGTGCTTAAGCTTCCGACTAGCCATGAATACACCAAATACTAGCTTTGGCCAGTGTGGGTAACACTTCTTAGACTCTTTTAAGACTTCACTCACGTAATAGACAGGTCGTTGGACCGGATACTCCTTGCCTTCCTCGCTGCACTCCACCACTACTACTCCGCTGACTACTTTATTGTTTGCAGTGATGTACAACAGCATGGGTTCCTTCAACTCAGGAGCTGCTAAGATAGGTTTTTGTGAGAGTTGTCTTTTGAGAGCATCTAAAGCTTCAGCGGGTTCATCCGTCCAGTCGAAAGTATTAGTTTTCTTCAAAAGCCTGTAGAGGGGTATGGCCTTCTCACCGAGCCGGCTTATAAACCGGCTTAAGCCGGCGATACATCCTATGAGCTTCTGAACTTCCTTGAGACTGGACGAGTTACGCAGATTACAGATGGCTTCAATCTTATTTGGGTTAGCTTCAATGCCACGCTTGGAAATAATGAAACCAAGCAGTTTACCTGCAGGGACCCCGAAAACGTACTTTGCCGGATTTAACTTCATCTGATATACCCGGAGATTGGTGAATGCTTCCTTCAGGTCATCGATCATGGTGTCGCTCTTCTGAGATTTAACCACAATGTCATCAACATAACCGTGCACATTGCGGCTGATCTATGGGTTAAGGAAATTCTGGACTCAATGCTGATAAGTTGTGACGGTGCTCTTTAAACCAAAGGGCATTGATGTGTAGCAGAATGCTCCAAAGGGGGTTATGAACACCATCTTTTTTTGGTCCTCTTGCTTCATCTTGATCTGATGATAGCTGGAATAAGCATCTAGAAAACATAGAGACTCGCACCCAGCTGTGGAGTCAATGATCTGGTCTATGCGTGGTAACGCGAATGGATCCTTTGGACAAGCCTTGTTCAGGTCAGTATAGTCGACACACATTCTCCTAGTTCCATTCTTCTTCAGTACAAGGACTGGGTTGGCTAACCATTCTGGGTGAAAAACCTCAACAATAAAGCCAGCAGCTAAGAGCCAGGCTACTTCTTCACCAATGGAATGCGTCTCTCGTCATTGAAGCGACGGAGGAATTGCCAGATAGGTTTCATCTTGGGGTTAGCATTTAGGCTATGCTCAACGAATTCTCTCGGTACACAAAGCATGTTAGAAGGTTTCCATGCCAAGATGTCCCGATTCTCATGGATGAACTCGATGAGCGCGCTTTCCTATTTGTCAGTGAGATGCGCTCCAATGGTGAACTTCTTGGAGGAATCACCAGGGGTGAAGTCAACCTGCTTAGTATCCTAAGTGGACTCAAATTTGGAATCTGTAGTGGGCTTCTTCACGGAAGTCATATCCTCAGGATCAACTTGTGAAGTATAGAGCTTCAATTCTTTCGCAGCACAAGCTGTTTCTACATACAGTGGTTCATCTTCCTCACACTCCCGTGCAATACCATGGTTACCATCTACCGTAATGGTTCCCCCTGGGCTAGGCATCTTGATTTTGAGGTAATTGTAACAAGGGCGAGCCATAAACCAAGCCTAAGTTGGCCTGCCGAAGAGAGCATGATACGTGCTCTTGAATTTAACTACCTCAAGGGCCAAAATCTCAGAACGGAATTTTTCCTTAGTGCCAAACGCCACTTCATAAAATATCTTGCCCACCAGTAGAGTAGACTTGCCAGGGACTATTCCGTGTAACACGGTAGAAGACGATTGTAGCTGTGAGTCTTGGAGATTCATCCGCTTGAAAGTGTCGTAATATAGTATGTTAATGGTGCTGCCACCATCCATCAACACTTTGGTCAGTGTATATCCTCCTACTTGGGGAGCAACAACCAAAGCCAAAGCACCTGGATTCTCCCTGCTCCAGGTAACAGACTGCTCAGACCAATGCAGCCACTGCAGATAGAAGGACCAACCGTGTTGACGACGCGGCGCTGCAACTTACAGTCATGCTTACAGGCGGTCGTAGTGAAAATGTGGCACTGCCCGCTATTTAGCTGCTTATGATTACTCTGAAATTCAGCAGATCCACTGTTATTCTGTTGTCCTTGAATAGCTCCACGGTTGCGGTGTCCATGACTCCCGGTGTCACACCTTGTGTTTGTACCACCTTGCTATGCTATGGTTTTATAAAATTTGGACCCATTTAAAACTTTTGCTTGCTTGTGATGTTTGACTTGAGTGCTATTTGCTTTAATGTTTGTTTGTCTTTTAATTCACAAGAATTCCTCACCTCTCTACAACTCCTCTACTTGATCCAAACTCTCTGCCCAATGATCATGCCATGTGTAAAGGACCTCAAACTATTTTTATCAAATATTATTTTGGCCAAAAAGCATTTATTCAAATTAAACTTTATAAAACCCCTGAATTGAGGTTTGTGTTACAAGTCCCGAAATTAGGGAGAATATTTTATCCCAAAGACTTTATTTGGAACCTACTATATATAAGACTTCCCAAAACAACCAAATATTAATTTTATAGATTATTTTCCTATTCTATTTAAAGGCTTTTTCTTGAGGCCAGAAATGGTCTTTTTTAAGGGAAAATTACTTTTATGCTTTCAAAATATTTGAAAAAATTTAGGGAAACTCAGCGGATATATATTTTCCATATATAAGAGTTTCAACACATGGTCATTTTCAAATTATTGGACAAAACCATCCAAAACCCTTTCTGCCTATTTCCTGCATTTGAAATATTTCTATAAGAAATATTCTCAGAAAAATCCAGGAAAATTCCAGCAAGTCACATATGCCATAAGTGATGATCTTGCAAGGTTTCATATGAATCCCAATTGATTTGGTTCCCCAAAATATTCCAAAACCCTCCGTGTCCAGATCCAAATTTGAGGAACTTTGCATTGTCAAGTATTTCCAATTGATCTTAAATTTTGTATACATGCTCTAATACCCAAATGATGACATTACACCAAGTGGTACATCAAGGAGATTAGCTTAGCATGACTAGATCTACAGAAACCTGATTCTGTTGATTTCTAGGGTTTACAAAGTTTCCATTGTCAACCTTTATTAAATGAGCTCAAAGTTGGTGATCAAGCTCAGTTCTTCCCACCTTTTCATCCTGTGAAGTTTCATCTCCAGTAAAGCACCAGAGGTAACCCAACCAGTGATCAAACACCTTCTGCTGGAATGCAAGGATCAATATTTGAGCCCCCAAAACCCCTATCCTTCACCTTACAAAGTTTCCTTTGTCAACCTTTCTCAAATGAGCTCAAAGTTGGTGATCAAGCTTAGTTCTTCCCACCTTTTCATCCTGTTAAGTTTCATCTCCAGTAAAACACAAGAGGTAACCCAACCAGTGATCAAACACCTTCTGCTGGAATGCAAGGATCAATATTTGAGCCCCCAAAACCCCTCTCCTTCACCCAAATTTTTTACCACAGCACCATACTACCCCTCCCCAGCTTTGGTAAAATCCCTGGCGCCCAGATGCATGATTGCATGGGCGCAAACCTCCTTCTCCCTCTCTAGACAGCCTCATTTCCCCTTCTCTCTCTGTCCCTTCCACTTGTTGTCGTTCTAGGGGCATCCAAGGCCACTTTCCCTCTTATTTATTCTCCCCATAGCCACCTGACACTAGTGGACGCGCCAGAGCGCGCCAAAAGCCCATCATGCTAGCCAAAGACGTGCTCTGGAGTGCGCTACAGGAAGATAAAGGGTTGACGCCACGCCCTGCCCATACTCCTGACCTCCTCAAGCCCCCCCCCATCTCTCTCCTTGCAACGGCTCTCCCAGCGCCCGCCTGACGCCGCCCCTCTCAGCCAATCCCCTCGCTCACACGCTCGCGCTCTCCTCTCTCCTCTCTCTCTCCCTATGGTCATGGACGACCCCCAGGAAGACCCCAGACAAGCATGTGCATCCCCCCATGGCCTCTGGCCCCGGTCTCAACCTCGCCAGCGCACGAGCTCACGGTGGAATGATGTCTACTACACAACTTGTTCTTGTAGACTCGTGTTGGGCCTCCAAGCGCAGAGTTTTGTAGGACAGTAGCAAATTTCCCTCAAGTGGACCTAACGTTTATCAATCCGTGGGAGGCGTAGGTTGAAGATGGTCACTCTCAAACAACCCTGCAACCAAATAATAAAAAGTCTCTTGTGTCCCCAACAGACCAAATACAATGGTAAATTGTATAGGTGCACTAGTTCGGCGAAGAGATGGTGATACAAGTGTTGTAATGATAGTAGGTATTGATTTTTGGAATAGTAACAATTAAAAATAGCAAGGTAGCAAGTTACAAAAGTGAGCACAAACGGTATTGCAATGCTTGAAAACAAGGCCTAGGGTCTGGCTTTCGCTAGTGCAATCTCTCAACAATGCTAATATAATTGGATCACATAACCATCCCTCAACGTGCAACGAAGAATCAATCCAAAGTTCTTATCTAGCGCAGAACATAAGAAGATATTTTTTGTAGGGTACGAAACCACCTTAAAGTTATCCTTTCCGATCAATCTATCCAAGAGTTCGTACTAATATAACACCAAGTTATCCTTTCCGATCGATCTATCTAAGAGTTCATACTAAAATAACACCATATGATACGCATCAACCAACTCTAATATCACCTAGATACTCCAATGTCACCACAAGTATCCATGAGTTAATTATACGATACGCATCAAACATTTTCAAATTCATAATACTCAATCCAACACCAAGAACCTCAAAGAGTGCCCCAAGATTTCTACTGGAGAAAGTAGGACGAAAATGTGCATCAACCCCTATGCATAGATTACCCTAATGTCTTCTCGGGAATCCGCGCGTTGAGTGCCAAGACATAGATCAAGTGCTCTCAGATCCATAAAAGTATTCAATCCGGTAATAACAAAATCTCAAAAGGAAAACTCAATTCATCACAACAAGATAGAGAGGGGAAAACACCATATGATCCAACTATATTAACAAAGCTCGCGATACATCAAGATCGTGCCAAATGAAGATCACGAGAGAGAGATAGATTAAATACATAGCTACTGGTCAAAACCCTCAGCCCCGAGGGGGGACTACTCCCTCCTCATCAAGGAGACCATAGGGATGATGAAGATGGCCTCCGATGATGATTTCCCCCTCCGACAGGGTGCTGGAACGGGGTCTAGATTGGTTTTTCGTGGCTACAGAGGCTTGCGGCGGTGGAACTTCTGATCTAGGGTTATTTCTGGGGGTTTATGAATATATAGAATTTTTGGGTGTCGGTTTCACGCGAATATGGGCCACGAGGGGCCCACAAGACACCAGGGCGCGCCAGAGGGGGCTAGCGCGCCCTGGTGGGTTATGGCCACCACATGGCTCTTCTGGCCCTTCCACGAAGCTTCTAGTGCCTCTTTTGTTCCAAAAAAATCGTCAAAAAGTTTCGTTGCATTTGGAGAACTTTTATTTCTGCACAAAAAACAAAACCACGGTAGTTCTGCTGAAAAAAGTGTAAGTCCGGGTTAGTTCCATGCAAATCATACCAAAACCATATAAAATTGTTGTAAATATGGCATGAATACTTAATAAATTATAGATATGTTGGAGACGTATTAGCATCCCCAAGCTTAATTCCTACTCGTCCTCGAGTAGGTAAATGATAAAAGAAAATAATTTATGAAGTGTGAATGCTAGCATAGTGCATAAGTATGATCAATGATAATTTCAACCACTTGTCCTAGCATCATAACAACAACTCTTTCTCATAAAACTCATCATGATAAAGTAGCAACCAATTCACATGTTATGGTTCAAACAATGAATTCTCTTGAAACTTAACAACCTATTTTCTTAGTCACCAAACAATTGCAATTCAACTTATTCTCAACAAAGTCTAAGTAAGAGCTCCACATACTCAATCATCATATAGTCTTCTATGATTGCTAGTACTCAAAGCATATTTTTAGAACAGATGGCATCCATCGAACATAGAGAAAGATAGGGGCTTAATGTTTCGCCTCCCAACTCGTTTATCATAGAGATAATTGTCAACAATAATAAGTCATGATCAAATATATTTGACTGGTCATATGTGACTAGATCTTTCCCCACCACATAGTGCTTGCCAACTAGAGAATAATTGAGGTTGAAATGAGAATGCATACTATTGACTCTTGCATAAAAGTAAATACTGAAAGGTAAAAGATAGGCCCTTCGCAGAGGGAAGCAGAGGTTGTCATGCGCTTTTTGGTTTTGTATACACAATCCCTTAATGCAAAAGAACATCACATTATATTGCCTCTTATGATAGCAACCTTTGTTATGCAGGCCATTGCTTTTATTACTTTGCCATCACAAGTTCGTACAACGCTCAATTTTCTCTTACACTAAATGATCAAACACATTTAGAAGCAATTTTTATTGCCTTTTTGCACCGATGACAATTTCTTGAAGGATCTTATTCAATCCATAGTTAGGTATGGTGGACACTCATGGCAAGAAACTGGGTTTAAGTGTTTTTGGATGCACAGGTAGTATCTCTACTCAGTACGAATTTTTGGCTAGCAAAAGATCCTAAGCAAACACCACATGTTGGAGGATCCCTAACAATATAACTTCTATGCAAATATACACAACCATAACTCATTACGTTGTCTTCCTTGTCCAACTTCAACTAATTTGCTCATGTTTGAAAATAATTAATGGGTATTCACATTCATAGAAGATGTCCAAGATAATATATTTGTATGTGAATGTTCTCTTCCTTATACTAATCATTCATGAATTGCTCGTATGACCAATATTGTGATTGTCAAGATTCAAAAGATTTCACTTTCTAAACCCAACGCGAAACTACTACTAGGCATGATATATGAACATATAATTTGAACTTCATGGTATGCAATTCAGTCAACAAATTACTCATAGGATATAAGTGAAGCACAAGAGTAAATGACAAGCTACTCCAAAAGGATATAAGTGAAGATCAAGCGAGTAGTTAAGTAAATGGGTAGCCATTTGAGAACACTCTCTCATCTAAAAACTTCCAGATCTAAGTATTTTATTAAAACAGCAATAAAAACAAAATTGGCACTCCAAGAATAGCACATACCATGTGGACAAATAAAAATTTAGGCTCAACATAGGCTAACCGATATTTGTTAGATGAAGAGAGGTGGGATGCGTAGCATCCCCAAGATTAGATGCTTGAGACTTCTTGAAATTTTTACTTGGGGTGCCTTGGGCATTCCCAGGCTTGAGATTTTTTATCTCGTTCAATCCTCTCATATCACGGTTTCACCTATTCTCAAAAAACCTTCATCCACAAAAACTCGAAAAGAACTCGTGAGATAGGTTAGTACACATAAGAATAAGTCCACACTTATTTTACTGCCAAGGCAAGTTGCACAATAATTTCCAAACATCATCTACTGTTTACTATCGTTTCCACAATTTATATGTACCAATATAGGCTATGGAAACTATAGGATAAGTAGATAACAAAACTATGACAGCAATCTGTCCAAACAGAATAGTCTGTAGAAATTTATGAAAACAGTGTACTTCTGTAACTCAAAAAATTATGAAAATTTAGGACGTGATAAAGAATTTACATGACAACACTGCGTAAAAATTTCAGAAACTTTCCACGTTCCAGTAAAATATGAAAATTCAAACACTACAGAGAAAGTTTCTGTTTTTACACAGAACACATCAAACATGCAATGCAAGCATCCTAAAGGCAATTCTTTGAACTTTTTATTGAAAAACAAGATTATAAATAACAGAAAGAAAATACTAACAAAATAAAATGATGCTCCAAGGAAAACACAAATTATGTGACGAATAAAAATATAGCTCCAAGTAAGATATACCGATAGTGTTGAAGACGAAAGAGGGGGTGCCTTCCGGGGCATCCCCAAGCTTAGGCGCTTGAGTCTTCCTTGGATATTACCTTGGGGTGACTTGGGAATCCCCAATCTTAGGTTCTTGTCACTCCTTATTCTCCTCATATCGGTGTCTCACCCAAAACTTGAAAACTTCAATTACACAAAACTTAACGGAACTTCGTGAGATGGGTTAGTATAATAAATAAACATCATTCACTTAGGTACTGTCAATACAAGATTCATAATTGTTTCCACATGATCAATACTGTATTATATCATTCCCATAATTTATACCACTAAAGATAAGCTATGGAAACAATAAAACAAGCCAACTATGCATGCAAAACAGAATCTGTCAAAAACAGAACAGTCTGTGAAGATCTGAATGCTCACCATACTTCATTGTCTCTAAAAATTCTGAAAAATTAGAAAAACCTGAATAATTTGTATATCAGCACTGTGTAAAAATTTCAGATCATTATCACGCTCCAGTAAAAAATGAAAATTCCTGTACTGGAGTTAAAGGCTTCTGTTTTGGTTCAGCATCAATTCTACTCATCTTGTGAGTCATCCCAAAGGATTTACTTGGCACTCTATTGAAATAAAAGACACAAAACATGATTAATACAGTAGCTTAATCATGTGAACACTCAAAACAGAAAGTAAAAGTGTTGGGTTGTCTCCCAACAAGCGCTTTTCTTTAATGCCTTTTAGCTAGGCATGATGATTTCAATGATGCTCACATAGGAATAATAATTGAAACATGCAAAAGAGCATCATGAATCTCATGACAAGCACATTTAAGTCTAACCCACTTCCTATGCATAGGGATTTTCTGAGCAAACACTTTACGGGAACAAGAATCAAGTAGCATAGGAAGGCAAAACAAGCATAACTTCAAAACTTTGAACACATAGAGAGGAAACTTGATATTATTGCAATTCCTACAAGCATATGTTCCTCCCTCATAATAATTTTCAGTAGCATCATGAAGGAATTTCACAATATAACTATCACATAAAGTATTCTTTTCATGATCTACAAGCATAGAAAATTTATTACTCTCCACATAAGCATATTTCTTATTATTCATAATAGTGGGAGCAAACTCAACAAAATAACTATCATGAGATACTTGATTGACATAACCACATTGAATATTAAAATCATGATAACAAGTTTCATGGTTGTCATTACTCTTTATAGCATACATGTCATCACAATAATCATCATAGATAGGAGGCATGCCATCATCATAATAAATTTGCTCATCAAAAGTTGGGGGACTAAAAATATCATCTTCATCAAACATAGCATCCCCAAGCTTGTGGATTTGCATATCACTAGCATCATGGATATCGAGAGAATTCATACTAGCAACATTGCAATCATTCTCATCATAAATTTTTCTTCTACCAATTGAGCACAATTTTCCGAACCATCATTTTCATGAAAGACATTACAAAGACGAAGCTATCGAGGAAACCTAAAGTCCATTTTTTGTAGTTTTATTTTATGAAACCAAACTAGTTAAAAACAAGAAAAAAAAGATTTAATTGCAAGATCTAAAGATATACCTTCAACCACTCACCTCCCCGGCAATGGCGCCAGAAAGGAGCTTGATGTCTACTACACAACTTGTTCTTGTAGACTAGTGTTGGGCCTCCAAGCGCAGAGTTTTGTAGGCCAGTAGTAAATTTCCCTCTAGTGGATGACCTAAGGTTTATCAATCTGTGGGAGGCATAGGATGAAGATGGTCTCTCTCAAACAACCCTGCAACCAAATAATAAAAAAGTCTCTTGTGTCCCCAACACACCAAATACAGTGGTAAATTGTATAGGTCCACTAGTTCGGCGAAGAGATGGTGATACAAGTGTAGTAATGATAGTGGGTACTGATTTTTGTAATAGTAACAATAAAAAACAGCAAGGTAGCAAGTAACAAAACTGAGCACAAACGGTATTGCAATGCTTGAAAACAAGGCCTAGGGTCCGTACTTTCGCTAGTGCAATCTCTCAACAATGCTAATATATTTGGATCACATAACCATCCCTCAACATGTGATAACCCACAAGTATAGGGGATCGCAACAGTTTTCGAGGGTAGAGTATTCAACCCAAATTTATAGATTTGACACAAGGGAGCCAAAGAATATTTGCGAGTATTAGTAGCCGAGTTATCAATTCAACCACACCTGGAGATTAAATATCTGCAGTAGAGTGATCAGTAGCACAATAGTATGATAGTTTTGATAGCAGTAGTGGCAGTAGCAGTAACGGTAGCAGTGATAGCAATAGTTTTGTAGCAAGTGTGTTAGTAGCAGTCGCAGTAGTAACTTAGCAAGAACAATATGTGGAAAACTCGTAGACACTGGATCGGTGAACTTGTTGGATAATATTCATCATATAACAGTCATAACCTTGGGTGACACAGAACTAGCTCCAGTTCATAAATATAATGTAGGCATGTATTCCGTAAATAGTCATACGTGCTTATGGAAAAGAACTTGCATGACATCTTTTGTCCTACCCTCCCGGGGCAGCGGGGTCCATAAGGAAACTATGGGATATTAAGGCCTCCTTTTAATAGAGAACCGGAATAAAGCATTTACACACGGTGAATACATGAACTCCTCAAACTACGATCATCACCGGAAAGTATCCTGACTATTATCACTCTAGGGTTTACGGATCATAACACGTAGTAGGTGCATATGACTAGCAAGATCGGATCAAGAACATAGATATAATGGTGACAACATAAACGGTTCATATCTGAAATCATGGAACTCGGGCCCTAGTGACAAGCATTAAGCATGGCAATGTGATAGCAACATCAATCTCAGATTATAGTGGATACTAGGGATCAAGCCCTAACAAAACTAAGTCGATTACATGATGAATCTCATCCAACTCCTCACCGACCAGCAAGCCTACGGAGGAATTACTCACTCCCGGTGGGGAGAATCATGGAATTGGCGATGGAGAAGGGTTGATGATGACGAAGAACGAAGATTCCCCTCTCCGGAGCCCCAAACGGGCTCCAGATCTGGCCTCCCGATGAAGAACAGGAGGTGGTGGCGGCTCCGTAACGTAAAACGCGATGAAACTTTCTCAATGATTTTTTTTCTCCGAAAATAGGATTTTATAGCGCTGGAATTAGGGTTAATGGGGCCCCGAGGTGGGCACAACCCACCAGGGCGCGCCTGGAGGGGGTGGCGCGCCCTGGTGTATCGTGCCCAACCAGGGCACCCCCTCCGGTGGTTCTTGGCTGCAGTAATTTTTATTTACTATAAAATAAATCTCCAAAAAGTTTCATCTAGTTCCGAGAACTTTTATTTCTGCACAAAAACAACACCATGGTAGTTGTGTTGAAAACAGCGTCAGTCCGGGTTAGTTTCATTCAAATCATGCAAATTAGAGTCCAAAACAAGAGCAAAAGCGTGAGGAAAAGTTGATACGACGGAGACGTATCAACTCCCCAAGCTTAACCCATTGCTTGTCCTCAAGCAATTCAGTTGACAAACTGAAAGTGATAAAGAAAAACTTTACGAACTCTTTTGTTCTTGTTTACATATATATGCTTAAGTAGCACCCAGGTTTTCAGTAAAGATTATGACTAACCATGTCAGCAATAACTCTTAGAAATTATATTAACTCATATCAATGATATAAGCAACTAGCGAGCAATAATAAAATATATCAAGCGCCAACACTTTGTCAAAACAATCGTGATATAATATGACAATAGTGATATCTTGCTAGCCCTTTCTGAGACCGCAAAACATAAATGCAGAGCACCTCCAAAGTTCAAGCAGCGACTAAACATTGTAATTCATGGTAGAAAAGATCCAGTCATGCTGCACCCAACATTAACTATACACAATGCATGAGGATGACAATAGTGCTCTCAGGTATGGCGCTTATTTGAGAAGGTGATGACTCAACATAAAAGTAAATAGGTAGTCCCTTCGCAGAGGGAAGCAGGGATTTGCAGAGGTGCCAGAGCTCAAAGCTTAAATCAGAGATAAATATAATTTTGGGAGGTACACCCTTCCTGTCAATGTTACGACCAAGATTTATCAATATCTTCCATGCTAAACACATTAGCGGAGGTTCCCAAGCGGTAAAAGTAAAGGTTTACTCCCCCTCCACCAACAAATACACTCCACGGCTAGCCGAATCTACGGGTACCGTCCATACCAACAACATTCCTGGGGGAGTTTTGTTTAATTATTTGTAATTTTTCATTTCAGGACTGGGAATCCCTATTACCGCCCCTCTCGTGCAAGGACGAGTGAATAAACACTCATCATGAGAATAACCCGTTTAAGATGGAAGGTACTGACCGCCCCCTGTCGCTCCATGAGCGGTCCAGGCACACAAAACAGATTTTCATTTGAAATTTTAGAGGTGGCACATCCAAATTTACTTGGAACGGCAAGGTAATACCGCATATAGGTAGATTAGTGGACCCATCTAGAATAACTTTGGTTTAAGGATTTTGATGTACAAGTGTCGAGCGCACGGATGCACACAATCACCTATGGGACCAGAGGTCCCTTTGTGGTTCAGCAAGGGGAGTCACGTTGCACAAAGAGCGGAGAGCATGAGACGGCGCGACGATCAGGACGCTGGCATTTTTTCCAGGTTCGGGCCGCTGCTAAGCGTAAAACCCTACTACTGCCTGTGCATAAGTCAGGGGCACTGGATACCCCTATTCTAGTGCACCGACAGGAGCCCCCGGGTCTGGTCCACACGCGCTTGTTTAGCGCCGTTGGGTCAGGCCCAAAATTTATGCACATGCGCGCAATGTGAGGGGGTAACTGCCAATTTACTAGTCAGCACTGCCCCCACCACCTCAGGCCGTTTCCGCCACGCGCGCCGCATGCATAGCGAGGAGCTTGCAGAGGGCGCTCATGACCTAAGGGCCTGATCATGGCAGAAACCGCAGCGCCATGGATTGGAGCAACAGGGCGGTTACCTGTTCGCCCGTGAGTCGTGGGTGGTGAGATTGGTGGAGATGGGCGGCCGCTCTGGAGCGGGGGAGAGCTAGCCCCCGTGCTCTCCCCTATAAATTAGGGGGTCATGGTGGCGATGCTCATCCAGATCCATGTCCTCCTTACTCCCAAGTCCTCACTGCTCGTCCTTCACTTCTGGTTCTCCCTTGGATGCGCCAGCCCTTGCTCCCTGATGGTTAGGGGGAAGGGCCCGGCAAGTGTGTTCGTCATCGCAGGGTCTTCGCCTTGTGTCCATGCCCAATCCTCGCTCTGGGCTGATGACTTCGAGCTGAAGGTTGGCTGGAGGAGCCTCGGATGGGGGAGCGGGCGGCGCGGTGGTCGCGCCGGGGACAGCTGCGGCGACGCGCCTGTCGCTGCGTCGCCCGCTTCTTTAGCCCTGATGGAGCATCATGCGGGCGACATCACGCCGGAGTCTATAATGGAGATGCAGCTTCGCGGTGGACCGTGGTTCCCGCACTCCTTCTTCAGGGTGATGGAGAAAGATCCTTCGCACGGCCGCCGCTTGCATGTGTGCGGTCACAGCCGTGGTTTGCCGTTTATTGCGGTGAAGCTCTCCACCCGTAGCGTTATGGATGGTGCGTATATGTGGGTGTTCTTCACTTGTGTTTGCTTCTTAAGGGCGGGGGAAATTCCCCGCCTTTGGCCACTGGGGACGACCATGCTCTTTGTGGGGTCCCCTGGCCGCTGCGTCGGGAGCTTGGACGACAGCGGAGGCATTCCCTCGAGCGATGGCGATGAGGAATACGATGGCGGTCGGGAACCTACGACGCATCAGGAGCACCGATGAGGGCTCAGACGGGTCGCATTCCCCGGCAGCACCATCATCACTAGCTGTCGGCGTTCTGGGAACGGGGGTACCCAGACCTGCCTGCCTGCGGCCAAGGGCATGGCCCACCTCGTCATCCAAACACGTCCTGGCGCGACTCTACTCAAGACAAACCCTCGCGAGGACCCCAGGCTCGCGAGGAAGAACAGCACTAGGATCAGCAGAGGGAGGGACTCCTCAGGCCCCCTCCGGGGCGGCGGAGATCTCTATGCGGAACCTGGCCTCGAGAGTCAAGGATGACGCAAGGAAGGACAGGCGGGCGCCACCGCGCCAGGCGGTGCAGTTTCCCCTTTGGTGCAAAGGGAGCAGGGACGTACGCGGGTTCCCAAAGCGCCTCCCAAAGGTTTCCATTCCGGTGCAACAAGACCACGACCACGAGCCCCGCTGGGCGGATGTCATCGCCGAGCCCACCTATGTATCATCGACAGCTACTTTGCAGGCAAAGACCACCTTTGGACAGGGCGGGGATGTACTCCTATCCCCCTTTGAATTTGGCCATTGTGGGATCCCTTCCCGCCATTGCGATAAGGGAAGAGGACCCGGGCCACTGCTATATATAGAGGCTAGGCTGCACTGTAGAGGAGGACGAACCAACGAGAACACAAGATAAGGCAGAGAGCCAAGAGCACCACTCGAGCGTGTCGGCATTCTGGGAACGGGGGTACCCAGACCTGCCTGCCTGCGGCCCAGGGCATGGCCCACCTCGTCCGCCAAACACGGCATGGCACGACTCCACACAAGGCAAGGCCCTCGCGAGGACCCTAGCCTCGCGAGGGAGGCGGCATCAAGACCAGCAAGGAGTGGGCCTCCCCAGGCCCCCTCCGGAGCAGCGGAGATCTCTATGCAGGACCCGGCTTCAGGAGTCAAAGGTGACGCAAGGAAGGACAGGCGGGTGCCAGCGCACTAGGCAGAGCAGTTTCCCCTTTGGTGCAAAGTGAGCAAGGACGTACGCGGGTTCCAAAAGCATCCCCCAAAGGTTTCCATTCTGGTGCAACGAGACCATGACCACGAGCCCCGCAGGACGGATGTCATCACCGAGCCCACCTCTGCATCATCGACAGCTACTTTGCAGGCAAAGACCACCTTTGGGCATGGCGGGGATGTACTCCTGTCCCCCTTCAAATTTGGCCGTTGTGGGATCCCTTCCCGCCATTGTGATAAGGGAAGAGGATCCGGGCCACTGCTATATATAGAGGCTAGGCCGCACCGTAGAACGAGGACGGACACACCAACACAAGACTAGGCCAAAAGCCAAGAACACCACTCGAGTGCCCTCGCGAGGCTCGAACCACTGTACTAGTTCATCCACCACACCTCCCCGTGAGGCAATCCACCAAAGCAGGAGTAGGGTATCACGCTTCGCAGCGGCCCGAACCTGGGTAAAGGCAGCTCCCCGTGAGGCAATCCACCAAAGCAGGAGTAGCGTATTACGCTCCTGACCCAGACGCCTGCTCAAGGCAGCTCCCTACCAGCGGGCGTGCCTCACGAGGGTCACCGCGCCGGGCACCCTCACGAGGCCATCCCCGCAAACCGCCCCCGTGAGGTTGCACATACCTGTCCGCGCGGGGGCTGCTCGCGAAGTCATGTGGGCGCCTCCTGTCGCCGTGGTAGCCGGCGCCGCTCCCTTCGTGGCCCGGGCGTGCGGCAACATGGTCGTTGTGGAGTTGCACGAGCCCCCGGGCACCGGCGTAGTTGAGCCTCTGGTCCTCCTCTCTGGTTTCAGCAAGCGTGCCGAGAGGCGTGAGGCGGCGCCCCTCTCGTGCAGCCGGCACCTCCCACCGGTCTTCGCCGGCGCCTGCGGCCGCTTCCCGCGCCCCCGGTGGCTCGAGCCAGGTCTCCGGTGAACATGGACCGCCGTGGACGTCCCGAGAGTTCCCATGTGGCCCAGGCGCCGTGCCCGCCAGTCGTGCGAGTTCGCGGGCACGAGCCCCGCTGAGGCGCACCTGGGTCTCGCAAGGGAGGACCCTCGCGAGGACCCTAGCCTCGCAAGGGAGGAGGCATCAAGACCAGCAAGGAGTGGGCCTCCCCAGGCCCCCTCTGGAGTGGCGGAGATCTCTATGCAGGACCCGGCCTCAGGAGTCAAAGATGATGCAAGGAAGGACCAGTGGGCGCCAACGCACCAGGCGGAGCAGTTTCCCCTTTGGTGCAAAGGGAGCAAGGACGTACGCGGGTTCCAAAAGCATCCCCCAAAGGTTTCCATTCTGATGCAACGAGACCATGACCACGAGCCCCGCAGGACGGATGTCATCGCCGAGCCCACCTCTGCATCATCGACAGCTACTTTGCAGGCGAAGACCACCTTTAGGCAGGGCGGGGATGTACTCTTGTCCCCCTTCAAATTTGGCCGTTGTGGGATCCTTTCCCGCCATTGTGATAAGGGAAGAGGACCCAGGCCACTGCTATATATAGAGGCTAGGCCGCACCGTAGAACGAGGACGGACACACCAACACAAGACTAGGCCGAAAGCCAAGAACACCACTCGAGTGCCCTCACGAGGCTCGAAACCACTGTACTAGTTCATCCACCACACCTCCCCGTGAGGCAATCCACCAAAGAAGGAGTAGGGTATGACGCTTCGCAGTGGCCCGAACCTGGGTTAACCACCTTGTTCATCTTCTTCCTCGTCGTCGTGCGAGTTCGGCATAGCCACCATCGTGTAGCAAGCTAAGTAGGGCGAGGCCGCAAGGAAGCTTCGCACACACCCCTTTGTAAGAACCTTGAGGGTTTTGCGGAGCCCGAAATCTGACAGAGCGCCCTCGCGAGGCAGCTCACCACTGTACTAGTTCATCTACCACACCTCCCCGAGAGGCAATCCACCGAAGCAGGAGTAGGGTATAACGCTTCGCAGCAGCCCGGACCTGGGTAAACCACCGTGTTCATCTTCTTCCCCACCATCGTGCGAGTTCGCCGTAGTAACCATCGAGTAGCGAGCCGAGCAGGGCTAGGCTGCAGGGGATCTTCGCACATGCCCCTGTGTTCAAACCTTGAGGCTTTTGTGGAGCCCGAAATCCGACATTTGGCGCGCCAGGTAGGGGGCGTGTCGGAGTCTTCCTCAAGCCAAGCTCTTCTCCCACCATGCCGCTCCGATGTCTGACGCCCGCCGAGCCCGCGCCGAGCGCAGAGTTGCCCGCGTTGCCCAGACGGCACCCGTGGGCCGTGCCGGCACGCGCCGGTCCCCCTCACCTGTGGCCAACGCCGCCACGGGCCCGGATGCCCACGAACAACAAGACTCTTCCCAGCCGGTCACCGCGCGGCTAGACGGCCACACCAGCACTCCATCGATCATTCCAGCTACCGGGTCGTCCTCCCATGTTCGGCCCGGGCCAGTGCCCGGCTCGGGCGCACTCGCCATGGCGAACGAGCTGCTCCGCTACCGCCCCGCCCCCGACCGCTACGACGACTGGCTCTGGCGCATCGCGGAGCTCGTCAGCGCTACTGGCGACGCTTCAGCGCTCTCCTACTCGTTTCAACCCCGGCCTTCCCTGGCAGACGACGTGGCCCGCGATGCACCCCCACCTCCTCCGCAACGCAACGTCGACCCCGAGCCCAGGCGTGAAGCGCGCCCACGCGACCAGCCCCGCGAGCCACGAGCAAGGGCAAGAGAGGAAGTAAGCTGCCAGGTGGTGCCCCGGCCGCGTGTCGACGCGCGTGCGCTCCCCGCACTGCCGAACCAGCGTCGCGATCGGGCACCACTCGAGGCGGCCCCTCAGGAGCGTCAAGACCGGGCCCCGCACGCACGCGCCGCACCTGTCAAGCCGGTGGGGTGCCTTGCCATCACCCCGGAGCTCCATCCAACCACGTGGCCCTGCAAGTTCAAGCCCGACCGACCCCCTCGCTACGACAGGACACCGGATCCCGCCGAGTTCCTACAGCTCTACTCGCTGAGCATCCGGGCGGCCGGTGGAGACGACAAGGTCATGGCGTGCTGGTTCCCCATGGCGCTCAAGGGCGGCGCGCTCTCCTGGCTCCTCAACCTCCTGGAAGGATCCATCACCTCCTGGGACGACCTGCGCAAGCGCTTCGTCGCCAACTTCCAAGGTACCCACGACCGCGCGCTCACCGTGAACGACCTACGGCGTGTAAAGCAGCAGGAGGGAGAGACCCTGCACAAGTTCATACAACGCTTCATGACTACGCGCCTCAAGGTCCCGAAGGCGTCGGATGAGGCTATCATCTCCACATTCACCGACGGCGTCACGGACCTCAAGATGAAAGAAGAGCTAGCCATGAACGACGAACTGTGCTCAGCCCTGGAGATGTTCAACCTGGCGAACAGGTGTGCCAAGGCCGAAGAGGGCCGCCTTTCACTCCGTGAGCCTCCGGCGGCAGAGCCAGTGGAAAAGAAGACCAAATCCAACGAGGCGAAGCGCAAGGCCCCAGCGGTACTTGCGGCCAAGCCTGAGGCGAAGCGCAGCCGAGGCGAGGAACACCCCGCAGGGGGAGACCAACCTGCATCTTCCATGGCACCAACAACCACGACACCGCCGACTGCCAGGAACTCAGGCTGGTCCGCGCCGAACACTTCGGCCGGCGCCCTGGACGCACCGACCGTGGCTTCGGACGCGGCGGAGGCCGCGGTGGAGGCCGTTAGGACAACCGGGAACCGCGTCAGGGGTCGCGAAACCAGCCTCAGGAGGACCGCTGGCGCGATTAGGCTCGGGAGGACCGCTGGCGCGATCAGGCCCGGGAGGACCACTGGCGCGACGATCCTCCGGAGGGGTCACGTCGTGGCCAGCCTCGTGAGGCCGGCCTACCACCACTACCACCACCACCCCGAAGGAAGGAAGAGGACAGGCAGGACGATGGGGCTGAGGGTTTCCAGGAGGTCAGGGCGGTAGCCTGTATCCTGGGCAGCGCCCAAGCCCCAGCATCGAACCACGTCTTCAAGCAGTTCGCGCGGGAGGTGAACGCGGCTCTCCCAAATCCCGAGGCCATGCGCCCCCTCAAGTGGTCCCAGACTGCAATCACCTTTGACTCGAGGGATCAGCTCAGGTGCTCGGCCATGGCCGGCAGGCTCCTCATGCTGTGCACTCTAACCATCAGCAACGTCCTCGTCACCAAGACCCTCATCGACAGTGGAGCGGGGCACAATGTCCTCTCCATTGAGACCTTCGAGACGCTCCAAGTACCGTACGACCAGCTCATGCCGACCAAGCCCTTCTCGGGAGTCACTAATGGGTCCACCGTCCCCATTGGGCAAGTACGCCTGCCCGTCACCTTCGGCAGACGCAAAAACTACCACACCGAGATCATCGTCTTCGACGTCGCCCACATCCACCTCCCGTACAACGCAATCCTTGGGTAGCCGGCCCTCGCCAAGTTTATGGCGGTGACTCATCACGGTTACAACATCCTCAAGATGCCAGGGAGTGGTGGCGTCATCACCGTCGCCTGCGATGAGAAGGATGCCGTCTGCTCCCTCGAGCATGCTTACCGCGCTGCTACGGCTGAGCGCTCGGACGACGAGGAAGATGCCCTGCCTCGTGAGGACGCACGCAAGAAGAAGAAGCAGCTCATCCCCGTGGAGCGCCAGGGGGCTGGAACCTCCAAGGGCGGAGCCTCAAGCTCTGCACCCAGGGACGGGACCCCACCTTCCATCGCATAGGAAAGCACGCTCGGCGCCCCCCTTGGGTCGGGTTCGGGGGCTTCCATACGGGAGGCCCTCGGCTCGGCCGGTGAGACAAGGGAAGCGCTCGGGCACAACCTGAAGGCGCGTCCTGACGTGCGACTGACAGAGCTAGTAGCATGGCGTGAGACGGCGAGCTCACAAGAGTCTGTCATCGAAGCGATCGAGGAGCTTCAGGAGGCACAGGCCCAGTGAGGCGAGGACTGCCCTGCACCACTAATCGCAGCCGCCATCGTCGGCCCGGTCGACCAGCCACGCGTCTAAGTCAACACGCCCGCAATCAACAGGGCCGCGTCCCAGGGCCACTTTTGGCCAACACGTGCCGACCACGGGTGAGTATACCCGCGCAACTATGTCCGCATGCCCTTTTGCCTGGCGAACGCCGGCATCACGTTCCAGCGCCTTGCCCGGGCCATGCTTGTACCTTGCCTGGCGAGATGCGGCCAGGATTCGGAGGAGATGCCCGGACCGAGCATGGGTCCCGAGCCCCGGGAGACGATGGGCCCGTGAGGGCCGCGCTCATGGAGGTATAAGATCAGGCTACGATGGCAGCTTCGACTCTTCAGCGGCACGACCGCCAGGTGACTTTTTGTTGGTCTGTGCCAGGTCACTTTTTGGTTTATTCCGTTTGAAGGCGCCCACCAGGCCGCATTATCCTCAGGCGATCAGGGCATACCCCTGCAGCCGCTACATTTACGCATATTTCAGCAGTTTCTCATGCATATGATCTGTTTCCTAAGGTTTCCCTTTGCCTGCACGGCTCTTTGCCGGCGTAAATGTCGCCGCACCCGAATGATCCTACCTTCGACCGCCTCACGAGAGGACTAGGCACGGCGTCTGTGCTCGGGTCCGTCCCTGCAGCGTCGATAAATCCAGTGGCTGAGCTCTGTCTGGCGGACCAGCCCCGTTCACGTCACCTCCTGGGGTCACTGGTGCTTGGCCCTCTCGTGCGATGGCCCTAGGGAGAACGTTCGGCGCAGGCTTCTCCAAAATTTGCAGGACCTCGGATGGCGCTATCTATAAGAAGACCCAGGCGCAAACTGCCTTTGAGGTAGGGACCTCGCGAGGCCAAAGCGCCCTCGTGAGCTCCCAGATACACCTCCCAGTTCTACCATGCCAGCCACGCGTACGAACTCAATGGCCTGTACACGCCCGGAGCCCCCCGAGGACGCGGAGGGGTTCCTTCCCACGCAATGTGGAAGCCACACCTCCATGCTGGCGGACAACACAGTCCACCAATGACTATGCCCACGCAAGGTGGAAGCCCTACGCCCTGTGCTGGGGATAAACAACTGAGGGCGCCCCAGCGGCTGCATCCAACCTCAGGAAGGCTCCTTGCGGCCCCGTTTCGCTGCATTCCCTGGGATGTTCGCATGAGGGTGCTGCATGGGGGCTACTACCGGGCCGAGCCTGGTACACGCCACGTTCCCAGGTCTGCCAAACCTGGTCTTCATGCGCCCCTCTCAGGAAAAGCTGGCGAGGAAAGGTATGGGAGCCGCTCGTACATCAAGGGGGACTCCTGAGCACCGCGACTCAGGAGCCTCACTGGCTACGTAGCACCTCACCCCTTGGAAACGACCTTGGTGATCCGGATGGCCCAACGGCAGCTGAGGTATGCGCGGGGCCGGGCCCTGCCGACGCAGAGCTCAAAGCGCTCAAAACCCTTAAGGAGGACGCTGGAGCTCGTACGTCAAGGGGGACTCCTGAGCATCGCGACTCAGGAGCCTCACTGGCCATGTAGCCCCTCACCCCTTGGAACCGTCCTTGGTGATCCGGACGGCCCAACGGCGGCTAAGGTATGCGCGGGGCCGGGCCCTGCCGATGCAGAGCGCAAGGCGTTCAAAATTTCCAAGTTATGGATGATGTTGGAGCTTGTACGTCAAGGGGGACTCCTGAGCATCGCGACTCAGGAGCCTCTGTCGGCGTTCTGGGAACGAGGGTACCCAGACCTGCCTACCTGCGGCCTAGGGCGTGGCCCACTTCATCAACCAAGTACATCCAGGCGCGGCCCCACTCAAGACAAGGCCCTCGCGAGGGCCCTAGGCTCGCGAGGAGGAGTGGCATCAAGACCGGCAGGGAATGGGCCTCCCCAGGCCCCCTCCAGAGCGGCGGAGATCTCTATGCAAGGCCCGGCCTCAGGAGTCAAAGATGACGCAAGGAAGGACAGGCGGGCGCCAGCGCGCCAGACGGTGCAGTTTCCCCTTTGGTGCAAAGGGACCAAGGACGTACGCGGGTTCCCAAAGCACCCCCCAAAGGTTTCCATTCCGGTGCAACAAGACCACAACCACCAGCCCCGCAGGGCGGATGTCATCGCCGAGCCCACCTCTACATCATCGACAGCTGCTTTGCAGGCGAAGACCGCCTTTGGGCAGGGCGGGCACGTACTCTTGTCCCCCTTCAAAATTGGCCGTTGTGGGATCCCTTCCCGCCATTGTGATAAGGGAAGAGGACCCAAGCCACCGCTATATATAGAGGGTAGGCTGCACCGAAGAGAGGGATCCGAAAACCATTCAACTCAATCGCCCATCACAAAGCCAACAGAGGGCCGAGAACACCTCAGGAGCGCCCTCACGAGGCTCCGAAACACTAAACTAGTTCATCCACCACACCTCCTCGAGAGGCAATCCACCAAAGCAGGAGTAGGGTATTACGCTTTGGAGCGGCCCGAACCTAGGTAAACTGTCGTGTTCATCTTCTTCCTCATCATCGTGCGAGTTCACCGTTATGTCCATCGAGTAGCGAGCTAGGTAGGGCAAAGCTGCAGGGGATCTTCGCACACGCCCCTGTGTTCGAATCTTAAGGGTTTTGCGGAGCCCGAAATCCGAAATTTGGCACGCTAGGTAGGGGATGTGTCCGAGTCTCCCTCGAACCAGATCTTCCCCCACCTCGCCGTTCCGATGTCTGACGCTCGTTGAGCCCGCGCTGAACGCCGAGCCACCCGCGTCGCCCAGACGGCGCCTGTGGGTCGCGCCGGCACGCGCAGGTGGCCCTCGCCTGTGGCAAACGCCGCCATGGGCCCCGACGCCCACGAGCAACAAGACTCCTCCCAGCCGGTCACCGCGCGGCGCGACGGCCACACCGCCACTCCGTTGATCGTCCCAGCTTCCGGGTCGTCCTCCCACGTTCGGCCCGGGCCGGTGCGCGGCCAGGGCGCACTCGCCATGGCTAACGAGCTGCTTCGCTACCACCCCGCCCCCGACCGCTACGACGACTGGCTTCGGCGCATTGCAGAGCTCGTCAGTGCAATCGGCGATGCTTCTGCACTATCCCACTCGCTTCGACCCCAACCATCCCTGGCAGATGACGTGGCACAGGATGCGCCGCCACCTCCTCCGCAACATGACGATGACCCCGTGCCCAGGCGAGAAATGCGCCCCCGCCACCGGCCTCGCGAACCACGGGCGAATGCGGGAGATGAAGTAAGCTGCCGGGTGGTTCCCCGACCGCGCGTTGACGCGCATGCGCTCCCCGCGCTGCCGACCCAACGCCACGACCGGGCGCCACTCAAGGTGGCTCCGCAGGAGCGCCAAGACCGGGTCCCTCCCCCGCACGCAGTGCCTGTCGAACCGGTGGGGTGCCTCGCCATCGCCCCGGAGCTCTACCCAACCACGTGGCCCTCCAAGCTCAAGCCTGACCTGCCCCCGCGCTACGACGGCACCCCAGATCTAGCCGAGTTCCTACAGCTCTACTCCCTGCACATCCGGGTGGCTGGAGGAGACAACAAGGTCATGGCGTGCTGGTTCCCCATGGTGCTCAAGGGCGGCGCGCTCTCCTGGCTCTTCAACCTCCCGGAGGTGTGCATCACCTCCTGGGATGGCCTGCGCAAACGCTTCATCGCCAACTTCCGAGGCATCCGCAACCGCGCGCCCACCGTGAACGACCTATGGCATATCAAGCAGCAGGATGGGGAGACCCTGCACAAGTTCATACAACGCTTCACGACTACGCGCCTCAAGATCCCGAGGGCGTCAGACGAGGCTATCATCTCAGCATTCAGCGACGGCATCACGGACCTCAAGATGAAGGAGGAGCTCGCCATGAATGACGAACTGTGCTCTGCCCTGGAGATGTTCAATCTGGCGAACAGGTGCACCAAGGCTGAGGAGGGCCGCCTGTCGCTCCGCGGGCCTTCATCTGCAGAGCCAGAAGAAAAGAAGACCGAACCAGAGGCGAAGCACAGCCGGGGTGAGGAACACCCCCCAGGGGGAAAACCCACCTGCATCTTCCATGGCACCAACAACCACGACACCGCCGACTGCCAGGAACTCAGGCTGATCCGCGCCGAGCACTTCGGCAGGCGCACTGGATGCGCTGACCGGGGCTTCGGACGCGTCAGAGGCCGCGGTGGAGGCCGTTGGGACAACCGGGAACCGCGTCAAGGATGGCGTGATCAGCCTCAGGAGGACCGCTGGCGCGATCTGGCTCGGGACAACCGCTGGCGCGATCAGCCTCGTGAGGATCGCTGGCGCGATGACCCTCCGGAGGGGTCACGCCGCGGCCAGCCTCGTGAGGCATGGCCTCGTGAGGCCGGTCTACCCCCACTACCTCTGCCACCCAGAAGGAAGGAAGAGGACAGGCAGGACGATGGGGCTGGGGGCTTCCAGGAAGTCAGGGCGGTAGCCTGTATCCTAGGAGGTGAACACGGCACTCCCAAAGCCCGAACTGATGCGTCCCCTCAAGTGGTCCCAGACTGCCATCAGCTTCGACTCGAGGGACCAGCTCAGGTGCTCGGCCATGGCTGGCATGCTCCCCATGCTGTGCACTCCAACCATCAGCAACGTCCTCGTCACCAAGACCCTCATCGATAGTGGAGCGGGGCTCAATGTCCTCTCCATTGACACCTTCGAGACGCTCCAGGTACCGTACGAATAGCTCATGCCAACCAAGCCCTTCTCGGGAGTCACCAACGGATCCACCATCCCCATCGGGCAAGTGCGTCTGCCTGTCACATTCGGCGGGCGCGAGAACTACCACACCGAGATCGTCGTCTTCGACGTCGCGCACATCCACCTTCCGTACAACGCGATCCTCGGGTACCCGGCCCTCGCCAAGTTCATGCCGGTGACTCACCATGGCTACAACGTCCTCAAGATGCCAGGGAGTGGCGGCGTCATCACCGTTGCTTGCGATGAGAAGGATGTTGTTTGCACCCTCGAGCGTGCTTACCGCGCCGCGGCGGCCGAGCGCTCGGACGACGAGGAAGACGCACTGCCTCAGGAGGACCCGCGCAAGAAGAAGAAGCAACTCCTTCCTGTAGTGCGTCCTGGAACCTCGAGCTCTGCGCTCAGGGATGGAGCCCCACCTCCTATCGCATAGGAAAGCGCGCTCGGCGCCCCTCTTGGGTCAGGCCCGGGGGCTCCCACCTGGGGAGTTTCTGGCTTGGCCAGTGAGACAAGAGAGGCGCTCGAGCACAACCTGAAGGCGCGCTCCGACGCACGTCAGCTCGAGCTGGGAGCACGGCGCGTGGCGCCCAGTTTGCAGGAGTCCGTCATCAGAGCGATCGAAGAGCTTCGAAAAGCACAGGCCATGCAAGGCGGGGACTGCCCAGCACCACCAATCGCAGCCACCATCATTGGTACGGACGATCAGCCGCGCATCTGCGTCAATGCGCTCGCGATCAACAGGGCCGCATCCCAGGGCCCTTTCTGGCCAGCACGCGCCAATCATGGATGGGTCTACCCGAACGCCTACGTCCGCATGCCCTTTGGATTGGCGAACGCAGGCATCACCTTCCAGTGCCTTTACCAAGGCATGATCATGCCTTGCCTGGCGAGGAGCGGCGAGGAGTTGGAGGAGATGCTCAGACCAAGCGAAGGTCCCGAGCCTCGGGAGATGACGGACCCATGAGGGTCGCGCTCATGGAGGTGCAAGGTCAGGCTATGACGGCAGCTTCGGCTCTTCAGCGGCATGGTCGCTAGGAGACTTTTTGTTGGTTGTTGCCAGGTAATTTTTTGGTTCACTCCATTTGAGGGCGCCCACCGGGCCGCATTATCCTCAGGCGATCAGGGCACGCCCCTGCAGTAGCCCCGTTTATGCAAATTTCAATAGTTTCTCATGCATCTGATCTGTTCCCTAACGTTTTACCTTGCCTGCATGGCTCCTTGCTGGTGTGAATGCCGCCGCATCACACTTTCTGAGTTGGTGTTTCGCAAGGGGTCGTGCGCTACGGCCCCTCCCGGGGCACCTCGGAACTGGGATGCAAGGCCCTGTCGCCTCAGGGACTTGCATCTTTGGGTGGTCGACTCCCGCTCGGGGGCTCCGGCCGCAGCACGGCGCCTCAGCATGGAGTCTCGGGAGGTCCCATAGCCTCCTGAGGCAGCAGCCGGCAGGATGGAGTGGGGGTCGCTCGAGCGTCAAAGGGGGCTCCTGAGCATCGCGCCTCAGGAGCCTTACCTGTCATATAGCCACTCGCCCCTTGGTGTCGTCCTTGGTGATCCGGTCGGCATCAAGGGTGTCGGGGCCTCGCCCCGTAGTTGCGTCCTTGGTGATCCGGTCGTACACTACGGCGGTAAGGAAATGTGCGGGACTGGGACCTGCTGACGTAGAGCCGCTTGAGCATCAAAGGGGGCTCCTCAGGAGCCTTACTGGTCATAAAGCCACTCGCCCCTTGATGTCGTCCTTGGTGATCCGGTCGGCGTCAAGGGTGACGGGGCCTGACCTCGTAGTTGCGTCCTTGGTGATCCGGTCGTACACTATGAGGTCGGGAAATGCGCGGGACCAGGACCTGCAGACGTAGAGTGCCAAAAGGACCCCCAACCTGCCTCACTCGTGAAGAAGAAGAAGCCTGCTGGGTCACAGAGGGCCCCATCTATGAGAAGACTCAAGCGCAAACCGCCTTTGAGGTAGGGATCTCGCGAGGCCAAAGCGCCCTCGTAAGCTTACAGAAACACCTCCCAGTTCTGCCGTGCCAGCCACGCGCATGAACTCTATGGGCTGTACACGCCCGGGGCCCCCCGAGGACGCGGAGGGGTCCCTTCCCACGCAATGTGGCAGCCATAGCCCAGCGCTGGCGGAGAAGTCAACACGGTCCAGCAATGACTATGCCCACGCAATGTGGAAGCCACAGCTCCGTGCTGGCGGTCAACACGGTCCACCAATGACTATGCCCACGCAATGTGGAAGCCACAGCTCCGTGCTGGCGGTCAACACGGTCCACCAATGATTATGCCCACGCAATGTAGAAGCCCCACGCCCCGTGCGGGGGGATAATCAACTGAGGGCGCCCCACCGGCTCCATCCAACCTCAGGAAGGTCCCTAGTGGCCCCTTTCTCGTTGCGTTCCCAGGGATGCACGCGTGAGGGGGCTGCACGGGGGCTACTACCCGGCCAAGCCTGGTACATGCCACCTTCCCAGGTCTGCCAAACCTGGTCTTCACGCACCCATCTCCGGAAAAGCTGGCGAGGAAAGGTATGGGAGCCGCTCGTACGTCAAGGGGGACTCCTGAGCATCGTGACTCAGGAGCCTCACTGGACCCGTAGCCCCTCACCCCTTGGACCGTCCTTGGTGATCCGGTCGGCCCAACGGCGGTTGAGGTATGCACCAGGTTATTTCCTGGCCATTTGCAAATGCGGCTCTCAGAAACCCCTTGGTTTTTGTTAACCATTCAATGGTCATGTCTTTCTGTCTAGGGTGACCGGTGTACATCCACGCACGATCACTCATCTTGCCTACCTACTAAACACACAAGAAATATATATATATAATTCATCATCTATATTCATCAGTTAATCAAGTTTGTCAGTTTTATTACGTCCATGCAACCTACATGCTAATAGGTAAAGATAGGTCCTAATCCCACCCGAGTATGTGTAGATTGGGTTCGTTTTCCCATGCTCTGCTCCGGATCCGACGCAGAATTTTGGCAGCACCTCCCCGCTGTTCTCCTGATACATGTCTCGGCAATAAGCAGAGAGGATGTGTACCCGGAGAACAACAGGGAGGCACTGACGAAATTCCGCATCGGATCCGGAGCAGAGCATAAGGGAAAACAAACCCAATCTACACATACTCGGGCTGTCCATGGATAACGTTGGACAATTCAAAAGGATGGCATATAAATATGCAAAGACATGCATATTTATAGATGCCGCCCTTTCGAACGGGAGACGCATACTGGTCACGCATACTGATGATTGAAGACACCTATAGCTAGCAAGTTTCATTGGCACGAAGACCGGAACAGAGCAAATTAAGGGGGGAGGAGATGTCATTTGTGCTCACCCACGAACGCGTCGGGGAGCTCGTCAAACGCACGGGGAGCTCGTCGAACACCAGACCCTCGCAGCGACGAAACAACTGCACATTGAAATTCACCCGATCAACACAAATATTATGTTTTTCATAACAGCTAGAATCGGAATATATATATGACCTAACTCATAATTTAGAAAACTATGACCCCGTGGCCTCTAGAAGGCCGAGGAGGACCTTTTCGGTCAACAGGAGGCTGAAGAGGTGTCGGGGGTCAGGGGTCGGGGTGTCTTCTTCTCCTCCTCTCCTCTTTCTTCTTCTTCTTCTCCTTATCTTCTTCTTCTTCTTTTTCTTCTTCTTTTCATTTTTCCTCTTCTCCTTCTCCTCCTATCCTCTTTCTTCTTCTTCTTCTTCTTCTTCTTCTTCTTCTTTTTTCTTCTAGTTTTTTTCTTCTCTTCTTTTCTTCTAAGTTTTTTGTTTTCTATCTAAGTTTTTTTATTTTCTGTCTAAGTTTTTTAACTAACTATCTAATTGAACAGGAAAAAAAAACTAACTATCTAATTTAATAGTAAAAACAAAAAATAAACTAACTATCTAAATTAACTATCTAATTTAAAAGAAAAAACAGAAAAAAATAAATAATTATCTACAGAAAAAAACAGAAAGGTGAGGGGTGGGGGGTGGGGCGGGCACTCACCGGAGTTGGGGACGGCCGGGGCGGCGGGAGGAGGGGGAAGCCGCAGGGAGGGGGAGCCGTGGGGAGGGGGCGGCGCTGGGAGCTAGCGAGGGGAGGGGGCGGTTGGGGAGGGGGCGTAGCCGGGGGAGGGGGAGGGGTGGCTGCTGGGGAGGGGGCGGCACCGGAGGCGGGGGAGGGGTGGCCGCTGGGGAGGGGGCGGCGCCGGAGGCGGGGGAGGGGGCGGCACCGGGAGCCAGCGAGGGGAGGGGGCGGCTGGGAGGATGGCCGGCGCCGGAGGCGGGGGAGGGGGCTGCGCTGGGGGCGAGCGAGGGGTGGCCGCGGCGATGGGTGGCGCAGGGAGCTGCGGTGGTGGTGGATCCGCGCAGTGTGTGCGGGTGGAGAGAGAGAGGGGCGGGGGAGAGAGTGGGGGGTAGTGGAGCGGGGGGGGGGGACGGCCGTTATAGTCACATCCCCTTTGTCGTCCGCTAGTGGATGGCAAAGAGCCCCAGGGCTGACGGCAAAGGCCAGGAGGACGGCAAAGAGTCCGTCCGTTGGACCTAGCCATGACCAAGGTCCAGTGGGACCCATCTTGCCTCTTTGCCGTCTGCCTGTAGGATCTATGCCGTCCGCTGGCAGACGGCAAAGGACAGGCGGATGGCAAACAGTACCTTTGCCATCAGTCAGCTCTTTGCCGTCTGCTTTACGGCAGCAGACGGCAAAGACCTTCTTTGCCATCCGCTAGCAGACGACAAAGATCTGGCAGACGGCAAATAACTGAATTCCAGTAGTGCTAGCGGCAAAACACAAAGGGCAATAGGTCTCTATCCTTCGAGGAAAGAGTGCGGTAACAAGGATTATAGGCTCAACGAATACTCTAGAAAATCTCTAGAAAAATAGGAGATGACATTGTAATCATAAAAAATGCATAACGAACGTGCAATGCAATGTTTATGATGCCATGCCTTGTTTTACTATTGTTGCTTAGTGTCTGCGCCTGGCTTTGTACAAAGGGTGACATGCAACTTCGGCAAGGCCTGTACAAAAGGTGGCTGCCGGGGACTGTGCCCGGCAGCCGCGCCTTACGGGTAGAACTTACGAAGATGCTCAATATTCCATGAGTTAAGCACCTTGGTGCCATCTTCGGTCTCCAGACGGACTGCTCCAGGTCTGGTGACTCGTGCTACTCGGTAAGGGCCTTCCCACTTCGGCGTCAACTTGTTGGTACCCTTGGCGGACTGAACGCGCCTAAGGACAAGGTCGCCCTTCTCAAGGCTCCGGGCATGTACCCTGCGGCTATGGTAGCGCCGTAGGGCTTGCTGGTAGCATGCAGCATGCACAGCAGCCCGGAGACGATCTTCCTCGAGGAGCATGGCATCGTCATGCTGTAGCTGCTCTTGCTCTACTTCGTCGTAGGCAAGTACTCGAGGTGACCCGTATATGAGTTCTGTGGGGAGCACTGCTTCTGCCCCGTATACCAGGGAGAAAGGGGTCTGGCCGGTAGCTCGATTTGGTGTCGTTTTGAGGGACCAAAGAACCACCGGCAGCTCATCTTTCTAGCACTTGCCGCTCTTTCGTGGCATATCAAAAGTCCTTGTCTTGAGACCTCGCAGCACTTCAGCATTTATTCTCTCGACTTGCCCGTTGCTCCTTGGATGGGCAACAGAGGCGATGGAGACCTTGCTTCCAA
Organism: Elymus sibiricus; assembly: GCA_039707655.1. Lineage (NCBI taxonomy): Eukaryota > Viridiplantae > Streptophyta > Magnoliopsida > Poales > Poaceae > Elymus > Elymus sibiricus. The sequence goes on along the minus strand of CM077673.1, from coordinate 268,463,566 downwards.
GGTTTTCGATGTATTGCATGAAGGCGCGGCTCGTGAACTGGGTGCCGTTGTCGGTGATCACCCTGTTGGGTACTCCAAAACGCACACTAGACCTTTCATGAACTTGATAGCTGATTGCGCGGTCACCTTCCTTACTGGCTCCACCTTAGGCCACTTTGTGAACTTGTCGAATGCCACGAACAACAACTCAAAGCCCCTGACAGCGCAGGGGAAGGGGCCCAAAATGTTGAGCCCCAGACCGAGAAGGGCCAGGATAAAGGGATCGTCTCGAGAGCTTGCGCTCGTTGATGCATGTTCTTGGAGTGGAACTGACAGGCCTCACACTTGGTGACCAATTCAGTTGCATCTTGGAGGGCAGTGGGCCAATAGAAACCCTGCCGGAAGGCTTTCCTGGCAAGAGCTCTAGATCCAATGTGTGAGCTGCATACACCTTCGTGAATCTCCGCCAACAGTCTTAGTCCGTCCTCCCGGTAAATGCACTTTAATTTCACGCCGTAGGGTCTTTTTCTGTACAGAGTGTCATCGACAAACTGGTACATACTTGACCGATGGGCTACTTTTTTGGCCTCTTCTTGCTCTTCGGGGAGTTCTCCTGTTTGAAGGAAACAGACTATATGATGTACCCAAGTTGGAGCCTGGGGCTCGACAACTAAGACTAAAGGCATTTCCTCGTCCGTGGGAGCGCTTGTCTCGACCACGAGAACCTGGGGTTCCGTGGTTGAAAGCTGCTCACCATGCGAAGCGAGGCTGTCTCCGGCAGCTTCTCTACCAACGGCTTCGGGAAGCTCTGCCGGGAAATGCTTGCCGTAGTTCAGTTTTCTTCTTTTCCTGGCCATCGTTGATGGGGATACTGAAGGTTGAGTGAGGCGTAGGACAAAGGTTCCTGGTTCCACAGGGAGTTTTTGCGCAGCGCACTTTGAAAGATGATCAGAAATGGTATTTTCCGCGCGGGGTACATGTTCTGCTTGTAATCCATCAAAGCGCTCCTCTAGTTTCCTCACTTCTTCGACGTATGCCTCCATCAACGGGCTCTGATAGTCCTTGTTGACTTGTTTCACCCCGAGCTGTGAATCCCCTCGGATGATCAACTTCTTGATTCCCAAATCCACCGCGATTCGGAGTCCGGCAAGGAGCCCCTCGTATTCAGTGGTGTTGTTGGTAGATTCCTCCCAGGGGAAGTGCATCTGAATCACATACTTGAGGTGCTCTCCAGTGGGGTCAACGAGGAGCACACCTGCTCCGGCACCCTGGAGCGAGAAGGCACCGTCAAAGTACATGACCCAATCCTTGGGTGATTCCCTGCCGGGGAGGACTCTCTCTGGGATCTCTTCATCTGGCATGGGTGTCCATTCTGCAATGAACTCTCCCAATGCCCTGCTCTGAACCGTGGAAGTGCTCTCATACTTCAAACCAAAACTCGACAGCTCAAGGGCTCACTCGACTATCCTGCCAGTAGCTTCGGGGTTCCTCAATATGCGTTGCAGCGGGAAGCGAGTTACGACGGTGATCTCATGGGCTTGGAAGTAGTGGCGCAGCTTCCTCGAGGACATGATGAGGCCGAAGATCAGCTTTTGCACTCCAAAGTACCTTGATCTAGCCCCCTTCAACAAGGAGCTGACAAAATAAATTGGCCGCTGCACTACTTTCTTTTTTGCCACTTCCTTGGAACTGCCTTCGTCAGCTTGTTGAGATTCCTCTGGTTGTGCATTGGGTCCTGTCGCAGAAGCTTCAGTTTTGTCCCCGGCAGCATCGGCCGCAGCAGCTGCACCTTCATCCACTTCTCGTTGTGCCGCCAGTGCTGCACTAACCACTTGATTCGTTGCCGTCAAGTAGAGCAGCAACGGTTCTTGTGGTTTAGGAGCGACCAAAGTGGGAGCGGAAGAAAGGTAAGCTTTCAGATCTTGCAGCGCTGCTTCTACTTCCGGGGTCCACTTTACCGGGCCTGCCTTCTTTAGGATCTTGAAGAACGGCAGGGCGCACTCAGCGGATTTGGAGATGAACCTACTTAGCGCGGCAACGCACCCGGTCAAGCATCTAATGTCCTTGATGGTCTTGGGCGCCTGTATCTGCTCAATTGCCTTGATCTTGTCGGGATTTGCTTCTATCCCTCGCTGAGATACAAAGAACCCAAGTAGTTTGCCGGAGGGGACACCAAATACACATTTTTCAGGATTGAGCTTCAGGTTGATCTTGCGCAGGGTTGCAAAAGTCTCTTCCAAGTCTTGTATGAGAGTTGCTTCATCCTTGGTCTTGACAACTCTATCATCCATGTAGGCCTCTACATTTCTATGCAACTGTGGTCCAAATCCAATCTGCACGGCTCTGGAAAAAGTAGAACCAGCGCTCTTTTAAAACGAAGGGCATTCGTACAAAGCAATACGTGCTGCACGGAGTTATGAACGCGGTTTTTTCCTCATCTTCCTTAGCCATGAAGATCAGGTGGTATCCGGAGTAAGCATCCAAGAAGGAAAGCAGGTCACACCCGGAGGTGGAATCAACAATTTGGTCGATGCATGTGAAGGGAAAAGGGTCCTTCGGGCATGCATTGTTCAGGTCAGTGAAATCTATGCAGAGCCTCCATTTCCCATTTGCCTTGCGCACCACCACCGGGTTGGCTAACCAAGTTGGGTGCAAAACTCCTCTGACCATTCCAGCCGCTTCAAGTTTACTGATCTATTCGGTGATGAACTATTGCCGCTCCAAGGCTTGCTTCCTAACCTTTTGTTTAACAGGCCTGGCGTGGGGACAGACAGCAAGGTGGTGCTCGATTACCTCCCTGGGAACATCGGGGATGTCCGATGGTTACCAGGCAAACACATCGACGTTCGCCCGCAGGAAGGCAACGAGCACGCTTTCCTATTTGTCAGTAAGGGTGTCGCTAATGATGAACGTGCCACTGTCGGATTTGGGCTCCGCAAAACCCAAGAGGTTCGAACACAGGGGCATGTGCGAAGATCCCCACCAACTTCGACATCAAGCTCACAGCTCGAAAACCTAGCCCAACGGACTCACTCAATCGCGGGGAAGAAGATCAGCACATGAGGATTTACCCAGGTTCGGGCCGTTGCGAAGCGTAAAACCCTACTCCTGCCTTTTGGTGGATTGCCTCATGAGGAGGTTGGTGGATGAACTAGTACAGTGGTCAGTAACCTCGCGAGGGTGCTCGGGTGGTGTTTCGTCCGCCCCTTTCTATGGAGCTGCCTATCCTCTATTTATAGCGACCCTGGTCCTCTTCCCTTATTGCAATGGCGGGAAGGGATCCCACAACGGCCAAATTTAAAGGGGGACAGAAGGTACATCTTATCCTGTCGAAAGGTGGTCTTCGCCTGCAAAGTAACTGGCGGTGACGCGGTGGTGGGCTCGCTGGTGACATCCGTCCCGCTGAGCCCGTTGGATCGGTCTTGTTGCACCGGAATGGGAACCTTTGGTGGGATGCCTCGGGAACCCGCGTACGTCCTTGCCTCCTTTGCACTAAAGAGGAAACTGTCTCCCCTGCGCACGCTGGCGCCCACCTGGTCCAGCTTGCGTCATCCTTGACCTTTCGATGCCGAGCATTGCATAGAGATCTCTGCCACTCAGGAGGGTCTGGGGAGGCCTCCGCCTTCCGGGAGCCTTGGCATTGTCCTCCTCGCGAGGGTGGGACTCTCGCGAGGGCCTTGTCTTGAGTGAAGCCGCGCCGGGCCGTACGGACCGTCGAAGCGGACCATGCCCTGGGCCGCTGGTAGGCAAGTCTGGGTACCCCCGTTCCCAGGACGCCGACAGTAGCCCCCGGGCCCAAGGCGCGCTCGAGTTGGCTTCGGGGCGAAGCCGAAGAAGACGACCCGAAGCGCTGCGGGCCCCTATCGCCTGCGGTCCAGGCCTGGCGCGCGGTGCGTGGTTGGACGCAAACGGCTCCACTCCCGTGTCTCCTCGTCAACTGCCCGGTCCGATAAAAGCCTGATGTTCGGTGTCGATCCATTATTGCTTTCCTTCCCTGTACTCTTGCCCCTTCGCCCAGATCTCCATCCTTTGCGAGAACCTCTCCAGATCTCAGCACCGCACCATCCTCCTACTTGCTTTCTCGTCCTCAAGGACTTCTCGATGGCTCCCGCCGTTAGGTCAAAACCTGAGGCTCAGGGCTTGGCCTCTAATACGTCTCCAACGTATCTATAATTTATGAAGTATTCATGCCATGCTTACAATAATTCTATATAATTTTGGTATGATTTTATTAGAACTAACCCGGACTGACGCTGTTTTCAGCAGAACTACCGTGGTGTTGTTTTTGTGCAGAAATAAAAGTTCTCGGAATGAGCTGAAAATTTACGAAGAATATTTTTGGAAAATATTAAAAATACTGGAGCGAAGAGTCACCGGAGGGGAAGGCCGAGGAAGCCACAAGCCACAGGGGCGCGGCCCCCCCTAGGGTGCGCCCCCCTGGCTTGTGACTTCCTCGGGAACCTTCTGGACGTCGGACCAACGCCAAAAACTCTTATAAATATAGAAATCTCCGAAAAGAAACCTAGATCGGAAGTTCCACTGCCGCCAGTTTCCAGAGCCACGAAAGATCAATCTTGGCCCTCTCCGGCACCCTGCCGGAGGGGGTCACCTTCACCGGAGACCATGGAGGACGAAGACGGAGGGTCCATCATCGCCATGGAGGCCAAGGACCAGAGGGAGAACCTCTCCCCACTCAGGGGGGAGCCCATGGAGGAGGAAGCACAAGGGGTAGACGCTCTCCCGCATTCCGCTGTAATCCCCTACTTGAACATGGTGCTTTATGCCACATATTATGATCCAATGATGTGTTGCCATCCTGTGATGTTTTGAGTAGATTTCTTTTGTCCTTTGGGTTGATTGATGATATAGATTGGTTTGAGTTGTATGTTTATTTTGGTGCTGTCCTATTGTGCCTTCCGTGCCGCACACACGTGAAGGATTCCCGCTATAGGGTGTTGCAATACGTTCATGATTCGCTTATAGTGGGTTGCTTGAGTGACAGAAGCATAAACCCGAGTAGGTGGGTTGTTGCGTATGGGATAAAGGGGACTTGATGCTTTAATGCTATGGTTGGGTTTTACCTTAATGATCTTTAGTAGTTGCGGATGCTTGCTAGAGTTCCAATCATAAGTGCATATGATCCAAGTAGAGAAAGTATGTTAGCTTATGCCTCTCCCTCATATAAAATTGCAATAATGATTACCGATCTTGTTAACAATTGCCTAGGACAATTCCGCACACCGATCCATCATTATTCCACCCTCGCTATTTGTAATACATTGTAATATATTCTAACTTTAGGATAACATCACCTATTTTTATATTTTAGCTCTCCGATATCATGCAAAGCTATCCTCTTCATATCCACAACGTAGTTTTATTTCTCGTTTCTAGTTGGAAGCAAACGTTCGGCGTACGTAGAGTCGTATCGGTGGCAGATAGGACTTGAGAGAATATTGATCTTACCTTTAGCTCCTTGTGGGTTCGACACTCCATACTTATCACTTCCACCTTTGGAAATTGCTACGATGATTCCTTGCACTTGGGGATTATCAAGCTCTTTTCTGGCGCCGTTGCCGGGGAGCAATAGTGTGGGGCTGATATTCTCGTGTGTGCTTGTTTGCTTTCTTCACTAAGTAGATTTTGTTTTCCCTTTTTGCTTTATTTAGTTGTGGGTGAAAAAAACAAAAAAAATTAAATAATGGAAAATACAAAAAGAATTACTTGCCTCTTGCCTAAGAAGTTTTTCAAAAAGAGAAGTGATTGGAAGGTTGTGCATTGGAGAAGTGAGGGTCGACCTTGAACACTTGTGTTCATGCTCATGGAAACAATGTAGAATTTTTCATGGAAGCTTCTCAAAAATAATTATCCCCCTGTATATATCCATTGTATTATAAAAATAATGTGCCAAGATTTGCTTTTAGGATGATTAGATTGCTTGTTTGCTTTGTGCGGTGCAAAAACAGAAACTTTGACTGTAGTGCATGATTTTACATTTCTTACTGGAACGTCAAAAGTTTCTGAAATTTTTACACAGTACTGCTATACAAATTGTTTAATTTTTCCTAAATTTTCAGAATTATTTGAGTTACATAAGTATACGAAGTTTCCAGATTGCTACAGACTGTCCTGTTTTAGACAGATTCTGTTTTCTATGCATTGTGCTCTTATTTTGATGAATCTATGAGTAGTACCGGGGGGTATGAACCATGGTGAAGTTGGACTACAGTAGATCTAATGCTAATATTAATTTGGAACGAGTTCATAACAGTACTTAAAGTAGTATTTTGCTTTATTATACCTACGGATCTCACGAGGGTTTTGTTAAGTTTTGTGTGAATGAAGTGTTCGAAGATCGAGGAGGTATTGATATAAGAAGAATACGGAGAGACAAGAGTTCAAGCTTGGGGATGCCCAAGGCACCCCAAGTAAATATTTCTAGGAGACTCAATCATCTAAGCTTGCGGATGCCCCGGAAGGCATCCCATCTTTATTCTTCAACAATTATCGGTATACCTCGGTTTTTGTTTTGTTCACATGATATGCGTCTTTAGTGTTTTTCTTTTCCTTTTATGCACCCTTCTAGTATGAGTTAGTCCTTTATTGATTTTAGAATGCTTCATGCGCTTCACTTATATCTTTTGAGTATGACTTTGTAGAATGCTTCATGCGCTTCACTTATATCTTTTGAGTATGGCTTGGTAGAATGCTCTTTGTGCTTCACTTAAATCTTTTTGAGTATGGCTTTATAGAATGCTTCGTGTGCTTCACTTATATATTTTGAGCTTGGGTATTGGTTAATCTTCATTAATTGTAGAATGCTCTATGAAATTCACTTATATCTTTTAGAGTATGAATAAAAATTTCTATCGGAATTAGGCTTGGAAGTGTATCAATGTCATGCCTAGCTAGAAAGGCATTAAAGAAAAGCGCTTGTTGGGAGACAACCCAATATTTACCCCTACTGTTTTTGTGTGTACACATGATTAAGCTACTGTATAATCATGTTTTATAGCTTTTGTTTCAATAAAGTGCCAAGCAAAGCCTTTGGGATAGTGTGGATGTTAGTTGACTTGATTCTGTGCAAAAACAGAAACTTTTGCTCTCAGTCCAGGAATTTTTTAAATTCACTGTAACGTGATTTTGATCTGAAATTTTTACACAGTCTTGATATACAAATTGCCTATATTTTCCTAATTTTTCAGAATATTTAGAGACAGGTAAGTATGGCTACACTACAGATCTTCACAGACTGTTCTGTTTTTGACAGATTCTGTTTTGCATGCATAGTTTGCTTGCTTTAGTGTTTTCATAACTTATATTTAGTGATATAAATTATGGGAATGATAGAATACTGTAGGTTTCATGTGGGAAAAATTATGAATCTTGTATTGACAGTACCTAAGTGAATGATCTATCTTTATTACACTAACCCTTCTCACGAAGTTCCGTTAAGTTTTGTGTGATTGAAGTTTTCAAGTTTTGGGTGAGACACCGATATGAGGAGAATAAGGAGTGAAAAGAACCTAAGCTTGGGGATGCCCAAGGCACCCCAAGGTAATATTCAAGGAAGATACAAGCAACTAATCTTGGGGATGCCCCGGAAGGCATCCCCTCCTTCGTCTTCAACATTATCGGTAACCTCACTTGGAGCTATATTTTTATTCGTCACATAATATGTGCTTTGCTTGGATCGTCATTATATATTTTTTAATTTCTGTTAGGTGTTATTCATAATCTTGTTTTTCAATAAAATTTTTCCAAGAATTGCCTTTAGAATGCTTGCGTTGCATGTTTGATGTGTGCTGTGTAAAAACAGAAACTTTTGCTGTAGTGTTTGAATTTTCATATTTAACTGGAACGTGGGAAGTTTCTGAAATTTTTACACAGTGTTGTCATATAAATTTTATAGCATGTCCTAAATTTTCATAATTTTTTGAATTATATAGGTACACTTTTCTCATAAATTGCTACAGATTTTTCTGTTTGGACAGATTGCTGTCATAGTTTTGTTATCTACTTATCCTTTAGTTTCCATAGCCTATATTGGTAGATATAAATTGTGGAAACAATAGTAAACAGTAGATGATGTTTGAAAATTATTGTGCAACTTGTCTTGGTAGTACATGAAGTGTTGATTTATTCTTATGTGTACTAACCTATCTCACGAGTTCTTTTCGAGTTATTGTGTGGATGAAGTTTTTGAGAATAGGTGAAACCATGACATGAGAGGATTGAACGAGATACAAAAGCTCAAGCTTGGGGATGCCCAACGCACCCCAAGTCAATATTTCAAGAAGTCTCAAGAATCTAAGCTTGGGGATGCTACGCATCCCACCTCTCTTCATCAACAATTATCGGTTAGCCTATGTTGAGCCTAAAAATTTTATTCGTTCACATCATGCGTGCTATTCTTGGAGTGCTATTTTTATTTTGCTTGCTGTTTGAATAAAATCATTGGATCTGAAATTTTGAATGAAGGAGAGTCCCCACATGGTTATTTAACTACTTGACTACGCATTGAACTTCACTTATATCTTTTTGGAATAGTTTGTCATTCAATCTCGTGCTTGACTTATATCCTATGAGTAAATGGTTGAATGAATTGAATATCATAAATCTGAAATTAAATATGCTTCATATACTTATCCCACGGGGAGTAATGACTTCACACATAATAAGTATAGGTGGTAAAATTTATTGAAAGTTAGCAAACACCGCATTGGTCACTTGAACAATTAATGAAAGAATATTGAAGGAAGAGAGATTCCACATATAAATATACTATCTTGGACATCTTCTATGATTGTGAGCCCATTAATTATTTTCAAACTTGAGCAAATTAGTTGAGATTGGACAAGGAAGACAACGTAATGAGTTATGTTTGGGTATATTTGTATAGAAGTTATATTGTTATGGATCCTCCAACATGTGGTGCTTGCTTCCACCTCATATTAGCCAAAACTTCCGCACCAAGTAGAAATACTACTTGTGCATCCAAACACCCTTAAACCAGTTTTGCCATGAGAGTCCACTATACCTACCTATGGATTGAGTAAGATCCTTCAAGTAAGTTGTCATCGGTGCAAAAAGCAATAAAAATTGCTCCTAAATATGTATGATCTTTTATTGTAAGGGAAAATAAGCGTTGTACAAATTTGTGATGGTAAAGAAATAAAAGCGACGAACTGCATAATAAAGGTTACTATCACAAGGGGCAATACAACATGACGTTCCTTTGCATTAAGGATTTGCACATCCAAAAACAAAAAGCGCATGACAACCTCTGCTTCCCTCTGCGAAGGGCCTATCTTTTACTTTCTAGTACTTACCTTTATGCAAGAGTCATGGTGATCTTCACCACTTCCTATATTTTGCCTTTTCCTCTAGGCAAGCATCATGTGTTGGGGAATGATCTAGACATATATATCCACACAAATATATTTGATGATGAATTATTATTGTTGACCATTATCTATATGATAAATAAGTTGGGAGGCGAAACATTAAGCCCCTATCTTTCTCTATGTTCGATCGATGCTATTTGTTCTAAAAATATGCTTTGAGTGTCAATAATCATGGAAGACTATATGATAGTTGAGTATGTGGAATTTGCTAAATCAAAGCTCTTACATAGACCCTTCCTGAAAATAAGATGAATTGCAATTGTTCGATGACTAGGAATATGGTTTGTTAGTTTTCAAGAAACTTTCTGGTCTATACTTTAACATGTGAATAGCTCGTTACTTGATCATGAGAAGTTTTATGAGATGAGCTACTGTTTATGGTTTATATTTATGCTAGAAAAAGTGATTGGAATTATCATTGATCAAACTTGTGCACTTGCTAGCATTCACACTTCATAAATTATTTCTTTTATCATTTACCTACTCGAGGACGAGCAGGAATTAAGCTTGGGGATGCTGATACGTCTCCAACGTATCTATAATTTATGAAGTATTCATGCCATGCTTACAATAATTCTATATGATTTTGGTATGATTTTATTAGAACTAACCCGGACTGACGTTGTTTTCAGCAGAACTACCGTGGTGTTGTTTTTGTGCAGAAATAAAAGTTCTCGGAATGAGCTGAAAATTTACGGAGAATATTTTTGGAAAATATAAAAAATACTGGAGCGAAGAGTCACCGGAGGGGAAGGCCGAGGAAGCCACAAGCCACAGGGGCGCCCCCCCCTAGGGCGCGCCCCCTGGCTTGTGACTTCCTCGGGAACCTTCTGGACGTGGGACCAACGCCAAAAACTCTTATAAATATAGAAATCTCCAAAAAGAAACCTAGATCGGAAGTTCCGCCGCCGCAAGTCTCCAGAGCCACGAAAGATCAATCTTGGCCCTCTCTAGCACCCTGCCGGAGGGGGTCACCTTCACCGGAGACCATGGAGGAGGAAGACGGAGGGCCCATCATCGCCATGGAGGCCAAGAACCAGAGGGAGAACCTCTCCCCACTCAGGGGGGAGGCCATGGAGGAGGAAGCACAATGGGGAGACCCTCTCCCCCTCTCTCCCGGTGGCGCCGGAGTGCCACCGGGGGAACCATCGCCGCGGTGATCGTCTTCATCAACATCACCTTGTTCATCACCGTCCTCATGTCTTTTCAGCGGTCCACTCTCCCGCATCCCGCTGTAATCCCCTACTTGAACATGGTGCTTTATGCCACATATTATGATCCAATGATGTGTTGCCATCCTATGATGTTTTGAGTAGATTTCTTTTGTCCTTTGGGTTGATTGATGATATAGATTGGTTTGAGTTGTATGTTTATTTTGGTGTTGTCCTATTGTGCCTTCCGTGTCGCGCACACGTGAAGGATTCCCGCTGTAGGGTGTTGCAATACGTTCATGATTCGCTTATAGTGGGTTGCTTGAGTGACAGAAGCATAAACCCGAGTAGGTGGGTTGTTGCGTATGGGATAAAGGGGACTTGATGCTTTAATGCTATGGTTGGGTTTTACCTTAATGATCTTTAGTAGTTGCGGATGCTTGCTAGAGTTCCAATCATAAGTGCATATGATCCAAGTAGAGAAAGTATGTTAGCTTATGCCTCTCCCTCATATAAAATTGCAATAATGATTACCGATCTTGTTAACAATTGCCTAGGACAATTCCGCACACCGATCCATCATTATTCCACCCTCGCTATTTGTAATACATTGTAATATATTCTAACTTTAGGATAACATCACCTATTTTTATATTTTAGCTCTCCGATATCATGCAAAGCTATCCTCTTCATATCCACAACGTAGTTTTATTTCTCGTTTCTAGTTGGAAGCAAACGTTCGGCGTACGTAGAGTCGTATCGGTGGCAGATAGGACTTGAGAGAATATTGATCTTACCTTTAGCTCCTTGTGGGTTCGACACTCCATACTTATCACTTCCACCTTTGGAAATTGCTACGATGATTCCTTGCACTTGGGGATTATCAGCCTCCGCTTCCATCTCGCCGGCGTTCTCAAAGTCTACCATAGCCAAGGACGGGGACCTTGCCCCGGTGCTTCCATCGACGGCGGATGGCACTAACGAGTGGGGGCGGACCTTGATATGGTGTAGCTCCGCGGAGCAGCACAACCTGGCCAAGTCGGCCTACCCTTTCTTCCTCCACAACATTTTCTCTGGGCTCGTTTCCCCTTTCTCTGAGCTCTTCACCACCATCCTTGAGCACTACGGGAACCAAGATCTCCATCTCAAACCCAACTCCATCCTGCTCTTGTCCGTCTTCGCCTTTTACTGCGAGGCCTTCGTGGGCGTGAAGCCTTCGGTGGCCCTCTTCCGCCATTTCTTCAGCTTGCGGCTTCATGACGGCGCTCAGCGGTCAGCATGCGTCTCCTTCGTCGCGGTCCAGAGCGGGAACAAGCTCTTAAAGGCCGGGAAGAAGGTGGAGAAATTTAAGCACCACTAGGTCTTCTTGGATCTCAAGAGCGTCAACTCCCGCCTGGAGCTTCCGAAAGGGCTGCCGGAGCAGACTCCTGCGTGGAGCTCCGCGAAGCTCTCCGACCCCCGGGCCAAGCCCGTCCTGGAGCGGATCTCTCGAGACATCAGCGCCAGGAAGTTGACCGGGGGGATTATAGTGAAGGAGTTCCTGACGCAACGTGTGGCGCCCCTCCAGTCTCACTCGAGGCCCATGTGGGACTATCAGGGCAGTGGTGGTGACATCAGGCTTCGGTCCGCACGCCTGACCTCCAGGGAACTGAACAGGGCTATGGCGACCCTGCTCAACGGCGACCCCGGGGACCTTCCTGGGGCCTATGCCCCGCTGTACTGCCGCGACGACAAGGCCGATCTGGTCGTCGCGATGCCCACCTTTGACCAACTGGGGCTCTCCCCGGCCGAGTGGCCTGGCTCTCCAGCGGCGGTGTCCTCCGACGACACCGCGGATGGGGAAGACTCGGAGGATACGGCGAATGACGATCTGGAGGAAGTGTTGTTGGGGAACGTTGCATGGGAAACAAAAATTTTCCTACACACACGCAAAATCTATCCATGGTGATGAGCATCTACGAGAGGGAGAGTGGATCTACATACCCTTGTAGATTGCTAAGCGGGAAGCGTTAAGAAATGCGGTTGATGTAGTCGAACGTCTTCGCGATCCAAATCACCGAGCGTCCCCCGATCCCATCACGATCCATCTCGCGATCCAATCTCGATCCGTCCCGCGATCCCATCACGATCCGTCTCGCGATCCTATCTCGATCCGTCCCGCAATCCCGTCACGATCCGTCCCGCGATCAAATCATGAATCGTCTCGCGATCCTGATCATGGTCCTTCCGATCTAGCGCCGAACGGACGGCACCTCCGCGTTCAGCACACGTACAGCTCGATGACGATCTCCGCCTTCTTGATCCAGCAAGAGGGAGCGGAGAGGTAGAAGAGTTCTCCGGCGGCGCGACGGCGCGGCGGCGATGGTGGTGGAACAATTCCGGCAGGGCTTCGCCTAAGCACCGCTGAAACTAGACTAGAGGAGAAACCGATCTAGATGAAGTAGAGGGAGCACGTGGCAATTAGGGTTAGCTCTTCCCTCTAAATCCTCTAGTATATATGGGAGGGAGGGAGGGGAGGAGGCAGCCTCAAACCCTGAAGGTTTGGCCGAAATTGGAGGTGGAGGAGTCCTACTCCAATCCTATTAGGAGTAGGATTCCTCCTCTCCACTTGGAAACCCTTTCCACCTTTCCTCCTTTGGATTTTTTCCACCCAAAGCCACATGGGCCTTAGTGGGGGGGGGGGGTTAGGCCAGCCCACTAGGGGCTGGTTTGACTCCTCCCACAGCCCATGAGGTCCTTTGGATCGAGACACCCCTCCCGATGGTCCCCGGTACCCCTCCCGGCAATCCCGGTACACTACCGAAATAGCCGAAACTTTTCCGGTGACCAAAACAGGACTTCCTATATATCAATCTTTACCTCCGGACGATTCCGGAGCTCCTCGTGACGTCCAGGATCTCATCCAGGACTCCGAACAACCTTCGGTCACCACCATACATAACTCTACTATACTGAAACGTCACCGAACCTTAAGTGTGCAGACCCTGCGGGTTCGAGAACTATGTAGACATGACCAAGACACCTCTACGGTCAATAACCAATAGCGGGACCTGGATGCCCATACTGGTTCCTACATATTCTACGAAGATCTTTATCGGTTGAACCTCTATGTCAACGATTTAGTTAATCCCGTACGCTGTTCCCTTTGTTCTTCGGTATGTTACTTGCCCGAGATTCGATCGTCGGTATCTCTATACCTGGTTCAATCTCGTTACCGGCAAGTCTCTTTACTCGTTCTGTAATACAAGATCCCGTGGCTAACACTTAGTCACATTGCTTGCAAGGCTTATTGTGATGTTGTATTACCGAGTGGGCCCTGAGATACCTCTCCGTCACACGGAGTAACAAATCCCAGTCTTGATCCATGCCCACTCAACAGACACCCTCGGAGATACCTGTAGAGCATCTTTATAGTCACCCAGTTACGTTGTGACGTTTGATACACACAAGGTATTCCTCCGGTGTCAGTGAGTTGCATGATCTCATGGTCATAGGAACAGATACTTGACATGCAGAAAACTATAGCAATAAACTGACACGATCATATGCTATGTTTATAGTTTGGGTCTTGTCCATCACATCATTCTCCTAATGATGTGATCCCGTTATCAAATGACATCTCATGTCTATGGCCAGATAACCTTGACCATCTTTGATCAACGAACTAGTTAACTAGAGGCATACTAGGGACACAATGTTGTCTATGTACCCACACATGTATTTGAGTTTCCAATCAATACAATTATACCATGGATAATAAATGATTATCACGAACAAGGAAATATAATAATAACCAATTTATTATTGCCTCGAGGGCATATTTCCAACAGTCTCCCACTTGCACTAGAGTCCATAATCTAGTTCACATCACCATGTGTTTTACATTGTTATGAATCTAACACCCAATGAGTTCTGGGGTTCGATCATGCTTTGCATGTGAGAGAGGTCTTTAGTCAACGGATCTGCGACATTCAGATCCGTGTGTACTTTGCAAATCTCTATGTCATACTGTAGACACTGCTACCACACTCCACTTGGAGCTATTCCAAATGGCTGCTCCACTATACGTATCCGGATTGCTACTCAGAGTCATCCGGATTGGTGTTAAAGCTTGCATCGACGTAACCCTTTACGATGAACTCTTTATCACCTCCATAATCGAGAAATATTTCCTTAGTCCTCTAGTTACTAAGGATAATCTTGACCGCTGTCCAGTGGTCCACTCCTGGATCACTCTTGTACCCCTTGACAGACTCATGGCAAGGCACACACAGGTGCGGTACATAGCATGGCATACTATACAGAGCCTATATATAAGGCATAGGGGATGACCTTCGTCCTTTCTCTTTCTTCTGCCGTGGTCGAGCTTTGAGTCTCACTCAACTCCACAGCTTACAAATCAGGCAAGAACTCTTTCTTTGACTAATCCATTTTGAACTCTTTCAAAATCTTGTCAAGGTATGTACTCATTGAAAGTTTTATCAGACGTCTTGATCTACCTCTATAGATCAAGATGCCCAATATTTAAGTAGCTTCATTCCAGGTTTTCCTTTGAAAAACTCCTTTCAAACAACCCTTTATGATTTCCAGAAATTCTACATCATTTCCGATCAACAATATGTCATCCACATATACTTATCAGAAATTCTATAGTGCTCCCACTCACTTTATTGTAAATACAAGTTTCTCATAAACTTTGTATAGACTCAAAAACTTTGATCACATCATCAAAGCGTATATTCCAACTCCGAGATGCTTGCTCCAGTCCATAGAAGGATCGCTGGAGCTTGCATATATTTTAGCATCCTTAGAACTGACAAAACCTTCCGGTTGTATCACATACAACCTTTCCTCACGGATACCGTTAAGGAAATGATGTTTTGACATCCATATGCCAGATTTCATAATCGAAAAATGCAGAAACTGCTAACATAATTCCAACAGACTTTAGCATCGCTACGGGTGAGAAAGTCTCATCGTAGTCAACTCCTTGAACTTGTGAAAAACCCTTTGCCACAAGTCGAGCTTTATAGACGGTGACATTACCGTCCGCGTCCGTCTTCCTTATAAAGATCCATTTGTTCTGAATGGCCTTTCACCCTTCAGGTAATACTTCCAAAGCCCATACTTTGTTTTCTTACATGGATCCCATCTCGGATTGCATGGCCTCTAACCATTTCTTGGAATCCGGGCCCATCATCGCTTCTCCATAGCTCGTAGGTTCATCGTTGTCCAACAACATGACCTCTAAGACAGGGTTGTCGTACCACTCAGGAGCAATACGCGTCCTTGTCGACCTACGAGGTTCGATAGTAACTTGATCCGAACCTTTATGATCATCATCATCAACTTCCTCTTCAACTAATGTAGGCTCCACAGAAACAACTTTCTGTGCTGCGCTACTCTCTGGTTGAAACAAAGGTTCAACAACCTCATCAAGTTCTATCTTCCTCCCACTCAATTCTTTCGAGAGAAAGTCTTTCTCGAGAAAGGACCCGTTTTAGCAACAAACACTTTGTGCTTGGATCTGAGGTAGAAGGTTTACCCAACTGTTACGTTAGGGTATTCTATGAAGATGCATTTGTCCGCTTTGGGTTCGAGCTCATCAGGTTGAAAACCTTGTCCACATAAGCGTCGTAGCCCCAAACATTAAGAAATGACAGCTTAGGTTTCTGCCAAACCAAAATTCATACGGTGTCATCTCAACGGACTTAGATGGTGCCCCTTTTTAAAGTGAATGTAGTTGTCTCTAATGCATAACCCCAAAACGATAGTGGCAAATCGATAAGAGACATCATAGTACGCACCATATCCAATAGAGCACGACTACGACGTTCGGACACACCATCACACTATGGTGTTCCAGGTGGCGTGAGTTGTGAAACAACTTCCACATTGTCTTAAGTTGTATACCAAACTCATAACTCAGATATTTACCTCTACGATCATATCGTAGATATTTTATCATCTTGTTACGATGATCTCAAACTTCACTCTGAATTTGTTTGAACTTTTCAAATGTTTCAGACTTGTGTTTCATTAAGTAAATATCCCCATATCTACTCAAATCATCAGTGAAGGTAGGAAAATAATGATATCCACCGCACGCTACAACACTCATTGGACCGAATACATCAACATGTATCATTTCCAATAAGTCACTTACCTGCTCCATCATACCGGAAAACGGGTCTTAGTCATCTTGCCCATGAGGCATGGTCCGCATGTCTCAACCGATTCGAAATCGAATGAGTCAAAAGATCCATCAGCATGGAGTTTCTTCATGCGTTTTACACCAATATGACATTTAGCGGCAGTGCCACAAGTATGTGGTACTATCATTATTAACTTTATATCTTTTGGCATCAATATTATGAACATGTGTATCACTACGATCAAGATTCAATAAACCATTCTCAATGGGTGCATGACCATTGAAGGTATTATTCATGTAAACAGAATAACCATTATTCTCTAACTTGAATGAATAACCGTATTGCAATAAACATGATTTAATCACGCTCATGCTCAACGCAAACACCAAATAACATTTATTTAGGTTCATCACTAATCCCGAAGGTAGAGAGAGCGTGCGTTGGTGATCACATCAACCTTGGAAACACTTCCAACACTCATCGTCACCTCACCCTTAGCTAGCCTCCGTTTATTCCGTAGATTTTATTTCGAGTTACTAACATTTAGCAACCGAACTGGTATCCAATACCCAGGTGCTACTAGGAGTACTAGCAAGCTACACATCAATAACACGTATATCAAATATACTTCTATCGACATTGCCAGTCTTCTTATCTACCAAGTATCTAGGGTTGTTCCGCTTCAGCGACCGTTCTCCTCATAATAGAAGCACTTAGTCTCGGGTTTGGGTTCAACCTTGTGTTTCTTCACTGGAGCAGCAACTGACTTGCCATCCATGAAGTTTCCCTCCTAGCCCTTGCCCTTCTCGAAACTAGTGGTTTCACTAACCATCAACAATTGATGCTCCTTCTTGATTTCTACCTTCGCGGTGTCAAACATCGCGAATAGCTCAGGGATCATTATTTCTATCCCTGGCATTTTTTAGTTCATCACGAGGCTCTAGTAGCTTAGTGATAGTGACTTGGAGAACTATATCAATCACTATCTTATCTGGAAGATCAACTCCCACTCGATTCAAGCGATTGTAGCACCCAGACAATCTGAGCACATGCTCACCGATTGAGCTATTCTCCTTCATCTTGCAGGCAAAGAATCTTGTTGGAGGTCTCATACCTCTCAACACGGGCACGAGCCTGAGATCCCAATTTCAGCTCTTAGAACATCTCATATGTTCCGAGACGTTCAAAACGTTTTGGAGCCTCAATTCTAACCCGTAATGCATGACGCACTGAACTATCAAGTAGTCATCAGAACGTGCTGTCAGATGTTCACAACATCTACAGACGACGCTTGAGGGGGTGGCGCACCGAGCGGTGCATTAAGGACATAAGCCTTCTGTGCAGCAATGAGGACAATCCTCAGATCACGGACCCAGTCCGCATTATTGCTACCATCATCTTTCAACTCTATTTCTCTAGGAACATATAAAAATTCAAGGGAGCTACAACGCGAGCTAGTAATCTACAACATAATTTGCAAAGACATTTTGACTATGTTCATGATAATGAGTTTAGTTAATCATATTACTTAAAAACTCCCACTCAAATTGACATCCCTCCGGTCATTCGAGTGACACATGATCCAAATCCACCAACCCAAGTCCGATCATCACGTGAGTTGAGGTAGTTTCAATGGTGAACATCTTCATGTTGATCATATCTACTATATGACTCATGTTCGACCTTTCGGTCTCTTGTGTTCCGAGGCCATGTCTGTACATGCTAGGCTCGTCAAGTTTAACCCGAGTGTTCCACACGTGCAACACTGGCTTGCACCCGTTGTATGTGAATGTAGAGTTTATCACACCCGATCATCACGTGGTGTCCCAAAATGACGAACTTTCGCAACGGTGCACACTCAGGGAGAACACAATTTTATCTTGAAATTTTAGTGAGGGGTCACCTTATAATGCTACCGTCGTCCTAAGCAAAATAAGATGCATAAAAGGATTAACATCACATGCAAATCATAAGTGACATGATATGGCCATGAACTTGTGCTTTTGATCTCCATCGTCACCGGCATAACACCATGATCTTCATCATCTTGATCTCCATCAATGTGTCGCCATGAGGTTGTCGCGCCGACTGTTGCTTCCACGACTATTGCTAACTCATAGCGATAAAGTAAAGCAAAAACGGCGAAAATAATTAAAGACAACCCTATGGCTCCTGCCGGTTGCCGTACTCATCGACATGCAAGTCGTGATATTCTATACAATACATGATCATCTCATACATCACATATATCTCATCACGTAATTGGCCATATCACATCACAACATACCCTGCAAAAACAAGTTAGACGTCCTCTAATTGTTGTTGCAAGTTTTACGTGGCTGCTATGGGTATCTAGCAAGAAGAATTCTTACCTACGCAAAAACCACAACGGTGATACAAAAATTGCTATTCAACCTTCTCAAGGACCGCCTTTGTCAAATCCGATCCGACTAAACTGGGAGAAACAGACACCCGCCAGCCATCTTTATGCAACGAAGTTACATGTCAGTTGATGGAACCGGTCTCTCGTAAGCGTACGAGTAATGTTGGTCCGGGCCGCTTCATCCCACAATACCGCCGAATCAAGAAAAGACCAAGGGAGGAAGCAATCTGAATATCAACGCCCACAAACTCCTTTGTGTTCTACTCGAGATCTCATTTACACATATACCTAGCTCATGATGCCACTGTTGGGGAACGTTGCATGGGAAACAAAAAATTTCCTATGCACACGCAAGATCTATCCATGGTGATGAGCATCTACGAGAGGGAGAGTGGATCTACATACCCTTGTAGATCGCTAAGCGGGAAGCGTTAAGAAACGCGGTTGATGTAGTCGAACGTCTTCGCGATCCAAATCGCCGAGCGTCCCGCGATCCCATCACGATCCATCTCGCGATCCAATCTCGATCCGTCCCGTGATCCCATCACGATCCGTCTCGCGATCCAATCTCGATCCGTCCCGCCATCCCATCACGATCCGTCCCGCGATCAAATCACGAATCGTCTAGCGATCCTGATCACGGTCCTTCCGATCTAGCGCCGAACGGACGGCACCTCTATGTTCAACACACGTACAACTCGATGACGATCTCCGCCTTCTTGATCCAGCAAGAGGGAGCGGAGAGGTAGAAGAGTTCTCCGGCGGCACGACGGCGCGGCGGCGATGGTGGCGGAAAAATTCCGGCAGGGCTTCGCCTAAGCACCGCTAAAACTAGACTAGAGGAGAAACCGATCTAGATGAAGTAGAGGGAGCACGTGGCAATTAGGGTTAGCTCTTCCCTCTAAATCTAGTATATATAGGAGTACCGAGTGGGCCCTGAGATACCTCTCCGTCACACGGAGTAACAAATCCCAATCTTGATCCATGCCCACTCAACAGACACCCTCGGAGATACCTGTAGAGCATCTTTATAGTCACCCAGTTACGTTGTGACGTTTGATACACACAAGGTATTCCTCCGGTGTCAGTGAGTTGCATGATCTCATGGTCATAGGAACAGATACTTGACATGTAGAAAACTATAGCAATAAACTGACACGATCATATGCTATGTTTATAGTTTGGGTCTTGTCCATCACATCATTCTCCTAATGATGTGATCCCGTTATCAAATGACATCTCATGTCTATGGCCAGGAAACCTTGACCATCTTTGATCAACGAACTAGTTAACTAGAGGCATACTAGGGACACAGTGTTGTCTATGTACCCACATATGTATTTGAGTTTCCAATCAATACAATTATAGCATGGATAATAAACGATTATCACGGACAAGGAAATATAATAATAACCAATTTATTATTGCCTCTAGGGTATATTTCCAACAAGTGTC
Organism: Elymus sibiricus; assembly: GCA_039707655.1. Taxonomy (NCBI): domain Eukaryota; kingdom Viridiplantae; phylum Streptophyta; class Magnoliopsida; order Poales; family Poaceae; genus Elymus; species Elymus sibiricus. Next base: position 268,443,036 of record CM077673.1, on the reverse strand, counting down.
CCCTCCATCGAGGAGTGTGCTTCTCCGCGGCTTCGAAGACGACGACGATGCCGGTGAAGCCCCTGCTGCAAGTCCTCCGCATCTCGCCAGGGTCCTTAGGGGGCCGGGGCCCACACCTCGGGCCGCATGGTCCGCCGGCCGGGCGACCCCGTGGAAACGCGACGCTGGGCCTCCTTCGGAGTGCCCAGCTCGTGCCAGCAAGGTGGCTGAAGCGCCTGCCTCGCCCCTGCCCGAGCTGCAGCCTGTGGGCGAGGCGGACGTGCCTGGGGCCGGTACGGCCTCTCCGGCCTCGGCCCTTGTGGGCAGTGCCTCTGCTCCCCCACGCGACGGCACCTCCCCGGAGAAGGGCAAGGGCATTCCCGCCTTCGCCTAGGTGTAGAAGAAGAGGAAGTGGGTCGACGTCGAGGAGTAAGTAGCCCTGCTTGATTTTTGGCCGCATGTCGGTGGCTTGTGTGCTGATGGTCCCTTATTTGCTTGGCAATCAGGAGCGCCGCCATGCTGAAGGCGAAGAAGAAGAAGGCGGGCATCAAGCCGAAGGTGCCTTCTGATGTGGCACCCGTTCCTGGTGCACTGCCGACGCTTGATGAGGCGCCGGATGTCACGGGAGAGGAGGCCCGCGGGGCGACTTTCCTTGTCACGGCCGCGGATCACCCGACGCCCGTTGGGGAGGCTGCTCCTGCCCTTGGTGGTGCATCCGCGCTGCTGCCTGAGAGGCCAGCCCTCTAGGGCCGGCTAGCCGTGGGGCCTTCTATCCCTGTCTTGTCTGTGGTGGTACCGCAGCCTCCGGCGCCTTCTGCTCTCTATGCTCCTGCTACCGCGCTGGCACCGCCTTCGGTCCGGGCCCTGGCGTCTCCGGCTTGTGGCCTTTTGGATGAGTGACGCGCCCTGGATGTGGCCTACGCCGCCCTGGATCAGGTCCGGGATGCCCTCGGGACTGCCGACGGTCGCCTCGCGAAGGAGCGCTTGGGGCTCCTTTCTGTGTGGCTCTGCTCAAGGCCGACGCTTCTGCCATGGTGGTTTGGAGCCAAGCCGGGGCCACCACCGCTGAGAGTTGGAAGGAAGCTGCGTCAGCCAAGGCAGCCCGCGATGTGGCGCTGCTCGATGCAGAGTCTGCTGTGAAGCGATGTGGTGAGGCGGAGGTCCGTCTGAAGGCTCTTCAGGAGGAAAGGGCCGTGCTCGCGTGACGGCTTCGGGAGCGGGAGGAAGACCTCAAGACCTGCGAGGCCAAGCTTGCCGACCACAACTCCGCGCTGTCCAAGGCGGTGGCCGACCAAGCCATGGAGCGCGAGCACCTGAACAAGCTAGAAGAGGAATTAGCCGCGGAGAAGTCTCGGCTCAACTCCAGGGAGAAGGCCCTTGCTGCGGCTGAGGAGAGGAAGGCTGCGGAGCTCGACGCCCTCCCCTCCGTCGAACTCAGGCTCCGCCAGGCGTTGCAGTCCATCTGCCGGGGGGGGGGGGGGATTCGCGGAACCCCTGGTGGATCCTGAGAGCGGCTTCACGGGGCTCTCTTCAAAGCTCGTGGAAGTGCTTGAGGGTGCCGTTGCAAGGGTGGAGGCCGTCTTCGAGAGTGAGTGTCGCGACCTCTTCTCCGCGGCTGCGACGCGTGTCTTCAGCCACCTCTACCTTCGCGAGCCAGGTTTTGACTTTGGCTCTGTGATCTGCCGGGTTGATCCTGGGGTTCGTGCCGCTACGACGACGTCCGTGGAGGGCACCGTGGGGGTGCTGATGAAGAAGTTCGCCTGCGTCGCCGTTCCCTCGCCTCCTGTAGCTGCAAGGGTCAGTGAGGACGATAACAATGGCAGCGATGTCGACGACGAGCTCCCCGCGGTTGGGACAAGCGGTGGTGCCAGCTCCTCCTAGCTCTTCTTCCTGGGTCCTTTCCTGTAACATTCATCGTGCCTCGTGGAGGCGTTAGACTTGTTTGTATTTCTGGGGACATTTAATGCTTGTAATGACTGCTAAATTATGTGGTTTCTTTCGTCGCCTTGTTTCCTTCCGGCTTGCTGTAGCGCTCTGCGTTGGCAGGGCCCGGTCACGCGCATACCTCAACCGCCGTTGGGGCGTGCGGATCACCAGGACGGTGCCAAGGGGCGAGGGGCTACGTGACCAGTGAGGCTCCTGAGTCGCGATGCTCAGGAGTCCCCCTTGACGTACGAGCAGCCCTCATGAAGGGAACATGGCGACGACAAGGTTAACTTGAAGATTGGGAGCGCCTTGAGCTCTGCGTCGGCAGGGCCCGGTCCCGCGCATACCTCAACAGCCGTTGGGGCGTCCGGATCACCAGGACGGTGCCAAGGGGTGAGGGGCTACGTGACCAGTAAGGCTCCTGAGTCGCGATGCTCAGGAGTCCCCCTTGATGTACGAGCAGCTCCCATACCTTTCCTCGCCAGCTTTCGCCTGAGAGGGGCGCGTGAAGACCAGGTATGAGATGGGAAGGTGGAGTGTGCCAGGCCCGGCCTGAGCGTAGCCCCCATGCAGCCCCCTCACGCGGGCATCCCATGGGAATGCTGCGACACGGAGCCGCGAGGGGCCGTCCTGAGGATGGATGCAACCGCTAGGGTGCCCTTAGTTGTTTATCCACCAGCACGGAGCATGGGGCTTCAACGTTGCGTGAGCATAGCCGCTTGGGCGACAGTGTTGTCCGCCAGCGCGGAGCATGGGGCTTCCACTTGGGCATGGGAAAGGGGGCCCCGGCTCCAGAGCCCCCCGGGCGTGTACAACCCATTAAGTTCGTACACGTGGCTTGCACGGTAGAAATAGGAGGTGTATCTGGGCTCTCGTGAGCCAGCACGGGTCTCACGAGGCCCTACCTCAAAGGCAGGTTGCGCCTGAGTCTTCCGGTAGAGGGCGCCATTGCATGTCCTGTATATTTTGGATAAACCTATGCCGAATGGATTTCCAAGGGCCATCGCATGAGAAGGCCGAACACCAATGACCCTAGGAGGTGACGTGAACGGGGCCGGCCCGCCAAACAGAGCTCAGGCATTGGATTTATCGATGCTGCAGGGACGGACCTGAGCACAGACGACGTGCCTAGTCTTCTCATGCGACAACTCCGAGGAGAAAACACCCGGCGAGCGGCTCCCACGGCGGCGAAAGGCCGACTGTGATTGTAGGAACCGTGCCGCGTGCCCTGACTCACCCGCTTCCGATTAGCTCATGCAAGGACGCATCACCAAGTGCCATGGGAGGTGACGTGCACGGGGCTGGCCTGCGAGATAGAGCTCGACCACTTGGATTTGTCAACGCTGCAGGGACGGACCCGAGCACAGACGTCGAGCCAGCCCTTAATCACGAGTCGGTCGAAGGTAGGATCGTTAGGGCGCGATGACATTCATGGTGGCGAAGCACCGAGCATGCAGGTTGAAATACTTAGGAAATTGATCAAATGCATGAAAGGTTCTAATACATGTGTAAACGACGCGGCTGTGGGGATGGGCCCTGGCCGCCTGAGGATAATGCAGCCCGATGGGCGCCCTCAAACTGAGCAAACCAAAAAGTTACCTGGTACGAACCAAAAAGTCACCTAGCGGCAATATCGCTGAAGCGTCGAGGTAGTCGTCAGAGCCTGACCTCGCGTCCCCGTGAGCCTGGCCTTCATGAGCCCGGCGCCTCCCGAGGCTCGGCGCCCTTGCTCAGGCCTGGCACCTCCTCCAACACCTCGCGGCGCCTGACCTCATAAGGCACGAGCATGGCCTGAGCAAGGCACTGAAACGTGGCGCCCGCGTTCGCCAGGCCGAAGGGCATGCGGATGTAGTTGCATGGGTAGACCCCACCACGACCGACGCGCGATGGCCAGAAGATGTCTGGGGATGCGGCCCTGTTGATGCTTGGTATGTCGACGCAGACGTGCGGCGAGCCGTCGGAGCTGACGATGGTGGCTGCGCTTGGTGATGTAGGGCGACGCCCGCCTCGCATGGCCTGTGCTTCCTGAACCTCCTCGATGGCGCTGGTGATGAACTCCCATGAACTTGGCGCCTCGCGCCGTGCTCCTTGCTTGGGTGGAAGCGCGCCGAAACACGCCTCCAGGATGTGCCCGAGCACCACCCTCGTCTCACTGGTGAGGTCGGTAGCCTTCCAGGTGGAAGCCACCAAGCCCGACCCAAGGGAGGCGTTGAGCGCGCCTTCCTATGCGACGGAGGAAGGGGCCTTGGCCCCGGGCGCGGAGCCTGAGGCGCTGTCCTTAGAGGTTTCAGCCCCCTGGCGCCCCTTGGGGAGGAGCTCCTTCTTCTTCCTAGGGATATCCTCGTGAGGCAGGATGTCTCCTTCGTTGTCTGAGAGCTCGGCCGTTGCGGCACGGTAGGCGCGCTCGAGGGAGCAAACGGCGTCCTTCTCATCACAGGCGATGGTGATGACGCCACCACTCCCCGGCATCTTGAGGACGTTGTAGCCATGGTGAGTCACCACCATGAACTTGGCGAGGGCGAGGTACCCGAGGATCGCGTTGTACCGGAGGCGGATGTGGGCGACGTCGAAGACGATGAGCTTGGTGTGGTAGTTGTTGCGCCCGTCGAAGGTGACCGGCAAGCGCACCTGTCCGATGGGGATAGTGGAGCTGTCAGTGACCCCTGAGAAAGGCTTGGTTGGCATGAGCTGGTCGTAGGGCACTTGGAGCGTCTCGAACGTCTCGGTGGAGAGGACATTGAGTCCCGCGCCACCGTCGATAAGGGTCTTGGTGACGAGGACATTGCTGATGGTTGCCGTGCACGGCATGGGGAGCGCGCCCGCCATGGCCGAGCACCTGAGTTGATCCTTGCAGTCAAAGGTGATGGCGCACTGGGACCACTTGAGGGGACGTGCAGCCTCATGCTTCGGGAGGGCTGCGTTCACCACCCGCGAGAACTGCTTGAAGATGCGGTTCGATGCTGGGGCCTGAGCACCGCCCAGGATGCAAGCTATTGCCCTGGCCTCCTGGAAGCCCCCAGCCCCGTCGTTCTGCCTGTCCTCTTCCTTCCTCCTGGGTGGCGGCGGCAGCGGGGGGAGGCCGGCCTCACGAGGGCGAGCCTCACGAGGCTAATAGCGACGAGGCCCCTCCCGAGGCTCGTCGCGCCAGCGGTCCTCCCGAGCCGGATCGCGCCAGCAGTCCTCCCGAGGCCGGTCACGCCACTCCTGGTGCGGGTCTCGACTGCCCAGCGGCCTCCACCGCTTCCATAGCCACGATTGCCACGCCCAGGGCGGCGACCGAAGTGCTCGTTGTTGATTGACCAGAGCTCCTGACAGTCGATGGTGTTGTGGCTGTTGGTGCCATGGAAGATACAGAATGGTCGCCCTCCCACGGGGGGTTCCTCGTCTCGGCTGCGCTTCGCCACAGGTTCCGCCGCCAGCACCGCGGGGGCCTTGCGCTTCGTCTCCTTGGTCTTGGTCTTCTTGTCATAGGGGTCTGCCTCCGGAAGCTCGAGGAGGGAGAGGTGACCCTCTTCGGCCTTCGCGCACTTGTTCGCCAGGTTGAACATTTCCAGAGCTGAGCATAGATCGTCGTTGATGGTGAGCTGCTCCCTCATCCTGAGGTCTCTGACGCCATCGGTGAATGCCGAGATGATGGCCTCGTCCGATGCCCTCGGGATCTTGAGACGGACAGTCGTGAAACACTGTATGTACTTGTGCAAGGTCTCGCCCGGCTGTTGCTACACGCGACGCAGGTCACCGTACACCGAGGGCGCGGTCGCGAGTGCCTTGGAAGTTGGCGACGAAACGCTCGCGCATGTCGTCCCAGGAAGTGATTGACCCCTCCGGGATGTTGAGGAGCCAGGAGAGCGCACCACTCTTAAGGGCCATAGGGAACCAGCTAGCCATGACATTGTCGTCTCCACCGGCCGCCTGGATGCTCAGCGAGTAGAGCTATAGGAACTCGGCGGGATCTGGGGTGTCGTCGTAGCGAGGAGGCAGGTCGGGCTTGAACTTGCCAGGTGACACTGCCGGATGCAGCTCCGGGGGGATGGCGCGGCAACCCACTGGACCAACGGGCGCCGCGCGCACAGGAGGGACCCGGTCCTGGCGTTCCTGCACTGCGGCCTTGAAAGCACATTTGCTCCCTTGGTGGTTTTGGTAATTAATAACAAGATATATGTCACTGAAATAATGTTTCCACTAAGTATATTTCAGGAAAAGTTCAATGATAGGTTGGCAAAAGGATTGTGGAGAAACTCCAAGATTCAAGGAAATGGATTGGCAAAGTTTCAAGCAAGAGGACTCTACATTTTACTTTGTGAGAAATCACTTTGAGTCCATAGGAAAGCCAATACTATTAAAAGGTACTGTTGGTGAACAAGATGCTCCACGTGCACAAGTGACAGTCATCAAAAACACCCGCAAACTCATCCACAAAAGTCTGTCTAAAGCCAAATATCCAAAATCGGTGCAACCAACAATTCCCACTCGGTGCCACCGATTCCCAAACTCAGACAGACCCATGCCAAACCCTAGCCAATCGGTGCAACCGATTCTGCATCGGTGCCACCGAGTTTAGTTGCCAACTTTCTATTACCTGATTTCATAAAATCGATACCACCGAGTTTGGTGGATCAACGTCACCGAGTTGTGCATTCTGACCGTTGGTCACCTGATCGGTACCACCGAGAGTTATATATCGGTCTCACCGAGATTCGACAGTTACTGCCTTTTGGTCACTTCGGTACCACAGAGTTTTACAGTTCGGTGTCACTGGGTTGGTCACTTTAGGTGTAATGGTTGGATTTTCGGGGATGCCTATATATACCCCTTCACCACCACCCACTCGAAAGAGAAGCACTCAAAACTATTCCATACTTGCCCCATCCAATTTTCTGAGAGAGAGCCACCTACTCATGTGTTGAGATCAAGCCATTCCACTCCATCCATATGAATCTTGATCTCTAGCCTCCCCAAGTAGCTTTCGACCAATTCAATCTCTTCCACCATAGCCAAATCTGTGAGAGAGTGATTGTGTGTTGAGGAGTCTATCATCTTGAAGTACAAGAGCAAGGAGTTCATCGACATTGCCGAGCCTATTACCTTTTGGAGGGTGGTGCCTCCTAGATTGCTTAGGTGTCGCTTGGGAGCCTCCTACTTCGTGTTGTGGAGTTGAACCAAGAAGTTTGTACGGGCAAGGAGATCGCCTACTTCGTGAAGATCTACCCATAATGAGGCTAGTCCTTCGTGGACGGAAGCCCTTATGGAATAGTCAAGGTTGCTACTTCATGGACCCTTATGGGTGGAGCCCTCCGTGGACTCTCGCGACCGTTACCCTCCGTGGGTTGAAGATGTTGGTGAACGTTGCATGGGAAACAAAAATTTTCCTACGCACATGCAAGATCTATCCATGGTGATGAGCATCTACGAGAGGGAGAGTGGATCTACATACCCTTGTAGATCGCTAAGCGGGAAGCGTTAAGAACGCGGTTGATGTAGTCGAACGTCTTCGCGATCCAAATCGCCGAGCGTCCCGCGATCCCATCACGATCCATCTCGCGATCCAATCTCGATCCGTCCCGCGATCCCATCACGATCCGTCTCGCGATCCAACCTCGATCCGTCCCGCGATCCCACCACGATCCGTCCCGCGATCAAATCACGAATCGTCTCGCGATCCTGATCACGTTCCTTCCGATCTAGCGCCGAACGGACGGCACCTCCGCGTTCAGCACACGTACAGCTCGATGACGATCTCCGCCTTCTTGATCCAGCAAGAGGGAGCAGAGAGGTAGAAGAGTTCTTCGGCGGCACGACGGCGTGGCGGCGATGGTGGTGGAACAATTCCGGGAGGGCTTCGCCTAAGCACCGCTGAAACTAGACTAGAGGAGAAACCGATCTAGATGAAGTAGAGGGAGCACGTGGCAATTAGGGTTAGCTCTTCCCTATAAATCCTCTAGTATATATAGGAGGGAGGGAGGGGAGGAGGCAGCCTCAAACCCTCAAGGTTTGGCCGAAATTGGAGGTGGAGGAGTCCTACTCCAATCCTATTAGGAGTAGGATTCCTCCTCTCCACTTGGAAACCCTTTCCACCTTTCCTCCTTTGGATTTTTTCCACCCAAATCCACATGGGCCTTAGTGGGGGGGTTAGGCCAGCCCACTAGGGGCTGGTTTGACTCCTCCCACAGCCCATGAGGTCCTTTGGGTCGAGACACCCCTCCCTATGGTCCCCGGTACCCCTCCCGGCACTCCCGGTACACTACCAAAATACCCGAAACTTTTCCGGTGACCAAAACAGGACTTCCTATATATCAATCTTTACCTCCAGACCATTCCGGAGCTCCTCATGACGTCCAGGATCTCATCCGGGACTCCAAACAACCTTCGGTCACCACCATACATAACTCTACTATACCGAAACGTCACCGAACCTTAAGTGTGCAGACCCTGCGGGTTCGAGAACTATGTAGACATGACCAAGACACCTTTACGGTCAATAACCAATAGCAGGATCTGGATGCCCATATTGGTTCCTACATATTCTACGAAGATCTTTATCGGTTGAACCTCTATGTCAAGGATTCAGTTAATCCCGTACGCTATTCCCTTTGTTCTTCGGTATGTTACTTGCCTGAGATTCGATCGTCGGTATCTCTATACCTAGTTCAATCTCGTTACCAGCAAGTCTCTTTACTCGTTCTGTAATACAAGATCCCGTGGCTAACACTTAGTCACATTGCTTGCAAGGCTTATTGTGACGTTGTATTACCGAGTGGGCCCTGAGATACCTCACCGTCACACGAAGTAACAAATCCCAGGATTGATCCATGCCCACTCAACAAACGCCCTCGGAGATACCTGTAGAGCATCTTTATAGTCACCCAGTTACGTTGTGACGTTTGATACACACAAGGTATTCCTCCAGTGTCAGTGAGTTGCATGATCTCATGGTCATAGGAACAGATACTTGACATGCAGAAAACTATAGCAATAAACTGACACGATCATATGCTATGTTTATAGTTTGGGTCTTGTCCATCACATCATTCTCCTAATGATGTGATCCCATTATCAAATGACATCTCATGTCTATGGCTAGGAAACCTTGACCATCTTTGATCAACGAACTAGTTAACTAGAGGCATACTAGGGACACAGTGTTGTCTATGTACCCACACATGTATTTGAGTTTCCAATCAATACAATTATAGCATGGATAATAAAAGATTATCACGAACAAGGAAATATAATAATAACCAATTTATTATTGCCTCTAGGGCATATTTCCAACAGTCTCCCACTTGCACTAGAGTCAATAATCTAGTTCACATCACCATGTGTTTTCCATTGTTATGAATCTAACACCCAATGAGTTCTGGGGTTCGATCATGCTTTGCATGTGAGAGAGGTCTTTAGTCAACGGGTCTACGACATTCAGATCCATGTGTACTTTGCAAATCTCTATGTCATACTGTAGACACTGCTACCACACTCCACTTGGAGCTATTCCAAATGGCTGCTCCACTATACGTATCCGGCTTGCTACTCAGAGTCATCCGGATTGGTGTTACAGCTTGCATCGACGTAACCCTTTACGACGAACTCTTTATCACCTCCATAATAGAGAAATATTTCCTTAGTCATCTAGTTACTAAGGATAATCTTGACCGCTGTCCAGTGGTCCACTCCTGGATCACTCTTGTACCCCTTGACAGACTCATGGCAAGGCACACACAAGTGCGGTACATAGCATGGCATACTATACAGAGCCTATGGATAAGGCATAGGGGACGACCTTCGTCCTTTCTCTTTCTTCTGCTGTGGTCGAGCTTTGAGTCTCACTCAACTCCACACCTTACAAATCAGGCAAGTACTCTTTCTTTGACTGATCCATTTTGAACTCTTTCAAAATCCTGTCAATGTATGTACTCATTGAAAGTTTTATCAGACGTCTTGATCTACCTCTATAGATCAAGATGCCCAATATTTAAGTAGCTTCATTCCAGGTTTTGCTTTGAAAAACTCCTTTTCAAACAACCCTTTATGCTTTCCAGAAATTCTACATCATTTCCGATCAACAATATGTCCTCCACATATACTTATCAGAAATTCTATAGTGCTCCCACTCACTTAATTGTAAATACAAGTTTCTCATAAACTTTGTATAGACTCAAAAACTTTGATCACCTCATCAAAGCGTATATTCCAACTCCGAGATGCTTGCTCCAATCCATAGAAGGATCGCTGGAGCTTGCATATATTTTAGCATCCTTAGAACTGACAAAACCTTCCTGTTGTATCACATACAACCTTTCCTCACGGATACCATTAAGGAAATGATGTTTTGACATCCATCTGCCATATTTCATAATCGAAAAATGCAGGAACTGCTAACATAATTCCAACAGACTTGAGCATCGCTACGGGTGAGAAAGTCTCATCGTAGTCAACTCGTTGAACTTGTGAAAAACCCTTTGCCACAAGTCGAGCTTTATAGACGGTGACATTACCGTCCGCGTCCGTCTTCCTTTTAAAGATTCATTTGTTCTGAATGGCCTTTCACCCTTCAGGTAATACTTCCAAAGCCCATACTTTGATTTCTTACATGGATCACATCTCGGATTGCATTGCCTCTAACCATTTCTCGGAATCCAGGCCCATCATAGCTTCTCCATAGCTCGTAGGTTCATCGTTGTCCAACAACATGACCTCTAAGACAGGGTTGCCGTACCACTCAGGAGCAGTACGCGTCCTTGTCGACCTACGAGGTTCGATAGTAACTTGATCCGAAGCTTTATGATCATCATCATTAACTTCTTCTTCAACTAATGTAAGCTCCATAGAAACCACTTTCTGCCCTGCGCTACTCTCTGGTTGAAACAAAGGTTCAACAACCTCATCAAGTTCTATCTTCCTCCCACTCAATTCTTTCGAGAGAAACTCTTTCTCGAGAAAGGACCCATTTTAGCAACAAACACTTTGTGCTTGGATCTGAGATAGAAGGTTTACCCAACTGTTACGTTAGGGTATTCTATGAAGATGCATTTGTCCGCTTTGGGTTCAAGCTCATCAGGTTGAAAACCTTTTCCACATAAGCGTCGCAGCCCCAAACAATAAGAAATGACAGCTTAGGTTTCTGCCAAACCAAAATTCATACGGTGTCATCTCAACGGACTTAGATGGTGCCCCTTTTTAAAGTGAATGTAGTTGTCTCTAATGCATAACCCCAAAACGATAGTGTCAAATCGATAAGAGACATCATAGTACGCACCATATCCAATAGAGCACGACTACGACGTTCGGACACACCATCACACTATGGTGTTCCAGGTGGCGTGAGTTGTGAAACAACTTCCACATGGTCTTAAGTTGTATACCAAACTCGTAACTCAGATATTTACCTCTACGATCATATCATAGATATTTTATCTTCTTGTCACGATGATCTCAAACTTCACTCTGAATTTGTTTGAACTTTTCAAATGTTTCAGACTTGTGTTTCATTAATTAAATATCCCCATATCTACTCAAATCATCACTGAAGGTAGGAAAATAATGATATCCACCGCACGCTACAACACTCATTGGACCGAATACATCAACATGTATCATTTCCAATAAGTCACTTGCCTGCTCCATCATACCGGAAAACGGGGTCTTCGTCATCTTGCCCACGAGGCATGGTCCGCATGTCTCAACCGATTCGAAATCGAATGAGTCCAAAGATCCATTAGCATGGAGTTTCTTCATGCGTTTTACACCAATATGACATTTAGCGGTAGTGCCACAAGTATGTGGTACTATCATTATTAACTTTGTATCTTTTGGCATCAATATTATGAGGATGTGTATCACTACGTTCAAGATTCAATAAACCAATCTCATTGGGTGCATGATCATTGAAGGTATTATTCATGTAAACAGAATAACCATTATTCTCTAACTTGAATGAATAACCGTATTGCAATAAACATGATCTAATCACGTTCATGCTCAATGCAAACACCAAATAACATTTATTTAGGTTCATCACTAATCCCGAAGGTAGAGAGAGTGTGCGATGGTGATCACATCAACCTTGGAAACACTTCCAACACTCATCGTCACCTCACCCTTAGCTAGCCTCCATTTATTCCGTAGCTTTTATTTCGAGTTACTAACATTTAGCAACCGAACCGGTATCCAATACCCAGGTGCTACTAGGAGTACTAGCAAGGTACACATCAATAACACGTATATCAAATATACTTCTATCGACGTTGCCAGCCTTCTTATCTACCAAGTATCGAGGGTTGTTCCGCTTCAGCGACCGTTCTCCTCATAATAGAAGCACTTAGTCTCGGGTTTGGGTTCAACCTTGGGTTACTTCACTGGAGCAGCAACTGACTTGCCATCCATGAAGTTTCCCTCCTAGCCCTTGCCCTTCTCGAAACTAGTGATTTCACTAACCATCAACACTTGATGCTCCTTCTTGATTTCTACCTTTGCGGTGTCAAACATCGCGAATAGCTCAGGGATCATTATTTCTATCCCTGGCATTTTATAGTTCATCGCAAGGCTCTAGTAGCTTAGTGACAGTGACTTCGAGAACTATATCAATCACTATCTTATCTGGAAGATCAACTCCCACTCGATTCAAGCGATTGTAGCACCCAGACAATCTGAGCACATGCTCACCGATTGAGCTATTCTCCTTCATCTTGCAGGCAAAGAATCTTGTTGGAGATCTCATACCTCTCAACACGGGCACGAGCCTGAGATCCCAATTTCAGCTCTTAGAACATCTCATATGTACCGTGACGTTCAAAACGTTTTGGAGCCTCAATTCTAAGCCGTAATGCATGACGCACTGAACTATCAAGTACTCATGAGAACGTGCCTGTCAGATGTTCACAACATCTACAGACGACGCTTGAGGGGGTGGCGCACCGAGCGGTGCAATATTGCTACCATCATCTTTCAACTCTATTTCTCTAGGAACATATAAAAATTCAAGGGAGCTACAACGTGAGCTAGTAATCTACAACATAATTTGCAAAGACATTTTGACTATGTTCATGATAATGAGTTTAGTTAATCATATTACTTAAAAACTCCCACTCAAATTGACAACCCTCCGGTCATTCGAGTGACACATGATCCAAATCCACCAACTCAAGTCCGATCATCACGTGAGTTGAGGTGGTTTCAATGGTGAACATCTTCATGTTGATCATATCTACTATATGACTCATGTTCGACCTTTCGGTCTCTTGTGTTCCGAGGCCATGTCTGTACATGCTAGGCTCGTCAAGTTTAACCCGAGTGTTCCGCACGTGCAACACTGGCTTGCACCCATTGTATGTGAACGTAGAGTCTATCACACCCGATCATCACGTGGTGTCTCAAAACGACGAACTTTCGCAACGGTGCACACTCGGGGAGAACACAATTTTATCTTGAAATTTTAGTGAGGGATCACCTTGTAATGCTACCGTCGTCCTAAGCAAAATAAGATGCATAAAAGGATTAACATCACATGCAAATCATAAGTGACATGATATGGCCATGAACTTGTGCTTTTGATCTCCATCGTCACCGGCATAACACCATGATCTTCATCATCTTGATCTCCATCAATGTGTCGCCATGAGGTTGTCGCGCCGACTGTTGCTTCCACGACTATTGCTAACTCATAGCGATAAAGTAAAGCAAAAACGGCGAAAATAATTAAAGACAACCCTATGGCTCCTGCCGGTTGCCGTACTCATCGACATGCAAGTCGTGATATTCTATACAATACATGATCATCTCATACATCACATATATCTCATCATGTAATTGGCCATATCACATCACAACATACCCTGCAAAAACAAGTTAGACGTCCTCTAATTGTTGTTGCAAGTTTTATGTGGCTGCTACGGGTATCTAGCAAGAACAATTCTTACCTACGTAGAAACCACAACGGTGATACAAAAATTGCTATTCAACCTTCTCAAGGACCGCCTTTGTCAAATCCGATCTGACTAAAGTGGGAGAAACACACACCCGCCAGCCATCTTTATGCAACGAATTTACATGTTCGTTGATGGAACCGGTCTCTCGTAAGTGTACGAGTAATGTTGGTCCGGGCCGCTTCATCCCACAATACCGCCGAATCAAGAAAAGACCAAGGGAGGAAGCAATCTGAATATCAACGCCCACAAACTCCTTTGTGTTCTACTCGAGATCTGATCTACACATAGACCTAGCTCATGATGCCACTGTTGGTGAACGTTGCATGGGAAACAAAAAATTTCCTACGCACATGCAAGATCTATCCATGGTGATGAGCATCTACGAGAGGGAGAGTGGATCTACATAACCTTGTAGATCGCTAAGCGGGAAGCGTTAAGAAACGCGGTTGATGTAGTCAAATTTCTCCGCGATCCAAATCGCCGAGCGTCCCGCGATCCCATCACGATCCATCTCGCGATCCAATCTCGATCCGTCCCGCGATCCCATCACGATCCGTCTCGCGATCCAATCTCGATCCGTCCTGCGATTCCACCACGATCCGTCCCGCGATCAAATCACGAATCGTCTCGCGATCCTGATCACGGTCCTTTCGATCTAGCACCGAACGGACGGCACCTCCGCGTTCAGCACACGTACAGCTCGATGACGATCTCCACCTTCTTGATACAGCAAGAGGGAGCGGAGAGGTAGAAGATTTCTCCGGCGGCGCGATGGCACGGTGGCGATGGTGGTGGAACAATTCCGGCAGGGCTTCGCCTAAGCACCGCTGAAACTAGACTAGAGGAGAAACCGATCTAGATGAAGTAGAGGGAGCACGTGGCAATGAGCGTTAGCTCTTCCCTCTAAATCCTCTAGTATATATAGGAGGGAGGGAGGGGAGGAGGAAGCCTCAAACCCTCAAGGTTTGGCCGAAATTGGAGGTGGAGGAGTCCTATTCCAATCCTATTAGGAGTAGGATTCCTCCTCTCCACTTGGAAACCCTTTCCACCTTTCCTCCTTTGCATTTTTTCCACCCAAATCCACATGGGCCTTAGTGGGGGGGGGGGTTAGTACAGCCCACTAGGGGCTGGTTTGACTCCTCCCACAGCCCATGAGGTCCTTTGGATCGAGACACCCCTCCCGATGGTCACCGGTACCCCTCCCGGCACTCCCAGTACACTACCGAAATACCCGAAACTTTTCCGGTGACCAAAACAGGACTTCCTATATATCAATCTTTACCTCCGGACCATTCCGGAGCTCCTCATGACGTCCAGGATCTCATCTGTGACTCCGAACAACCTTCGGTCACCACCATACATAACTCTACTATACCGAAACGTCACCGAACCTTAAGTGTGCAGACCCTGCGGGTTCGAGAACTATGTAGACATGACCAAGACAACTCTACGGTCAATAACCAATAGCGGGACCTGGATGCCCATATTGGTTTCTACATATTCTATGAAGATCTTTATCGGTTGAACCTCTATGTCAAGGATTCAGTTAATCTCGTACGCTGTTCCCTTTGTTCTTCGGTATGTTACTTGCCCGAGATTCGATCGTCGGTATCTCTATACCTAGTTCAATCTCGTTACCGGCAAGTCTCTTTACTCGTTCTGTAATACAAGATCCCGTGGCTAACACGTAGTCACATTGCTTGCAAGGCTTATTGTGATGTTGTATTACCGAGTGGGCCCTGAGATACCTCCCCGTCACACGGAGTAACAAATCCCAGTCTTGATCCATGCCCACTCAACAGATACCCTCGGAGATACCTGTAGAGCATCTTTATAGTCACCCAGTTACGTTGTGAAGTTTGATACACACAAGGTATTCCTCCGGTGTCAGTGAGTTGCATGATCTCATGGTCATAGGAACAGATACTTGACATGCAGAAAACTATAGCAATAAACTGACACGATCATATGCTATGTTTATAGTTTGGGTCTTGTCCATCACATCATTCTCCGAATGATGTGATCCCGTTATCGAATGACATCTCATGTCTATGGCCAGGAAACCTTGACCATCTTTGATCAACGAACTAGTTAACTAGACGCATACTAGGGACACAGTATTGTCTATGTACCCACACATGTATTTGAGTTTCCAATCAATACAATTATAGCATGGATAATAAACGATTATCACGAACAAGGAAATATAATAATAACCAATTTATTATTGCCTCTAGGGCATATTTCCAACAGAAGACTCCATAAACATGGACGCACGATAGCACCACCTATCGGAACCACGGGAAAAATCTTCGTGTCTACAAATTGCGTTTGATCTTCCTTCCTACCCTCTACTACATATGCTTGTTGTTACTTTCCGCTGCTATACTCTTAGACATGCATGTGTAGGGTGTACTTGACTTGCTATCAGTGCTAGAATCTGCCAACACTTAAAATTGGTAAAAGGTAGAATTTTTATTTGGTCAAGTAGTCTAATCACCCCCCCTCTAGACATACTTTCGATCCTACAAGTGGAGAGCTTTGGTCTCTTTTGCATTGGTCTCACAACCTAGGAGAGTATGGCGTCTAGTGAGGGAAATTATCACCGTAGAGGTCCGTACTTTGATGGCACAAATTTTGCTAGTTGGAAGCACAAAATGAAAATGCATATTCTTGGTCACAACCCCGCCGTTTGGGCTGTTGTTCGTGTTGGCTTGCAAGGTGAATTCTTTGGTGATGGAAAAGAACCGGATCGTGAAGCGATCTCCGTGGGTTGAATATGTTGCAATACAACGTTCAAGCATGTGACATTCTTTTCAACTGCCTATGCCCCGAAGAATTCAACAAAATCAGTCGTCTTGAGAATGCAAAAGAGATTTGGGATACTTTGGTTGATATGCACGAAGGTACCGAATCCGTGAGAGAATCCAAGTTGGATGTTCTTCAAAGTCAGCTTGATAAGTTCAAGATGAAGGATGGTGAAGGAGTCACAGAGATGTACTCTATTCTAGCCCTCATCACCAATAAGATTGCCGGCTTAGGAAGCGAAGAAATGACCGACAAATTCATCATCAAGAAGATACTTCGAGCTTTGTATGACAGATACGACACCGTGTGCACATTGATCCAAATGATGCCCAACTACAAAGATATCAAGCCTACGGAAGTCATTGGAAGGATTGTTGCTCATGAGATGACACTCAAGGACAAAGAAGAGCTTCACAACAAGTCTAGCGGTGCTTACAAAGCCACAAGTGATGCTACCGCAACTTCAAGCGACAACCTTGTCACCAATGAAGCGATAAGCCTCATGGTCAAGAAATTCAACAAGTTCTACAAGAATAAAGGCAAAGAACGAAGCTCCAACTCAAAATATGAAGAGAAGCGTTCGTCAAGTCGTGACCGAAACTGCTACAATTGTGGGAAGACCGGACACTACTCCAAAGAGTGCACGGCTCCCTACGAACATAGAGAAGAGTCACCAAGAAGACGAAGCTCAAGGAATGAATCACCTCAAAGAGAGAGAAGGAGTAGAGATGATCGTTATCAACGAAGACCCTCAAGGAGAAGTAGGGACTCGGAGAAGAAGGACAAGTACACCAAGAGCTACACAAGAAGAAGGCATCAAGCTCATGTTGGTGAATGGGTTTCCGGCTCCGAATCTGACAACAACTCCGAGAGAAGCTATCACTCCAACTCCGACTATAGTCAAGATGAAGGTGTTGCCAGACTTGCACTAGTGACTACCAACTCCTATGATCTATTTGATTCACCAAATGAAGGGAGTGGAAATTGCTTCATGGCTAAAGGCCCCAAGGTATCACACCCCGAGTATCTTGATTTCAATAGTGATGAAGATGATTTACTTTGTGATGATGACTTGCTCTTTGATAAAACTAGTGATGTTAGTCAAAATGAACTTGATAATTTTCATACTAGTCAAGATAAGTCGTGTGATGATGATAAGATGGTAGAACGACTAACTAAAGAACTAAACACTCTTAAGTTAGCCCATGAATCTACTCTCGGAGATCATAGAGAGCTTGTAAGGACTCATGAGAAGCTACGCTTCGAGAAGCTCAACTTGGAGCAAGAACATGAGTTTCTTAAAGCTATCAATGACGATCTCCGAAAGAAGACTTCATCTTATCTAGCCAAACGACTACTCTTGTCTACTTTCATTCCACAAGTTAAGTCTAAGCAAACTAGTAACAAAGGCAAGAAAGGTTCTTCATCTAGTAGCAACAATAAAAATGCTAAAACTAATGATGTTGCTTCTAGTAGTTCTATTGATTCCACTAATGATGATTCTCTTAGCCAAGTTACACTTGAACAAGAAAACAATTTATTGAAAGGAATTATAGAGAAAGGTATCTAGAAGAGTCTTGCCGGGTGTAAGCAATTTGAGGAGATTGTACGTAAGCACGGAGGATACCGGAAGAACCATGGCATTGGCTACTTCAACGCTAATGGAGTTGAATGGGAAGAAGGTCAATACCCCAAGCCCAAGTTTGTTCCTCAAAGGAAGAAGTATGAACATACTCTTCCCAAGGGAACAAACACTCAAGATGACCTTCCACCACAAGACCACAAGCTCAAGGGCAAGAACAAGCTTCAAGAGGACATTGACTCATATGAAGATGAATCCCAAGCTTTGGTGGAGTGGGTTCCCAAGGCTACTTCAAGCTCAACTTCTACAAGTGCCACTTCAACACCAAGGATCCCAATCAAGTTGATGTGGGTCCCCAAAAAGAAGAACTAGAGAAGTTCTTGAGGGGTGACTCTGCCAATGAAATTCACTCCTATGCATTATTGGCAAGAACTAGTTGCAATCCAAATCAACATCATGCAATAGTTCAAGGACTCACACATTCCCTCAAAGGTAAGCAAGGGACAAGGTAATCAACAAATCCATGGACATCATCATGTATGCTTTGCACTCCATGTCCATAGATATCCTTGTATTTGTCTCTTGTGTGTTGGGACTAACCCATGTAGGTGAGAAGAGTAAGGAAACAACAAGGATGCTCCCAACTCTTGGTGATCTTCATGAACCTTGAGCATCCACCACTACCTCATCAACATGAAGTCTTCATAGACAAAACCCAAGGTTAGTTTATCCCTCCTATGGGGGGATGTCACATCAAGGGGGAGCTTTACTCTAAGAATTGAGTTAAAGCATCTCATAGTATGTGACAACATTAAATGCTTTATGTAAAAGTGGTAACCCCACTTGGGCTTAAACGATGAGTATGACCTATGATCAAGTATTCTTACTTGGATCCTAAGTCAATATACTCATATAGAGATGACTCCGACATCGCCAAAATGCTTGATAGATGCTAGTATGTATGTGCATGTTTGCCATGATTTCATTTGACATCTTATTGTGTGAGCATGTTGGTCTGCATTTATTTATCCATTCGAGGACATCCAATTGTTGATCTTTGGCTTTTGATCTTTCTTTTGCCAATTGGATGGACAAGAATGCCTAGGACCACTCTCTAGCTATCTATGCTTTCTCGTCTCATATTCTATTCTTGCTGCATCACAAAATTTGAACAAGTACTTTTCGATCCCTCTGTGTGAGGAGCACTCGGAGTTCCGTATCGACAAAAGACTGACCATTAAAACCTCCCAAGTGCATCTCGGTGGAACCAACACCACAATCTTGGTCTCAACGAATGCCTAGGGTTGATCTGGATTTCCATCTCGGTAACACCGATTCCTCATTCTCGGTTACACCGAGTTTCCCTGTTAGTTGACAGTTGAGAAACTCGGTGGCACCGATAATTTCGAACCGGTGTCACCGACAACGAAGGGTATATATCCTGGCGGATTCCACTTTTGAAATTCAACCGCAAAAGTTCATTTTCCTCCAACCCTAAGCTGCCGCTCCTGACCCCCTGGTCGTCGCCCTTGCGTCCCCGTGCGTCCCCGCCATTGGGAATCACCGCAGCCGACGGAATCCTCACCGCCGTCGTCACCTTAGCGGGTCCTTCACCGAATTAGGGTATGGATCCGACCCTCCTTGTGCTCCCCGTCCGATTCTCGCGCATTGGAGATACTCTTATCGATAAACCACCGATTGCAATCCTCCCAATCCCCTAGAAATCTCAATAGCTTAGTGAACCGAAAAGTTTTAGGTCTAGTCATCCGCAAAATTGAATCTCGGTGATACCGAGTCTGAAAAATCGGTTCTACCGATTTTGTTTTGTACTGCTGAGGACAGTCTCGGTGAAACCGAGTGGTAATTTTCGGTGTGACCGAAGTTGCTGCCAAGTTTCTGTAATGAGTTGTGTGTGTCTCGGTGGTACCGAAACTTTTGACTCGGTGACACCGAAATCCATTTTTGCTGACAACTATATCTAAGGATTTCTCTATTCAAACCTTTGAAAAAATGTCTGCATTTTGTGATGACTCGTCCCCTTCCACTCTTCTATACTCTAATTCACTGGGTCAGAGATGTTAGAAGCTGAAGACAGCCAGAATGATCTCAAAGAGCAAAGTGTTGACATGAGCTCACGCACTAGTCCTGAGGCGAGCTATGATGATGTTCCTAGCTCTCCTGATCTGCCCAAAGCTTCAACCAGGGCAAGAAGGAAGCTCAACTCAGATGAGGAAGATGAGGATTTCATTCCTGAGGAGGTGTCCAAGAAGGATGATGCTGCCAAGACCACTGCTGCTGCCTCTTCATCCAAGAAGAAGAAGGCCATCAGAAAAGAGTATCCTAGCTCAGGGACTGCAAGAGCACCAGAGAGTGCTAGGACAACAATGACTCTACACCTTGAGTCACCCCCAAAGAAGTCTATGCCTAAGAAGGCAGGAGAGAAGAAGGCCAGGAAGAGGATAATTCATGTTGTGGGCAGGCAAACCTCAATGTGTGAGGACCCAGCAGAGGCTGCTGCTAAGGAGGAAGAGGAAGAGCTAGCTGCCAAGGCTCCTCCTAAGAAGAAGAAGAAGCTAATGGCAGATGCTATGCCTAGGACTACCACATCCAAGGGCACCAAGACTGCCCCCAAGAAAGTTTCTGCTGACAAACCCAAGAGGTTCTCCAGAGAGATACCAGCTTCCAGCAAGAACAAGACCTCCACCTTTAGGGAAAATGAGGATGAGGATATGACTGCTTTGATGAAGCTAAGACCACACCTTCCAGAGCACAATGGCAGCCACTTGCTTGCTGAGGACATGAAGAAGAGGAAGGACTCTGGTTTGAGAGAATGGAGAGCCATTGATCCATATTCTCAGAGAAGGAAAACAGCTGTGGACTACAGATTCTATACCAAGGAGCAACAAGATTTCTATGAGACAATCTTGCTTGATAAGAGCCCTGCTGTCAGTGACATGAGGTATGTAGATTGGAAGTACATCAAGGAGAATGAAGATTACTTCCCAAGTGTGCAAGACAATTTTCACTGCATTGGTCTGGATAAGTTTGTTGGCAAGGAATTCACTGCATGGAATGATGAAATGATCATGCAATTCTACTCCACTGCTCATTTCTATGGAGATGGTAGAATTGTGTGGATGACTGAAGGAGCTAGATATGAATCAACTATTGAGGAGTGGGCTACCATCTTAGGAGTCCCAGTGGTGGAAGATGGAGACATCTATGTCTACAATGAGCCCAAGGCAAGCCATGATGCTATGAAGAACATGTATAATGAGATCCCTGCTACTCATGTGAAGTCTCACAAGATAGGATCCATTTACTTCCTCCAGGCTGGTCTACGCACTATCAACACCATATTGAGGCATATCTTGATGCCTAAGTCTGGAGATGACAAGATGATTAGAGGCTATTCCATCAACATGCTGCTCCATCTAGATCAACATACTAGATTTAGAGTGATGGATCTAATAGTAGAGACTGTGAAGAGGGTTGTTGCTGATCAGAAGCATTCTTGCTGCTGTGCACCCTACATCCAGATGCTCATCAACTCCAAGCTGGAGAAGCACATCTTTGCTCTTGACAGACCTCATTTGCCACTGTTGCCAGATCTAGAGGATAATGTTGTGGTGATGGTGTCCGTGTCAAAACCGGAGGATCTCGGGTAGGGGGTCCCGAGCTGTGAGACTAGGATCGATGGTAACAAGGGGATGAAGGAGACGATGTTTACCCAGGTTCGGGCCCTCCTATGGAGGTAAAACCCTACGTCCTGCTTGATTATATTGATGGTATGAAGGTTACAGAGTTGATCTACCTCGAGATCGACTAGCTAAAACCCTAGATGAGTTTCTTTGTCATACATTCTAAAACCCTCCCGGTTTATATAGACACCGGGGGGTACCTAGGGTTTACACATGAAAGGTCTCCTACCGAGGATGGGAATGCCGATCTCCTCATCTTGTCTTGGAGTGCACGACGCGCCTTCAAGGCTTCCTTGTGGAACGTGGGGTCTTCGATATATTCGGCCCTTCCCATGATGGCCAGAGAGCGGCCCATCGAACCGGCCTATTGGGAGATAGGCCAGCGGCCCAAGGACCCCCTAGTCTAGGACTCCCTCATTAGCCCCCGAACTAGCCCCCAACGCCAAAAAGTCTCAGCTCCAGCAGCTTCTGTGACTGGAGTCTTCGGCTTGCGGGGTGAGTTCTTCTTCCCGTAAATGATCGGTCGAGTCCAACCCGGCTCCCGATGACATGTCTTCCATCCGATCACACGATCGTCCGAACACCATGAATAGCTTAGCCCCGAAGGCCAATCGTCAGAGTGTAAATAGTGTTTTCTGACGCCACCTTCTGACGAAGGGTCGTGGCCTACCACGACCACTGAACCCGTTATGACAACTCGATTCGCGGTTCAAGGCTATTTTCACATTGACACGACCCATCAATGTATAGATTGTGCTTCGTTTCATACGGGATGTAATCATAACTCCGGGCTTATTTTGTGCGTTTATAATGGCACACACGCCTTGGGAAGGGAAGAGACTCGCGGCGCGGTAAAGGGAGGCTAATCGGCGTGACGCCTCATAAAATGGAGAAAAACCCCAAGGATTGCTCACGCTTTCTCATTCGCCTCCTCTGCTTTCCCAATCTTCCCAAGCTCCAAGAGCCCATATCTAGTTTCTCCTCAACTTCCCCTCCGAGCTTAGTCATGGCGGGTTCAGGCTCCATGGGCAAGTGGGAGGCCTCCACGGTCATCGACCAGGATATCCGGCAGCTAAAGCTCGCCGGCTACCTCCCCGCCAACGTCTTCCACCGTGCCCCAGAGGCGAAACAGGTTGTCCCCACCCCCAAGCCAGGCAAAAGGGTAGTCTTTGTCCCCCATTTCATCCGGGGACTAAGCTTCCCGCTCCACCCCTTCGTTAGGGGCCTTATGTTCTTCTACGGGTTGGACTTCCACGATCTTCCTCCGAATTCTTTTATGCATATTTCAGCTTTCATCATCCTCTGCAAAGCCTTTCTGCGGGTCGAGCCGCACTTCGGCCTGTGGCTCAAGGTCTTCAACGTCAAGCCGAAGACCGTGGCAAGAGAGCACGCAGACTGCGGACGGGTGGTAATCAGCAAGCTCCCCCGTGTCGAGTGGCCAACCGGCACCTTCATCGACACAATCAAGATCTGGCAGAAGGAGTGGTTCTACATCACCGAGCCAAGGGACGAGAGCTGGGCGGCGCCTACCAAGTTCAGATCCGGACCCCCCACGAGGTTGACCTCATGGCTCAGGAAGGGCCTTGACTGGGGTCGGATGCTGAGGTGAAGCTGCTACAGAAGCGCATTACCTCGGTGATCGAGGCCAAGGTGGAGCTGGTTAACGTAGTCCAAGTTATGCTCCACCGCTGTATTCTTCCTTGCCAGCGCCGGGCTTCCCCCATGTGGGCTTACTGGCCTGAGGACGAGCCTACCATGCGCCAACTCTTCCGCACCACCCCTGAGAAGCTGTGGAAGGCTTTGTTCAAGCCTCGGAAATGCTGGCCGGCCAAGGAAGAGGATTCGGGCCTAAGCACCGATAACCCGCCCCCCCCCACCAAGGTATGGCATAATCTTAATCCACTGACTCTGCTTCTTCGACCAAAAGACTGAACGCCTTCTCCCTTACTTTCGCAGAAGTGGTTGAGCAAAGCCGCGAGAGTTAACTGCCCGGCTCAACAAGCCGAAGACCCCAGGTCAGAGTTGTTGACGGCGATGCTCGTTGTGGCGCCGTACTCGGCACGCGAGAAGAAGGAGAAGAAAAAGAAGGCCAGAGAGGGTCTCCGCATAAAGGACCAGCCAGACGCTGCGTCCGAGGAAACCCATGCCTCCTCTAGTCATGAGGAAGAGCATGAAGATGGGGGGAAGGCGTTTCCCCCCTCACAAGAAAGAGGGCGGCGTCATCGGACGTCGCGGAGGATGCAACTCCTCCTGCCCTGAAGAGGGCGCGCCGGGCGAGGTTGATCCTGCCCGACAACAGCTCGGATTCAGACGCAGAATCCGAGGAATTTGTGAGGGTTCCCCAAAGGAACTTAAGGGTCAAGCCCCCCGCTCAAAGGTATGAATCCGAAGACTCCCGGGTTATTTATGCAAAGTTTTCAATGTTTTAAATACAGGAACGTCTTTTGATCTGCAGCCCACCGCGCGTTCTCCCTACCGACCAAATATCGGATGGGGAGTCTCCACCCGCCGAGCTGGCGGAGAGTGGGATTGCATCGCACCCCACACCTCCAGGGGCCATGAAGGATGCCGCGGAGGTGTCATCCAGCCAGGCTCCGTTGGAGCCGAACACGGGCGGTGGGGGTGTCCATGCCATGGCCGAGGTTGACGCCGCGGCCACCAAAGGTCAAGGAGAGGAAACTCCCCAGGCTGCTGAGGACCAGGGGGAAAATATTCCCCTGGCCTCCGAAAAGGAAGGGCGAAGAGATGCCCAGTCCCCTCCGAGGACGTCTCCGGAGCACGTTGTGCCTCCGGAGCTACCGGCTGAGTCCCCGGTCAGAGATCGGATTGTCCGGTCACCACCGATGCCACCGACGGCTGGGTGGCCGGTTATGGAGGAGGCACTAGCAAGCGCCCCCATCTTCGAGGATCACCGCACTCTTATGGGTGCTGTTTTACAAGGAATGCAGTCCGTTGATAACGGACTGAAAGAGGCCTTCAATGGCCTCTTGGCGGGCTTCAAGGTGAGTCACGTAATACCCTTTTCCCGAACAACGTTAATTTTAAGTTTGTGCTATCCTTATATATGTAGTAGCCCCCAAGCCCCAGATGGGTTTGCAAAAACGCATCCGGGGGTCAAATAATAAGGAATGAACAGTGATGCACAAGGCACCATTTAGTCCCGCAATGTTCTAAAAGCCCTTAAGAGGACCGAACAGAGAGTCATATCCTTGACAGTTCGGAGGTTGGAATGCACATAACTGGATGCATATTTTTTGTTTTTTGTAGGCCTCGTCATCGGCGGCGGCCATTAATGCCGCTGAGCTGACCGAGCTAAATCGGAAGCTCAAGATCTCCGAAGAGGAGCTTGATAGCCTGAACAAGAGGTTCGACGAGGCACAAGGTAAGCCGAATTCTAATATCCGGGCTGTTTAATGATCCGTAGTGGTGACCCAGTGTAAATAGTTAGTTATTGCTTCTACAACTTCCGCTTTGGAGGTTGAAAAACTCAAGGCCGAGCTCCAGAAGATGAAGCAAGAGGCCGCGGATCAGAAGGCGGCTGCCGAACAAGTAGTAGCCGCGCTTTCTGCTTTGAAGGTTGCAAGTGCCAAGCATGAGGCCCGGGTGGAGGAGGTGCAGCAAGAGCTCAAGGATACCGGCACGAAGTGCGAGGCCCTTGAGCAGAAGGGCAATGAACAAGCCACCGAGCTAGCCACGCTAAAATCCGTGCTCCAGAAGGAGCGGGTGGATAGGCGGTCTTTTGAAGAGGAGGTTCGCCATGTCAAGGCTATCACAGATGGTAAGCCGTATTCACTACAATGCGCCTTTGGTGGTAGCAGGTTTGCTTTGCTCACCCAGGTGTGGCGTTCCTCAGGCGTCTGTGTGGATCTCCAGAAGAGTGCAGCGGACGCGAACAGGTTCTATGCTTCGTGGGAGGAGGATGATCGGGCTCGGCTATTCTGGGCACAATTTGAGTCCACCGAGCGCTCTCCTCTCCTCATCGAGCAAATGAAGCAACTGATGGAGCTGCACAGGATGGCGGAGCCGGACATGAAGGACCTCTGCATCCGGCTGTGGCCTGGGGAGCCGTTGCCGAGCAGCTACTTCGGCCTGGTGCAGAAACTATGCGATGCTGCGCCTCGGGTTGATGTGCTGAAGCGCTCTACATGCATCGAGGGAGCTCGGATGGCCTTTGCAAAGAACATGGTGCACTGGCTGAAGCTCCAGCCGACCAATATAGCCACCGCACCTCTGCCTCCTGACAAGGGGCATAGGCGCCCCGAGCTATACTTCCCCGCAGTGATGGAGGGTACTCGGGCAATAGAGGCCCAGTGCTCCAAAGATGTTTTGTATGAATGAGCGCGTTGTAATATGTCCGAGGACTTTAACGCCTTATAATCAGTGTTGCATGGTTTATCATGTCTTATAAGTATTTACCTTTTATTTTGACTCCTATGTGGCCGGTTTAATTGAAAGTTGCGAGTCGTCGGCTTTAGCCCCCGCGTAGATACTACATGGGGTGTCTCTGTATCCGCACTGTGACCCTTAGCCGAGGTATCGATGACCGAAGGCGGTAGTGCGAGGGAGACAAAGCAATCGGACTATGATGCTTTATTGCTTTCACTTAGCCGTAGGAGAGTAGAAAAAATGTGGGGGCTGATGACCAGCCCCCAGTGTGGTGTGATGTTTGGATGTACCGGGGCCGAAGCCAGCATCACATGGTTTGTACAAGAACGAAAACCATCGTATGACACTTATGCTCGGATTTGCAGACCGTGTCGGATTTCGGGCTCCGCAAAACCCTCAAGGTTGAACACAGGGGCGTGTGTGAAGATCCCCTGTAGCCTCGTCCTACCCAGCTCACTACTTGATGGCTAAGACGATGAACTCGCACGATGATGAGGAAGAAGATGAACATGGTGATTTACCCAGGTTCGGGCCGCTGCAAAGCGTAATACCCTACTCCTGCTTTGGTGGATTGCCTCTCGTGGAGGTATGGTGGATGAACTAGTACAATGTTCAGGAGCCTCGCGTGGGCGCTCCTGAGGTGTTCTTGGCCCTCTGCATGGGTCAGATGGATGGGTGGATCCAATGATTGCCGGATCCCCTCTACGGTGCAGCCTAGCCTCTATATATAGCGGTGGCCCGGGTCCTCTTCCCTTATCTCCATGGCGGGAAGGGATCCCACAACGGCCAAATTTGAAGGGGGGTAGGAGTACATCCCCGCCCTGTCCAAAGGCGGTCTTCGCCTGCAAAGTAGCTGTCGATGATGCAGAGGTGGGCTCGGCGATGACATCCGTCCTGAGGGGCTCGTAGTTGTGGTCTTGTTGCACCGGAATGGAAACCTTTGTGGGGGGGTGCTTTGGGAACCCGCGTACGTCCTTGCCCCCTTTGCACCAAAGGGGAAACTGCTCCGCCTAGCGCGCTGGCGCTCACCTGTCCTTCCTTGCGTCACCCTTGACTCCTGAGGCCGGGTCCTGCATAGAGATCTCCGCCGCTCCAGAGGGGGCCTAGGAGGCCCTCCACTTGCCGATCTTGGTGCTGCTCTCCCTCGTGAGCCTGGGGTCCTGGCGAGGGCCTTGCCTTGAGTGGGGCTGCGTCTGGTTGTGCTTGGCTGACGAAGTGGGCCATGCCCTGGGCCGCAGGTAGGCAGGTCTGGGTACCCCTATTCCCAGAACACCGACAGTTGCCCCCGGGCACAAGGCGCGCTTGAGCTGGTTTCCGAGCGAAGCCTTGAGGGCGGCCCGAAGCGCCGCGGGGCCCCAAACGCCTGCGGGCCAGGCTTTACATGGGTCGGGCGCCTGGGCGACGACGCCCCTGCTCCCCGAGGGCGTCAGGAAATGCTCCAAGTCAAATTGACGCGACGCCCGTGTGTAGCGCCGGCCATCATTGCCCTTCCTTGAATGCTGCTGCTGCTTCGGGCCTCTACTCCTTGGGCCACGCGGATGTGACCCGTCAATCGGCAGGAGAGGCGACGCGGACGGTACTGCACCGATCGAACCGCTCCACGGCGCCCGAGAGGCGCACGATGCCTGCTCTCCCACGACGCCTTGTGGCTGCAGTTACGCCTATAAATCCGCCCCGCCCCTGGCAGGGGAGGGGTATTGTAGTCTCGAGGTATCTTCCTGCTTCCATTGCTCCGCAGAGAAAGCCCTCTCCTCTTTCCAGCTTCTCCTCTTCCAAGGCATCTGGAGGAAGCGTCGTGGGCGCGGGGAAGCGCGCGGCACCGCCGGCTCCATGTCCCTCCTCCGGAGGCAGCGGAGGGGGGCCCTCGGGGTCGGCGCAAGTTCGCCGGCGCTGGGCCATGGTTGATGAGTGAGTACTCCGCCGCCTCCCTCCTCCTTAGTTGTTTTGTGCAGCGTTCCGAGCATGATCCTCTCCTTCTCCCAGGGCGCTTGCGGCCAAGAAGCGCAGGCTTGGCGAGCTCCAGGAGGAGGTGGATGCGCTATGGGCCCAGCTGGCGACCACCGAGGCCGCCTTCCAAGCTGCCCTTAGGGGCGAAGCGGGGGCCGAGGCGGAGCTGGCATCCCTCCAGGCCCAGGTGAAGGAGGCAGCCGACGCCGTGCAAGCTGCTCAGGACAAGGCGGTGCATGCCAAGATGTTGGAGTCCCAGCGAGCCAAGCAGTATCTTGGCATTGCCAGCCGCGCAGCCGGCGTGGTGAGCCGGTTCGTTGGGGAAGCCCCCGCACTACCCTGCGTACGCGGCGACGGGGGCTATCTTGACTTCTTCCAGAAGGTGGTGAAGGAGATAGAGACAGGCGTCTCCCGCGTGAACGCGGACAGCGAGTCCGACGCGCGCGACCTTCTGGACCTCGCCTTGATGCTTGTCTTCTCCAACCTGCGCCGCCTCGCCCCGCAGCTCGACCTCCGGCGTGTCGGGGAGCGGTTGCCTGACGAGCTCTAGCGCCCCTTTGGGACGAGGTGCGCCCGCACGTGTAGTCCTTGGTGGAGCGGTTCATCCAGGTGCCCGCCTCCAGCGGGGAGGACGACTCCGACGCCGAGGCGGCCGGTGTCGCGGGTTGTCACGGCGGCTTCTCCCCCTAGGCATCCCCTGCTTCCCTTTCATGGTCCCTGTAATACCTTAAAAAGAACTCGGCCCTGGAGGGTGTTAGTCTTTTGCATGTTACCTTCACCTTCTTGTTTTTCTTCTCTTGAATCGCCGATCGCTTGCTCGCCGCGACGTGACTTAGTTTCTCCGCGCAGGACCCGGCGCCGCTGCCTACGCGGCCTGGTGATGGCAAACGGTAGGGACCTCGCGAGGCTCTCCCTCCTGAGGGGCGACTCACGGCCGCCGCCCCCCGGGTTCATGGCCTTGTAGCTCGTCGTGGTGGGGTCCCTCCTCTCGTGCCGCTTTTCCTGGCGCCTCGGGCCTCAGGGGTCTCTGTCGCCGCGCGTGGTGGCCCGTAGTACCTGGATCCTTACATTAGTGCGCATAACCCTTAACCCGTCCTCGGGTCGTTATTAGGTTAGGAGGCTCTTGCTTGGTTCGGTAGTGTACTTATCTTGTAGGGCAGTGACGATCTCATGCGTCGCGAGGTGCGGTTGGGTTACCCAGATAGTCCGCGATTCCTCCTGGGACGCGTCCCCCTTTTTTGTGGGACGGTTTGGGGCCCCTTTCGGTACTATGTGTCTGCAGGCCCCAGTCCCGCACATTTCCCTACCGCCGTAATGTATGACCGGATCACCAGGACGCAACTACGAGGTGAGGCCTCGACACCCTCGATGCCGACCGGATCACCAAGGACGACATCAAGGGGCG
This sequence comes from Elymus sibiricus, assembly GCA_039707655.1. NCBI lineage: Eukaryota > Viridiplantae > Streptophyta > Magnoliopsida > Poales > Poaceae > Elymus > Elymus sibiricus. Next base: position 268,413,381 of record CM077673.1, on the reverse strand, counting down.
ACTGGCTATATGACCGGTAAGGCTCCTGAGGCGCGTTGCTCAGGAGCCCCCTTGGGACGCTCAAGCGACTCTACGTCGGCAGGTCCCAGTCCCGCACATTTCCCTACCACCGTAATATACGACCGGATCACCAAGGACGCAATTACGAGGCGAGGCCTCGACACCCTTGACGCCAACCGGATCACCAAGGACGACATCAAGGGGCGAGTGGCTATATGACCGGTAAGGCTCCTGAGGCGCGATGCTCAGGAGCCCCCTTTGATGCTCGAGCAATCCCCATTCCGTCCTGCCGGATGCTGCCTCAGGAAGCCCTGGGGCCTCCCGAGATTCCATGCTGTGGTGCCGTGCTGCGGTCGGAGCCCCCGTGCGGGGGCCGACGGCTAAAAGATGCGAGCCCTTGAGGCGACAGGGCCTCGCTATCCAGCCCCGAGGTGCCTCGGGGAGGGCCGGAGCGCACGGCTCCTTGCGAAACACCAATCCAGAAGAGAGAATTCGAGTCCGGTAAAACGAGAGAACAATGAGAGAAAAGCTCCCGCCCCTTTTTCTTTTAAATATAGAGTTTCGAAATCCTCGAACTTCATTCCAAAAACGGCAATTCGAACAACAAAAAGAAGCAAGCAACTGCCGCGTCCAGCACCTAGACTAGTCTTCGTCTTCCCCCAGCGCTGAGCGTAGGGCATCCACGTTGCATGGGCATAGCCATTGGAGGGCAGTGTTGAATTGTCCACCAGCGTGGAGCTGTGGCTTCCACATTGCGTGGGAAGGAACCCCTCTGCGTCCTCAGGGGGCTCCGGGCGTATACAGCCCGCTCATTATTACGTGAGAGCGTCACAGCCTTAGATAGCTGGGCAAGCCCCCAGGCGCACGGCCTGGTGGCTCCCAACTCCGTCAAGAAACATCCCGTGCATTTCTGCCTGGTTGCGCGCCCTTATGACCCAAACCCGAATGCATTGTTCCCCGCGTAGCCGCAGGATTGCGCTCCCGCGGCCCAAACATGAGCACAATGCATCCGGTGCAGCCATAAAGGTGTTTTGTCGATGAAGCCGCCTCGTGAAGCGTCCGGGCGTTCGCCGGACGATGTCCTGATGGCCTCGTGAGGCCTGGCCTCCCGAGGCCGCGCCGGCACTTCAGTTGCCGCGGGTGGCCCCCGATGTTTGTGTCTCGCTGCTCCCCCCAGGCCATTAATCCTGAGGCCTCGGGGCTCGGTTCGGCGTTGCTTGCTCGCGAGGGCGTCGGCTTGCGCCGCGCCCCGCGGGCCCGGGGGCGTCCTCCCTCTTTCTCCCGCTTGCGTTGTCCAGGCCCGGTGCTCCGTCGGTGGAAGCCCCCAGGCCCGGCTCGGGGAGGACGCCCAGGGTGCTCCCTACTCCTGGGAGGTGCTGGCGCGTGCGGCAGGCGCCTGACCCACCCCACCGTCAGGCGGTACGACGTAGCATGGTACATAGGGCTCCACATAAGGGCTCGGTTCTCTTCCTGAGCCGTCCGGCAGGGCGCCGGGGACGGCCCCTCCTGGCGGCAACGGGGCGCCACCCCGTGCGCGCCGCTCGCAGACCCTCCTGCGGCGAGCCTGAGAGTGAAGTTGCTTACCTCTACCACCGCCGTTGGGTGGGCCGCGCGTCTCCTGGTGTGGATTGCCTCCGCGGCGATCTGGTGCACCTTCGCCGTTGTTGCTTGTTTGTCCGGACGCCTGCGCCGCCTGCTCCCTGCGCAGGATGGCACGCTCCCACCTGGTCAATCCAGGCTGTTGAAGGTCCACCGGGTCATGGAGGCGCGTGTTTGCGCGCGTGTGGCGCGCCCCGTTGTTTCCTCCGTGTGCTCAGTCGTCGTGGCCGGGCTGCGCCCCGAAACCGGTCATCGGGATTTCAAGGAGAAGCAGCACGGCATGCGGTGGGCCCCGCTCGGGCTCACCCAATGCCGGAGGAGGGACTCCGCCGGCGGACTAGGGGACAGGCGCGGCAGACGAGCCCCCGACGCCTGATGCCTGCGGCCTTGAAGAAGAGTGAGGAGCCACGGCCCTCAGTGCGACGGTGACCAGCTCTGCGACATGATCGGCCCATGCGTCGAAGCCCCCGTGCGTCGGGCGGTGGCAGAACATCTCGCTTGCCAGCAGCAGCGCATCGTGCGCATCGAGGTCCCCCACGTAGGTGCGGCACGATGCCGGAGCTGAGGGCGCCGCCCGCCCGCCGTGCGTTTGGGCAACGCGAGGGGCGGCGACGGTGGAGACGATGCTAGTGGCTTGGTATTGGCCGCCCAGCATTATGCCGCTGGGGCCTGGGTCTCCGGCGGCGGCGGTGGGATCGATGGAAGCTGACCCGCTGCGGCCGGGGGAAGCTTGTTGGGCACCGGCCATCGGAGCGGTGAAGCATGGGAAGAGCGAAGCTTGGAGAAGACTTCGACACGCCCCCCACCTGGCGCGCCAAATGTCGGATTTCGGGCTCTGCAAAACCCTCAAGGTTCGAACACAGGGGCGTGTGCGAAGATCCCCTGCAGCCTCGTCCTACCCAGCTCACTTCTCGATGGCTAAGACGATGAACTCGCACGATGACGAGGAAGAAGATGAACACGGTGATTTACCCAGGTTCGGGCCGCTGCGAAGCGTAATACCCTACTCCTGCTTTGGTGGATTGCCTCTTGTGGAGGTATGGTGGATGAACTAGTACAATGTTCAGGAGCCTCGCGAGGGCGCTCCTGAGGTGTTCTTGGCCCTCTGCTGGCTTGGTGATGGGTCGGATGGATGGGTGGATCCACTGATTGCCAGATCCCCTCTACGGTGGAGCCTAGCCTCTATATATAGCGGTGGTCCGGGTCCTCTTCCCTTATCTCCATGGTGGGAAGGGATCCAACAACGGCCAAATTTGAAGGGGGACAGGAGTACATCCCCGCCCTGTCCAAAGGCGGTCTTCGCCTGCAAAGTAGCTGTCGATGATGTAGAGGTGGGCTCGGCGACGACATCCGTCCTGCGGGGCTCGTCATTGTGGTCTTGTTGCACCGGAATGGAAACCTTTGGGGGGTGCTTTGGGATCCCGCGTACGTCCTTGCCCCCTTTGCACCAAAGGGGAAACTGCTCCGCCTGGCGCGCTGGCGCTCGCCTGTCCTTCCTTGGGTCACCCTTGACTCCTGAGGCCGGGTCCTGCATAGAGATCTCCGCCGCTCTGGAGGGGGCCTGGGGAGGCCCTCCGCGTGCCGATCTTGGTGCTGCTCTCCCTCGTGACCCTGGGGTCCTCGCGAGGGCCTTGCCTTGAGTGGGGCTGCGTCTGGTTGTGCTTGGCTGACGAAGTGGGCCATGCCCTGGGCCGTAGGCAGGCAGGTCTGGGTACGCCCGTTCCCAGAACGCCGACAGACCGGTTCTCGCTTACTATGACGGTCAGTTTTCGGCTTTCTCCCCTGAGGTGCTTGACCAGGTGAACTGGAAACACAATCGCAGTGGTTCTCCCTTTGCCCCTTTAGCCGAACAAGCGGAACGTAACGGGGCAATCACAGGAGCCGGGCAACCCAACTATTGACCCAAGACATAGTTCGGATCCTATGCATATAAAGCGAAATCCAAGACACCGAGCACACGACCCGCTGTGTTGGGGTGATGCTCAGGGCAATTTTTAATTTCAAGTCCCCGGTCTATTAGCCGGTTGCCTCATGACGTATACCGAACAGTTGTCGCAAGAAGAGTTGATGAGGGAAGAACAGAGGAAATATAAAATACAACAAAGTGGCCATGTATAATGGTCTTGTATTTGCTCAATAATTCTTATAGCTCCGTTTGCCGAAACAACTGTTTACAGGTATTTGAGGGTGAAATATAAAATTTATAGAGGGGAGGTTGTACCAGGGGTCTTCGATTGGTGGCATGACGTCCTCGATGTGCCCTGTCGCCTGTCCGTTCATATTCCTCTGCGGGGGTTGCATCCCTTGAAGGGTGATGCTGTCGCCGAGCGGACCTTGGGAAGAAGGTCTTGAGAAGTCACCACAGTGTGGATGAGCTTTACGCTTTAGCAGGTCCTTGATGGTACCTGTGTTTTGTCCGAGGACGTTTACTGGTAATGGTTCGGTCCGGCCGAACAGTTACCCTTTGATGGTTGTTCCCCACTGCTGCCCATGGAATCTTGAGTGCGAAGTTGTGCCTTCTTGGCACGTGTTTGACAGTCGTTAGGGCTGTGCAATGGGGCGCGTGTCCCTATTTCTGGGGAGAAGAAGAATCTGGGAGTTCGGATTGAAACCGAACTCGTTTGTCGACCTACAGGCCTTTATGGCAGATTTAGGTGTTTGCCGACCGTCCTCATAATGGAATTCGGCCACCAGGGCCAATGCATGTTCCTCAGTTCGGAGGGAACGCTCTGTGTTGCCGTTGACGGTGATGACCCCCTTGGGCCCAGGCATCTTGAGCTTGAGGTATGCGTACTGTGGGACGGCATTAAAGCGAGCGAACGCTGTACGGCCCAGCAGGGCGTGATAGCCGCTGCGGAAAGGTACAATGTCGAAGATCAAGTCCTCGCTACGGAAGTTATCGGGCGAGCCGAACACCACTTCCAGGCTCACAGACCCCGTGCACCGGGCCTCGACGCCTGGGGTCACTCCTTTAAAGGTAGTGTTGCTGGGTTTGATCCTTGATGGATATATACCCATCTTTTGCACCGTATCTGAGTAAATCAGATTTAGGCTACTTCCTCCGTCCATTAGGACTTTAGTGAGGTGATACCCATCGATGATGGGGTCTAAGACGAGGGCCGCCGAACCTCCATGACGGATACTGGTCGGGTGATCTCGTCGATCAAAAGTGATCGGGTAGGCCGACCATGGGTTAAACTTCGGGGCTACAGGCTCTACGATGTAGACCTCTCGAAGGGCGCGCTTACTCTCCTTTTTCGGTATATGAGTGGCGTATATCATGTTCATAGTTTTTACCTCTAGAGGGAATTTCTTCTGACCTCCATTGCTCGGACCGCGGGGCTCCTCGTCATCCTCGCTGCGTGGGCCTTTGCCCTTCTCCTCGGTTACGGTTGGTGTGGTTGGCGGGCTTGTCTGCAGTGCCATGGATCTGGCAAGGCCTCTTCATGATTTTGTCCAGCGGGGTGGGTCCGTCGCGGTTGCCTTTAGGAGGCTTCTTCCGCTGCCCAGATCGAGGGTTGCGGAAGCCGGCGTTAACGGCCATGTCGTTGGCGTCGCTAGCGCTGTGCCGGTGTTTGTTTTTCTTGCGTCGTGGTTTCCCGTTTCCATCCCGGACTTCGGAGGTGCCGGGGTCTTCGGGGTTATGGCTTCGTCTTGCTAGCCAGTTATCCTCGCCCACGCAAAAGTGGGTCATGAGTGATGTAAGGGCGGACATGGTCCTAGGTTTATCCTGACCGAGCTGGCGAGCCAGCCATTCGTCCCGAATATTGTGCCTGAAGGAGGCTATAGCCTCGGCATCTGGGCAATCGACGATCTGGTTTTTCTTGGTCAAGAACCGATTCCAGAATTCTCGAGCAGACTCTCCTGCCTTTTGGACGACATTGCTTAGGTCGGAGGAGTCCGGAGGCCGCACATAGGTTCCCTGGAAGTTAGATCGGAATGCATCCTCGAGGTCCTCCCAGCTCTCGATAGAATTTTTGGGGAGACTATTTAACCAGTGCCGAGCTGGTCCCTTAAGTTTAAGAGGGGGGGTACTTGATGGCGTGGAGATCATCTCCTCGTGCCATGTGAATGTGGAGGAGGAAATCCTCGATCCACACTGCTGGGTCAGTTGCGTCGTCGTATTGCTTGATGTTCACAGGTTTGAACCCTTCCGGGAACTGATGCTGCATCACCTCGTCGGTGAAGCACAGTGGGTGGGCAGCGCCTCTGACCCGGGCTATATCACGCCGGTAGTCGGCATCTGTTCTGGCCCGGTGTTGGTCCCGAACTCTATTGTTTCGGTCGAGCCAGGGCCGGTACTCATCCCGTCTATCGGGGGAGTACCCTCTAGATCCGTAGATGGATCTCGTGCGGCCTGTTCTATAATCCAGGTCGCGTCGCAGGTCGTACCTGTCCTCAGTCTCCATTGGCTCCTTTGCCCTTCTGTGGCCGTCCTATCTCGTCCTCGGGGAGGGCGATCCGGCTAGTCGTATGGAGCGTGCTTGGGGGACGGCGTATTAGGGAGCTCGTCATCGAATTGTGGCAGCAGCCGCCAACGTAGATAGCTCTTGGGTTGGTCCAATAGACTGGCGCCATATTCTTCCTCGGCTGATAGGACCCTTGTCCATCTGTCGTTGAGGGTGTCTTGTTCGGCCTTGAGCTGCCGTGCTTTTGCCTTTAGGCTTCGGGCAGTGGCTAAAAGCTGCAGTCTAAACCGTTCCTGATCCTCAATGTTTTCGGCGACGGTGAAGTCTTCGTCTTCCGGGCTATCCTCCTCCTCTACAGGGGGGAGGTAGTTGTCATCCTCGGAGTCGTTCGGATCTTCGAGGTCGCGCTGGTCCTCCGGTCTTTCCTGGTCCTCTAACGAATACTCGGGGATATCGGGATCGCCGAGGTCGTCCCGGGTATCATTTTCTTCGGTGCCAGCAATAGCTTCCCTTCCCTTTTTTGTCTTTCATCGCTTACGCGGTTTCTGGCGGCTTGACGGTGCCTCACCCGATTCATCACCATTATTTGCGAGTGTGCGCTCGCCGTTATCGGCTGGAGTATCCACCATGTAGACGTCGTAGGTGGAGGTGGCAGTCCATCGCCCAGTGTTGACGGGGGTGGGAGCGCGATCCTCTTCCTCCATGTCTTCTGCCTTCTCGGAGGCGTAGTCCAACATATCGGTTAAGTCTTTGATAGTGGCTACGAAGTGGATGGTGGGTGGGACGAAAAATTCTTCTTGACCCGCCTCAAGGCCGATCTGAGCGTGGATCGGGGTTGGGTCATCAGTAATTTGCATCGATAAGATCCGATCTAGAGCTTAGTCTAGTGTCGAGAGCTCGATCGGGTCAATCTGCCCGACGCGTTCGGAGTTAACTTCCGATGCGTCCGCATGAGAAGTGTATTCGGCAGGAGTTGATGCCCGGCAATCTGGCACTATAGCCGGATCCGGATTGAAGTCCAGATCATCATCGGGGCGGGTCCCGTGGACGGGATCGGAAGTGAAATCCGAGGTTAAGGCCTCGGAGTCCTCGGGCTCGTCGGGTAAGACTGCGAGCCCGATGAGCGAAGGATTGCCCCGAGAGTCTACGGAGAACTCTAGGTTCCCGAATCTGACCCCTTGATTGGGGGCGAAACTCCCGACCCGGCCCAGACGGCCGGTCGGGTCAGCGTGCAGCACGATGCTGCCGAAAGCGAAGATCTGTCCAGGGACAAAGGAGTCCATGCTATGGACTTCTTCGCTGATGACAACATGAGCCATCGATTCCTTTGGTGATCACAGCGGAACTCTCAATTAAAGCACCAATGTCGGTGTCAAAACCGGCGGATCTCGGGTAGGGGGTCCTGAGCTGTGAGACTAGGATCGATGGTAACAAGGGGACGAAGGAGACGATGTTCACCCAGGTTCGGGCCCTCCTATGGAGGTAAAACCATACGTCCTGCTCGATTATATTGATGGTATGAAGGTTACAGAGCTGATCTATCTCGAGATTGACTAATTAAAACCCTAGATGAGTTTCTCTGTCTTACATTCTAAAACCCTCCTGGTTTATATAGACACCGGGGGGTACCTAGGGTTTACACATGAAAGGTCTCCTACCGAGGATGGGAATGCCGATCTCCTCATCTTGACTTGGAGTGCACGACGCGCCTTCGAGGCTTCCTTCTGGAACGTGGGGTCTTCGATACATTCGGCTCTTCCCATGATGGCCAGAGAGCGGCCCATCGAACCGGCCTATTGGGAGATAGGCCAGCGGCCCGAGGACCCCCTAGTCCAGGACTCCCTCAGATGGACCTAGACCATCCCACTTCAGCTACTGCACAGGCACATGCAGAGGCTGCCAGAGACTCCAGTTCTCAGGGGCCAAGGTCTAGGAGTGAGCAGATGGATCTCCTACTCAGCACTATGCTTCGCATGCAGAAGGACATCAGTGAGGTATTGAAGAACTAGGCAAGTCTTGCGAGGATTGTTGACAACAAGTTTCACACTTTCAACAACAAGGTGGATGCACTCACAGTGACTGTGACAGAGCTCAAGAAGGAAGTTGACGCAGTGCCTAGCCCTCATTCTACAGATGATGATGATGAGGAGGATCGTGCACCTCTCAGGACGAGCACTCAGTTCACTACTCAGGCTAGATCCGCTACAGTGCCAGCTCCAGAGTTGAGACCTTCTTCATCAGCACCTGCTACAGCTTCTTCAGCTCCTCCAGTTCCTCAAGTTGCTACACCGACTCCGTCCATGACGTCTGCAGATATCTTCGCTGATGCCGTTCTCTCGACTCCATAATCGACCACCGGAGGAGATCAGCCCCAGAAGAGCGCTTAGTTATATACCTTTGAACTTTTTGGTAAGTTGTTGCCAAAGGGGGAGAAGATGTATATAGATCTTTAGGCTTTGAGAGAGGGAGAGCGTTGCTTTTTATCGATTTTCAAAAACATTGAACTTTTGGTTGGTTTGCTTGTGTTAAACTTTGTTGGTGTTTGATCATACACTTGATGCGTATTGCTACTATTTCCTATCCTTATGATGCTTATGAGATGATCATTCACCTTTACTTGATTGTGTTGTGCTATGATATTCATTCTTATTATTCTCGCACACCACCAAGTTGTATGTGACATGAAAGAGTGCCCCATGTACCTAATCGATTGTGCATTTGCATTCAAACGCCAATTAAAATAATGCACAAATTTAGGGGGAGCTCTTGCTTAGCACATACCTCTCAAAGCGACGATTATATTCATTGATTATATCATTTGTCGAAGCTTTGATCTATATGTTGTCATCAATTACCAAAAAGGGGGAGATTGAAAGCACATTTGCTCCCTTGGTGGTTTTGGTAATTAATAACAACATATATGTCATTGAACTAATGTTTCCACTAAGTATATTTCAGGAAAAGTTCAATGATAGGTTGGCAAAAGGATTGTGGAGAAACCCCAAGATGCAAGGAAATGGATTGGCAAAGCTTCAAGCAAAAGGACTCTACATTTTACTTTGTGAGAAATCACTTTGAGTCCATAGGAAAGCCAATATTATTAAAAGGGGGTAAGGTACTGTTGCTGAACAAGATGCTCCACATGCACAAGTGATAGTCACCAAAAAACATCCACAAACTCTTCCACAAAAGTCTGTCCAAGCCATTCATGAAAATCGGTGCTACCAACAATTTCCACTCGGTGCCACCGATTCCCAAACTCAGTCAGACCCATGCCAAACCCTAGCCATTCGGTGCAACCGATTCTGCATCGGTGCCACCGAGTTCAGCTTGCCAACTTTCTGTTACCTCGTTTTATAAAATCGGTACCACCGAGTTTTTTGGATCAGCGTCACCGAGTTGTGTAGTGTGACCGTTGGTCACCTAATCGGTACCACCAAGAGTTATGTATCGGTCTCATCGAGATTCAAAAGTTACTGTCTTTTGATCACTTCGGTACCACCGAGTTTTACACTTCGGTGTCACCGAGTTGGTCACTTTAGGTGTAACGGTTGGATTTTTGGGGATGCCTATATATACCCCTTCACCACCACCCACACGAAAGAGAAGCACTCAGAACTATTCCATACTTGCCCCATCCAATTTTCTGAGAGAGAGCCACCTACTCATGTGTTGAGATCAAGCCATTCCACTCCATCCATATGAATCTTGATCTCTAGCCTCCCCAAGTTGCTTTCCACCAATTCAATCTCTTCCACCATAGCCAAATCTGTGAGAGAGTGATTGTGTGTTGAGGAGTCTATCATCTTGAAGCACAAGAGCAAGGAGTTCATTGACATTGCCGAGCCTATTACCTTTTGGAGGGTGGTGCCTCCTAGATTGGTTAGGTGTCGCTTGGGAGCCTCCTACTTCGTGTTGTGGAGTTGAACCAAGAAGTTTGTACGGGCAAGGAGATCGCCTACTTCGTGAAGATCTACCCATAGTGAGGCTAGTCCTTCATGGACGGAAGCCGTTATGGAATAGTCATGGTTGCTACTTCGTGGACCCTTATGGGTGGAGCCCTCCATGGACTCTCGCGACCGTTACCCTCCGTGGGTTGAAGACTCCATAAACGTGGACGTACGATAGCACCACCTATCGGAACCACGGGAAAAATCTTCGTGTCTACAAATTGCGTTTGATCTTCCTTCCTACCCTCTACTACATATGCTTGTTGTTACTTTGCGTTGCTATACTCTTAGACATGCATGTGTAGGGTGTACTTGACTTGCTATCAGTGCTAAAATCTGCCAACACTTAAAATTGGGAAAAGGTAGAATTTTTATTTGGTCAAGCAGTCTTATCACCCCCGCCCTCTAGACATACTTTCGATCCTACAGGCCTCCAAAGGCGCACGGTCGTGATACTGACGCAGCGGCACGGGGAGCACTCACGCGTTAGCGCGTGGCCGCGGCACCACCTGACAGCTTACTTCATCTCTCAACCTCGCCGGGGGCCCGCGCGGCTGGTCGCGTGGGTGTGCTTCATGCCTGGGCTCGGGGTCGACGTCGCACCGGGGAGGAGGGGGCGGCGCGTCATGGGCCTCGTTGAGGGAGTCCTAGTTTAAGGGGTCCTCGGATAGCCGACCTGTTTCTCATGGGCCGGACTATGTGGGCCACTGGATGAGCATTGGGTGATCAAGGGCCCCGTCGCCAAGGTGGAAGTTTCAAGGACCCATGGCGTGTCCTCCAAGCTGTCGACAGTAGATAGGCATGTTTTTCCCTTTTATGTGCAACCAACTGTGTGTAAGCCCTAGGTACCCTCGGCGTCTATATAAGCCGGAGGGTTTTAGGTTGTAGGGCAGGAGAACTCATCTAGGGTTTTAGCTATTCGATCTCGAGGTAGATCAACTATGTAACCCTTATACCATCAATATAATCAAGCAGGACGTAGGGTATTACCTCCATAGGAGGGCCCGAACCAGGGTAAACATCGTCTCCCTCGTCTCCTGTTACCATCGATTCTAGTCTCATAGCTTGGGACCCCCTACCCGAGATCCGCCGGTTTTGACACCGACATTGGTGCTTTCATTGAGAGTTCCGCTGTGATCGTGAAAGCACATTTGCTCCCTTGGTGGTTTTGGTAATTAATAACAACATATAAGTCATTGAACTAATGTTTCCACTAAGTATATTTCAGGAAAAGTTCAATGATAGGGATGGCAAAAGGATTGTGGAGATTGTGGAATTACCCCAAGATGCAAGGAAATAGATTGGCAAAGCTTCAAGCAAGAGAACTCTACATTTTACTTTGTGAGAAATCACTTTGAGTCCAAAGGAAAGCCAATACTATTAAAAGGGGGTAAGGTTTTGTTGGTGAACAAATTGCTCATACGTGCACAAGTGATAGTCACCAAAAACACCCACAAGCTCTTCCACAAAAAGTCTGTCCATAGCCAAATATTCAAAATCGGTGCAACCAACACTTTCCACTCGATGCCACCGATTCCCAAACTCAAACAGACCTAAGCCAAACCCTAGCCTTTCGGTGCAACCGATTCTGTTTCGGTGCCACCGAGTTTGGGTTGCCAACTTTCTGTTACGCAAATTCGCAATATCGGTACCACCGAGATTGTTGGATCGGCGTCACCGAGAATAGGCAATCTGACCGTTGGTCACCTTATCGGTGCAACCGAGTTTCCTATATCGGCTCACCAAGATTCAAAAGTTGCCACCTTTTGGTCACTTCGGTACCACCGAGATTAACACATCGGTGTCACCGAGTTGGTCATTTTGTGTGTAACGGTTCGATTTTTGGGGATGCCTATATATACCCCTTCACCACCACCCACTCGAAAAAGAAGCACTCAGAACTATTCCATACTTGCCCCATCCAGTTTTCTGAGAGAGAACCACCTACCCTTGTGTTGAGGTCAAGATCTTCCACTCCAACCATATGGATCTTGATTTCTAGCCTCCCCAAGTTGCTTTCCACCTATCCCATCTCTTCCACCAAGCCAAATCTGTGAGAGAGTGATTGTGTGTTGAGGAGTCTATCATCTTGAAGCACAAGAGCAAGGAGTTCATCATCATTGCCGAGCCTATTACCTTTTGGAGGGTGGTGCCTCCTAGATTGGTTAGGTGTCGCTTGGGAGCCTCCTACTTCGTGTTGTGGAGTTGAACCAAGAAGTTTGTAAGGGCAAGGAGATCGCCTACTTCATGAAGATCTACCCATAGTGAGGCTAGTCCTTCATGGATGGAAGCCGTTATGGAATAGTCAAGGTTGCTACTTCGTGGACCCTTATGGGTGGAGCCCTCCGTGGACTCTCGCGACCGTTACCCTCCATGGGTTGAAGACTCCATAAACGTGGATGTACGATAGCACCACCTATCGGAACCACGGGAAAAATCATCGTGTCTACAATTGTGTTTGATCTTCCTACCCTAGCCTTTCTACTCATGCTTGTTATTACTTTCCGCTGCTATACTCTTAGAGTTGCATGTGTAGGGTGTACTTGACTTGCCATGAAATGCTAAAATCTGCCAACTCTAAAATTTGGGAAAAGGTAGAATTTTTATTTGGTCAAGTAGTCTAATCACACGCCCTCTAGACATACTTTCGGTCCTACAAGTGGTATCAGAGCTTTTGTCTCCATTGCATTGGTCTCACAACCTAAGAGAGTATGGCGTCTAGTGAGGGAAATTATCACCGTAGAGGTCCGTACTTTGATGGCACTAATTTTGCTAGTTGGAAGCACAAAATGAAAATGCATATTCTTGGTCATAACCCCGTCGTTTGGGCTATTGTTCGTGTTGGCTTGCAAGGTGAATTCTTTGGTGATGGAAAGGAACCGGATCGTGAAGCAACTGCGGAAGAATTGAAGATGTTGCAATACAACGCTCAAGCATGCAACATTCTCTTCAACTGCTTATGCCCTGAAGAATTCAACAAAATCAGCCGTCTTGAGAATGCAAAAGAGATTTGGGATACTTTGGTTGATATGCACGAAGGAACCGAGTCCGTGAGAGAATCCAAGTTAGATATTCTTCAAAGTCAGCTTGACAAGTTCAAGATGAAGGATGGTGAAGGAGTCGCAGATTTGTACTCTAGGCTAGCTCTCATCACCAATGAGATTGCCAGCTTAGGAAGCGAAGAAATGACCGACAAATTCATCATCAAGAAGATACTTAGAGCTTTGGATGAGATATACGACACCGTGTGCACATTGATCCAAATGATGCCCAACTACAAAGATCTCAAGCCTACGGAAGTCATTGGAAGGATTGTTGCTCATGAGATGACACTCAAAGACAAAGAAGAGCTTCACCACAAGTCTAGCGGTGCTTACAAAGCCACAAGTGATGCTCCCGCAAGTTCAAGCGACAACCTTGTCACCAATGAAGAGATAAGCCTCATGGTCAAGAAATTCAACAAGTTCTACCAGAATAGAGGCAAAGAACGAAGGTCCAACTCAAGATATGATGAGAAGCGTTCGTCAAGTCGTGACCGCAATTGCTACAATTGTGGGAAGCCCGGACACTACTCCAATGAGTGCACAGCTCCCTACAAACGAAGAGAAGAGTCACCTCGAAGACGAAGCTCAAGGAATGAATCACCTCAAAGAGAGAGAAGGAGTAGAGATGATCGTTATGAACGAAGACACTCAAGGAGAAATAGAGATTCGGAGAAGAAGGACAAGTACACCAAGAGCTACACAAGAAGAAAACATCAAGCTCATGTTGGTGAATGGGTTTCCGACTCTGACTCCGACAACAACTCCGAGAGAAGCTATCATTCCGATTCCGACTATAGTCAAGATGATGGTGTTGCCGGAATTGCTCTAGTGACTACCAACTCCTATGATCTATTTGATTCACCAAACGAAGGGAGTGGAAGTTGCATCATGGCTAAAGGCCCCAAGGTATCACACCCCGAGTATCTTGATTTCGATAGTGATGAAGATGACTTGCTTTGTGATGATGGCTTGCTCTTTGATAAAACTAGTGATGTTAGTCAAAATGAACTTGATAATTCTCATACTAGTCAAGATAAGTCAATTGATGATGATAAGATGAAAATAGAACAACTAACTAAAGAACTAGACACTCTTAAGTTAGCTCATGAATCTACTCTTGAAGATCATAGAGAGCTTGTAAGAACTCGTGAGAAGCTACGCTTCGAGAAGCTCAACTTGGAGCAAGAGCATGAGTTTCTTAAAGCTATCAATGACGATCTCCAAAAGAAGACTTCATCTTATCTAGCCAAACGACTACTCTTGTCTACATTCATGCCTCAAGTTAAAACTAAGCAAACTAGTAACAAAGTCAAGAAAGGTTCTTCATCTAGTAGCAACAATAAAAATGCTAAACCTAATGATGTTTCTTCTAGTAGTTCTATTGATTCCACTAATGATGATTCTCTTAGCCAAGTTACACTTGAGCAAGAAAATGCTTTATTGAAAGGAATTATAGAAAAAGGTATCTACAAGAGTCTTGCCGGGTGTAAGCAATTTGAGGAAATTGTACGCAAGCACGGAGGATACCGAAAGAACCATGGTGTTGGCTACTTCAACGCTAATGGAGTTGAATGGGAAGAAGGTCAATACCCCAAGCCCAAGTTTGTTCCTCAAAAGGACAAGTATGAAAATACTCTTCCCAAGGGGACAAACATTCAAGATGACCTTCCACCAAAAGACCACAAGCTCAAGGGCAAGAACAAGCTTCAAGAGGACATTGACTCATATGAAGATGAATCCCTAGCTTTGGTGGAGTGGGTTCCCAAGGCTACTTCAAGCTCAACTTCTACAAAGGCTACTACAACACCAAGGATCCCCATCAACTTGATGTGGGTCCCCAAGAAGAAGAACTAGAGAGTTCTTGAGGGGTGACTTAACCAATGAAATTCACTCACATTCATTATTGGCAAGAATTATTCGCAATCAACATCAACTCTATGCAATAGTTCAAGGAGTCACACATTCCCTCAAAGGTAAGCAAGGGACAAGGTAATCAACAAATCAATGGACATCACAACACATGTTTTGCACTCCATGTCCATAGATATCCTTGTATTTGTCTTTTGTGTGTTGGGACTAACCCATGTAGGTGAGAAGAGTAAGGAAACAACAAGGATGCTCCCAACTCTTGGTGATCTTCATCAACCTTGAGCATCCACCACTACCTCACCAACATGAAGTCTTCATCGACAAAACCCAAGGTTAGTTTATCCCTCTTATGGGGGGATGTCACATCAAGGGGGAGCTTTACTCTAAGACTTGAGTCAAAGCATCTCTTAGCATGTGACAACATTAAATGCTTTATGTAAAAGTGGTAACCCCACTTGTGCTTAAACGATGAGTATGACCTATGATCAAGTATTCTTACTTGGCTCCTAAGTCAATATACTCATATATAGATGACTTCGTCATCGCCCAAGTGCTTGTTAGATGCTAGTATGTATGTGCATGTTTGTCATGATTTCATTTGACATATTATTGTGTGAACATGTTGGTCTGCATTTATTTTCTCATCCGAGGACATCCAATTGTTGCTATTTGGTTTTTTGATTTATCTTTTGCCAATTGGATGGACAAGAATGCCTAGGACCACTCTTTAGCTATCTATGCTTTCTCACCTCACATTCCATTCATGCTGCATCACAAAACTTGAACAAGTACTTTTCGATCCCTCTGTGTGTGGAGCACTCGGAGTTCCGTATCGACAAGGACTGACCATTAAAACCTCCCAAGTGCATCTCGGTGGAATCAACCCAAAATTCTCAGTCTCACCGAATGCCTAGGGTTGATCTGGTTTTCAATCTCGATACTACCGATTCCATATTCTCGGTTACACCGAGTTTCCCTATCACCTGACAGTTGAGGAACTCGATGACACCGAAAATTTAGAATCGGCGTCACCGACAGTGAGGGGTATATAAGTTGTGGTCCCGACGGTTCGAAAATTCAATCTTCAATCGTCGCGCCCCAAACCCTAAGTTGCCGCAAAAGGACCCCCTGGTCGTCGCCCTTGTCTCCCCGCTCTCCTCCGCTACTGGGATCCTCGCCGTCGACGGGCATCTTCGCCGCCGTCACCGCCGTAGCGGATCCATCACCAAGCTAGGGTACGGATTCGATCTTTCTTTGCGCTCCCCGTCCGAATCTTGCGCATTGAAGTTATTTTATCTATAAGCCACTGTTTGCACGTCTTCCTATCCACGAGAAAATTCCATAGACTAGGGAATGATCGATTTTCTAGGGTTTACCGTCCGCCCGATGGAACTCGGTGGAACCGAAGCGAACAAATCGGTGTCACCGATTTGCCTGTCTGTGCTGCTGAGAACTATCTCGGTGAAACCGAGTACTTCTTTTCGGTCTCACTGAGAAAAGTGCCAAGTTTCTGTTAAGGAGAAAGTCAGTCTCGGTAGCACCGAAATTTTTTGCTTCGGCTGTACCGATTTTCATGTGACAGAATGTAAACCTTGAGAATCTTTTGTTCAAACTTTCAAAAACCAGCTGGAAATTTTGTGATGACTCATCCTCTTCTGCTCCTCTGTACTTTATTCACAGGGTCAGTATGTCAAGTGCCGAGGACAGTGAGAACAACTTCCAAGAGGAGAACATTGTCATGAGTTCAGGCACTAGTCCTGAGTCTAGTTCACCTTCAGATCCATGCACTCCCAGTTCTCATGGGTTGCCCAAGGCTGCTACAAGGGCCAGGAAGAAGCTGAATTCAGATGAGGAGGATTCAGACTTTGTGCCAGAGGAGATTCTTGCCAAGAAGCAAGAGAAGGCTGCCAAGAAATATGCAAATGAAGCTACCTCTTCAAGGAGAGCTATCAGGAAGGAGTATGCCAGCTCAGAAGCTATGAGAGCACCTGAGGGTGCTAGGGCAAAAATGGCTCTTCACCTTGAGTCACCCCAAAGAAATCTATGCCTAAGAAGGCAGGGGAGAAGAAGAGAGCTAGGAAAAGGATTGTTTATGTCACTGGTAGGCAGACCTCCATGTTTGAGGACCCTGAGGAGGCTGCTAGTGCTGCTGCTGAGGAGGAGGAAGAACATGTTGAGAAGGCCCCTCCCAAGAAGAAACAAAAGAAGCTTATGTCTGATGCTATGCCAAAGAGTGGCACATCCAAGAGCACTAAATCTGCACCCAAGAAGGCTGCTGCTGAAAAGCCCAAGAGGTCAACCAGACAGATTCCTGCTTCTGAAAAGAACAAGGGAACCAACTCCAGAGTTGAGGATGAAGATGCTATGTCTACTTTGATGAAGCTCAGACCACACCTTCTAGTACACAATGCCAGCTATCCACTTGCTAAAGATATGAAAAAGAGGAAGGATTCTGGTTTGAGGGCATGGAGAGCTGCTGATCCATATGCCCAAAGGAGAAAGACAGCTGTGGACTACAGATTCTATACCAAGGAGCAACAGGATTTTTATGAGACTGTGCTATTTGACAAGAGTCCAGCTGTGAGTGACATGAGGTATGTGGACTGGAAATTCATTAAGGAGAATGAAGACTACTTTCCAAGTGTCCAAGACAATTTCCACTGCATTGGTTTAGATGAGTTTGTTGGCAGAGAGTTTACTGCTTGGAATGATGAGATGATCATGCAATTCTACTCCACTGCACATTTCTATGGAGATGGTAGGATTGTATGGATGACTGAAGGAGCGAGATATGAGTCCACTGTTGATGAATGGGCTGCAATCTTAGGAGTCCCAGAGGTATAGGATGGTGACTTGGATGTATACTCAGAATCCAAGGAGAGCCACAATGCTATGGCCAATATGTACAATGAGATTCCTGCTGCTCATGTGAAGTCTCACAAGTTAGGATCCATCTATTTTCTCCAGGCTGGCCTTCGTACCATGAACACCATTCTGAGGCATACTTTGATGCCCAAGTCAGGAGATGACAAGATGATCCGAGGCTACTCCATCAACATGCTGATCCATCTTGACAGACACACCAGGATTAGAGTCATGGACTTGATTGTTGAGACAGTTAAGAGGGTTGCTGCTGATCAGAAGCGCTCTTGCTGCTATGCACCCTGTATCCAGATGCTTATCAACTCCAAGCTGGAGAAGCACATATTTGCTCTGGATAGGCCCCACTTGCCCCTACAGCCAGATCTCGAGGACAACATTGTGGTGATGGATCCAGAACATCCCACATCTGCTGCAGCTCAGGCAGAGGCAGAGGCAGCTAGAGCCTCTAGTGCTCAAGTCCCTAGATCCAGGAACGAGCAAATGGATCTTTTGATCTCATCAGTTCAGGGCATGCAGAAGGACATTAAGGACATCTTGGACAATCAAAATAGTCTTGTCAGGATCTTTGAGAATAGGATCAAGACCCTTAATGATAAGGTGGATGGACTGACTAAGACAGTCAATGAGCTCAAGAAGGAAGTTGACTCAGTGCCTCTTCCTCATTCTTCACATGATGATGATGATGATGATGAGGATGGATCACCTCTCAGGCCAGGCACACACTTCACTACTCAGGCCAGATCAGCCACCGTGCCAGCTCCAGACTTGAGGCCCTCTTCATCAGCTCCTGCCACTGTCACCTCGGCTCCTGCTCCATTAGCTCCAGTTCCTCCAGTTGCCACTCCAACTCCATCCACGACATCTGCAGAGATCTTCGCCGACGCTGTTCTCTCGACTCCTTCATCAACAACCGAAGGAGATCAGCCCAAGAACGCTTAGATATATGCCTTTGAACTTTTTGGTAACTTGTTGCCAAAGGGGGAGAAGTGTATATAGATCTTTAGGCTTCCATTGAGAGAGCGTTTGGTTTTTATTGCTTTTTCAAAAACATTTGTCTTTTGGTTGCTTGTGTTGAACTTATGTGTTTTGATCATACGCTTAATGTGTGCTGCTACTATTTCCTATCATTATGCTACTTATGAGATGATCTTTCACCTTTGCTTGATTGTGTTGTGCTATGATGTTCACTCTAATTATTCTCGCACACCACCAAGTTGTATGTGACATGGAAGAAGTGCCCCATGTACCTAATCGATTGTGCATTTGCATTCAAACGCAAATTCATAAATAATGCACAAATTTAGGGGGAGCTCTTGCTTATCACATACTTCTCAATGCGACGTTTACATTCATTGATTATATCATTTGTCGAAGCTTTGATCTATATGTTGTCATAAATTACCAAAAAGGGGGAGATTGAAAGCACATTTTCTCCCTTGGTGGTTTCGGTAATTAATAACAACATATAAGTCATTGAACTAATGTTTCCACTAAGTATATTTCAGGAAAAGTTCAATGATAGGGATGGCAAAAGGATTGTGGAGATTGTGGAATTACCCCAAGATGCAAGGAAATGGATTGGCAAAGCTTCAAGCAAGAGGACTCTACATTTTACTTTGTGGGAAATCACTTTGAGTCCATAGGAAAGCCAATACTATTAAAAGGGGGTAAGGTTTTGTTGGTGAACAAAATGCTCATACGTGCACAAGTGATAGTCACCAAAAACACCCACAAGCTCTTCCACAAAAAGTTTGATATAGCCAAATATTCAAAATCGGTGCAACCAACACTTTCCACTCGGTGCCACCGATTCCCACACTCAGACAGACCTAAGCCAAACCCTAGCCTTTTGGTGCAACCGATTCTGTTTCGGTGCCACCGAGTTTGGGTTGCCAACTTTCTGTTACGCAAATTCGCAATATCGGTACCACCGAGATTGTTGGATCGGCGTCACCGAGAATGGGCATACTGACCGTTGGTCACCTTATCGGTGCAACCGAGTTTCTTATATCGGTCTCACCGAGATTCAAAAGTTTCCACCTTTTGGTCACTTCGGTACCACCGAGATTAACACATCGGTGTCACCGAGTTGGTCATTTTGTGTGTAACGGTTGGATTTTTGGGGATGCCTATATATACCCCTTCACCACCACCCACTCGAAAAAGAAGCACTCAGAACTATTCCATACTTGCCCCATCCAGTTTTCTGAGAGAGAACCACCTACCCTTGTGTTGAGGTCAAGATCTTCCACTCCAACCATATGGATCTTGATTTCTAGCCTTCCCAAGTTGCTTTCCACCAATCCCATCTCTTCCACCAAGCCAAATCTGTGAGAGAGTGATTGTGTGTTGAGGAGTCTATCATCTTGAAGCACAAGAGCAAGGAGTTCATCATCATTGCCGAGCCTATTACCTTTTGGAGGGTGGTGCCTCCTAGATTGGTTAGGTGTCGCTTGGGAGCATCCTACTTCGTGTTGTGGAGTTGAACCAAGAAGTTTGTAAGGGCAAGGAGATCGCCTACTTCGTGAAGATCTACCCATAGTGAGGCTAGTCCTTCATGGACGGAAGCCGTTATGGAATAGTCAAGGTTGCTACTTCGTGGACCCTTATGGGTGGAGCCCTCCGTGGACTCTCGCGACCGTTACCCTCCGTGGGTTGAAGACTCCATAAACGTGGATGTACGATAGCACCACCTATCGGAACCACGGGAAAAATCATCGTGTCTACAATTGCGTTTGATCTTCCTACCCTATCCTTTCTACTCATGCTTGTCATTACTTTCCGCTGCTATACTCTTAGACTTGCATGTGTAGGGTGTACTTGACTTGCCATGAAATGCTAAAATCTGCCAACTCTAAAATTTGGGAAAAGGTAGAATTTTTATTTAGTCAAGTAGTCTAATCACCCCCCCTCTAGACATACTTTCGGTCCTACAGATCGCCAAAGGAATCGATGGCTCGCCTTGTCGCAAGCAACGAGATCTGCACCCAGGGGACTCTCGCCCCGGATCAGATCCTCGCAAGCGGTGACATCTCGTTGCACGCTTACCCGATCGGCCACCTAGGCCAGATCGGAAACTTTTCACCCGATCAAGGAATCAGGTTCGGAACCCTAGAGTTCGTCGCTGATTCACGGGGAGAACTCGTCTTGATAGAACCCTCGACTCCTATGGAGGAGCCCGCAGATCCCGACGCCTCGACGCCGAAGACATCGGGCCCCGCTTCCGATGATGAGGTCGTTATCCCCGGGCCATCTGGACCGCCCAATCCGGTCGTTGTGACCGCATCTACCATGGTTAAACAGGACCCGGGTCCTCTTTCGTGTGACTCCGGAACTGCGACACCGCATACCGACCTCACTCGCTTCAGTGACACGCATCCTACCATCGCCTCGTTTCTGAACGAGCTGTTTGATCGGATCGAGACCATGCGTATGGCTAATGTCCAGATCCCGGTCTATGACCGGCTCGGGCTTAAACCCGACGATAGGGAGATTCACATCCCCACGGTCACCCACCTTGTCGCCACCGTCGAGTGTCCGGCTGGGGGCTCGTCACCCTAGCGACCGGAATTAAAAATGGTTTATACCCCAGTCTCCGATCACCGAGACCTCGCCTGCAATCCAGACTCTGGAGTTCGCTCCGGAAACAGACCGGGATCGGTCCCTGATCTATCACACAGTTCGGAGTCCGTGATTCCGAACTCCCACCGTGGCGTGGAGTCAAATCTTTTCCCACCCACCTCCCAAGCCGATCACTCAAGCACCGCAGCAGAGCCCATGTCTTTGGACTTACGGGACGTTAAGCAGTTATAAGGAGAGTCGGTTCATCATTATTGGGCTAGACTCCTCCTCGCTAGAAACAAAGTATGGGGCCTCAGTGATCAAGAGATAATGGCAACCTTCAATCGCAACTTCCATGACGTAGGGATTCTCAATGCCATGGCGCGTCGGCACATTCGTGACTTCACCGAGCTGTCAGTTTTGGTACAAAAGTATTGTGCGATGGAAAGCGCTTGGCAAGCCGAGCGGCTGTTTTTGGAACCAACCTTTACCGAATACCCTAGAGGAGATCGGAAAAAGAGGATACCTCTGAAGCGGCCAGCCGAACTTGAGCCCGCCAAAAAGAGAAACAGGCCCCTTTCAGGGGTCAGTACCGTCCTGGATGGACTACCGGATAAATCTTAACCTATACACTCTGTATTGCTGAACACAGCTCCGACTCACAGCCTTAGAGCTTGCTGGGTCGTCAGGCAGATCGCCAAAAGCGGTGAAGCCATTCTAGAGGCAGCACCGCCGAACAGGCGCTCCACATCGCCACCAGAATACAACGCCGAAGTCCTGACGATCTACGAAACGTTCCCCTCAAGGAACAGGAGGAAAAGAGCTCTTAAAGAACTCGAACAGATATATCATGTGGCAGCAACAAGTGCATGGGTAGACATACCTATTACCTTCGGAGATACTGACCGACCATCCATTCTTCCCGGTCATTCACCGGCCGCCCTAGTCCTGAACCCCATCATCGATGGCTTCAGGTTACACAAGGTGCTAATGGACGGCGGCAGTGGTTTAAACCTGATCTACGAAGATACCCTAGAAAAAATGCAGTTCGACCGATCTCGCATCGAGCATAGCAACACAACTTTCCGGGGAATCATCCCGGGGAAAGAGGCGTGTTGTTCAGGACGTATCATCCTGGACGTAGTGTTTGGCACGCCCGAAAACTACCGATCCGAAGAACTCCTCTTCCATATCGTGCCCTTCCCCAGTGGCTACCACGCCCTGTTGGGACGTGATGCCTTCACAAAATTCCAGGCTATACCACATTACGGGTATTTGAAACTTAAGATGCCAGGACCAAACGGGGTGATCACAACCGCCAGTGATCCGAATATAGCCCTTCGGGCCGAAAACAAAACAGCAGCGCTTGCCCTCGAGGCCCTAGCTGAGACCTTTGCTGCAGAAGAGCTGACCGCACTTCGGTCAATGGTATACAAGGACAATGTGATCCTCAGCAAAAGGCCCAAACCCATGTCCTTTAAACCGGCAAAGGAAATCGTTAAATTTCAGGTGCACCCGACGGACCCCAACAAGACAGCGTCCATCGGAGCCCAGCTCGATCCCATAGTGGACGAAGCACTGCGAACATTCTTACGAGAAAACTGGGACATCTTTGCCTGGCATCCTTCTGATATGCCCGGAATCCCACGGCGGCTGGCAGAACATAGTCTGAACATCATCATAGGCTTTAAGCCCGTCAAGCAGACTCTGCGCCGCTTTTCCGAGCCCAAACGACAAGCTATGGGTGAAGAATTAGCTAAACTGCTAGAGGCCGGATTCATTCGGGAGATTAAGCACCCCGAATGGTTGGTAAACCTGGTTATGGTACCAAAGAAAGATAAATCCTGGCGGCTGTGCGTCGACTTTAAAGACCTCAACAAGGCCTGCCCTAAGGACCCTTTCCCCCTACCACGCATAGACCAGATTATTGACGCCATAGCCGAACACGACTCGTTGTGTTTCCTCGACGCTTATTCCAGATACCATCAGATTAAAATGAAGGAATCCGATCAAGCGGCAACCACATTCATCACCCCTTACGGGTCATTCTGCTTCAACACGATGCCCTTTGGGGTAAAAAACCCTGGGGCTACGTACCAGCGCATGATCCAGACTTGTCTCACAAAACAAGTCGGTAAAACAGTCGAGGCATACGTGGATGACGTGGTAATCAAAACCAAACACGTTAGCCATTTGATCGACGACCTAAGGCAAACCTTTGCCAGCCTACGCGAGTACGATATACGACTCAATCCGGAGAAATGCGTATTCGGAGTTCCCGCTGGTAAATTGCTAGGATTCATCGTCTCCCATAGAGGAATAGAAGCAAATCCTGCTAAGATCCGCGCCCTATCGGAACTTGCAATTCCCACAGAGCTAAAGCACGTCCAGAGGTTGGCTGGTTGCATTGCGGCGCTAAGCCGCTTTATCTCCCGCCTCGGGGAAAAGGCTTTACCGCTCTATAGACTGCTGAAACGGACCAACAATTTCGAGTGGACCGATGAGGCAGCGGCTGCGTTAGAAGAAATCAAAATACTACTGGCAAGCAATCCCATACTCACAGCACCAGGCGCTGGTGAACCCATGCTACTATACATATCGGCTACTAACCAAGTCGTTAGCGCGGTGCTCGTCGTCGAGCGAGAGGAGGAGGGACACAAATTCCGGATACAGAAACCGGTCTATTATGTGTCAGAAGTACTAAAGCAGTGCAAGTCCAGATACCCGCACTACCAGAAGATAGCCTATACAGTATTTATGGCATCACGGAAACTCAGGCACTACTTTCAAGAGTGCTCGGTCACGGTGGCATCCGAAGTACCCCTGAACGATATAATCAACAACAGGGACGCCATCGGCCGAATAACTAAATGGGCTATTGAGCTCCTTCCCTTTGAAATCGCCTACAAGCCAAGACGATCTATCAAGTCTTAGGTGTTGGGAGATTTCCTCGCCGAATGGACAGAGGCCGAGCTCCCAAGGGAATATAATACATACTCCCATTGGACAATGTACTTTGATGGATCTAAAACTTTGGCTGGACTAGGGGCTGGAGTTATCCTCACATCCCCCACAGGCGACAATGTCCGATACGTGTTGCAGATCATGTATGCCGATTCCAACAATGCAACCGAATACGAAGCACTACTACACGGTCTTCGGATGGCAACATCAATAGACATACGCCGGCTGGAGGTACGAGGAGACTCCAACTTGGCCATCTCCCAAATCAACGGCGAATTCGATTCCAAAAACCCGAAGATGGCGGCATACAGAAATGCTGTCCTCAAGATATCCGCACGGTTCGAGGGGCTAGAATTTCACCACGTCGCTAGAGACAACAACCAAGCTGCCGACATACTGGCTCGCCTGGGGGCCAAACGCAACCCTGTCCCAAAAAACACTTTCCTGGAACGGCTCTTTAAGCCTTCTGTGGTTTGGCAGGACGATCATGAGGGCGCCGATCTAACCAGTGCGGACATGGTTGTTCCCCCTATAAATGAACCAGACGATCAAATCATCGGCGGCTCCGTAACGGACGAAACGCCTTCGGCTCACGAGGTCAGGGCAGTAATCGCGCCATGGACCGAGCCCTTCCTCGCCTACCTTCTTCGCAAAGAACTCCCCGACAATTAGACGGAGGCGCGGCGCATAATTCGGTGATCCAAAGCCTACAAAGTACACGAGGGTGAGTTATACAAGAAAAGCACCACTGGAATACTACAGCGGTGCATATCTGAGGAAGAAGGTCGGCAGCTCTTAGCCGAAGTCCACGCAGGGATGGGCGGTCATCACGCCGCAGCAAGAGCCTTAGTTAGCAAGGCCTTCCAGGCTGGTTTTTTCTGGCCCACAGCTCGGACGGACGCCCAGTCGCTTGTCAAACACTGCGTGGGATGTCAACTTTTCGCAAATCAAAGTCACATGCCCCCAACAGCTCTTCGGACTATTCCGATCACCTGGCCCTTCGCGGTCTGGGGGCTGGATATGGTCGGACCACTTAAAGGGGGGACTAAGAAGAATAAATACCTACTGGTCATGGTGGACAAGTTCACCAAATGGATAGAGGCAAAACCTGTCAATTCAGCCAAGTCCGGACCAGTAATCGACTTTATATCCGGCGTGGTACACCGTTACGGCGTTCCGCACAGTATAATAATGGACAATGGATCCAATTTCACGGCCCAAGAGGTCAAAGACTAGTGTGCAAAAATGGGCATTAAGCTCGATTACGCATCGGTTTATCATCCGCAGACCAATGGACAAGTCGAACGAGCAAACGGCCTCATTATGAGCGGCATTAAGCCACGTTTGGTCCGGTCTCTTGATGAGTCCGACTGTCATTGGGTTGAGGAGCTCGACTCTGTTCTATGGGGCCTGCGCACCACCCCGAATAGATCAACGGGATACACACCGTTCTTCATGGTCTATGGGGCAGAAGCAGTCCTCCCCTGCGACATTATTCACGACGCGCCAAGGGTGCGCATGTACGAGGAAATGGAGGCCGAGTTAGATCGGCAGGATGACCTGGACGCCCTAGAAGGAGAGCGCGACATAGCTCGGGCTCGCTCTACTTTTTACCAACAACAGGCTTGATGTTGCCAGAGTAGGGAGGTTAGGGCAAAGGCGTACAACGTGGGTGAGCTCGTCTTACGACTTCCGGAGAAGTAGAAGCATAAACTCAACCCCAAATGGGAGGGCCCCTTCATAATCGACGAAGTACTCACGGGAGGGGCTTACCATCTTCGAAACCCATCGGATAACCGCCTTGAACCAAACCCATGGAACGTAGCTCGTCTTCGGCGCTTCTACGAATAAAACCGGTGTCGTCACACTCTTTACCCTTTATTTCCCTTTTCTTTCTCCTTCTTTATTTTCTACTTTCCCTCCCACCTTGATTTTTGGGCAGGTTTGAATTCTTTCCTTTTTTTCCCAACTCTATGTTCGGCTCAACCGATCTTGTGCTAAGATTTTCGGCATACACCCTTAAGTGTTAAATCTGAACACAACACTTGGGGGCTTCTTTCCGAAGCCAATGCTTTTATATTATATGTACTTATTCACATTTATTGTGTATGCATGTTTCCCTTGTCGTTTTTTAAAGCCATCATATGCATCAATTCGAACTAAGACTTTGCCAAGCTGGGTTGCCTCGCTCCTGTGCTTACCCTCTACGTTCCCGATTGTTCGGCTAGAGGGTAAAGGGAGCACCTCTGCGATTATTACGACCAGGTCATCCGGATACGTACCTCAGACGGGTGAAGCCAAAAGCTAGCTATCTTCAGTAGACAATTGATCGGCTATGACGGAATCAACTAATAAGACTATGGTCGTTATGACCATTACTCGGGCTTCTTCTCTCACAAAAGCCCTTAGTCGCATACTAACAGTATACGGCCTTCTACCTACGATTTACGTAGCACCCTGAAGAAAGGTATCGATAGAGGTACTATTTTCTTCAGAAGATGTTTCTTACGCTAAGCAGTAATATAACATATCTCCCTGTGTGCTTTTTGTCTATTCGCACCACATGGCCGGATTGCCTGGTTCCCCGAACATAATTCACTCCCCTAGGGTGATAATTTACAAGGAACACTCCCAAGCTCTTAGCGCGGGAGGCCGAAGCCGATGGCCGGTTAAGACAAAGTTTACAACACAGATGGAGCAATTCCTCGATTATTAGTACATAGGTACATATAATCACACATCTGGCTGCCGATCGAGATTGTCGATTATGGTGTCCAGGGAGCAATCTTCCTGTGAGAGACGGGCGGCAGGAATCACTTGGTCGTATACCAGGTGGAGCGGCACTTCTTGTCCATCTGACCCTACTGGCCCAACCCGAGCCATACGCTCGGGGTTAAGTCCGGTATAGCTGGTCTTGATCATCGCCCATGCCTCTCGTGCTCCCTCTCGACAAGCCGATGTCTTCCACAGCTCGAACCTACTTCGGGCTCCCTTGAACCGATCGACTAGTTCGGTCATCTCCTCCGGAGGTTGCTCGGCGGGCCACAACGCTTTCACAATGCTCTTCATGGCTTCCGAGCCCGCTCATGAAGGGCGGATAGCTCCTTCAGAATGCTTCCCCGGTAGGATTCGATCTCTTCTTCGGGTCACCCAGACAGGAGACCTGTACATGAGTCACGGCATGCGTATTATGCTTCATTCATAGGAAATACCTTCTGATGTTAGAATCACACTTACCGAACATACCCCTCTGTAATTTCTGGTTCTCTCCTTGGGCCTGGGCCAGTTGAGTCTTTAAGCTCTCAATTTCTTCGGCCTGCTGTTTGTTCTCCGCCTGAAGGCGGTTCTTCTCTTCAAGGTGTCGTTGCAAAACACGACAGCTAGCCTCATGCTGGGACTCGGCGTATCGCTGAGATTCTCGGGCTACATCCAAATCTCTTTACAATTGCCCTATTGATTCAGCTGCTACATAGTACCCTCGCATCAGCATGGGAATATACTAAGATCAGCAGAACAGATATACTCACCATGTGCCACCCGAGTAAAGCTCTTCACTTGCTCCAATTCGGCCTTTACAGATTCCACCTGTGTTTGGCTGGCTTCCAGTTCCTTGGCCAGTTGCTCGCTCTGTTGCTTCGAGGCCTGCATTAGCAGTAAAACAATACAAGGATCCTTAATTCGGTCGTGCCGACCAATTTAAGGCTCGGGGGCTACTGGGTTTACACGAGTGTTCGGACTCACCTGCAGGCTGGACGATATCAATTTCATGGCCTCCCCGAACCCAGGTCGGGTAGCTCCGATGTGCGCGTCCGCCGTGCGCAGAGCACTGAACTCTTGTTCGGAGAAGCCTGGGTGGCGCAGGGCTTCTCGTCGCCGCCGATGATTCATAGCGCTTCCAACCTCGGATTTGGTGATGGATACGGCGTCACCGGAATCGGCTGGAGCTGGATTGACCATGGGAACCTCCGTAGCAGGTTCAGCATGAGCGGAAGGCCTGGAATCTTGAGCACCGCCGGACATCCTGGCGACATCCTCGGCGGGGGACGGTCGAACTCTTTGCCTGAATATTTCGACCTGAGGTCTCTTGTGAGGCTTTATCAATCATGATAATAAATCAAACGGTCGAGCAAAATACCTTTAAGATGAACTTGTAGATGGGCTCGTCCCCGCGACCGGCTCATTTGTCGGACCCTTGTTGTTTTCCGGCCCGGGCACTGCCGCCGTTGCCGATGTATGTCGCGCGGATCTACGGTGCTTGGGAGTAGGAGCCGTCGCGTTTGGGTCGTTGGAGGATACTTGCCTTTTGCGGGACGAGTTTTTCTTCTTCTTGCTTATCGCAGGGGAAGGGAAGGATCCAGGGTAATCGGCTATGATAGCCACCTTGGAGCCGTCAAGGCCCTCCTGGTAGAAAACCCCGTCTTCGAGCTCGATTGATAGATCCGGGTCATCATGAAAGCCCGGATCATCATCACGGGAATAGTCCTCGGGTTGGGGGGCCGGACAGTTAACTGTCTCGATGAAGCTCCTCCATTCCAGGTCGCATAAAGTTAAAGGCTTCGGTCAAAAAGGGACAAATTGAAAACCCGAATTGTGGTCACGGGGTTGAAAGGCTCACCCATTCGATGGGATTGTGGCTTGAGTATCCCTCCTTGGTCGACCGCTGAATAAAATCTTCTTGCTCCCCTTTATATAGGTCGGCAAGAGCGGCGGCTAATGCTGTTTGATAGGCAGGGCCCAGTCTTCAGGAGCGAGTAGTGTCGCTTGTCCCGTTGTAATGCCACAAGGGGTGTATCCTCTGTTGAAGGGGTTGGACGCACCGGGTGATGGCGGCCGCCATGACGTCTATCATGGTCAGCTTGTGATGGGCTAGTACCCTCACACGGGTTGCTAAGCGCTGCACTTCAACGCTGTCCTCTTGGGACAGGCTCTTCGGGCGCCAGTTGTACCTTTTCTTCAAAGGGGCGTCGGAGTATTTGGGCAAACCCCTCCGAGCTGGATCAAATAGGGGGACGTCCTCGATGTAGAACCATTCCGAAGGCCATTCTTCGGACTCCTTCGGCGTCCCCACGGGATATCCCGTCCCCGCTATGCGGCATACTTCGGCTCCACTGACCTCAAAAATTGTCTTGTCTCGAGTGCGAGGGACGAGGCAGAAGCACTTCCTCCACAATTCGAAGTGTGCCTCGCAGCCCAGGAACATCTCGCAAAGGGCGACGAAGCCCGAGATGTGCAGAATAGACCCTGGGGTGAGGTGGTGGAGCTGGATTCCATAAAACTCCAGTAACCCTCTCAAGAACAGATGAATGGGAAACCCGAGACCCCGCAGGAGGAAGGGCACAAAACATACACGCTCCCCTTTTTGTGGATTGGGGAAATTCTCCGTGAAGGCCTCGCTGTTGAATGAAGACAAACCGGCGCGGATAACTGCCAGATCCGAGGAGGGAAGGTACCCTTGGGTCTCGAGGTCACGTAGTAGAAGGAGGGATACGGAGCAGCTTGTCCAGTCCCCGGGACGGGAGCCGTAAGGGTGCGAGGAAGAACTGGGGGCGCTCGCCATGTTTTGGTGGTGATCTTTCGCTGGAAGCTTTTTCCGATGGGGAAGAAGAAGATATGGCTTGGACCACGATTCAGCTTGTTTAAATGGGTGGTGCCTCCTTTGTGGGAGGGGTAGTTTTTTTAAAAAGCTACTGAACCGCTCGTCTCCCCACGATGCACGAAAATCAAGAAACGCTATTACGATGGACCCAGCAAGTCCGTGACGTTTGGGATTTCACCGATGACAGGATGGTTGCCGAACAAGAAGGGATGAAGGGACTCGCCTCGCAAGCCGAAGACTTCGGCGCACAAGATTGTTCGGATATACCTCGGCATTGGAGGCTAGTCCGGGGGCTACTGAGGGAGTCCTGGTTTAAGGGGTCCTCGGATAGCCGACCTGTTTCTCATGGGCCGGACTATGTGGGCCACTGGATGAGCATTGGGTGATCAAGGACCCCGTCGCCAAGGTGGAAGTTTCAAGGAGCCATGGCGTGTCCTCCAAGCTGTCGACAGTAGATAGGCATGTTTTTTCCCTTTTATGTGCAACCGACTGTGTGTAAGCCCTAGGTACCCTCGGCGTCTATATAAGCCGGAGGGTTTTAGGTTGTAGGGCAGGAGAACTCATCTAGGGTTTTAGCTATTCGATCTCGAGGTAGATCAACTCTATAACCCTTATACCATCAATATAATCAAGCAGGACGTAGGGTATAACCTCCATAGGAGGGCCCGAACCTGGGTAAACATCATCTCCCTCGTCTCCTGTTACCATCGATTCTAGTCTCACAGCTCGGGACCCCCTACCCGAGATCCGCCGGTTTTGACACCGACACTCGTCACCTGCCAGAGCGGGCGAGGGACGGAACGAGTAGGAGAGCGCCGAGGCGTCGCCGGCGGCTCTGACGAGCTCTGCGATGAGCCCGAGCCAGTCATCGTAGTAGTTGGGGGCAGGGCGGTAACGTAGCAGCTCGCGTGCCATGAGGAGTGCGCCCGCCCCGCGCGCCTGCCCGGGGCGAGCGTGGGAGGACGACCCAGTAGCTGGAACGATCGACGGAGTGGCGGTGCGGCCGTCGAGCCGCACGGTGACCGGCTGCGACGAGTCCTGCTGGTCGTGGGCATATGGGCCCGTGGCGGCATCGGCCACAGGTGAGGCGGACCGACGTGCGGTGGTGCGGCCCACCGGCGCTGCCTGGGCGACGCGAGCAGCACGGCGCTCGGCGCGGGCTCGGCGAGCGTGAGCCATCGGAGTGGTGGAGCGGAGAAGGAGCAAAGCTTGAGGAAGACTTCGACAGGCCCCCTACCTGGCGCACCAAATGTCGGATTTCG
Organism: Elymus sibiricus; assembly: GCA_039707655.1. Taxonomy (NCBI): domain Eukaryota; kingdom Viridiplantae; phylum Streptophyta; class Magnoliopsida; order Poales; family Poaceae; genus Elymus; species Elymus sibiricus. The sequence continues at coordinate 268,382,244 of CM077673.1, read as the reverse complement.
GGCTCCGCAAAACCCAAGAGATCCCCACCAGCTTCAACCTCAAGCTCACAGCTCGACAACCTAGCCCAATGAACTCACTCAATCGCGGGGAAGAAGATTAGCACACGAGGATTTACCCAGATTCGGGCCGTTGCGAAGCATAAAACCCTACTCCTGCCTTTTGGTGGATTGCTTCACGAGGAGGTTGGTGGATGAACTAGTACAGTGGTCAGTAACCTTGCGAGGGTGCTCGTGTGGTGTTTCGTCCGCCCCTTTCTACGGAGCTGCCTAGCCTCTATTTATAGCGACCCTGGTACTCTTCCCTTATCGCAATGGCGGGAAGGGATCCCACAACGGCCAAATTTAAAGGGGGACAGAAAGTACATCTTATCGTGACGAAAGGTGGTCTTCGCCTGCAAAGTAACTGGCGGTGACGCGGTGGTGGGCTCGCTGATGACATCCGTCCTGCTGAGCCCGTTGGATCGGTCTTGTTGCACCGGAATGGAAACCTTTGGTGGGATGCCTCGGGAACCCGCGTACGTCCTTGCCTCCTTTGCACTAAAGAGGAAACTGTCTCCCCTGCGTGCGCTGGCGCCCGCCTGGCCCAGCTTGCGTCATCCTTGACCTCCCGAGAATGAGCATTGCATAGAGATCTCTGCCACTCAGGAGGGGGCCTGGGGAGGCATCCTCCTTCCAGGAGCCTTGGCGTTGTCCTCCTCGCCAGGGTGGGACTCTCGCGAGGGCCTTGTCTTGAGTGAAGCCGTGCCGGGCCGTACGGACCGTCGAAGCGGGCCACGCCCTGGGCCGCAGGCAGGCAAGTCTGGGTACCCCCGTTCCCAGGACATCGACAGCCACCAGCGCCATCCTGCCCTGCCGGGACCTTCTTTGTCTCAGGATAGGTGACCTTGGCCTTCTTGCCAGTGGAACTCTCCGGCAGATCCTCGACGGGTGCAGTGCACTCCGAAGAGGCGCGCTTCCCGGAGTCCTTGCCGCTGTCTCTGCTAGACTTCCTTTCTCTCCTTGATTCCTTGGTGGGAGCTGGCACTTCTGCGACTTCAGCTGCTACCGCGTCTCGATATATCTTATCCACGCATATGACTGCATCTTTCTTGTCGGACGGAATAGAGATGATTCCAATGGGCCCTGGCATCTTCAAAGTGTTGTAAGCATAGTGAGACGCTGCCATGAACTTTGCCAGGGCTGGGCGACCAAGAATTCCGTTGTCGGACAGGGGAAGCTCAACCACATCAAACATCACCTTCTCGGTTCGGTAGTTTAATTCCCCACCAAACTTCACATGCAAAGTGATCTTTCCCTTAGGTCGACTCCTACCGGGGTTAACTCCTTGGAAGGTACTCGTAGCCTTGAGATCTTCATCAAGGATTTGCAATATGTCGACACCCTTGGGGATATTAAGTTCAATCATGCCCCGCCGTCAACTAACATCTTGGTAACCTTGAGGTCGCGGATTGTTGGAGAAACCAACAACGGCAAACATCCGACCGCGGTAGTGTGATCAGGATGGTCCTCTTCATCAAAGATGATAGGCATGCGGGACCATCTGAGTGGCCTTTTGGACTCTGCAGTAGGTTCCACGGCGTTGACCTCACACGCCCATTGCTTGAGCTGCCGGTAAGAGGAGTGCAAAGATGCACCCCCGTCAACACACATGGCTTCGGTTCCTCTCTGGAATTCTCGATCACTGGAATTCTCCTCATCATCCTCATCCTCACTCTTATCCTCTGTGTCTTTCTTCTCACGGCCTCTGGCTGGCCTTTCCTTCTACCGCGGGGCCTTGCCGCGGCGAACTCCCCTGCCGCCATGGCCCTTCCCGGCAACAGCGTCTTGGCCCTTCTCCTTGTCACGCTTCTCGTACTCCACCTTCTGCTTCTCGATGAGCTGCTCAACTTGGCGGCACTCTTGGAGATCATGGCCCTTGGTGCGGTGGATCTTGCAGTACGGCCCGTCGAACTTCCCAGTTTTCTCTGCTGCAACGGCCTCCCGGCAATCAGCGCACGTGGCAGCTTCCTTGCCGGGGGTCTCGGCCTTAGCCTTCTTGCTGGCAGCGAGATTACCAGAGCTCTCCAAACCCAACACTTCTTTTCCCTTGCGCTTATTGTTGCACTTCCGGGTCTTCCCTTTTGAGCCGGGGTTGTCGTCGTCGTCGTCTGAGTCGACTTCGACGCCAGCCTCCTCTCCGGGGAGTCGTCTTCCTTCCTCAGCACGAGCACACTTGTCCGCCATTGTGTACATCTCATTGACAGTCTTGGGGAGTTTCACATTCATCTTGGCCCGCATCCTCCTGTTGCGCACATTCGAATGGAACGCGGCAATTATGGCTGCGGGGTGTATTTCTGGGATGTTGCGGTGCACTCGACTGAATCTCTAAATGTACTTTTGCAAAGTTTCTCCTTCTTTTTGCGGTAGGACATGCAAATCGCTGGGCTGTCCTGGCTCTTGATGGCCGCCTGTGAAGGCACCGACGAACTCGTTGCACAGATCAACCCAGGATGAGATGGAGTTTTCCGATAGGTGCATCAGCCACGATCTCACATTTGGCTTAAGTGCCAAAGGGAAATAGTTGGCGAGCACCTTCTCGTCTCTTCCTCCGGCAGCCTGAACGGCTATCGTATAGATGCCCAGGAACTCTGCCGGGTTTAGCTTTCCATCATACTTCTCCATCAGCTCTAGTTTGAAAGCTCGGGACGATGGCCAGCGGACCTGTCGCAGCTCGCGAGTGAAGGCAGGCCACCCCACCTCGTAAGGCAAGTACCCGCCAGCACTGGGCGCGGGGTCGCCAGCGTCTGGGCCATTGCGCCTGTCAGACTGACGGTGTGCTTCTCGATGCCGCTCGATGGTGATGCATGCGTATTCTTTCCGCCGATCCTCCAGGAAACGCCGCTGGTCCCAGCGATCGCGTGGGCCGGACGAGGCCATAGATGCTTCGTCGAACTCATCAGCATGCGAAGCTCGCCACGGCTGCTCCTGGGTTTGCTGTCGCGGAGGGGATTGCACTGTTGGTGTGGCCCCCTCGACACGATCGCCGGCCCGGGCCACCGTGGCAATACGCGCGTGCTGTGATGGCTCCGCGTGCTGAGATTTATTGGCTTTGATGAAAGATATCCATCTTGTTAGCCGCCGGCGGGAAGTTAAGCAGAAGCTGGGCTCGCGCCATTGCTTTCGACGCTGTATCTGGCATGGCAAAGGAGGCGGACCACGACATCGCCCGGCTCCTGGAGGAACCAAGAGGAGCGTCGTCGCGTTCTTGATGCCGCTCGTTGCTCGCCGGGGCGGTCTGACGTAGGGGAGGCCGAGTCCACGGGTTCGCGACTCCGCTCGGCGCTCCGTCTTGTTCTGGACGGGGCGTGCGTCCAGTAGTTGCACTGGTGACGGGCGCAAACTGGGGGGTCGTGGCTTGCTCCGGATTGTGTGCCGCCATGACGACCCTGGCCATCCGCACGGCGGGGAGGCGGCGATTGGTCATTTCGTCCGTCCGCGGCACCAGGGGCATGTTCGCCAGGATGTTGTTGCTATTGCTCCTCTCCGGCGCCCCCTCCAGCATCCTCAGCCGTGGGGGACACGACGGTGGCGCCGCCTGCGCCAGCCGTGTAGCCCACGACGCCCGCCTCATTCGCGGCCGCCGCAGCGCCCACAGCATCCGTGACCGCAAGCGAAAGAGCCTTTGAAGTGGAGGGTTGCGCGGCCGCGCTGAGCTTCTTCTTGGGAGCCATGGGTGAAGAAGATGGTGATGAAGATCGACTCGCCGTTCATGAACTCGGGTTCCGCAAGCGATGCACGCCCCCTACCTGACGCACCAAAGATGTCGGGCGCACGGATGCACACGATCACCTATGGGACCAGAGGTCCCTTTGTGGTTCGGCAAGGGGGTGACGTTCCACAAAGAGCGGAGAGCATGAGACGGCGCGATGATCAGGATGCTGACATTTTTACCCAGGTTCGGGCCGCTGCTAAGCGTAAAACCCTACTCCTGCTTTTTGTGGATTGATCGAAGGAACACGAAGAACACGCAGCGCTCAGCCCCAGCAAGAGTTGCTGTCGGGGTGAGCTACTACGAGAGTACAAGTGTCCAAGGTTCCGAATCTTGAGATAGGTTGCCTTGGGCCTCCTTTTATAGAGCAAGGGGCAACCACAATGGCAAAATAGTCATTATCTATCGATTAGATAGCTTAGCAGAGCTATCGTACCTAACTCTGGCATTTAGGACAAAATATCATGATTACTAGACTAGGTGGCGCTTGGGGGTGCATTCCCGGCAAGCTCTTGCCATCGCTTAGCTGGCTGTTGCTTAAGGTCTTGACACCCTGCTGGACGGGTGTCAACTGGGTATAATCTGCCTTCCGATGCCTCGCCACGTGCTTAGCGAGAGCTACTTAGCCGCTTGAGGCTTCGAAAACCGCATCGACAACTAACTAGTGTCGCGATGCGGTGGAGCGGTGGCTGGTTAGCTCGCGCCTGCCGAGGGGTGGCTTGCCGGGTCTTCCTTGGATGTGCGCGCCTCGGTCCCCGGCAGGCTCCGGGGACGCTGCTACTTCTTGAGCATGCGTTGGTTTTCCCTTGAAGAGGAAAGGGTGATACAGCAAAGTAGATAAGTATTTCCCTCAGTTGTTGAGAACCAAGGTATCAATCCAGTAGGAAATACAAGCAAGTCCCCAATAGGTGTACCTACACAAATAATCAAACACTTGCACCCAACGCTATAAAGGGGTTGTCAATCCCTTCACGGTTATTTGCAAGGATGAGATCTGATAGAGATAGATAGATAGGATTGCTAAAACGGAAAGTAAAACAAAAGTAAAAATAAGGCAGCGAGGTATTTTTGGTTTTAGATCTGAAAGTATAATATGGAAAATAGACCCGGGGGCCATAGGTTTCACTAGAGGCTTCTCTCATGAAGGAAAATAATACAGTGTGTGAACAAATTACTGTCGAGCAATTGATAGAAAAGCGAATAATTATGACGATATCCAAGGCAATGATTATGCATATAGGCATCACGTCCGTGTCAAGTAGACTGAAACGATTTTGCATCTACTACTATTACTCCACACATCGACCGACTCCTGCCTGCATCTAGAGTATTAAGTTCATGAAGAACAGAGTAACGCATTAGGTAAGATGACATGATGTAGAGGGATAAACTCAAGCAATATGATGAAAACCCCATCTTTTTATCCTCGATGGCAACAATACAATACGTGCCTCGCTACCCCTACTTTGTCACTGGGTGAGGACACCGCAAGATTGAACCCAAAACTAAGCACTTCTCCCATTGCAAGAATTACCAATCTAGTTGGCCAAACCAAACCAATAACTCGAAGAGACTTGCAAAGATATGAAATCATGCATATAAGAATTCAGAGAAGATTCAAATAATATTCATAGATAAGCTGATCATAAACCCACAATTCATCGGATCTCGACAAACACACCGCAAAAGAGTATTACATCGGATAGATCTCCATGAAGATCATGAAGAACATGGTATTGAAGAACAAAGAGAGAGAAGAAGCCATCTAGCTACTAGCTATGGACCCGAAGGTCTGTGGTGAACTACTCACGCATCATCGGAGGGGCAATGGAGTTGATGTAGATGCCCTTCCGGCGGCGGAAAAGTATTTTCGTGGCACTTTTTTAGTATCCAGGGAATATTTGGGAATTTATAGGCCGAAGAATAGGGTTAGGAGGGCTGCCGTGGGGCCACAAGCCAGGGGGGCGCCCCCCCTAGGGCGCGCCCCTGTGGCTTGTCGCCACACGGCGGCTCCCCTGCCTTCATCTCCAAGTCTTCTGGGTTGCTTCTGGTCCAAGAAAAATCATTCCAAAAATTTTATTCCGTTTGGACTCCGTTTAATATTCCTTATCTGCAATACTCAAAAACATGGAAAAACAGAAACTGGCACTAGGCTCTAGATTAATAGGTTAGTCCCAAAATAATATAAAATAGCATATTAATGCATATAAAACATCCAAAACAGATAATATAATAGCATGGAACAATCAAAAATTATAGATACGTTGGAGATGTATCAAGCATCCCCAAGCTTAATTCCTGCTCGTCCTCGAGTAGGTAAATGATAAAAACAGAATTTTTGATGTGGAATGCTACCTAACATATTTGTCCATGTAATATTCTTTATTGTGGCATGAATATTCAGATTCGTAAGATTCAAAACAAAAGTCTATTATTGACATAAAAACAGTAATACTTCGAGCATACCAACAAGGCAATTGTGTCCCTTCAAAATAACATGGCCTTAGAAAGTTATCCCTACAAAATCATATGGTCTGGCTATGCTCCATCTTCCCCACACAAAGTATCTAAATCATGCACAACCCCGATGAACAAGTCAAGTAATTGTTTCACACTTTTTATGTTCTCAAACCTTTTCAACTCTCACGCAATACATGAGTGTGAGCCATGGATATAGCACTATAGGTGGAATAGAATATGGTGGAGGTTGCAAGGAAAAAGGAGAAGATAGTCTCACATCAACTAGGCGTATCAACGGGCTATGAAGATGCCCATCAATAGATATCAATGTGAGTGAGTAGGGATTGCCATGCAACAAATGCACTAGAGCTATAAGTGTATGAAAGCTCAAAAAGAAAACTAAGTGGTTGTGCATATGATGAAAAATTCCACTAGCTATATGAAAGTAACAAAATAGGAGACTCTCTATCATGAAGATCATGGTGCTACTTTGAAGCACAAGTGTGGAAAAAGATAGTAGCAATTGTCCCTTCTCTCTTTCTCTCATTTTTTTTCTTTTTCTTTTCTTTTGGTGGGCATCTTTGGCCTCTTTTTTTTATTTGGGCTTCGCTGGCCTCTTTTATTATTTGTAAAGTCCGGAGACTCATCCCAACTTATGAGGGATTCATAGCTTCCATCATCCTTTTCTCACACGGGAACAATGCTCTAATAATGAAAATCATCACACTTTTATTTACTTACAACTCAAAAAAAAATTACAACTCGATACCTATGACAAAATATGACTCTATATGCAATATGAAAGTGATGGTGCATGTCATGAAAAACGGAACGGTGGAAGTTGCATGGCAATATATGTCGGAATGGCTATGGAAATGCCATAATAGGTAGGTATGCTGGCTGTTTTGAGGAAAGTATATGGTGGCTGTTTAGAGGAAGGTGGGTTTTATGCACCGACGAAAGTTGCGCGGTACTAGAGAGGCTAGCAATGGTGGAAGGGTGAGAGTGCGTATAATCCATGGACTCAACATTAGTCATAAAGAACTCACATACTTATTGAAAAAGTCTATTAGTCATCAAACAAAGCATTAGACGCATGCTCCTAGGGGAGAGGTTGGTAGGAGTTAACCATCGCGCGCTCCCGACCCTCACAGAAAGGTTGACAATCATTAAACAAATCATGCTCCGACTTCGTTACATAATGGTTCACCATACGTGCATGCTACGGGAATCACAAACTTTAACACAAGTATTTCTTCCAATTCACAACTACTCACTAGCATGACTCTCATATTACCATCTTCATATCTCAACACTATATGCAAGGAATCAAACTTCTCATAGTATTCAATGCACTTAATATGAAAGTTTTTATTATATCCCTCTTGGATGCCCATTATATTAGGACTAAATTCACAACCTAAACCAATTACCATGCTGTTTAGAGTAACTCTCAAAATAATATAAGTGAAGTACGAGAGTTCAATAATTTCTATAAAATAAAACACCACCGTGCTCTAAAAAGATATAAGTGAAGCACTAGAGCAACATTGCCTAGCTCAAAAGACATAAGTGAAGCACATAGAGTATTCTAATAAATTCACGATTCAGCGTGTCTCTCTCAAAAAGATGTGTGCAGCAAGGATGATTGTGGCAAACTAAAAAGCAAATACTCATATCATACAAGACGCTCCAAGAAAAACACATATCATGTGGTGAATAAAAATATAGCCTCAAGTAAATTTACCGATGGATTGAAGACGAAAGAGGGGATGCCTTCTGGGGCATCCCCAAGCTTAGGATTTTTGGTATCCTTGAATATGGCTTGGGGTGCCTTGGGAATCCCCAAGCTTAGGCTCTTGCCACTCCTTATTCCATTGTCCATCAAATCTTTACCCAAAACTTGAAAACTTCACAACACAAAAGTCAACAGAAAACTCATGAGATCCGTTAGTATAAGAAAAATAAATCACCACTTTAGGTACTGTTGTGAACTCATTCTTTATTTATATTGGTGTAATATATACTGTATTCCAACTTCTCCATGGTTCATACCCCCCGATACAACCCATAAATACATCAAAATAAGCAAACAACACAAAGAAAACAGAATCTGTCTAAAACAGAACAGTCTGTAGCAATCTATAGACTTCGAATACTTCTGTAACTCCAAAAATTCTTAAAAATTAGGAAAATCTGGGAAATTTGTATATCAATCTTGTGTAAAAATTTCATATCAAAAGCACATTCCAGTGAATTTACAAAATTCCTGGACTGAGAGCAAAAGTTTCTGTTTTTCAGCAAAATCAAATTGCAAACACCGTAGACCATCCCAAAGGTCTTACTTGGCTCAAACACTAATTTAAACAAGAAACCAAAATTATTACTGAGGTAATAATGTGTGGAAAACTCAAAAACAGAAGAAAAAACACAAGCATAAAAATAAAATTGGGTTGCCTCCCAACAAGCGCTATTGTTTAACGCCCCTAGCTAGGCATAACGCAATAGATCTAGGTATTGTCATCTTTGGTATGCAATCCATAAGTAGCTCTCATAATAGATTCATAAGGTAATTTTATTTTATTTCTAGGAAATTGCTCCATGCCTTTCCTTAATGGAAATTGGAATCTAATATTTCCTTCCTTCATATCAATAATTGCTCCAATCGTTCTAAGGAAAGGCTACCAAGAATAATAGGACATGTAGGATTGCAATCTATATCAAGAACAATGAAATCTACGGGCACATAATTCCTATTTGCAACAATAAGAACATCATTAATCCTTCCCATAGGTTTCTTAATAGTGGAATCCGCTAGATGCAAATTTAAAGAGCAATCATCAAATTCATGGAAACCTAACACATCACATAAAGTTTTTGGAATCGTGGAAACGCTAGCACCCAAATCGCACAAAGCATGGCACTCATAATCTTTAATTTTAATCTTAATAGTAGGTTCCCACTCATCATAAATCTTTCTAGGTATAGAAACTTCCAACTCAAGTTTTTCTTCAAAAGATTTCATCATAGCATCCACGATATGTTTAGTAAAAGCTTTATTTTGATTATAAGCATGAGGAGAATTCAACATGGATTGCAACAAGGAAACACAATCAATCAAAGAACAATTATCATAATTAAAGTCTTTGAAATCCAAAAGAGTGGGTTCATTGCTATTTAAAGTTTTGACCTCTTCAATCCCACTTTTATCAATCTTAGCATCAAGATCTATAAACTCCGAATCATTGGGACGCCTTTTAACTAAAGTTGACTCATCTCCAGTCCCATCTTTATCAAGATTTACATTAGAAAACAAAGATTCAATAGGAGTCACATCAATCACTTTAAGATCTTCATCAATAGTATCACGAGAACACACTTTTTCAAGCCATTCACGCTTAGCACGTATTCTAGCGGTTCTTTCCTTACACTCATCAATAGAAATTCTCATAGATTTTAAGGACTCATTAATATCATGCTTGGGTGGAATAGATCTAATTTTCAAAGAATCAATCTCAAGAGAAATTCTATCAATGTTCCTAGCCAAATCATTAATCTTGAGCAATTATTCTTCAATCATAGCATTGAAACCCTTTTGCGAACTAATAAATTCTTTAATATTACTCTCAAGATCAGAGGGCATCTTATTATAATTTCCATAAGAATTGTTGTAGGAATTACCATAATTATTAGAGGAATTACTAGGAAACGGCCTAGAATTGAAATTACCTCTATACGCGTTATTACCAAAATTGTTCCTACCAACAAAATTCACATCCATAGATTCATTATTATTTCCAATCAAAGAAGACAAAGGCGTATCATTGGGATCAATAGGAGCACTCTTACTAGCAAACAATTTCATCAATTCATCCATCTTTTCACTCAAAGTATTAATCTCTTCAATAGCATGCACCTTTTTACTAGTAGGAGATTTTTCTGTATGCCATTGAGAGTAATTTGCCATAATATTATCTAGGAGTTTAGTAGCCTCTCCTAACGTAATTTCCATAAAAGTACCACCCGCGGCGGAATCTAAGAGATTCCTAGAAGCAAAATTCAATCCCGCATAGAAAATTTGTATAATCATCCATAAACTCAAACCATGCGCAGGGCAATTTCTAATCATTAATTTCATCCTCTCCCAAGATTGTGCAACATGCTCATGATCAAGTTTCTTAAAAATCATTATATCGTTCCTAAGGGAGATGATCTTAGCGGGCAGAAAGTACCTGGAAATAAAAGCATCTTTACACTTATTCCATGAATCAATACTATTTTTAGGCAAAGATGAAAACCAATTCTTAGCACGATCTCGTAGTGAGAACGGAAATAGCTTCAATTTAACAATATCATTATCCACATCTTTCTTCTTTTGCATATCACACAACTCAACGAAAGTATTTAGATGGGATGCGGCATCTTCACTAGGAAGGCCGGAAAATTGTTCTTTCATAACAAGATTAAGCAAAGCAGCATTAATTTCATAAGATTCCGCACTAGTGGCGGGAGCAATCGGAGTACTAATAAAATCATTATTATTAGTATTGGAAAAGTCACACAACTTGGTATTCTCTTGAGTCATCATGACAAAGCAAGCAATCTAGCACACAAGCAAACAAAAGGCAAACGAAAAGATGAACGGAAGAAGGGCGAATACAAAGGCAAATCTTTTTGAAAATCGTTTTAGAAGTGGGGGAGAGGAAAACGAGAGGCAAATGGCAAATAAAGTAAATGCAAGAGATGAGTTTGTGATGGTTACTTGGTAGGCTTGATGTAGATCTCCCCGGCAACGGCGCCAGAAATCCTTCTTGCTACTTCTTGAGCATGCGTTGGTTTTCCCTTGAAGAGGAAAGGGTGATGCAGCAAAGTAGATAAGTATTTCCCTCAGTTGTTGAGAACCAAGGTATCAATCCAGTAGGAGATACAAGCAAGTCCCCAATATGTGTACCTACACAAATAACCAAACACTTGCACCCAACGCTATAAAGGGGTTGTCAATACCTTCACGGTTATTTGCAAGGATGATATCTGATAGAGATAGATAGATAGGATTGCTAAAACGGAAAGTAAAACAAAAGTAAAAATAAGACAGCGAGGTATTTTTGGTATTTTCGGTTTTAGATCTGAAAGTATAATATGGAAAATAGACCCGGGGGCCATAGGTTTCACTAGAGGCTTCTCTCATGAAGGAAAATAATACGGTGGGTGAACAAATTACTGTCGAGCAATTGATAGAAAAGCGAATAATTATGACGATATCCAAGGCAATGATTATGCATATAGGCATCACGTCCGTGTCAAGTAGACCGAAACGATTCTGCATCTACTACTATTACTCCACACATCGACCGACTCCTGCCTGCATCTAGAATATTAAGTACATGAAGAACAGATTAACGCATTAGGTAAGATGACATGATGTAGAGGGATAAACTCAAGAAATATGATGAAAACCCCATCTTTTTATCCTCGATGGCAACAATACAATACGTGCCTCGCTACCCCTACTTTGTCACTGGGTGAGGACATCGCAAGATTGAACCCAAAACTAAGCACTTCTCCCATTGCAAGAATTACCAATCTAGTTGGCCAAACCAAACCAATAACTCGAAGAGACTTGCAAAGATATGAAATCATGCATCTAATAATTCAGAGAAGATTCAAATAATATTCATAGATAAGCTGATCATAAACCCACAATTCATCGGATCTCGACAAACACACCGCAAAAGAGTATTACATCGGATAGATCTCCATGAAGATCATGAAGAACATGGTATTGAAGAACAAAGAGAGAGAAGAAGCCATCTAGCTACTAGCTATGGACCCGAAGGTCTGTGGTGAACTACTCACGCATCATCGGAGGGGCAATGGAGTTGATGTAGATGCCCTCCGTGATCGATTCCCCCTCCGGCAGATTACCGGAAAAGGCTCCAAGATTGGATCTCACGGGAACAGAGGCTTCCGGCGGTGGAAAAGTATTTTCGTGGCTCTTTTTTAGTATCCAGGGAATATTTGGGAATTTATAGGCCGAAGAATAGGGTTAGGAGGGCTGCCGTGGGGCCACAAGCCAGGGGGCGCGCCCCTATGGCTTGTCGCCACACGGCGGCTCCCCTGCCTTCATCTCCAAGTCTTCTGGGTTGCTTCTGGTCCAAGAAAAATCATTACGAAGATTTTATTCCGTTTGGACTCCGTTTAATATTCCTTATCTGCAATACTCAAAAACATGGAAAAAACAGAAACTGGCACTAGGCTCTAGATTAATAGGTTAGTCCCAAAAATAATATAAAATAGCATATTAATGCATATAAAACATCCAAAACAGATAATATAATAGCATGGAACAATCAAAAATTATATATACGTTGGAGACGTATCAGACGCGGCTGGCGCGCTTTGGGCCCCTCCTGGGCCGTTGCGCTAGTGTTGCCGGTGTTTGTTTGGCCCTCTACAGGTTGTTGCTGCCGGGGTCTCGTTCTTGAATGCTGCTTGGTGGTGTGGTAGCTTTTCCCGACGGGTTTTGCTACTACTGCCTGTGCATAAGTCAGGGGCACTGGATACCCCTGTTCTAGGGCACCCACAACAAGCAGTATTCCCGCTTAGTACAGGCGAAGGCTAGCAAATAGATTGAGAAGCGGCCAGCTAGAGAGCGAAAACGGTCATGAACATGCATTACAGATAATAAACATTGAATACTAGCATGAGTAGGATATGGACACCATGAACATAAATATCATGAAGGCTATGTTGGTTTTGAATCAACTACATGCGTGAACATGTGCCAAGTCAAGCCACTTGAAACATTCAGAGGAGGATACCATATCATCATACCACATCACAATTATTTTAATGCATGTTGACATCCAAGATAAATCATTATCCACTCCTAGCTACTTAAGCATGGCATGAGCAACTATAATCTCTAATTGTCATTGCAAACATGTCTGATCATAATATGCTGAATCATGGAGACTAGGTTAAACATATTTACAAAAACAAAAACAAGTTGAGTTCATACCCGCTTTTCTCTGCCACAGTCACTTCATCAAATTTAGTCATTATTGCCTTTCACTTGCACGGCTGAATGATATGAAAATAATAATAGTGTAAGAGTGCCATGGACTAAGCTGGAATCTGCAAATATTTTATTCAGAAGGAGAAGACAAAGTAACATGGGCTCTTTGTTAGATTAACAATGATGCATATGAGAGCCACTCAACATTTTCATTGTGGTCTTCTCCTTGGTATGACTCAAATAAAAAGAATTTCAGAGAAACAAACTGAAATATTTTTGGAGTTTTTGTTTTTTTCTTGAAGAACACAAATTAAAGAGGGAAAAACAAAAACGAGAAAAACTATTTACACGGGAAAGCTCCCAACAAGTAAAAGAAGAAGCGAGAAATCTTTTTGGGTTTTCTTTTGATACTACAATTAAATTAAACAAGAAATAAAAAGCCGAAAAGAGGCAAGAAAGTTTTTTGGCTTTTCTCAAAGTTTTTCAAACACGCAAGAAGAAAGCGAGAAAATAAATCTAGCATGGATAATACAATGAAAAAGTATGAACACCGACAACTGGAATGAAATGTGTGAACATGGATATAATGTCGGTGGAAATACGTACTCCCCCAAGCTTAGGCTTTTGGCCTAGCTTGGTAATCACCATCCGTAGCCTGGATAATAGTCTGATAGCCCACTGAGGCTCTTGGTGCAGCTTCCTCAGCCCACCTGGCATCTTCATGGGCCTCGCTCTCAAGAACATAGTATCTTCCCCTACTGTGAAAATCAAAGAGAGCAGGAGCAGGCAAAGTAACAGGTACAACGGGATCTTTATTAAACCTCAAATTGTAAGTATAATTAGTGGTTGTGCCCTTAAGAAACCTATGACGTTTCATGGCCTCAAAGTCTAAGTACTGAGTAGGTAAAATGGGGTCATTAGGCCAAGGTGGTACATTTAGCTTCTCAGCTACACGGGAGGCATAAATTCCTCCATAAAAATGACCACTAGCAGCGTTGTGCTGCAATCTCCGTGCAACAATTGCTCCAAGATTATAACATTTAACTCCTGTTATAGCAGTGTCTATGAGACTCAAATCAGGAACACACAATGTGCTGCAATCTTGTTTTCCTACGATGCATTTGCCATTAAAGAGTGCAAAGTAGCGTATTGATGGGAAATGGATGCTTTTTATTCTACCTTGTGTCACTCCCCTATCTTCACCGTAGCAAAGATTAACCAAAAATGACTCATACTCAGATTTTGGTGGTTCGTCTAGCGAACCCCAATATGGAATTTTGCACGCTTCACAGAATAATTCTAAAGGCTTGGTGAAGGGAAGGTCATAAAGGTTGAATGAAACTCTAGAGTCACGAGGAAAATATTTGAATTTTCTTGGTGAATGTTTTTGTGAGTTCGAGATGTTGAATGCACTTATCTGCGATGAAGGGAGCAACCTCTGCATTGTGGATAAATTATTCAAATTCCTCCTTAATACCTGCACCTTCCATGAATTCGTTACATGGCCATAAGCATGATTTGGTAGTGGCATCTCGTATAGAGCTTTCATTGGCTCAACATAAGATTGTCGAACCGAACTTCCACTTGATGAGGCCCCCGAGGACCTCCTCCTCGAAGAACTCCTAAAGAATTACATTTTTATTTGCGAACAAATTTCTGAAACATTTTTGAGACACAAAGTTTTGTTAACAAAACTTCGTAAGATTGATAGCAACTACTCCTAAGGATGCATAGAGGCCATATTAAGCATTCAAACTACTTAGAGCTCTAAGAATTCAACATGCAAGCCCATCTACAGCAACGCCAAGAATAGATAATTATTATAAAAATAACCCACTAAATCAAAAACTAATTGGAGCAATAGAGGACTCACATACCAAGTAGCAATCCCCCAAAACAGTTTCGGAAACGGAGCTTCGAGCAAAGAGATCGAAATCCGCGGGTTTGAGGGCAATAACACGAGAGAGAGAGAGAGAGAGAGAGCTATGGTGATTTTTTTGGAGGTAAGGAATGACATGGGCTAAAGAAGTAAGTGAGGGGGCCCACGTGGGGGCCATAACCCACCAGGGCGCGCCTGGGGCTGCTCACGCGCCCTGGTGTCTTGTGGACACCAGGTGCACCCCCCCTCTGATGTTATTTTCACCAGAAATTTAGAAATATTCAGAAGAAAATCATATCGAATTTTCAGAAAATTCTGAGAACTTTTATTTTTGGGTCATTTTTTATTGCACGGGGAAAACTGAAAACGGGATAAACATGGCATTTTATTTTATTTGACTATGTAAAATAGAAAGCAAAAGGTGGGATCAAAAGGTTGTGCCTACTAGGTTCATCAACTTCATACCTCTCAAAAATGATTCATTAATAAGGTTGATCAAGTCTTATTAACAACCACTTCTGATTAGCATGAAACCAAAGAACTTTCGTAAAACACTAAGTTACCCCAATGGCGATATGCATATCCCCAACAATAAGTATGTCGTATTTCTTTTTGGCAGTAGGTAGAGGTAGTTGAAAACTTCCAATAGTGAGTGTCGGAGATTCTTCAATAAATTTTATACCATTCACATGGAATTGTTTCTTCGAAAAGTGCACCGTATGCTCATTACCATTGATATGAAAAGTGACTTTGCTTTTATTGCAATCAATGACAACCCCTCTACCACCTGTTGAGGTGGTGGTGTGTCAAGGCCACGTAGTTCTTCAATAGGTGGTAAATTCTTAAATCCTCAGCTTTAATACCCTTTTCCTTCATACATTTCTTTGCCTCTTGCATATCTTCAGGACTGAGAAATAAGATACCCCTATTCTTCGGAGTGGGTTTAGGTGGTGGTTCGGGGAGAGTCCAATCATCATAATTCTTCAATATATTATTCAATAGTTCCTCAGCTTGTTGAACAGTTCGTTCCATGAAAACACAACCAACACAACTATCTAGGAAGTCCCTGGAAGCATCAGTTAATCCATTATAGAAGATAGCAAGTATTTCATTTTTCTTAAGAGGGTGGTCAGGCAAAGCATTAAGCAATTGTAGAAGCCTCCCCCAAGCTTATGGGAGACTCTCTTCTTCAATTTGGACAAAGTTAAATATTTCCTTTAAGGCAGCTTGTTTCTTATGAGCAGGAAAATATTTTTCAGAGAAGTAGTAAATCATATCCTGGGGACTACACACACAACCAGGAGCAAGAGTATTGTACCATATCTTAGCATCACCCTTTAATGAGAACGGAAATAATTTGAGAATATAGTAGTAGCGAATTTTCTCATCATGAGCAAAGAGGGTGGCTATATCATTCAGCTTAGTAAGATGTGCCACTACAGTTTCAGTTTTATAGCCATGGAAAGGATCAGATTCAACCAAAGTAATTAACTCTGGGTAGACAAAGAATTCATAATCCTTATCGGTAACAAAGATAAGTGAAGTAGCAAACTTAGGATCACATTTCATTCTAGCATTCAAAGTCTTTTCCTTATACTTGCGTAGTAATTTCTTAAGATCATCTCTATCCTTACAAGAAAGGATTTCTCTAGCTATCTCTCCATCCAAAACATAACCTTCAGGTATCTTAGGCATTTCAAATCTAGGAGAGCTAGGTCTAATAAGTGTTTCATAGTTCTCAGTTTCAAAGACTTCATCAGTTTCAGCAATCTCATCAGTTTCAATAATTTCATTCTCTTTAGCTCTAGCAATTTATTCATCAAGAAATTCACCTAGTGGCACATTATCATCAAGCATGGTACTAGCATCATCATAAGCATCATTCATAGCAGAAGTAGCATCATCAATAACTTGCAACATATCAGTACTAATAGCATGTGGTGGTGTTGTAAACTTACTCATAATCGAAGGTGAATCAAGTGCAGAGCTAGATGGCAATTCCTTACCTCCCCTCGTCTTAGAGGGAAACATCTTGGTTTTTGGATCCTTCAGATTCTTCATAGTGAACAATTGATATAAATCTCAAGTGACTAAACAAATATAGCTGTGCTCCCCGGCAACGGCGCCAAAAAAAGCTCTTGATAACCCACAAGTATAGGGGATCGCAATAGTTTTCAAGGGTAGAGTATTCAACCCAAATTTATAGATTCGACACAAGGGGAGCCAAAGAATATTTGCGAGTATTAGCAGCTGAGTTGTCAATTCAACCACACCTGGAGATTAAATATCTGCAGCAGAGTTATCAGTAGCACAGTAGTATGATAGTTTTGATAGCAGTAGTAGCAGTAACAGTAACGGTAGCAGTGATAGAATTAGTTTTGTAGCAAGTGTGACAGTAGCAGTCGCAATAGTAACTTAGCAAGAACAATATGTGGAAAACTCGTAGGCACTGGAACAGTGAACTCATTGGATAATACTCATCATATAATAGTCATAACCTAGGGCGACACGGAACTAGCTCCAGTTCATAAATATAATGTATTCCGTAAATAGTCATATGTGCTTATGGAAAAGAACTTGCATGACATCTTCTGTCCTACCCTCCCGTGGCAGTGGGGTCCATAAGGAAACTAAGGGATATTAACGCCTCCTTTTAAAAGAGAACCGGAACAAAGAATTAACACACGGTGAATACATGAACTCCTCAAACTACGGTCATCACCGGAAAGTATCATGACTATTGTCACTCCAGGGTTTACGGATCATAACACGTAATAGGTGCGTATGACTAACAAGATCGGATCAAGAACATAGATATAATGGTGATAATATAAACGGTTCAGATCTGAAATCATGGCACTCGGGCCCTGGTGACAAGCATTAAGCATGGAAAATTCATAGCAACATCAATCTCAGATCATAGTGGATACTAGGGATCAATCCCTGACAAAACTAACTCGATTACATGATGAATCTCATCCAACTCCTCACCGACCAGCAAGCCTACGAAGGAATTACTCACTCCCGATGGGGAGCATCATGGAATTGGTGATGGAGAAGGGTTGATGATGACGAAGACCGAAGATTCCCCTCTCCGGAGCCCCAAACGGGCTCCAGATCTGGCCTCCCGATGAAGAATAGGAGGTGCCGGCGGCTCCGTATCGTAAAACACGATGAAACTTTCTCTTTGATTTTTTTCTCTGAAAATAGGATTTTATAGCACTGGAATTAGGGTCAGTGGGGCCCCGAGGTGGGAACAACCCACAAGGGCGCGCCTGGAGGGGGTGCCGCACCCTGGTGTATCGTGCCCAACCAGGGCACCCCCTCCGGTGGTTCTTGGCTCCAGTAATTTTTATTTATTGTAAAATGAATCTCCAAAAAGTTTCGTCCAGTTTCGAGAACTTTTATTTCTGAACAAAAACAACACCATGGTAGTTCTGCTGAAAACAGCGTCAGTCCGGGTTAATTTCATTCGAATCATGCAAATTAGAGTCCAAAACAAGAGCAAAAGCGTGAGGAAAAGTAGATAAGACGGAGACGTATCAACGTGCAACGAAGAATCACTCAAAAGTTCTTATCTAGCGGAGAACATAAGAAGAAATTGTTTGTAGGGTACGAAACCACCTTAAAGTTATGCTTTCCGATTGATCTATCCAACAGTTCATACTAATATAACACCAAGTTATCCTTTCCGATCGATCTATCTAAGAGTTCGTACTAAAATAACACAATATGATACGCATCAACCAACTCTAATGTCACCTAGATACTCCAATGTCACCACAAGTATCCATGAGTTAATTATACGATACAAAGAACACAAAGAACCTCAAAGAGTGCCCCAAGATTTCTACCGGAGTAAGTAGGACGAAAATGTGCATCAACTCCTATGCATAGATTACCCCAATGTCACCTCGGGAATCCGCGAGTTGATTGCCAAGACAGAGATCAAGTGCTCTCAGATCCATAAAAGTATTCAATCCGGTAATAACGAAACCTCAAAAGGATAAACTCAATTCATCACAGCAAGATAGAGAGGGGAAAACATCATATGATCCAACAATATTAACAAAGCCCGCAATACATCAAGATCATGCCAAATCAAGAGCACGAGAGAGGGATATTAAACACATAGCTACTGGTACAAACCCTCATCCCCGAGGGTGGACAACTCCCTCCTCATCATGGATACAATAGGGATGATGAAGATGGCCTGCGGTGATGATTACCCCCTCCGGCAGGGTGTCGGAACGGGGACTAGATTGGTTTTTTGTGGCTACAGAGGCTTGCGGCGGCGGAACTTCTGATCTAGGGTTATTTTTGGGGGTTTCTGAATATATAGGATTTTTGGGCGTCGGTTTCACGCGAAGATGGGCCACGAGGGGCCCATAAGACACCAGGGTGTGCCAGAGGGGCTGGCGCCCCCTGGTGGGTTGTGGCCACCTCGTGGCTCTTCTGGCCCTCCCACAAAGCCTCTAGTGCCTCTTTTGTTCCAAAAAATCATCAAAAAGTTTCGTTGCATTGGGAGAACTTTTATTTTTGTACAAAAAACAACACCATGGTAGTTCTGCTGAAAAGAACGTTAGTCCGGGTTAGTTCCATTCAAATCATACCAAAACCATATAAAATTGTTGTAAATATGGCATGAATACTTCATAAATTATAGATACATTGGAGACGTATCATGGACTCGCGCCCCTCATATTTAAGGGCATCCCCGAGCCCTCTCTACTCTCTGCTGGCCCTCTTCCCCTCATAATCACGCCCAGAGCCACCAGAGACCCCTCCCGAAGCCCTGAGCTCGAGATCGAACCCGAGACCTGCCACATCGGCTCGCCGGTGATCTCCGGGTACGGGCCTCCTCCGGTGCCCTTTTCCCCTCGTTGAGCTCCTCTCACTCCCCTGACCTCTTCTCCTCCTTTCTCTGCTCGTTTTGCAGCACGAGACGGCCCCGGCGAGCCACTATTTTAGTTTTTAACCCACTATTTTACAGAATAGTTTGACATTTTAGGAGTGATTTATCTTCTCTGGTTTTGCCGCTCTTATTTTTGCCTGTTTATATTGCGACAATAGATTACGTTGTTGACGAGGGAGTTGGACCAGAAGACTTTGAAGACCCCAAAGACTTTGTTGATCCAGGCAAGTAGCCCTTTGACCATGTCTAAGAAACCATTTTATGCATGACATATGGCACTTTATTCCGTTGCATTGAATCATGTGAAACGGTGACCACCGTAGTGGGTTACCTCCGTTACTTTCCTCGTTGATACTTGCACCGAGCATGACCCTACCTTCTTATGAGGGTTGTACAGGTGGGAAGTAGTTAGGATGCTAAGTAGTTGCTACGCAAATGGGATGGGAAAATGCATGGTGTTGGAAAGGTAATGATTTCAAAGACTTTTCGAAAACCCCGTCGGGTGCCACTAATGCACGAGGGAGATGATGTTGAGCTAGGTAACCACTTGAGAAAGAAGTGGTGTACCAAGGCAAGTTGAGTGTGCGTTTTTGAAAATGGATTAGATTCAACATTTGTCAACCATCCCAACCTTACATGTACAACCACGATACCCCTTATGGGACGGGGCTTTGTTGATCACTTTGGTTGGTGCTAGCAGAGAGCCCGCATTACTAGTAGCGGGAGTGACGTGGTCGCTCTCGATACGGGGTCGTGCCGGAAAGGACGATCATGGGCTGTTTTCACAGACACCGGGCCCAACGTTGGTCCCTTCATGGATGGCACGATCTAGAGCGAGGCTCGTGTGATGTACATCGTGAGGGCTGGGTACCAATCGAGTGGACTCTTTGTTTAGTGTCGATAGGGGAAAGGCATTGTTCGGGTACTTACCTCGGATATGAACAATAGCGCGAGTCGTGGCTTGACACGGAAGTTTCCCGAGTCTTGTGGGTAAAGTGTGCAACCTCTGCAGAGTGTAAAATTATTCGAATAGTCGTGTCCACGGTCAAGGACAGTTGGGTGGTGCTGCTTAAACTACGTCCAGATGTTTTCACAAAACATGGTGTGCGTGTGACAAAGAGATACTTGAGCTAAGTCGGAAGACTTGATGAAATGATTGAAAAAGTGATGTTAAAACCCTTCTTATGTTGATACATGTAACTTGATCATATGGATATCTGCGACCTATTGATGCATGCTTTTACAAGTTGGTTGGACATGACATTGCACTCAAAATTAGCTTTCTGCAACTTACCTACTTAGTGCTATATCATGCTCTGTTGTACCTTGTTCCAAACATGGGTTGCTTGCAAGTACATTCAAAGTACTCATTGGCTTGCCAATGGTTATTTAATTGGCCAGGCATGGAAGAGCAGGAATATGGTGAAGAGTTTGTTGGTGACGAACGTGCGAACTAGGACACTTCCCAGTCAGAATGCCTGCAGGGTTAAGGCAGATGACATGGGTTCAAGCTTTCGTTCAACATTTCCGCTGCTAGTTGTGTTTGGTGTTTGGCCTTCATGGCCCTATCTATGTAAGACTTGACCTCGATGGTCTTTATTTGTGTAAGACGGTATGTATGGATGTAAGACTCTTGTTATCCATCTTCTGTGTGTTTAGTGAGCATTGATCTCTGGGATCACTGTACACGTGCAGTCGATGATCACGACTTATGAGTCGTGGTCCCCATAGAGCTGGTATTAGAGCGATCCTGACTGTAGGAAGCCTTAGTTAGCATGGTCGTTAGTTAGGCTGAAACCCTTTTCAAAACTATACCTAGTACCTATATTTAGGAGTTCTACACTTCTTACCTCTTCTAGTCTACCTTCAAAACATTACTGACTCCCCTCCCTTTAAACCTTTGTAGATGGCCGTCATACACGAAGACCTCCTAGCATCCGGCTTTCCCCTACTCCTTAAGGATAGCCTGGAGAAGTGCCAGTTTTGTCGACCTCCCGTTTTCCTCTACCACGAGCACTGGGTTGATGTCGTCACAAAGGAGTACCACGTTGATGTGGTTGTGAAGGCAAATGATTCCCCAATGAGTTGGTTCTTTGAAGGACCACAGATGGAGACCCTGGCACTCGCAGTCGAGACGGCTGCACGCAAGGCACTTATCCACCTTCAAGACATCATCCCAGAGATGGCTGATGAGCCAGCTACTCGCCATCACCCTTTTAGGAAGGATGAAATTGGCGAGAGTTGGACATTGATTCCATCCAAGGAGGATGGGATACCACTCATGTTCCAGACCTACTACAGCCTCTCCGCCAACAGTCTGGCTCACAACCTAATTAAGGAGTCCATGAAGCTCCGCGAGGAACTTCACCACACATAAGAGCTACTTCATCAAGCCAAGACGCAGACAGACAAGATCAAGAAGGATGGAGCCCCCGAGGGACGACCAGCTATCGCTTATAGAGGAGGAGTACTCCCAGATAGAGATGCACCCACACGTCGTCATCGCATGAGTGTGAAGGAGTACCGTGCGCTCTACACCGACCCGCCGGCAAAGCGTCGCCGGGATGCACCTCCTCGTCCTCCGACCCCTTCGACCGGAGACGACGCTCGTACGGATGACGATCAGGAGGAAGACCCAAAGGAGCGTGAGTACGAGTCCGAGCACTCCACCACTTGAGTCCGAGAACCCCTAGGGTAGGATAAGTCATGTACCCCTCATGCAAAGTCGAGTCCATGTAATGGTTCATATGAAACCCTGTGTGCTTTTTGTTTGTTTTTCTTGTTTGTATTCCGATGCAAGTCGCGCTTTTGCCTTAGGCAACATGTAAGCGATCCCGTCGTCTATCTTATCTTAATATAACATGTTTTGTCTTTCGACCTGTGTTGTTCACACTTGCACTATAGCAACCCCCTAGGCGCGCTTTCTCTATTGCTGCTTTTCCCTCTCATCTATCCCAGTTATTTGACTTGACTGCTCCAAACAGGATGGTGACTACAACCCGCAATAGCTCCTTCACCAACCCTGAAGCCGGAAACTCTAGCCAGCAACAGGGAGCTGGTGGGACTGCTCAGGCTGGAGAACACCAGGAGCAGCCACAAGGCGACATTCCCCCGCTACCACCTCCACCGGAGAACATGACCATAGCTTAGTTTCTCCAAGTTCTCCGGGAGGAACGCCAAGCCAACACTGCCGCTATCCAGCAGACGGCTCAAGTCCTTGTGAACAACCAACAACAAGGCAAGAACGGTAATGGCCGCTCCACTCTGTCGGAGTTCATGAGGAATTCGCCCCCAACCTTCACAGAGACTGCTGAACCCCTGGATGTCGATGGCTGGATCCACACCATTGAGGACCTCCTTGCACTGGTAAATTGCAATGAGGATCGCAAGAAGGTGCTTTATGCCTCTCACTGCCTCGGAGGTACCGCCAGAGCTTGGTGGGATGGATTCAAGGTCATGCAAGGTGACCGTGTGATCACCTAGGCTGATTTCAAGGAAGGATTCCGCACAACCAACATTCCTTCTGGGACCATGGCTATCAAGAAAAGAGAATTCCAAGCACTGAAGCAAGGAAGCAGCTCTGTCAAGGAGTATATGTAGAAGTTCAACCTGCTGTCGAGGTATGCACCTGAAGATGTCAACACCGAGGCCGCCAAGATGGAACGCTTCATGGAAGGACTCCATCAAGCTCTGCAGTATTAGCTCATTGTCTACGACTGCCGGACCTTCTTCGACCTGGTGAACAAGGCCCTCACGCTCGAAGACAAGCGTCGTGCCATGGAAAACACTCGCAAGCACAATATGATCAGCAAGGGTAGTTCCAGCAACCAGAAGCCTTGCTCATGGCAGCCAGCCCCAGCCAAGCCAACCTATCAGCCTCAGCAGGCTAGACCTCCTACACCTCATCCAAGCTACCAGCCTCAGCAGTATGCCAATCCCAGGCTAGCTTACAGCAACCCCAATAACAACAATGGTGGCAACAACAACAACTCAGGCCGGGTGACTTGCTTTGGATGTGGTCAGCCAGGACACATCTCTAGGCAGTGCCCCAACAAGAAGGCAGATGCACCGTGCCCCAATGCGACAAACCAAGGTCAAGGTCGTGGAGCGCCACCAAGTAACCCAGCTCCCCGCAACCAGCCCAACAATGGCAAGGGTCGTGTGAATCACATCACCGCTGAGGAAGCCCAGGAAGACCCGGACTTCATACTGGGTACGTTCCTCGTCAACTCAACCCCAGCAATAGTACTGTTTGATTGTGGAGCTTCACATTCTTTTGTTACCCAAAAGTTTGCACTAGAGAGTGGTATGAAGCCTACACCCTGATGACCCAAATTTTGTGGCAAAGGACAGGCCAGAAAAATCTCTTATAATTGGCAAAGTGTTCTTGAGGGTACACGGGAATTTCATCTAGTCACTTTTATAATGTTGGTTTGATTTGCGTTCGCTACTTTGATAATTTGATATGTGGGTGGACTGGTGCTTGGGTGTTGTTCTTACTTGAACAAACATCCCACTTATGATTAACCCCCTCGCAAGCATACGCAACTACGAGAAAAGTATTAAGATAAAATCTAACCATAGCATTAAACGTTTGGATCCAAATCAGCCCCTTACGAAGTAGCGCATAAACTAGGGTTTAAGCTTCTGTCACTCTAGCAACCCATCATCTAATAACTACTCCACAATGCATTCCCTTAGGCCCAAAGATGGTGAAGTGTCATTTAGTCGACGTTCACATGACAGCAC
The DNA here is from genome assembly GCA_039707655.1 of Elymus sibiricus. Taxonomy (NCBI): domain Eukaryota; kingdom Viridiplantae; phylum Streptophyta; class Magnoliopsida; order Poales; family Poaceae; genus Elymus; species Elymus sibiricus. The sequence goes on along the minus strand of CM077673.1, from coordinate 268,357,475 downwards.
TAAGGGAATCACAACATACATATCTTCAAAATATCGAACACATATCAAATTCACATGATTACTTGCAACATGACTTCTCCGGTGACCTCAAGAACAAAGGTAACTACTCACAAATAATAATCATTCTCAAGATCATAGGGGTATTAAATAGCATAATGGATATGAACATATAATCTTCCACCAAATAAACCATATAGTAATCAACTACAAGATGTAATAAACACTACTAGTCACCCACAGGTACCAAGCTGAGGTTTCGGTACAAAGATTGAACACAAGAGATGAACTAGGGTTTGAGAGGAGATGGTGATGTTGAAGATGTTGATGAAGATTGGCCTCCCAAAGATGAGAGGGGTGTTGGTGATGATGATGGCTTCGATTTCCCCCTCCGGGAGGGAAGTTCCTCCGGCGGAATCGCACCGCCGAAGGGCAAAAGTGCTCTTGCCCAACTTCCGCCTCGAGACGACGGCGTTCTGTCCCGAAAGTCCTCTCCTAATTTTTTCTAGGTCAAAAGACCTTAGTACCAGAAGATGGGCACCGAAGATGGGCTAGGATGAGCACAACCCACCAGGGCACGCATGGGGGGCCGGGCGCGCCCTGGTGTCTTGTGCTCACCAGGTGCCCCCGCTCTGGTAGTTATTTGCTCCAGTATTTTTCATATATTCTAAAATAACTCTCCGTGAAGTTTCAGCTTATTTGGAGATGTGCAAAATAGGTATCTCTGATATGCTTTTTCAGGTCCAGAATTCCAGCTGCCGGTATTCTCCCTCTTTGTGTAAACCTTGCATATTATGAGAAAAAGGCATTAGAATCACTCCCTAAAGCATTATTATGCATAAAAACATTTTAAATAACAGTAGGAAATCATGATGCAAAATGGACGTATCAACTCCCCCAAGCTTAGACCTCGCTTCTCCTCAAGCGAAAGCCGATATCGAAAAACATGTCCACATGGTTAGAGAGAGAGGTTTCGATAAAAACAAAATACGGACATAGTAGCATCATGCTTATTATCATAGCAGCAACAAACTTTATCATAGAACTTATTCATATAACTTTTATTATATAACTTCATCATATAACTTCTCATGAACAAGTAACAATTCATCACAATATAGAAGTATAAAGCATAAACCTTACTGAAAACCAACAAACTATGTTCTCAGTCAACTTTGCAACTACAATTCATCATATTTTCAGGAAGGGTCTCGTGTCGGAGCCTTTTTGCAAGTCCACATACTCAACCATTATTTAGTCTTCTATGATTGCTAACACTCACAGCATACCCATGAGCAAAAAGTTTCAATCGGACACATAGAAAGATAGGGGCTTATAGTTTTGCCTCCCAATGTATTCACCTCAAGGGTGATGTCAACAATAATAACTCATGCTCACTCATATCCAACTGGATATATGCGCCTAGATCTTTCCTCACCACATGATGCTTGCAAAAATAAAAAGTGAAAAGGAATAGGGAAGAATACTTTGACTCTTGCATAAAAGTAAATACATAAAAGTAAAAGATAGGCCCTTCGCAGAGGGAAGCAGAGGTTGTCATGCACTTTTTGGTTTGTATGCCAAATCCCTTAATGTAAAAGTACGTCACGCTATATTGCCCCCTATGATAGCAACCTTTATTATGCAGTCCGTCGCTTTTATTACTTTGCCATCATAAGTTCGTACAACGCTCAATTTTCTCTTACACTAATTGATCAAACACATTTAGAAGCAATTTTTATTGCCTTGTTGCACCGATGACAACTTACTTGAAGGATCTTACTCGATCCGTAGGTAGGTATGGTGGACACTCAAAGAATGAATTTGGGTTTGGGTTTTTGGATGCACAAGTAGTATCTCTACTTAGTGCGGAATTTTTGGCTAGCAAAGATATTGAGCAAGCACCACATCTTGAAGGATCTATGACAATATAACTTCTATGTGAATATGAACAAACATAAGTCATTAAGTTGTCTTCCTTGTCTAACGTCAATAATTTTGTCATATAATATTTAATGGGGGCTCACAATCATAAAAGATGTCCAAGATAGTGTATTTGCATGTGAATCTTCTCTTCCCTTATTAATTCTTTCATGAATTGCATCATTGACCAATGCTATGTTTGTCAATCTCCAATAAATTTTACCACTTATACTTTCTTATGTGATGTCATTACTTACCATAATATTAGCATATGATCCCTTTCATTCATTTCCTTTTTATTTTGATTGGAACAAGAAAGTAAAGAAGCAAAAGCTCAAACTAAACTTTATTATATAACTCTCACTCGATTACATAGATAGATAGATAGATCACGAAACTAGCACTCGAAAATAGATCATACTAAACTTTTATTCAACTAAATCACGAAAGAGCTAAGGATCGAACTAAAATAGGCAAAGGTAAATAAAAGTGATGGTGATACGATACCGGGGCATCTCCCCCAAGCTTGGCTCAAGCCAAGGGGAGTGCCCATACCCGTGTACTCAAGTCTCCTTTGGTGGTGAAGATGATGAAGGTGGTGGTGATGAAGTAGCCTTCTTCTTCAACTTATATTTGAGCATAAAATTTTCCTCCCTTAGATCCTCATTCTCTAACTCGAGCTTTAATATCTTTTTGCATAATGCCGCCTTGCTCTTGATATGTCTCTGTCGTATCTATAATTTTTGATTGTTTCATGCCAATATTCTACAACTTTCATATACTTTTGGCAACTTTTTATACTATTTTTGGGACTAACATATTGATCCAGTGCCCAGTGCCAGTTCCTATTTGTTGCATGTTTTTTGTTTCGCAGAATATCCATACCAAATGAAGTCCAAACGCGATAAAAACTTATGGAGATTTTTTTGGAATATATGTGAATTTTGGGAAGTGTAATCAACAGAAGGTGGTGCCTGAGGGGCCCACAAGCCATAGGGGCGCGCCCTGGGGGGTAGGGCATGCCAGGGTGGCTTGTGGTCACCTCGTAAGGCAGTTGGTGCCCTTCTTTAGCCGCAAGAAAGCTAATATCCGGATAAAAATCGTGTTAAAATTTCAGCCCAATCGGAGTTATGGATCTCCGGAAATTTAAGAAACGGTGAAAGGCCAGAATCTGGAAGGCGGAAACAGAAGGAAACAGAGAGAGAGAGAGAGAGAGATCCAGTCTCGGAGGGGCTCTCGCCCCTCCACTGCCATGGAGCCCAAGGACCAGAGGGGAAACCCTCCTCCCATCTAGGGGGGAGGTCAAGGAAGAATAAGAAGAAGGAGGGGGGCTCTCTCCCCCTCTCTCCCGGTGGCACCGGAACGCCGCCGGGGCCATCATTGTGACGGCGATCTACTCCAACAACTCCGTCATCTTCACCAACACCTCCATCACCTTCCCCCATCTATCTACAGCGGTCCACTCTCCCGCAACCCGCTGTACCCTCTACTTGAACATGGTGCTTTATGCTTCATATTATTATCCAATGATGTGTTGCCATCCTATGATGTCTGAGTAGATTTTTGTTGTCCTATCGTTGATTGGCGAATTGCTATGATTGGTTTAATTTGCTTGTGGTTATGTTGCTGACCTTTGGTGCCCATCATATGAGCGCATGCGTGGATCACACCATAGGGTTAGTTGTATGTTGATAGGACTATGTATTGGAGGGCAAGGGTGATAGCAGCTTTAGCCTAGCATAGAAATTGATGCATACGGGATTGAAGGGGGACCAATATATCTTAATGCTATGGTTGGGTTTTACCTTAATGAACGTTAGTAGTTGCGAATGCTTGATAATAGTTCCAATCATAAGTGCATAGAATTCCAAGTAAGGGATGACATGCTAGCAGTGGCCTCTCCCACATAAAACTTGCTATCGGTCTAGTAACGTAGTCAATTGCTTAGGGACAATTCCGCAACTCCTACCACCACTTTTCCACACTCGTTAAACTAACTTAATTGTTACTTTATCTAAACAGCCCCTAGTTTTTATTTACGTGTTCTTTATTATCTTGCAAACCTATCCAACAACACCTACAAAGTACTTCTAGTTTCATACTTGTTCTAGGTAAATTGAACGTTAAGCGTGCATAGAGTTGTATCGGTGGTCGATAGAACTTGAGGGAATATTTGTTATACCTTTAGCTCCTTGTTGGGTTCGACACTCTTACTTATCGAAAGAGGCTACAACTGATCCCCTATACTTGTGGGTTATCAGCTCTCCTGCAGAAAACGAGATGGGATAAATTGAACCTCAGGTTTGTATCCTTTAGGGAGGCTTGACTTCTTGAATTCCACATGCAAGTCTCCGGGTTGAGGTAGTGGGTCATCCTATTCCTGAGAGCTATCATCCTTTGTTTCCTTCATGGCGGCGTCTTCCTCCTCATCTCTGGTCCATCCATAATGATCCACCTCTCCATAGATCTTAGGGTTTGTAATATAGTCAGCAACATAGCTCCCCCCCTCTGAATCTTGAGAAGACATATTTTCAGACCTGTCAGGAAAACAACATGAAAAAAGAACAGGGGATTTTTCTGCGATGCGGTGGTCAAAACAATCGGGAGTATATATAGAGAATTTTTTATCTCGTGAAGCAAGAATATGGAAGGAAAACGGAGTCGGGAAGGTGTCTGAGGTGGGAACAACCCACTAGGGCGCGCCTGGCAGGGCTGGCGCGCCCTGGTGTATCGTGCTCACCTCTGTTGCTTTCCTGTTTATTTCTTATTTTCCTAATTTTTGTAATATTCCAAAACTGAAAGAAAATATTTTTGCGGATTTTTCGGAGTCCGTTTACTTACCGTATCACGTACCTCCTATTTTTCAGAATTCTAGAGTGTTTCGAAAGGTTTCTTTTATGTGTTCCTCCGGTGTCATGGTTTGGATAACATTGCTTTCAACATTAATAGGCATACCTGAGATATAGTGTTTAATTCTTTGTCCATTGATGACCTTAGGGTTAGTACCTTCGGCATTATTACACTTGATAGCTCCAGAACGATAAACCTCTTCGATAACATATGGTCCTTCCCATTTGGAAAGAAGCTTTCCTGCAAAAAATCTAAAACGGAAGTTGTACAAAAGAACATATTCTCCAACTTTGAATTCCCGCTTTTGAATTCTTTTGTCATGCCATCTTTTAACTTTTTCTTTGAATACTTTGGCATTTTCATAAGCTTGAGTTCTCCATTCATCTAGTGAGCTATTATCAAATAACCTCTTCTCACAGGCAAGTTTGAAATCATAATTGAGTTCTTTAATTGCCCAAAATGCTTTATGTTCTAACTTTAGAGGTAAATGACAGGCTTTTCCATATACCATTTTGTATGGAGACATACCCATAGGATTTTTATAAGCTGTTCTATAGGCCCAAAGTGCATCATCTAGTTTCTTAAACCAATTCTTTTGAGACCTATTGACTGTTTTTTGTAATATTAATTTTATTTCTCTATTGCTAAGTTCAACTTGACCACTAGATTGAGGATGATAAGGTGATGCAATTCTATGGTTAACATCATACTTAGCAAGCATCTTACGGAAAGCACATTGAATAAAGTGTGAACCACCATCAGTCATTAAATATCTAGGGACTCCAAACCTCGGGAAGATAACTTCTTTAAGCATTCGAATCCTCCCAAGCCCCTTTTTCCCCTTTGCGCATGGAATTCTTCCAATGCCACTGACAGTGGGCCCTGGGACACACATGTCATACTTGGAGGGCTCTGGTGAGTATGCCAGTGGCCCACCTTTTTTTACTTGTTTTACTTGTCTTTTATTTGTCTGTTTTGAGTTATTTCCTTTTAGGGTAAGTGCCAGATTCGTCCATGTCTAATTCTGGCAGTTTCCATTTATGGATACGCCTAATTTTGGCATGTACTATGTTATAAGTGGTTCTTGTTAATTTCGAATTAAGATTGTGTGATGATTGTCTACAGGAACATATGCTTATGATATATGAATTTGGGGTAGAAAAATCCAACTAACCCATATGTGGCATTAGTTTTGTCATTTGAGCAAATTTGTGAGAATGCAATTTTGTGAGAATATGCCATTTTCTTATTTTGGCATGATTTAATGCTTGCACTATTTGCTAAACTTGTCAACATGAAAATTGCTATTTAATGTGTGTACTAGCCCCTGGTATTTTTTTGCATGCCATGTTAATCCATGTCTAGGTGTGGAATTCTTGATGTCAACATGCTACCAAAATGTTGTTTTCACATGCTTAAATATTTCTAAGTGTTGAATCTGTTTATTTTGTTGCTATGTTGTCATGATGATTCCCATGATTCTGTAGCTCCTTTGGGGTTCGCACAATGTAATGTATTGTTGAGCATGTTGTCCTCTGTTATCTTCTGCCAATTGCTTGCAAGTAGAGGTATTGCATCTTGGTTAAATTTGTTGTCAAACATGTCATTCTGTTAAAAATGCCCTGCTTGCCACTTGTTGAATTTTTCTAAGTCTGTGAAACTGTTTATCTCAATATGCCATGTTGGAAGGACGATAACCAGTGATCTGTGCATATTTTGATGTTGTCATAATGTAGTTAATTGAAGTGCATGTTGTCCTCTATAACCCTGTTAAATTTCATGCCATGAAAGTCCCTGTAGCATGTGTAGTTGTTGCTGTCAAAATGCATCCTGTTAACTCACATAATGTAAAACTGGAATTTTCACTAAGTCCCTAAATTTTGTTTCAACATGCCATCTTGTGAGCTCAATTGCTATTGATCCTTGCTGCCATTCATGGTGTTGTAGTTAGATGAATTGGTAAGCATCTTGTATACTTCAGGCCCATGCCCTTATTGTGCTTTGTGGCTTGCTGTAGCTCTTGTTGTGTGTGTTGCAATAAGGCATGTTGCTGGTTGTGGACAGATTGTGTGTATGGGTTGTTTTGTGTCTTGTGAGAGTTCTACCCAATTGTTTTGCATGATATTTAGGTCTATTCCTACTAAATTTTCATTTCCAATCCAGTGGCACCCTTAGGATACCAAGGAATTGCCCATGGCCTTCCTCATCTTTGTTTTTGTCTTCGTTATCGCTAGAACCTTGTCATGAGTGTTCCGCGAGTTCCGTAGCTCCGTTTGCGATGTTCTTCATAAGCATTTGCATCGTTTTCTCAAGAAGCATTCATTTTGCCATGTTCATAGATGTCCACATAACTAAAATTGAGGTTCTGTCCAGAATATTAAAGAACTAAATAAATGCATGAGTAAGATGACTAGCATAGGGTTGCCATGTTAATTACATCAAATTGGTCATGCATCATCTTTGGTTGCGCATTGCACCTTGTTTGTATGTTTATTTGGTGATGTTTTATCTTTGGGTAGAACTGAGTGTCGAGCCTGAGTACGAAGATCCTGACAAGAACAACTACGAGGACCCAGCTCTTTATCCCCCTGAAGACCCTACATGCAAGATGATCGTTACCCTGATCCCGATACTATTTTTGCTATACTAGATGTCTCGCTTCTACCGTTATGTTACGTTGCCTACCACTTAAATTGTCAGCCTCCCAAATTGCCATGAAAGCCTCTAACCCCTCCACTTCCTAGCAAACATTTATTGGCTAAGTTACTGCTTGCTCAACCCTTATCTTATAGCATTGCTAGTTGCAGGTGCAGGTTGTTTCCATGTGATAACATGGATATCTTGAGATATCACAATATTATTGCTATTTAATTTAATGCACATATATACTTGGTAAAAGTGGGAAGGCTTGGCCTTTTGCTCGGTGTTTTGTTCCACTTTTGCCGCCCTTGTTACTTGTTACCGGTGTTATGTTCCATATTGAGCGCTCCTAACACGCTCGGGGTTGTTATGGGGACCCCCTTGACTATTCGTTTTAGGATAAAACATGTCTGGCAAGATCCAACATTGGTACTCCATTTGCTTAACAACTTAATAAAAATGCATAGGGCATAGCTACCCAGTGGATAATTAATCAACCCCCGGGCCAGTGCTCCTCATGAGTGTTGGTACAAAACGGGTAGACTGCGGGGCCATCGCGGGGAAACTCGAGGTTTGGTTTGACTCATAGTGTGACCCATCTGTCGTGTCCTGAGAACGAGATACACGGCTCCTATTGGGTTATTCGACACGTCAGGCGGTCTTGCTGGATTTGTTTTACCTTTCTCGAATGTCTTGTGCGCGGGATTCCGAGGATACTTCGGGCTATCTCGAGGTTGAGGTTTTCCACGGGAATTTCCGAGGAGATCACGGGTTTTCCATGGTCGAGGTTATTCCATGCAGCTTGTGGTTAGTTTGTGATGGATGAGTTGGAGAAACCTTGTAGGGTTAAATCTTTTCGAGAAGCTGTATCCGCGGTTAAGTGGCAACTTGGAAATTTGTTTAACACCCGGTTATAGCAAACTTGAAGTAAACTCAAAGAAAATACACCAACCGAGTGCGTAACCGTGACTGTCTCTGCTCGTGACTTTGAACTGAGAGAGAACATGGTGGGGTTAGGTTTGACATAAGTAGGTGTTCAGGATCACTTATTGATCGTTCTAGCTCATGTCCGCTATGTGTAGAGCACCATACTTATTCTGCTCTCGTAAGATAGCCACTCAAATAAATGCTTAGTGCTTGCTGTCTCCTCACCACTTAACCATTCCTCACCCATTGGCTTACATAGTCTCAGTACCCGGGTTAATGAGATTGCTGAGTCCCCGTGGCTCACAGATTACTACAACAATACAGGTATAGGTACTGATGAGTTCGTTCCGGTTGACGCATCCCAGCTCCAGTGGGAGTTCGACAAGGAGCGTGGGAGGATGTACATGACTTACCCGGACGAGTAGGGGAGCTACTTGGTCATCTCCTGGGCTTAGCGAGACAGACTTCATTGCTTTTGTCGTTTGATTTCGTCCGTAGTCGGACCCTGCATTTTATGGGTGATTGTTTGGATAATTGTGTGGAATTGTAACTTAGCTTGTGGCGAGTGTAAGCTAACTCATATACTCATCTCCTCTTTACATGTATTGCAATGATTTCTGTACTTGCGAAATGACTAGATGCGCTGCTATCCCCATCGAGGCCCTTGTGCCTTAATAGGAATAGGACCGCATCTTGGACGATACAAGTTGGTAATCAGAGCCATGCCGACCATAGGAGCCCCTTGCTTGATCGAACTTGGCCGAGTCGAGTCTAGTGAAAAACTATTTTGAGTCTAGTTATATCGCAGAGTAGGATTCTTTTTACTCCTCTTCTATGCTCTGGTGAGGAATTATGACTTAGGAATTTTAATTCTACCTTCTTCTCACTCAAATTTTTTTAGGATCACGCGGGTATTTTGGAGCCTCTATGATACCGATGTGATGAAATTTTGTACTTGGTGCCTCCTGTTTCCGAGGAGTATAGCTCCAAGGGATTCATGACACATCGTTATCTTTCAATTTCCTTAGTATCTCAGGGTGCGGATGTTCGAAATTGCTTCAATACTATTTGTGATGCGAAGAGTGTGGTGGCACCCAGTACTAGGGAGCAGGATCACATGTACTTCCATGTTTAGTATCGTTGTGATTACGAGGGTCTGAGGTAGATGAGTTTCCGAGACCTCTGGTTGTGTGTTATCGGATGAGATACATTGGAGAGTAGTATTACTGCTAGGAGTTGAGTGATGGATTAAACTCCGTGTATCCGTGGACCCGATTGCATAACCAAAGATTTCGGAAGTTCTTAGGTGGTATTCCAGTAGTTACCTAGCAACATCTTACGACAGATGTATGATGGTTTATACATTTGTTCCGAGCAACCCTTAGCTCAATACTTGTTGTGTTATTTCAAGTGGCTTCGTAACCAAGTGATGTTATCGCAAATCTGCAGAAGGCGTTCTACTAATTTCTTAGTTTGAATGCAATTGATATTTCTGTTGCAATATTTCGAGCCATTGATTCAACTTATTTCAATCATCTTTGTCAATAGTGTTCTGATCTTCATGTCCATCTTCAGGATGGCTCCAGCAACTCGTGGGAACCCAGGTCTTGAAGGGGAGAAGTCTGACCCACCACCACCCCCACCTCCGCCTCCGGAGGCTTGGCAAGCTCTGATGGCCGCGACCAATGCGAATACTCAGATGTTGCTCTGAATGATGCAAGAGAGGAATCAGGGACATCAAGGTAATCATGGGAATTTCAACAATCAGCCGCAGTTCGCAACTCTGAATCAATTCCTTGCCAACCAACCCAAGTCCTTCACCTGTTGTGATCAGCCTCTTGATGCGGACGATTGGCTCCGTGACATGAATAAGCATTTTGAGTGCAGCAATGTCATGCCTGAGGACTATGTCAAGTTTGCGACCTTCCAGCTCAAGGGTCAGGTAGCAGATTGGTGGCAGCAGTACAAGGATTCCAGAAGTAGCCGTGCAGTCAGCTAGGATGATTTCTGCAGTGACTTCAGAGCTCATCATATCCCGACAAGTTTGTCGAGGGTATGCGTGAGAAGTTCAGGAACCTGAAGCAAGGAAGTATGTCTGTCTATCTGTACAATTCTGAGTTCGAGAATCTGGCCCGCTATGCTAGGCAAGACGTTCCGGATGAGAGGAGCAAGATTTATCAATTCAGAGGTGGCCTCAGGGAAGATCTTCAGCTTGCTCTCGTCCTTCACGAGCCTCCTGTGATTGATCAGTTCTATAACTTGGCTCTAACGTATGAATCTGTTCATCTCAAGCTAGAGAATTCCAAGAAGTGGTTCAGAGACTCTCATACTTCTTCGTCATCCTCGCAGATTGTTCCTAAGCAGCAGAAGTATTGGGTTCCTCCTCCACCTCCGTTTTGTCCTCCTCAGCAGCAGAAGCAGCACGGTGGTCGTGGTCCTTCCCACCCACCCAACCCAGGATTTCAGCAGAGGCCTCAGGCTCCCAAGTTAGCAAATGCTCCTCCACCAGGCAACTTCCGTCCGCTCTCAGAGGTTACGTGTCACAAGTGTGGTCAGAAGGGCCACTACTCCAACAAGTGCACCAACCAGCGACGTCTTCCGCCACCTCCTCCAGTCAGACCTCCAGGCAATGCTATGGTGAAGCACAACCCCAAGTCAGCAATAGTGAACATGGTCAATGCAGCTCAAGCAGAGGATTCTTCTCAAGTGATAATGGGTAATATCTTGGTTAATTCTATTCCTGCAAAAGTTTTTTTTGACACTGGTGCATCACATTCGTTCATATCATATCCTTTTGCGGTCAAGCATGAATTGCATCATGAAGAGTTTCCTAAGGCATTAGATGTTGTTTCGCAAGGAAAGCTCATGAGTTCTCGTTGGGTGGTTCTGGATGTCTCTATCAAGATGGGCAACTATTCTTTTCTCGCCTCTCCAATTCTTCTTGGCAATTCCAATATTGATCTAATTCTTGGCATGAATTTTCTTGCGATGAACAAGGCTTATGTTGATTGTGAAGCCAAAGAAGTTAAATTGACTCATCCTTCTGAAGACGTGATCATTTTCGCTGCTCGCGATGACATGATTTGTCTCTTTTCTCTCAATGAGAAGGGTGAAATTTCAGCCATATCTCAAATTCCCGTTGTTTGTGAGTATGAAGATGTCTTTCCAGAAGAATTGCCAGGAATGCCTCCTCACCGGCTAGTGGATTTTGTGATTGAACTCGAGCCTGGAACTGAACCGGTATGCAAGCGTCCTTATAAGCTTGGCCCCGAAGAGCTGGAAGAATTGAAGAAGCAGCTAGATGAACAAGAGCGTCTGGGATTGATTAGACCAAGTTCTTCACCGTGGGGTTGTGGTGTTCTTTTTGTCAAGAAGATGGATGGCACATACCGACTCTGCGTCGATTACCGTCCATTGAATAAGAAGACAATCAGGAACAAGTATCCACTTCCCAACATCAATGAGTTGTTTGAGCAATTGAAAGGGGCCAAGGTTTTATCAAAGTTAGATCTTCGGATGGGCTATCATCAAATCCACATTCGTGAAGAAGATATTCCAAAGACTGCTTTCAGGACGAGTTTTGGCTCTTATGAGTACACCGTCATGTCCTTTGGCCTCGCAAATGTGCCTTCGACATTCTCCCGCATGATGAACTTCATCTTCTCTCCCTTCAAGAATGAGTTCGTCTTGGTGTATTTGAATGACATTCTAGTCTTCTCTGAAACCGAAGAAGAACATGCAGAGCATCTCCGGCTTGTGCTTGACAAGCTAAGAGAGCATCGATTCTATGCAAAGTTCTCCAAGTGTGAGTTTTGGCAAAATGAAGTGGTGTACCTTGGGCATGTCATCTCTACCGAGGGCATCAAGGTGGATCCTGAGAAAGTTGAGGGCATCGTGAAGTGGGAGCCTCCTCAGAATGTCAAGCAGCTTCGAAGCTTCCTCAGGCTTGCAAGTTACTGTAGACGATTCGTGGATAACTTCTCAAAAATTGCTAAGCCTTTGTCTAATCTCCTCCAGAAGAGTGTCAAATATGTGTGTACTCCTGAGTGTGATGTGGCGTTCAATACACTCAAGGAAAAGCTGACTTCCGCTCTGGTTCTCACTCCTCCCGATGAATCCAAACCTTTCCAAGTGTTCTATGATGCTTCCCTCCAAGGTCTTGGTGGTGTTCTCATGCAAGATAAGAAGGTCATAGCTTATACCTCGCGTCAGCTGAAGCCAAGCGATAAGAACTACCCCACTCATGATCTTGAGCTGGCGGCAGTTGTGCATGCTCTGATGACCTGGAGACATCTATTGTTGGGAAGACCAGTTGAGGTGTTCACTGACCACAAGAGCTTGAAGTACATTTTCACTCAACCGGATCTTAATCTCTGGCGAACACGTTGGGTGGAAATGATCCAAGAGTACAATCCGAGCATTAAGTATAATCCAGGCAAAGCAAATGTCATTGCAGACGCTTTGAGCAGAAATACATACTGCAACAGTCTTATTCTCAAGCCTCTCCAACCTAAGCTTTGTGAAGCTTTCCGCAAGCTCAATCTCCAAGTGGTTCCTCAAGAATTCTCGCCAACCTTCAAGTCTCTCCGACTTTGGAAGATCAGATTCGCCAAGCTCAGCTTCTTGATGCTATGGTGAAGAAAGTGAAGATAGGTGTGGCCAAGAGCATTCCAAAGTATAAGTGCTTCCGTGTTGATGACAACAACACCTTGCTTTTCGAGGATCCTCTAGTGGTTTCAAAAGGTGAGCTTGGAAAAGTTATCATGGACGAAGCACACAATTCTCTCCTCTCCATTCATCCAGGCAGTTCCAAGATGTATCAGGATCTCAAGCAAACCTTCTGGTGGACTCATATGAAACGTGAGATTGCTCAGTTCATGAACGAGTGTGATGTTTGTCGCAGAGTGAAGGCGGAACATCAACGTCCAGCACGTCTCCTTCAGCCTTTGCCTATCCCGGAGTGGAAATTCAATCATGTTGAAATGGATTTCGTCACTGGGTTTCCTAAGTCCAAGAGAGGTAATGATGCCATCTTTGTGGTCATCGACGAGCTCACCAAGGTTGCCCACTTCCTTCTGGTCAAAGAATCTATCACGGCACCTCAGTTGGCGGAGCTGTACACATCAAGGAGAGTTTCTTTGCATGGTATTCCTCATCTCATATCTTCAGATGGTGGAAGCATCTTCACTTCCAAGTTCTGGGATTCCTTCCAAACTACAATGGGTACCAAGATCCGTTTCAGTACAGCTTTCCATCCTCAGACTAGTGGTCAAGTTGAGAGAGTCAATCGAATCCTCGAAGATATGCTCAGAGCTTGTGTAATTTCTTTTGGCATGAAGTGGGAAGCCTGCCTCCCGTTTGCCGAGTTATCATACAACAACAGTTTCCAAGCAAGTTCGGGCAAGGCCCCATTCGAGATTCTCTATGTCAGGAAATGTCACACCCCGCTCAATTGGTCTGAAACCGGTGAGCGTCAAATCCTTGGTAATGACATGATCACTGAAGCAGAAGAAATGTGTCGTGTCATTCGTGAAAATCTCAACGCAGCTCAATCCCGTCAAAAGAGCTATTATGATAGCAAGCATCGTGACATGACCTTTCAGATCAATGACTTTGTCTATCTCCGAGTGTCTCCCATGAAGGGCACTCAACGCTTTGGCATCAAAGGAAAGCTTGCTCCACGCTTTATGGGTCCTTTTAAGATTGCTGGCAAAAGAGGCGACCTTGCCTACCAACTCGAGCTTCCTTCCAATTTCTCAAATGTGCATAATGTGTTTCACGTCTCTCAGCTCCGGAAGTGTTTCAAGACTCCTGAGCGCACCATTGATCTCCAAGACATTGATCTCCAAGCAGACCTATCCTATCATGAGCATCCAGTTGCTATCCTTGAAGAGACTGAGAGCAAGACTCGCAACAAGTCAATCAAGTTTCTAAAGGTGAAGTGGTCGCATCACTCCGACAAAGAAGCCACTTGGGAACGCGAGGACCTTCTCCGTTCCGAATATCCCGAGATCTTTCGTTCATAGATCTCGGGACGAGATCCTTTTGTAGTGGGGTAGAGTTGTAATAGCCCAAGTGCATTACTTGCCATCTTTGTAATGTATTTCCATGTGTGAACCTTCCATGTATGCCATCATGTGGTTTGATTTAATAAAATTGCTTCATGTCATTCTTTGTTGCATCATGGCATCATATCATCGTATCATATTTTGCATCATGCTTTGTTGGATGTGGTGTTGTGGGGGTGTATGTTTTGAGATGTGATTGCATGATGTGGTGTGCTTGGTTGATGCCTACATTAATTCCTTAAACTATACCCCATATCTCTCTTTATTCAAATTCTATGATAGTGGTATTTTTACTTGCCCTATTCAATTCAAATAAATGTTGCAAACCAGCCTAATAATCTGTAGGGTATTTTAAAATAGTTCTTAGCCATGTGCTGTTCTTTTTCCTTTTGTGTCTTTTGCAAAACAGCATCAATGGTAAATAATAGGTGAGTTATTTATTTTCTCTAAAAATGCCCAAACCATTTTTCTTTAATAGAGCATGTTTTTGCGAGTTCAAAACTATTTTCCTTTCTCTATAATTATTTTCCAAACTCCCTTGGCTCTTTTCTTCTTCTCTGTGTTTTATTAAAAGGGAAAAACCGCAACATAGAGAGAGAGGAGCAGCCCACGTTGGCCTCTTCTTCACGGCCCAGCTCCCAGCCTCGGCGCAACCCAGCAGCCCCCCTCACGTGGGTCGTCCCTGACCTCCGTACGATAGCGCATCCAGGGAGGCCACGTCGGCACCCGGCCGATTTGACGTCCGACGGCATCCCCTAGCCCCTATAAAACCTATCCCCGACCTAGACCTAGCCCCCCTCGATCCATTCCCTCCTTCTCCTCGCCTCACCGCCGCCGGAAAGTCCCCGCCAAACGCTCGCTGTCGCCATGCACGCGGTGCTCCGGCTGAGCTCAAGTTCATGCTCGGGATAGCCGTCCGCGTGCATCCCCAACCTCCCTAACGTTGTGGATCGACGACCCGGAGTCCCCTCCATCTCTTGCATCAACGTGCGCAGCGCCAGCGCACCAGGAGCTCCTTCCCCATCTCCGTCCTCTTCGTTGTGCTCGGGACAGAAGATCGCCGCACATCGTCGACGTCCGCGTCGTCTCCGCCTCCTGCTCGGCTTCCTCTTCATGTTCAGTGGATGCTATTTGAGCAGCCACCCCCATCCAGCCATTTAGATTTGACGTCCGTGCCCCATAATTGTTGCGATGAACGAATCGGTCTCGTGCTCCCGTAGCTCGGACGAAAGCCATGTTTTTTATCGTGCGCGGTTGTTGCAACGTCGCCCGTGCCTCGCCTTGCCCTTGCGCGATGCCGATACTCTCCGCAAGCGCGCTAGGTAGCCCGTTCGCTCGCCCGCGCCCTGCCTCGCTTGTCGTTGCCTCCGGTGCTCGCCATGCCCGAGCCGAGCACAAGCTCGAGCTTGAGCCCCTGCCTCCGCGCGCGTAGAGCCCTTAAGGCCCCGGGAATGGAACCCTCGAGGTCTCCGCAGCCCCCGCCGATGGTCATCTTCTCCGGTGATCGCCGTTGTAGTCGCCGGCGACGTCGTCGATCCCTGTGTCGGAGAGAGAAGAAAGGCATGTCCTTTACTTGGTCAAAACGCGTCGTGCCCCTTATCTGTCAGCAACCGAGGCCCAGCTCAGTTGGTCAAGCGCCCGCTCCTCGTCAGGGGAGACCCGGGTTCGAATCCCCCCGAGCCCCTTTTTCCCTTCGCACGTGGAATTCTTCCAATGCCACTAACATTGGGCCTTGGGACCCACATGTCATACTTTAGGGCTCTGGTGAGTATGCCATTGCCTCCCCTTTTTATTTTTTATTGTCTTTTATTTCTCTGTTTTGAGTTATTTCCTTTTAGGGTAAGTGCCAAATTCGGCCATGTCTAATTCTGGCAGTTTCCATTTATGGATATGCCTAATTTGGCATGTACTATGTTATAAGTGGTTCTTGTTAATTTCGAATTAAGATTGTGTGATGATTGTCTACAGGAACATATGCTTATGATATATGAATTTGGGGTAGAAAAATCCAACTAACCCATATGTGGCATTAGTTTTGTCATTTGAGCAAATTTGTGAGAATGCGATTTTGTGAGAATATGCCATTTTCTTATTTTGGCATGATTTAATGCTTGCACTATTTGCTAAACTTGTCAACATGAAAATTGCTATTTAATGTGTGTACTAGCCCCTGGTATTTTTTTGCATGCCATGTTAATCCATGTCTAGGTGTGGAATTCTTGATGTCAACATGCTACCAAAATGTTGTTTTCACATGCTTAAATATTTCTAAGTGTTGAATCTGTTTATTTTGTTGCTATGTTGTCATGATGATTCCCATGATTCTGTAGCTCCTTTGGAGTTCGCACAATGTAATGTATTGTTGAGCATGTTGTCCTCTATTATCTTCTGCCAATTGCTTGCAAGTAGAGGTATTGCATCTTGGTTAAATTTGTCATGGGACACACATGTCATACTTGGAGGGCTCTGGTGAGTATGACAGTGGCCCCCCTTTTTTTACTTGTTTAACTTGTCTTTTATTTGTCTGTTTTGAGTTATTTCCTTTTAGGGTAAGTGCCAGATTCGGCCATGTCTAATTCTGGCAGTTTCCATTTATGGATACGCCTAATTTGGCATGTACTATGTTATAAGTGGTTCTTGTTAATTTCGAATTAAGATTGTGTGATGATTGTCTACAGGAACATATGCTTATGATATATGAATTTGGGGTAGAAAAATCCAACTAACCCATATGTGGCATTAGTTTTGTCATTTGAGCAAATTTGTGAGAATATGTCATTTTGTTATTTTGGCATGATTTAATGCTTGCACTATTTGCTAAACTTGTCAACATGAAAATTGCTATTTGATGTGTGTACTAGCCCCTGGTATTTTTTGCATGACATGTTAATCCATGTCTAGGTGTGGAATTCTTGGTGTTAACATGCTATCAAAATACTGTTTTCACATGCTTAAATATTTCGAAGTGTTGAATCTGTTTATTTTGTTGCTATGTTGTCTTGATGATTCGCATGATTCTGTAGCTCCTTTGGGGTTGGCACAGTGTAATGGATTGTTGAGCATGTTGTCCTATGTTAGTTTGTGGCAATTGCTTGCAAGTACAGGTATTGCATCTTGGTTAAATTTGCCGTCAAACATGTCATTCTTTTAAAAATGCCCTGCTTCCCACTTGTTGAATTTTTCTAAGTCTGTGAAACTGTTTATCTCAATATGCCATGTTGGGAGGATGATAGCCAGTGATTTGTGCATATTTTGATGTTGTCATAATGCAGTTAATTGAAGTGTAGTTGTTGCTGTCAAAATGCATCCTGTTAACTCAGATTATGTAAAACTGGAATTTTCACTAAGTCCCTAAATGTTGTTTCAACATGCCATCTTGTGAGCTCAATTGCTATTGATCCTTGTTGCCATTCATGTTGTTGTAGTTAGATGAATTGTTAAGCATCTTGTATACTTCAGGTCCATGCCCTTGTTGTGCTTTGTGGCTTGATGTAGCTCTTGTTGTGTGTGTTGCACTATGGCATGTTGCTAGTTGTGGACAGATTCTGTGTATGGGTTGTTTTGTGTCTTGTGAGAGTTCTACCCAATTGTTTTGCATGATATTTAGGTCTATTCCTACTAGATTTTCATTTCTAATCTAGTGGCACCCTTGGGATACCAAGGAATTGCCCATGGCCTTCCTCATCTTTGTTTTTGTCTCCGTTACCGCTAGAACCTTGTCGTGAGTGTTCTGCGAGTTCCGTAGCTTCGTTTGCGACGTTCTTCATATGCATTTGCATCGTTTTCTCAAGAAGCATTCATTTTTCCATGTTCATACATGATCACATGACTAAACTTGAGGTTCTGTCCAGAATATTAAAGAACTAAATAAATGCATGAGTAAGATGACTAGCATAGGGTTGCCATGTTAATTACATCAAATTGGTCATGCATCATATTTGGTTGCGCATTGCACCTTGTTTGTATGTTTATTTGGTGTTGTTTTCTCTTTGGGTAGAACCGAGTGTCGAGCCTGAGTACGAGGATCCTAACGCGAACACCTACGAGGACCCAGCTCTTTATCCCCCTGAAGACCCAACATGCAAGATGATCGTTACCCGGATCCCGATACTATTTTTGCTATGCTAGATGTCTCACCTCTACCGTTATGTTATGTTTCCTACCACTTAAATTGTCAGCCTCCTAAATTTCCATGAAAGCCTCTAACCCCTCCACTTCCTAGCAAACATAGATTGGCTAAGTTACCGCTTGGTTAGCCCTTATCTTATAGCATTGCTAATTGCAGGTGTAGGTTGTTTCCATGTGATAACATGGATATCTGGAGATATCACAATATTATTGCTATTTAATTTAATGCACATATATACTTGGTAAAGGTGGAAGGCTTGGCCTTTTGCTTGGTGTTTTGTTCCACTTTTGCCGCCCTAGTTACATGTTACCGGTGTTATGTTCCATATTGAGCGCTCCTAACACGCTCGGGGTTGTTATGGGGACCCCCTTGACTATTCGTTTTAGGATAAAACTTGTCTGGCAAGACCAAACATTGGTACTCCATTTGCTAAACAACTTAATAAAAATGCATAGGGCATAGCTACCCCGTGGATAATTAATCAACCCCCGGGCCAGTGCTCCTCATGTGTGTTTATCCAAAACGGGCAGACTGCGGGGCCACCGTGGGGAAACTCGAGGTTTGGCTTGACTCGTAGTTTGACGCATCCGCCGTGTCCTGAGAACGAGATACGCGGCTACTATCGGGTTAGTCGACACGTCGGGCGGTCTTGCTGGACTTGTTTTACGTTTCTCGAATGTCTTGTGCACGGGATTCCAAGGATACTTCGGGCTATCTCGAGGTTGAGGTTTTCCACCGGAATTTCCGAGGAGATCACGGGTTTTCTGTGGTCGATGTTATTCCATGCAGCTTGTGGTTAGTTTGTGATGGATGAGTTGGATCACCCCTGTAGGGTTAAATCTTTTTGAGAAGCCGTTCCTGCGGTTAAGTGGCTACTTGGAAATTTGTTTAACACCCGGTTATAGCAAACTTGAAGTAAACTCAAATAAAATACACCAACCGTGTGCGTAACCGTGACTGTCTTTGCTCGTGACTTTGAACCAAGAGAGAACACGGTGGGGTAATGTTTGACGTAAGTAGGTGTTCAGGATCACTTAGTGATAGTTCTAGCTCACGTCCGTTATGCGTAGACCACCATACTTATTCTTCTCTCCTAAGATAGTCACTCAAATAAATGATTAGTGCTTGCTGCCGCATCACCACTTAACCATTCCTCACCCATTGGCTTACATAGTCCCGGTACCCAGGTTAATGAGATTCCTGAGTCCTCGTGGCTCACAGATTACTACAACAATACAGGTACATGTACTGATGAGTTCGTTCCGGTTGACGCATCCCAGCTCTAGTGGGAGTTCGACGAGGAGCGTGGTGGGATGTACGTGACTTACCCGGTCGAGTAGGGTAGCTACTTGGTCGTCTCCTGGGCTTAGCGAGAAAGACTTCATTGCTTTTGTCGTTTGATTTCGTCCGTAGTCGGACCCTGCATTTTATGGATGATTGTTTGGATAATTGTGTGGAATTGTAACTTAGCTTGTGGTGAGTGTAAGACAACTCATATACTCATCTCCTCTTTACATGTACTGCAATGATTTTTGTACTTACGAAACGACTAGATGCGCTGCTATCCCCATCGAGACCCTCGTGCGTTAATGGGGATAGGACCGCATCTTGGACGTTATACTCTATTAGCAAGTTTAATAGTAACATCAATGTCTTCTATTTCAGCAGGTGCTATTTCTTGGTATAAGGTAAAAGGAATAGCACTCACACTAGCACCGATATCACAGAAACCATGATAGCAATGATCTCCTATTTTGACTGAGACAACAGGCATGCCCACTACGGGTCTATGTTTATCTTTTTCATCAGTTTGGCAATTCTAGCTGGTTCATCACAGAAGTAATTCTACGTGTCTATGTGTTATCTGTGATGAACCTGCTAGAATTGCCAAACCTGATGAAAAAGATAAACATAGACCTGTAGTGGGCATGCCTGTTGTCTCAGTTAAAATAGGAGATCATTGCTATCATGGTTTATGTGATATGGGTGCTAGTGTAAGTGCTATTCCTTTTACCTTATACTAAGAAATAGAACCTGCTGAAATAGAGGACATTGATGTTACTATTAAACTTGCTAATAGATTGTAACGTCCAAGATGCGGTCCTAAACCTATTAAGGCACGAGGGTCTCGATGGGGATAGCAGCGCATCTAGTCGTTTCGCAAGTACATAAATCATTGCAATACATGTAAAGGGGAGATGAGTATATGAGTTGGCTTACACTTGCCACAAGCTAAGTTACAATTCCACACAATTATCCAAACAATCTTCCATAAAATGCAGGGTCCCACTACGGACGAAATCAAACGACAAAAGCAATGAAGTGTGTCTCGCTAAGCCCAGGAGACGATCAAGTAGCTCCTACTCGTCCGGGTAAGTCACGTACATCTTCCCACGCTCCTCGTCGAACTCCCACTAGAGCTGGGATGCGTCAACCGGAACGAATTCATCAGTACATGTACCTGTATTGTTGTAGTAATCTGTGAGCCACGGGGACTCTACAATCTCACTAACCCGGGTACCGAGACTATGTAAGCCAATGGGTGAGGAATGGTTAAGTGGTGAGGCGGCAAAAAGCACTAAGCATTTATTTGAGTGGCTATCTTACGAGAGCAGAATAAGTACAGTGGTCTACGCATAACAGACATGAGCTAGAACGATCACTAAGTGATTCTGAACACCTACTTACGTCAAACATAACCCCACCGTGTTCTCTCTTGGTTCAAAGTCACGAGCAGAGACAGTCATGGTTACGCACATGGTTGGTGTATTTTATTTGAGTTTACTTCAAGTTTGCTATAACCGGGTGTTAAACAAATTTCCAAGTTGCCACTTAACCACGGGCACGGCTTCTCAAAAAGATTTAACCTTGCAGGGGTGATCCAACTCATCCATCACAAACTAACCACGAGCTACATGGAATAACCTCGACCACGGAAAACCCGTGATCTCCTCGGAAATTCCGGTGGAAAACCTCAACCTCGAGATAACCCAAAGTATCCTCGGAATCCCGTGCACAAGACGTTCGAGAAAGGTAAAACAAATCCAGCAAGACCGCCCGACATGTCGATGAACCCGATAGGAGCCGTGTATCTCGTTCTCAGGACACGACCGGATGGGCACAACGTACGGTGGCCTGATAGAGATCTCCCGAGTTGCCCCGGGTTTGCCCCGCACACGACTGTAGTTTTGAACAACACTCATGAGGAGCACTAGCTCGGGGGTTGATTAATTATCCACGGGGTCCGGAAAGTCCCTATGCATTTTATTAGTTATTAGGCAAATGTAGTACCAATGTTGGGCCATGCCAGAAGAGTTTTATCCCAAAACGAAAATCAAGGGGGTCCCCATAACACCCCAAGTATGTTAGGAGCGCTCAATATGGAACATAACACCGGTACACAAGTAACTAGGGCGGCAAAAGTGGAACAAAACACCGAGCAAAAGGCCAAGACTTCCACCTTTTACCAAGTATATATGTGCCTTAAATTAAATAGCAACAATATTGTGACATCTCAAAAATATCCATGTTGGCACATGGAAACAACTTACGCCTGCAACTAGCAACGCTATAAGAAGGGGATGAGCAAGCGGTAACTTAGCCAAACAATGGTTTGCTAGGATGTGGAGGGTTAGAGGCTTTTCATGGCATTTTGGGAGGCTTGGCAAACAAGTGGTAGGTAGCGAGACATAGCGATAGAAACAAGACAACTAGCATGGCAATGATAGTAGTGGTATCCAGGGAAATGTTCATCTTGCCTGAGATCCCTCTTGGAAGAAGAACTGATCCATGAAGTAGACGAACGGGCATAGTCGAACGAATCCTCACACTCCGAATGCTTTCGGAACTCTATCGAGAAGAAGCAATCCGAAAAACAAATAAATGACACGGCAAACACCACAACATAGTCATGACATGATGCAAACAAGTATGATGGATGTCCGGTTTAATTATGCATGGCGTGGCAAGCACAACAATCAAACACTACAAATTAAGTGAAGTTCAATATGCAATGAGTTGCATATTGACGAAACTCCACGTTTGAGTTATTTAATTCACTCCCGTTTAGGTACTCATCAATATTAAATGTTGTTTAACATGGGTGGTCATGGCATAAGGTGAAGATGGAATTAAAGCAATTTTAAATGGAGAAAGAAAACACACATACAACAAAATAATAAATCTCCATGTTATGAGAAATGCGGTTAATGTTGTTTAACTAAACAATCATTTTAAATGTTGTTCATCATGGCAAGAGGTGAAGCATACACAACTACATCATCTAGGCATTTTAAATGAGGCCGGAAACAACATATAGCATTTCCGAAACGACCCCATATGCATATTATGAATTTGGTCCAGATCTGTCCTAAGCATATTTTATATTTGTTAAACATGAAAATAAAGTGCACTATGTTAATATACACATTTTCCTAGTCAAGTTGCATATATAAAACATTTTCATCGGAGTTACCGTTAATTAGTTTTGAAATAAATCATTTTAGCATGGCATTTATGCAATTAAAGCAAACAACAAGTTTAAACATTTTAAACATCGTTGAAAGTTGAAAATTCTGAAACTACATAAAATTCTAGTCATTTTTCATATATAATTCATTTTCATCCAATGCACTGTTATTTATATATAGGCATTTTAAAAACATGTCATTTCCTGTAGTATGCAATGCACTGGAAAAATAGCTAAATCCTAAAACATACACGGACCGAATTGCATCACTATGCAGTGGCTCGGGAGGATTTGGCCCAAGTGTGGTGCGCTGGTGAGTGAAAAAAATTAAAATAAAAGAAGCAGTGCAAAAATTGAGGAGACCTAGACTCGAACCCAGGACCTCCCAAATGCAAACGTGGTAGGCTAACCAGTGGAACTCAAGTGACTTCGTTTTTCTAAGGGCACAGCAAAGCTATCTGTAACAACAGCTCCAGCGGACCTGACTGAAAAACATGAGAGCCGGCGTTGCCTTGCATAATAACAGAAAGAGACAAAAACAAATTAGGGGCTCTTGGGATTTGAACCTCAGACACCTCGGATTGAGGCAAGCGGCGCTAGCCATTCCGCCTATGGCTGTGTTTGTGATATACGAGCAGGTGACCTCGACAAATATTAACGGAGAGGCGAGCTTCTTCTCCATGAACGCACCATGGTCATACGCAACGATGGGAGGGACTCTGGCAGGCGAGGGCGCGGCTTGGAGGGCCGAGGGCACGCGGGAACCGGCTGGATCCGAGGCCAGGGCGGCGGCAGAGCTCCGTTCTGAGGTGGCTCGCGGCAGATCGGGCGGAGCGAGGTGGGCCAGCGCATTGGAGCTTCGGCCATGGTTCCTGTAATAGAGAGCGACGAGAGATGAGGGAGGCAAGGGAGAGAAGAGAGAAAAAGAGGGAGGAGGAGAGAACAGCGCGACGGGCACTGCCCTGAGCGGTGACGGCTTGGGCACGTGGCTTCGGCAGGTGAGCTGCGATGAGGCCCGATCGAAGGAGGCAACCTTGGGGCAGGGAGCTCGAGGTCCTGCTGGTGCTAGTGCTCCTCCGGCAGGCAAACACGGTGGCGGGCTGGGTCCTCGTGCGGGTCTAGTCTCCTGGTTACTTGCACGGCTGCGGGAGATCCGGCTCTGTGGTCGTGCGGACACCGGCAGCTGCGGGGGCCAGACATGTCCAGGAGGCAGGGGAGGAGGAGCACGCGCTGGCTACAGCTAGCTGGTGGATACGGTGGAGCTGGTGGGAGAGGACGATGGGGATGAGGTGGTCGGACCGGGCGTTGGTTTGGGTAAGGAGGAGCTCGACAGTGGTGGTTGGCTGGATGGGGATCCCGAGGAAGGAGGGGACTGGCGGCGATGGGACATGCTCCCGAGGAACAAGGAGGTGGGTGGCGGCGGGCGATGGGAATTGGTGGATGGGATAAGGTATGGCTAGGGTTAGTCTGTATATATAGGAAGGGGGATTTTCAGGGTAGATCTGGACCCTTTGATTTAATCGGATGGTCGAGGAAATTAGGTTTGGGAGGCCAATTGAAAAACGGATGATGGTTTGGCGTATTTCGGGTTTGATCCGAACCCAACAATCACGACCGTACGTTTCGGGTTCGGGGAAACTATCGGACGCGCACGAGGGGGTCTGTGCACTGTGCAGAGGGGCAAGGCATAGCAGAGAGGGAAAACGAGTAGCCCGACAACATGTTTTTCAATACCGAAAACGTTTGTGATAATTTGGCTGGCTATAGTGCCGCTATAGTTTAACGGTATGGGTATCAAACGACCTCCGAATGCGACAAAATTGGGCAGGCGTTCTACCTACAATAAACCAAGACCGCACGCCAACTTTCAACCCATTCGAAGCATGTTTTATACATGCTTTTTAAAAACAATATTTTAACGATGCCGGGGGCGCGTGCGTGTGTGGTTGGTCACGAAAGGGCCAACGACAAGAACGGAGAGAACCGGCAACTACGGACGGATGCAAGTTTAAAACAAATGATGAGAACGAAGTGCCCATGCTATGCAGATGATGCGAATGATGCGATGATGAATGTGACAACCAAACGAAACACACGACGAAACTCAAAATAAATGGAAGGCGTCTGGAGCGCCGTTCACCGGCTGTTACAATACGATCTAGAGCGAGGCTCGTGTGATGTACATCGTGAAGGCTGGGTACCAATCGAGTGGACTCTTTGTTTAGTGTCGCCAGGGGAAAGGCATTGTTTGGGTACTTACCTCGGGTATGAACAATACAGCGAGTCGTGGATTGACACGGAAGTTTCCCGAGTATTGTGGGTAAAGTGTGCAACCTCTGCAGAGTGTAAAACTATTCGAATAGCCGTGTCCACGGTCAAGGACAGTTGGGTGGTGCTGCTGAAACTACGTCCAGATGTTTTCACAAAACATGTTGTGCGTGTGACAAAGAGATACTTGAGCTAAGTCGAAAGACTTGATGAAATGATTGAACAAGTGATGTTCATACACTGCTTATGTTGATACCTGTAACTTGATCATATGGATATCTACGACCTATTGATGCATGCTTTTACAAGTTGGTTGAACATGACATTGCACTCAAAATTAGCTTTCTGCAACTTACCCACTTATTGCTATATCATGCTCTGTTGTACCTTGTTCCAAACATGGGTTGCTTGCGAGTACATTCAAAGTACTCATTGGCTTGCCACTGGTTATTTAATTGGCCAGGCATGGAAGAGCAGGAATATGGTGAAGAGTTCGTTGGTGATGAACATGCGAACTAGGACGCTTCCCAGTCAAAATGCCTAAATGTTTAAGGCAGATGGCATGGGTTCACGCTTTTGTTCAAGATTTCCACTGCTAGTTGTGTTTGGTGTTTGGCCTTCATGGCCCTATCTATGTAAGACTTGACCTCTATGGTCTTTATTTGTGTAAGACGGTATGTATGGATATAAGACTCTTGTTATCCAGCTTCTGTGTGTTCAGTGAGCATTGATCTCTGGGATCATTGTACACGTGCATTCGGTGATCACGACTTATGAGTCGGGGTCCCCACACCCGGCCCCTGAGTTACCACAAGGGTTACCTCGGTGACTACCAGGAGGGCCATCATTGTTGTGACAGCTGAAGACATTGTTCTGAAACTCTTGCATGACGTAGCAGTCCTCCCAAGAGTGAGTAGACGGGCAATTTGGCCTGTTGTGCTTCAGACACGGCCCCTTCAACATCTGCTGATAACTTGTTGGGCGAAACACTTGAGGCTGTTTCTGAAAACCGGGGTTCTTGTTCTGGCGCTTGTTCTTGTAACCTGTATTGGTATTGGCGACCAAGTCCGAGTTTCCTTCACCGTTCTTGCGCTTGTTACCGTTGTTGTGATTCCCATTGTTGTTCTGGTGACCCTTACCACCGTTCCTCTTGCCCTTTCCAGACTTATCTTCATCTGAGTCTGGGTCCTTAGTTTTGTCAGACTCGGCGTATTTGGTTGTTGTGTTCACGAGCTCACTCATGTCTGTGACTGTGCGCTTAATGCGTCCCCAGCTTATGGATCAAGGGTTCGAACCTGCAATTTTTCTCCAGAACGAGTATTGCGGTCTGTGGTGTGATACTCTCGAATGAGTGTCTGATTTCGGTGACCCGGCATGCCCAATGATGAGCTGATTCTCACTCTTTGTGAACACACTACTCGAGGTTGACGATGTTAGTTGATTGAATTTTGGGGAAGGTTCTTCAACCATGTATGGCCAGGTCCTTCAAGCATCATTGTGAGGTATCTGGCGCAGACTCCATCGCTCACTTTCATCATATCCATGGCTAGCAGTAGCTTTCGATCCAGTTGGTTGGCTCCATATCAGCAGTATAGTTTTGTACCTTGCGAGGACCCTTGAAATCTACAGGAATACGCTCGTTCCAGAGAGCTAGCGCGAGGCATTGAGTGCCAATGGTTCTACTGACGAAATCGTACTCGGATGTAGGAGAAACTGGGATGTTTGTGGTGGGAGTGATTCTTACGTCGCCCGCCCCCTGATGTGTACGATATGACCTTGGGTTGCCAATAGTAACTGCAGGAGTTGCTCGTGCATTGTCGACTATGACCTGCGCATCCAAGGATGCCTGCTGACGCTGCTTTTGCAGGACTTGCTGCTCCCGATGGCGCTGTGTTGTGCTTGACCTGGCTGGGACGGGTGATTCTCCATGTCGGCTAGAGACCCTGTGGATGTTGAGCAGCAATGAGTGTAACCTATTTGGATTGTTGGATTAAAGTTCCTGTTGTACAACTGTTGTTTGCAGCAGTTGAATTGCTTTCCTTGCGTCGATCTCGAAAGGAGTGTTGCCTTCGATTGGGATCATCGACAAGTTCTGGGTGGCCATGTAGAGGTTGTCCACCGGATTGGAGAAGTGACCCGGAGGAGTATGAAAACGTGTCGTGGGTTGCTGCACCTACTAGGGCTGGTCCTGGACCGTCTTTGGGGGGGTCACGACCGGCGGTGGAGTCTGAAATAGGTTGCGGGGCTCTACCAACCCACGTGTAGCCTGGAAACGGATCTGTTGTCTCCTCTGGTTGACAGTAGTCATCGCCTGATGACGGAAGTTGTGGTGAACCTGCCGGTCCTCCAAGCTCCGGCTCTCCTTGAGGATGGCTTTTCATGAGACGTGTGTTTTACGCGATGTTAACATGTTGAGCCTCCGCGAGCTATTCATGGCACTTCTCAATCTCAGCGGTGCGTGCCGCTACGTTCTCCGTCGTAACCAGTTGTGTGAGGAGGTCGTTGAGCTCCACCAGTGCTTCCGCGACTCCTTGAGCGTTCAAGCCCCCGGCATCAGCTTCGGAGTTGGATGGCGGGTTTTGGCCCGATGGATTGGTCTCAGTCGGACTGGGTCCTTGAGCTGGTGGGTTCTGCAAATTGCCTGCCATGTAGACCGCATCGTGACACTGTGATCCGTCAAGGGCCAGGGGATCTTTCTCGCCAAAGCTCCCTTAGAGCCTATCCTCTAAGAGGGGGGTGATGGATTCAGTGTCGGTATAGCTATTATCGCCGACCGATGATTCACTGTCAGACTAGACGATCGTGGCGCCTCCTGAGTTCGAGTCGCCGCTCGGGTCTGGTTCCTGCTCGGACCCGACAACAAAACCAATGAAGACATTGACTTTGCCAAAAGGAACCCGGCAGCTGGATTTGAGAGAGTCGGCTTCCAGTCCCCAACTTTCATCATCGACGAAGTAGAAGTTCCCATGTCAGCTTTTCCTAAGCCGGCCTGTTACGAGTCGCTCCGTTCCTGGGAGAGCTCCCTCCAAGATGACGACTCCCTTGCGCGTAGATCCCCTAGTGGGTGCCAACTGTCATGGAGTTGTCACGACAAGTGTACTCATGAGAGAAGTTACTTGCGAGGCCATGGCGGCTAGGCGAAGCCTTGGATGGGGTTGTTGAAATGAGAGAGACGATTTACCCAGGTTTGGCCCCTCTGGTGAGGTAAAAGCCTACTCCTGCTATGTGTTGTTTATAGGTGTTGAGATCTTGATTACAAGGGTTGCTTTCACTACCCATCGCTCGAGAGATCTAACTTGCATCCGTCCTCCTGGATGCCACGGGTCTTGCCTGTATATAACGAGTCAAGCCTCAGGGGTTACAATGAATCCGAGTCGTGCCCGTCACTTCCTCTTTATCGGAGTAGGTTTCCTAAGCCGGCACTACCTAAGCCGACACAGGACAAGACCTTCGAGCCAACCCATAATCCTAAGCCGGCCCGGAGGTCCTGTGGAATATTCTGGTAAACTTGTGGGGTCTTGCCCTCCATGGGCCGGCTTACGCCTAGGCCCACGCGACGTGAGCCGGCCTGGGCTGGCCGGCTTATGCTGGGGCAATATCCCCAATAGACGACCTTGAATTGCACAACACCACCAGCCTTGAATCCATGCTTCTCAGAAAAATAAGGCCACCCTTCATCCAACACCAATGATCTGGGGCCATTGTAATAATGTTCCACCATACGAAGGTGCCAGGTACATCCGGTGCATGTGTCTAGCTCTAGTAGCCTCGGTAGTTCTCCATGAAGGAGAGACCCTGCGCGAGCAGAAATGGCGAGCGGCACATATTCAGTCCCAGTAACCAGGACCTTAACGAAAGTATTTAGCTGCTTCTCCGAATGGGTTGGCCAATCCTACACCTCACATGGGGTGGACTTGTTGTCGTCATCTGTGGCAATTGCATTAGTCAAAGTAGTACAAACTAATCTAGGGCACATGATTTGAGGACTAGAGCATACCTGGTGTTGAGGGCACTTGATCTTCTTCTCCATCGCGTCGCCTGCAGCATAGATTGTCAGCTGCATCTCCAAATGAGCGTCAATCAAGAAGGTAATAATATCTACAATATTTACGTTATTCGCCTGCACGACTTCCCACTATCCATCTCCCAGGAAGAATAGCTCATTCCATAGTTGTAGCCATACGTTCCAATGACAAGCCCTTGAAATGCTTCTTGAACCCAATTGGCACATGGAGGACATGGAGGTCTGTTTCCTGAATGATGAACCTCTTAGGAATGTGCATGCCCACATAGTGTGCGATCTATTTAGGACGGCCTTTCAAAGCAACCAAGCTAGCAGGCAGTGGTGTGGGTACCGGCGGCTCAATCTTATCGGCCAGAAGGTCATTCCTAATATGATCAACAAAACCAGGTGGCCTGTTGTATTTAAGCGCGCATTCTTCCTCAACCTGACTATATTTGAACACAAACCGAAACACAATTGGATCATGATGTGGACACGAATGAAATACAATCAAAGAAAACTCATGTGCGATAGATAAAAGAAGTTGAAGCATTTTAAACATACATGATTGAAATAACAGTTCTTGGGTAGCTGCATATTCTCACCGCGGGTGGGTCTTTGCTGCTTACTGCTTCGGTGTTCTCCTCCGCGAATGCTTCAAGCGTCATAACTTTAGTTACATGAACGAGCCTTAATCTTGCTTCCTGCTACTTGTAACCTACGTCGGGTTTTTCATGGAAGAGGAAGGGTGAAACAATATATTAGCGGATAAGTATTTCCCTCGGTGAGAAGAAAGGTTATCAAACCAATAGGAGAACCACGCAAATTCCCGTCTTTAGCAGCTACACACACAAAAGCAAACACTTGCACCCAACGCAGGCAAGAGGGGTGTCAATCCCCTTGAACTCGTTACTTGCAAGGATTAATTTTGATAGTGATAGATATATAAAAAAAAGTAAAAAGAAAGTAAACAAATTGCATCAAGGAAGTTTTCACTAGAGGCTTCTCTCTCGAACACATAGCATACAGTGGGGTAGACAAACTACTGTTGGGCAATTGATAGAAAAGCGCATGGTTGTGATGTTATTCAAGGCAATGATCATGTATATAGGCATCATGTCCGAAACAAGTAGACCAAAACGATTCTGCATCTACTACTATTACTCCACTTCGAGGGCACTTCTATGCTTGCCTCTTTAGGTATTAAGTTCATGATAAACAGAGTAATCCTTTAAGCAAGATGACATGACGTAGACAAAGTAAACCCAATCAATATGAATAAACCCCATTGTTTTATCCTTAATATCAATAATACAAATATGTGTCTTGTCCCCTACTGTCATTGGGATATAGATCATCGCAAGATTGAACCCATTACAAAGCACCTCCCCCCTGAAGATAAATCAATCTAGTTGGCCAAACAAAATGGATAGATAGGAGATAAATACATAGCTATAACAATCATGAATATTAAAAGTCAGAAAACACTCAATTACTTTCGATGAATTATCTGATCATAAACCGACAATTTATCGGATCCCAACAAACACACCACAAAACAAGATTACATCGGATAGAACTCCAAGAAGATCGAGGAGAACATGGTACTAAAGATCGAAGAGAGAGAATAAGCAATCTAGCTACTAGATATGGACCCGTAGGTCTTTGGTGAACTACTCACACATTATCATGGAGGCAGCAAGGTTGATGTAGATGGCCTCCATGATTGATTCCGCCTCAGACCGATTACAGAAAAAGGCCTCCAGATGGGATCACGAAAGAACAGATGCTTGAGGCGGCGAAAAAAGTGTTTCAGGTGTCTCTCTGTTGGTTTGGGAATATAGGGGAATTTACTGAGATCGAATTAGGTCAAAAGGAGCTGGACGTGGCGCGCCCTACCCCCCAGGGCGCACGGTGCTAGTCGTGGCTCTCTTGTAAATCGTCTAGCCTCCCCCCGAAGCTTCTAGGGTCCCATTTGGTCCAGAAAAAATCATTGTAAAGTTTTCTCATGTTTGGACTTTGTTTGGTATTGATTTTCTGAAAAGTCAAAAACACGCAAAAAACAGGAACTGACACTGGGCACTGGGTTAATAGGTTAGTCCTACAAATGATATAAGATAACATATAATTGCATATAAAGCATCCAAGATTGATAATATAATAGCATGAAACAATCAAAACTTATAGATACGTTGGAGACGTATCAACACCCCCAAGCTTAATCCTGCTCTTCCTCGAGTAGGTAAATGATAAAAACGGGATTTTTGATGTTGAGTGATAAAAACAGGATTTTTGATGTAAACTTAATCACGGTATAAATATTGAGAACGATGAAGTAATTGATATAAATAAAATAATATTCAAAAATATAAGAAACGTAATCATTACTTATTCAAATATACTATCCTTAAAGAATGTTTATCCTAGCTCATTTTATCATATTATCATGGCATGACTCTGTCTTCACCGCATAAGTATAAATCATGAGCACCCCTGTGTTAAACCAGGCAACTGGATCATACTTCTAACATGCTTCAACATTTTCAACTTCACGCAATACATGAGCATGAGACATGAATATAGCACTATAGGTTGAATAGAATGTGGTGGTGGAGATCAAAAGGAAGGAACAAAGTCTCGCATCAACTAGGCATATCAACGGGCTATTGAGATGCCCATCAATTGATATCAATGCGACGAGTCAGGATTGCCATGCAACGGATGCACTAAGAGCTATAAGTGTATGAAATCTCAATGGGAACCTAGTAGGTGTGCATCCAACTTGCTTACTCATGAAGACCTCGGGCATTTGAGGAAGCCCATCATCGGAATATACAAGCGAAGTTTTATAATGAAAGATTCTCACTAGTATATGAAAGTGATAACTCAGGAGACTCTCTATATGAAGAACATTGTGCTACTTTGAAGCACAAGTGTGGAAAAAAAGATAGTAACATTGCCCCTTCTCTCTTTTTGTCTTTTTTGTTAGGCTCTTTTTGGCCTCTTTTCTTATATAGTCTAGAGTGTCATCCCAACTTGTGGGAGAATCATAGTCTCCATCACCCTTTCCTCACTGGGGCGATGCTTTAATAATGATGATCATCACACTTTTATTTACTTACAACTCGATAGGATGACTCCATATGAATGCCTCTGGCAGTGTACCAGGATGTGCAATGATCTAGCATAACATGTATAACGATGACGAATGGTGGCTCTGCCACAAATATCATGTCAGCTCTATATGATGATGCAAAGAAATATGATGATGAACACACAAGTCATGTGACGGAAAGGTGGAAGTTGCATGGCAATATATGACGGAATGGCTATGGAAATAACATAATAGGTAGGTATGGTGGTTGTTTTGAGGAACATAAAATGAGGTTTATGTGTGATAGAGCATTTCATATCACGGGGTTTGGATGCACCGGCGGAGTTTGCACCAACTCTCAAGGTGAGAAAGGGCAATGCACAGTACCAAAGAGGCTAGCAAAGTGTGGAAAGTTAGGAGTGAGTATAATCCATGGACTCATATTAGTCATAAAGAACTCGTATACTTATTGTGAAAGCCTTATTAGCCCTCAAACCAAAGTACTTCTCGCATTCCCCTGGGGACTTGGTTGGTAGGAGTTAACCATCGCGCGCATCTGATTATAACAGCACTCAAGGATTTCAATCAGAAAAAAAATGCTCGCAACTCATCACCATGCCATGACCAACACTAAGGTTAGAAGTTATTAACAAACCATAATGATGATATTCATACTAACCAATGATCATAAACCAATACCCCTTCATATTACAACACCAATATAGTTAAACCATACATTTTCGTATTTAGTGTTCTATAGGAAAGTTTTTATTATAACCCCATTGAGTATTTATCCTTTTGGACTAGTATTATAACATGTGCATACTGTCATTACTATTCTTTAGATTCTCACAAAGATTTAAGTGAATCATGAGAGTGCAATAATTTGTATAAAATATAACCATCATAGTGCTCTAAAAGATATAAGTGAAGCACTATAGCAACTGCCTAGCTTAAAGATATAATTGAAGCACTATAGCAACTGCCTAGCTTAAAGATATAATTGAAGCACATAGAGTATTCTAATAAATCATCATAAATGTGTGTCCCTCTCTCAAAAGGTGTGTCCAACAAACAATGATTGTGGCAAACGAAAAAGCAAACAAACTATAATGCACGATGCTCCAAGCAAAACTCATATCATGTGATGAATAAAAAAGGTAACTCCAAGTAATATATAGATGGATTGGATACGAAAGAGTGGATGCCATCCGGGTCATTCCCAAGCTTAGATGCTTGGGTCTTCCTTGAATATTACCTTGGGATGCCTTACTGTAGGATCGAAAGTATGTCTAGAGGGGGTGATTAGACTACATGACCAAACAAAAACTTAACCTTTTCCCAATTTTATCGGTTGGCATGTTTTAGCGGTTTTACCTAGTCTAGCACACCCTACACATGCAAGTCTACGAGTATAGCAATGGGAAGTAATGACATTGCAAGTGTAAGTAAAGGAGGGTAAGAAAGATCAAACGCGATGACAACATGGAGATTTTTGGCGTGGTTCTGATAGGTGGTGCTATCGTATGTCCACGTTGTTGGAGACTTCAACCCATGAAGGGTAACGGCTGCGCGAGTCCACGGAGGGCTCCACCAACTAAGGGTCCACGAAGAAGCAACCTTGTCCGTGCCATCATGGCTTCCGTCCATGAAGGACTAGCCTCACACCGGGTATATTTTCATGAAGTAGGCGATCTCCTTGCACTTAGAAACTTCTTGGTTCAACTCCACATGGTTTGGAGAGTCCCAAGCAACACCTAACCAATCTAGGAGACACCACTTTCCAAAATATAATATATGGTGTTTGGATGATGAACTCCTTGCTCTTGTGCTTCAAAAGATAGTCTCTTCAACACTCAATTACTCTCTCATAGAATTTTTCTTGGTAGAAGAGGATGATTGGGTCGAAAGCAACTTGGGGAGGCTAGAAATCAAGATTCATATGGTTGGAATGTTATATCTTGATCTCAACACATGAGTAGGTGGTTCTCTCTGAGAAAATGAATGGTGGAAGTGTGAAAATGTTCTAAGGGCTCTGTCTATGAAAGAGAGGGGTGGGGTGGTATTTATAGCCATCTCCAAAAATCCAACCGTTACAACATTATTGCACAACTCGGTGAAACTGAAGTAAAAACTCGATTGTACCATTTAGTGAAAAATGTCCTAACTTTTGGCTTCACGGTGAGACCGAATGATAACAACTCGGCGAGACCGATTCGATTGGCCTTGAGAAGATCTGCAATTCGGTGGGTGACGTGGCTTGAGACTGCGTCGGTATTTCCGCAAAGAGGAAGGGATGATGCAACACAGCGACGGTAAGTATTTCCCACAGTTATGAAACCAAGGTTATCGAACCAGTAGGAAAATCACCACCACCCAATAAGCAGCACCTACACACAAACAACAAATACTTGCAACCCGACGCGAAAGAGAGGTTGTCAATCTCTCTACGGTAAAAAGATAGATTAGGTAGTGATGGATAGGAGAGATAGATCTCTCAAGAACACAAAATAGAAAAGGCAAATAAAAAGTGCAACAATATATTTTTGGGTGTTTGGTTTTGTAGATCTGAAAAAGAGAGGCAAAAAGATAGATCGGAAAGCAATATGTTGGAAAAGTAGACCCGGGGGCCGTAGGATTCACTAGTTGCTTCTCTCATGAGTATAGCGCACGGTGGGTGAACAAATTACTGTTGGGCAATTGATAGAAAATCGAATAGTCATGACGATATCCGAGGCGATGATCATTATATAGGCATCACGTCCAAGTTAAGTAGACCGACTCCTGCCTGCATCTACCACTATTACTCCACACATCGACCTCTATCCAGCATGCATCTAGTGTATTAAGTTCATGGAAAAACGGAGTAATGCAATAAGAACGATGACATGATGTAGACAAGATCTATTCATGTAGGAATATACCCCATCTTGTTATCCTTAATGACAATGATACATGCATGCCTTGCTGCCCCTTCTGTCACTGGAAAAGGACACCGCGAGATCGAACCCATCACAAAGCACCTCTTCCCATGGCAAGAAAAATAGATCTAGTCGGCCTAATGAAACCAAAGATTCGAAGAAGAAATACGAGGCTATAAGTAATCATGCATATAAGAGATCAAAGAAGAATCAAATAATATTCATGGATAGAAACTGATCATGAACTCAAAATTCATCGGATCCCAACAAACACACCGCAAAAGTTTACATCAAATAGATCTCCAAGAGACCATTGTATTGAGAATCATAAGAGAGAGAGTAAGCCATCTAGCTACTGCCTACGGACCCGTAGGTCTATGGTGGACTACTCACGCATCATCGGAGACGCACCTATGAAGAAGATGAACCCCTCCGTGATGGTGTTTAGATTGGATCTCGAGGTTCTGGAACTTGCGGCGGCTAGAATTGTGTTTTGTCGACTCCCCTAGGGTTTTTGGAATATTTGGGAATTTATAGGCATCAGAGGCGGTGGAGAGGGGCCTCGTGGAGGGCACAACCCATTAGGGCGCGTCGGGCGCCCCCTGGTGCGCCCTGGTGGGTTGTGCTCTCCATAGCCCACCTTCCTGGCTCTTCTTTGGCCCACTGGGTGTCTTCTGGTCCAGCAAAAATCTCCAAAAAGTTTAGTCGCGATTGGACTCCGTTTGGTACTGATATTCTGCTAAGTAAAATAACAAGCAAAAACAGCAACTGGCACTTTGGCACTATATCAATAGGTTAGTCCCAAAAAATGATATAAACTTGTTATAAAATGATTGTTAAACATCCAAGAATGATAAGATAACAGCATGGATCAAGCAAAAATTATAGATACGTTGGAGACATATCAGCATCCCCAAGCTTAATTCCTACTCATCCTCGAGTAGGTAAATGATAAAAACAGAATTTTTGATGTGGAATGCTGCCTAACATGTTCATCTCATATTCTTTTCTTTTGTATAGCATGGACATTTGGACTTGTAAATGATTTCAATACTCAAGCATGCCAACAAGCAACCATGTCTTTCAAAATATCAACACTAAAGAAAGTTATCCCTAGCCCATCATACTCAATCATTGATCCATTCATGAAACACACTCAAATATTAGCTATGCCCAATGCTCAAGTACGATCATAGTGCCCCCTAGTTGGTTCTTTAAGAGAAGATGGATACTCAAAGTACAAATAAAAATTGCATAAAATAAATAGATAGGCCCTTCGCAGATGGAAGTAGGGATTTGTAGAGGTGCCAGGGCTCAAAGTTTTAAATTGAGAGAGAAAATTATTTTGGGTGGCATGCCTTTCCTGTCAACGAAAACGACAAAGTAGCTCACAATACTTTCCATGCTAGATATATCATAGGCGGTTCCCAAACAGAAAATAAAGTTTATTCCTTTTTCCACCAAACTTCCACTTTTCATGGCGGGCCGTATCCACGGTTGCCTTCCATACCAACACTTTTCCAAGGAATTTATTATTTGACAATATAAAGTAAATATTTTTTTTATTTTTCATTTGGGGAATGGGCATCCCTATTACCGCCGCACTCTCGTGCAATGTCAAGTGAATAAACACTCATCTTCAGAATAACACATCTTGCATGGAAAAATATTGGACACCCCCCAACGTTTCATGAGCGGTACGAGCACACAAAAGAGAAAATTTAGTTTGAAAATTTAGAGATGGCACATACAAATTTGCTTGGAACGGCATGTAAATACCGCATATAGGTAGGTATGGTGGACTCATAAGGCAAAACTTGGTTTAAGGAATTTGGATGCACAAGTAGTATTTCTACTTAGTACAAATGGAGGCTAGCAAATAGATTGAGAAGCAACCAAACCAAGAAACGAAAATTCATATAAGCGAGCATTGAGCATAACTAACACCGAATAATGCACAATAAGTAGGATGTAACTTCATTGCATAACTATTGACATTCGTGCATGCATAGGGAATCACAATCCTTAACACCAATATTCCTACTAAAGCATGATTACTCACTAACATGACTCACATATTACTATCATCATGTTTCAAAACTATTACAAGGAATCAAGTTTAATTTGTCGAATGATCTTCATGAAAGTTTTTAATATATCCTCCTTGGGTATCTATCACTTTGGGACTAGTTTCATATATTGCCATTGCTTTTTGACAAGCTCAAACAAATCTAAGTGAAGCACATGAGCATAAAGATTTCATCTCTCAAAAAGGTATAAGTGAAGCATGAGAGGATTTCTTCAAAATTTACTAACTCTCAAATTAATCTAAGTGAAGCATGAGAGTATTTCTACCAAAATTTCCAAGCACACCATGCTCAAAAAGATATAAGTGAAGCACTAGAGCAATTCTATAGCTCAAAAAGTTTAAGTGAAGCATAGAGAGCAATTCTAACAAATCATAGCATAATTTTGGCTCTCCCAAATAGGTGTGTCCAGAAAGGATACAAATGACAAATAACAAGAAAAGCAAGCAAATATACAATATGCTCCAAGCAAAACTCATGATATGTGACGAATAAAAATATAGCTCCAAGGAAAATACCGATGGTCGTTGGAAGAAAGAGGGGATGCCACTCGGGGGCATCCCCAAGCTTAGTTGCTTGTTACTCTTTGTATATATCTTGGGGGTGCTGTAGCATCCCCAAGCTTAGGCTCTTGTCACTCCTTATTCCTTCATCCATCGTGATCTCACCCGAAACTTGAAAACTTCAATCAAACAAAACTCAACAAAATCTTCGTGAGATCCGTTAGTATAATAAAGCAAATCACTACTTTAGGTACTGTTGAAAACCCATTCATATTTTATTATTGAATTATACCTACTGTATTTTAACTTTACCATGGCTCTACCCTTCAATATAACCCATAGATTCATCAAAACAAGCACACAATGCAACAAAAACAGAATCTGTCTCAAACAGAACATTCTGTAGTAATATGTACTCTACCCATACTTATGTAACTCTAGAAATTCTGAAAAATTAGGATAACATAAGGAATTTGTATAGAAACACCGTGTTAAAATTTCAGCTCAATATCACGTTCCAGAAAAAAAATGAAAATTCATATACTGGACGCAAAGTTTCTGTTTCAGATTCAGCGTCACTTCTACTCATCCTATGAATCATCCTAACGGTTCTACTTGGCACAAACACTACATAAACCATAAAAACACAATCATAACAGAGGCATAATTGTGTCAACACTCAAAAACAGAAAGGAAAAAGCAAAAATTTATTTATTCATTGGGTTGCCTCCCAACAAGCGCTATCGTTTTACGCCCCTAGCTAGGCATAACGCATATATTCAAGTATTGTCATCTTTGGTTTTCAACTCTTCAATCACACAACTAGATTTCTTCAAGGATTTAGCATGCATGATCTCAATGACAAAACTTCTAGGAAAAAGACCAAAGAATTCATTTTTGTAAATAGGGTCTCTTGCTATTTCAACAAAGTCGGGATGAATACTAATCATTTTAAGATCTCCCTTGTGGCCACTAGGTGTAGCAACTTTGTTCTTAGTGATTTGCGAGGTTTTGCTAATTTTTATGGGAGTTTTTTCAATAGTCTTGATAGAAGAAAAAGCCGAACCCAAATTACTAAAAATATCTTCCAACTTATCAATCCGGTAAGGACTTTCTTCTAGCCTTTCGTTAACTACGGTTTCTTTTGCCTTTAACAATTTAAAGGCATATCCCACCTTACCCCAATTTTATTAGCAATATTATGCATTTTCTTATCCAAATCTTCAAGATGTTCTTTGGTAATCATCTTCTTTTCAATAGCATCTAATCTTTCCATAACGTGCTCGAGAGTTAAAGTTGTTTCATTGAACATAAGAGGTGGTGATCCCACTAAACTTCCCATAGAATTAAAAGCATCCAAAGATGGACACATCAAGAAATTCCCACTGGTAATCATATCAAGGACGAATCTATACCAAGTGGTGATGCCCACATAAAAACTGTGAATAAGAACAACAATAGATTGCTTATGAATAGATCTATTATGAGCATTGCAAATCCTATACCAAGCATCTTTTAGGTTCTCCCCTCCCCTTTGCTTAAAATTAAGAACCTCATTATCGGGAATACACACAATAAAGGAAGAACTAGCCATAATGACTAGGCAAGAAATCTGACGAGAAAAAGGCAAACAAAAAAGAGGGCGAATAAAACGGCAAATTGGTGAAGTGGGGGAGAGGAAAACAAGAGGCAAATGGCAAATAATTTAATTGCAAGGAGATGAGATTTGTCATTAGGAACCTGGTAGATGACGATGGAGTCTCCTAGGCGCCTGAGATAGGCACGTAGAAGAGACCGCTTCCTCCCTGGGAACGGCACTAGAAATTCCTTTGACGTGGCTTGAGACTGCGTCGGTATTTCCCCAAAGAGGAAGGGATGATGCAGCACACCGATGGTAAGTATTTCCCTCCGTTATGAAACCAAGGTTATCGAACCAGTAGGAGGATCACCACCACCCAATAAGCAGCACCTGCACACAAACAACAAATACTTGCAACCCGACGCAGAAGAGAGGTTGTCAATCTCTCTACAGTAAAAAGATAGATTAGGTAGTGATGGATAGGAGAGATAGATCTCTCAAGAACACAAAATAGAAAAGGCAAATAGAAAGTACAACAATATATTTTTGGGTTTTTGGTTTTGTAGATCTGAAAACAAAGAGGCAAAAAGATAGATCGGAAAGCAGTATGTTGGAAAAGTAGACCCGGGGGCCGTAGGATTCACTAGTGGCTTCTCTCATGAGTATAGCGCACGGTGGGTATCGGTGCACTAGTACAGGGGTACCCAGTGCCCCTGACTTATGCACAAGCGGTAGTAGCCGAACCCTTCAACGTTCGTACAAACCCGGCGAATGATCAAGATCAGACTCCAACAAGCCCAACGCGGCAGCCCAAGCCTGGACTACAATGCGCCAAGCACATCCCCGACGCTTGCCGGGGACCAAGACATGCGCACCTTCCTGAAGACCCGGCAAGCCGTCCCCCGGCAGGCGCAAGCTGATCGGCCATCGCTCCACCGCATCGCTACGCCAGTCACTTATCAATGCGGTGTCGAGCCCTCGAGCGGCTAATCAGCTCTTGCTAAGCACATGGCGGCGCGTCGGAAGGCAAGTTACGCTCGGTTGACACCCGCCTTGCATCGTGTCAAGACCATAAGAAACGACCGGCCAAGCGGTGGTAAAGCTTGCCGGGGATGCACCCCCGAGCGCCACCTCGGCTGGTAATCATGGTATTTTGTCCTAAATGCCAGAGTTAGGTATGATAGCTCTGCTAAGCTATCCAATCGATAGACAATGACTATTTTGCCATTGTGGTAACCCCTTGCACTATAAAAGGAGGCCCATGGCTACCTTGCTTAGGATTCGCACCCCCGAACATTTGTACTCGCCTAGCAGCTCTTTCCCCGAAGGCAACCCTTGCTGGGGTAGAGCGTGAGGCACCACTCGTGTTCTTCCAATCAAATCCACCAAAAAGCAGGAGTAGGGTTTTACGCTTAGCAGCGCCCGAACCTGGGTAAAATGCTAGTGTCCTGATCGTCGCGTCGTCTCATGCTCTCCGCTCTTCGTGCAATGTGACCCCCCTTGCCGAACCACAAAGGGGCCTCTGGTCCCATAGGTGATCGTGAGCATTCGTGCCCCGACATCTTTGGCACGCCAGGTAGGGGGCGTGCATCATTTGCGCGAACCCGAGTTCGTCAACGGCGAATCGGTCTTCATCATCATCTTCCCCAACAATGGCTCCCAAGAAGAAATCCGGTGCGGCCACGCATCCCTCCACCTCGAAGGCTCCCTCACACGCGGCCGCCGGCGGCGTCGACGCCACGGCGGCTGCGGGTGAGGCGGGCATCGTGGACGACGCAGTCGGCGCAGGCGGCGCCCCGTCCAGTCCTTCACGACCGGAGATGGAGCAGGAGGCACTGGAAGGGAGCGACTACAACAACAACTTGGCGAGCTCGGCCCCGGCGCCACGGGCGAGGGAAACGACCATTCGTCACCTCCCCGCCGCGCGGATGGCCGCGGCTGCCTCGGCGACACCCGGTCCAGTGCGAGCCGTGACCCTTCGGCCGCACCCGTCGCCGGCAAAACTGCTGGGCGTGCACCTCATGCGGAACGATACGGAGCGCCAAGCGGGGCCACAACCCCGCAGGTTCGGCCCCCTGTGCGCTAGACACCCCCGGCGAGTGGCACACGACATCAAGAACGCAGCAACGCTTCTCTTGGTCCTACCAGGAGTCGAGTGACGTCACGGTCCACCTCTTTCGCCATGCCGGGCACCGCAGAGG
This sequence comes from Elymus sibiricus, assembly GCA_039707655.1. Classification (NCBI taxonomy): domain Eukaryota; kingdom Viridiplantae; phylum Streptophyta; class Magnoliopsida; order Poales; family Poaceae; genus Elymus; species Elymus sibiricus. Next base: position 268,315,817 of record CM077673.1, on the reverse strand, counting down.
AAGCCATGGCACGAGTCCAGATGCTGCTCAACTTTATGCCAACAGCTGATAAGATGGATGAAAGGAGAGACACCATTCAGAGTTTGATTTCTTTCATTGAAGCCAACAAGCCCCAGCATGCAGAGCCGTCGCGATGTACGCGAAAAGCAGCAGAAGCCCAGGCCGGCGAGCGCGTCGAAGGGGCCACCCCAACGGTGCAATCCCCTCCGCGACAACAGGCCCAGAGGTAGCCGCGGTAAGCTTCGCATGCTGATGACCATGACGAGGCGTCCATAGTCTCGTCTGGCCCGCGCGACCGCCGAGATCAACGGCGTGTCCTTGAAGACCAGCGGAAAGAAGACGCTTGCATCACCATCGAGCGACGCCGGGAAGCGCACCGTCAATCCAACAAGCGCAACGGTCCAGCCGTCGGCGACCCCGCACCCAGTGCTGGCGGGTACCTTCCCTACGAGGTTGGTTGCCCTGCCTTCACTAGCAAGCTGCGACGGGTCCGCTCGCCGTCGACCCGAGCTTTCAAACCTGAGCTACCTGAGAAATACGACGGGAAGCTGAATCCGGCAGAGTTCTTGGGCATATACACGATAGTTGTTCAAGCTATGGGAGGAAGAGATGAAAAGGTGCTCGCCAACTATTTCCCTTTGGCACTTAAGCCGAACGTGAGATCGTGGCTGATGCATCTGCCGGAAAAGTCAATTTCGTCATGGGCTGATCTACGCAACGAGTTCGTTGGCGCCTTCACCGGTGGTCATCAAGAACCAGGCCACCCAGCGATCTCCAAGTCCTCCCGCAAAAGGAGGGAGCAACCTTGAGGAAGTATATCCAAAGATTCAGCCGAGTGCATTGCAACATCCCAGAGATACATCCCGCAGCGATGATTGCCGCGTTCCATTTGAACGTGCGCAATAGGAGGATGCGAGCCAAGATGAATGTCAAGCTCCCCAAAACTGTTAATGAGCATTACACCTTGGCGGATAAATGTGCTCGAGCTGAAGAAGGAAGGCGACTTCCCGGGGAGGGGGCGAGCGTCGAAGTGGACTCCAATGACGACGACGACGCCCCCAACCCGAAGGGAAGAAGCAGGAAGCGCAGCAAGAAGCATAAGGGAAAAGCAGTATTGGCTGTCAAGAGCTCCGGAGACCTCAGTGCAGGCAAGAAGGCGAAAGCCGAGACCCCCGGCAAGGGAGCTGTCACGTGCGCTGATTGCCGGGAGGATACTGCCGCTGAGAAGACCGAGAAGTCCGACGGGCCGTACTGCAAAATTCACCGCACCAAGGGCCATGATCTCCAAGAATGCCGACAGGTCGAGCAACTTGTTGAGAAGCAGAGTGCCGAGTACGAGAAGCGCGACAAGGAAAAAGGCTAGGACGGTGCTGCCGGGAAAGGCCGTGGCGTTAGAGGAATCCACCGCAGCAAAACCCCGCAGCAAAAGGAAAAACCCGCCAGGGGCCGAGAGAAGAAGGAAACAGACGATATGAGTGAGGATGAGGATGTTGATGAGGATTCCAGCGATAGGGAGTTTCAGAAAGCAACCGAAGCCATGAGCGTTGACGGGGGTGCATCCTTGCATTCCTCTCACCGCCAGCTCAAGCAGTGGGCACGCGAGGTCAATGCTGTGGAACCAACTGCAGAATCTAAGAAGCCACTCAAATGGTCCCGCATGCCTATCATCTTTGATGAAGAGGATCATCCTGACCGTACCACTATGGTCGGGTGTTTGTCATTGTTGGTTTCTCCGACAATCCGCAACCTCAAGGTGTCCAAGATGTTAGTTGACGGTGAGGCGGGATTGAACTTAATCTCCCCTCAAGTGGCTAAGAAACTGCAGATCCTTGGCGAAGAGCTTGAAACGACGGGTACATTCCAAGGAATCAACCCCTGCAGGAGCCGACCCAAGGGAAAGATCACTTTGCCTGTGACATTTGGCGCGGAACCGAACTTCCGGACAGAGAGGATAGTGTTTGACGTCGCCGAGATCCCGCTGCCCTACAACGGAATCCTCGGTCACCCAGCTCTGGCAATGTTTATGGCGGCATCCCACTATGCTTACAATACCAAGATGTCAGGGCCCATTGGGGTCATTTCCATCCCATCCGACAAGAAGAACGCAGTTATCTGCGTGGACCAGATGTACCGTGACGCGGTAGCAGCTGAAGCCACTGAAATCCCAGCTCCCGCCAAGGAAACAGAGAAATTGAAGAAGGCTAGCAGGAACACCGGCAAGGACTCCGGGAAGCGCGCCTCTTCGGAGTGCGCCGCACCCGACGATGACCTGCCGGGGAGTTCCACTTGCAAGAAGACCAAGGCCACCTATCCTGAGATGAAGAAAATCCTGGCAAGGCTGGGCGGCACTGGTGGCACGTTCACCATCAGTGCTACCCTTACTGACAAATAGGAAAGCGCGCTCGTTACCTTCCTGTGGGAGAATGTCGATGTGTTTGCCTGGCAACCATCTAACATCCCTGGCGTTCCCAGGGAGGTAACTGAGCACCACCTTGCTGTCTGTCCTCATGCCCAGCCCGTCAAGCAAAAGGTTAGGAAGCAAGCCCTGGAGCGGCAACAGTTCATTGCCGAGGAAATCAAGAAGCTTGAAGGAGCTAGTTTGGTCAGAAGGGTGCTGCATCCAACTTGGCTGGCAAACCCGGTGGTGGTACGTAAGGCAAATGGGAAATGGAGGCTTTGCATATACTTCACTGACTTGAACGAAGCTTGCCCGAAGGACCCTTTCCCCTTGCCGCGCATAGATCAGATTGTTGATTCCACCTTCGGATGTGACTTGCTCTCATTTTTGGATGCCTACTCCGGATACCACTAGATATTTATGACTAAAGAAGATGAAGAGAAGACCGCATTCATAACTCCCTGTGGCACGTACTGTTTTGTGCGTATGCCCTTCGGGTTAAAGAGTGCTCGTTCGACCTTCGCCAGAGCTGTTCAGATTGGGTTTGGACCACAGCTGCACAGCAATGTGGAAGCCTACATGGATGACATCGTGGTCAAGACCAAGGATGAAGCTACTCTCATACAGGATCTGGAAGAAACTTTTGCGAACTTGCGCAAAATCAACTTGAAGCTCAACCCTGAAAAGTGTGTGTTCGGTGTCCCATCCGGCAAGCTGCTTGGGTTCTTTGTATCTCAACGAGGAATAGAAGCCAATCCCGACAAGATCAAGGCAATTGAACAGATACAGGCACCCAAGACTATCAAGGATATCAGACGCTTGACCGGATGTGTTGCCGCGTTGAGTAGGTTCATCTCCAAGTCTGCTGAATGCGCCTTGCCGTTCTTCAAGATCTTGAAGAAGGCCGGCCCGATGAAGTGGGCCCCGAAGCAAGATGCAGCGCTGCAAGACCTGAAGAATTACCTATCCTCTGCTCCCACCTTGGTCGCACCTAAACCGCAATAGCCGTTACTGTTATATTTGGCAGCAACGAATCAAGTGGTTAGTGCAGCGCTGGGGGCGCAGCGGGAAGTGGATGGAGATTCAGTGGCTGCTGCTGATCCTACCGGGGACGATAAAGAAGCATCTGCGGCAGGACTCGATACAGATCAAGGGGGACCTCAGAAAATGATCGACAACTGTCGGATTTCGGGCTCCACAAAACCCTTAAGATTCGAACACAGGGGCGTGTCGGGGGAATGACCCCCGGGTACCCCAAAGACGGCGAGTCAGACGGGGTGCCCGCCCGCCCGGGCCGGCTGCTCCACCCGGCCGGCTGCCTAGCTGACTGTCGGCTGCCCGGAGTCAACCGCAACATCACATCCGACCCGACACGGACGAGACGGCCGTACCCAGCACTGTTGAGCAATAGTGGCGCACTATAGCCTGCCTCACACATCACCTCACTTGACATCTGGAATAGTGTAGTTGGTGGGTGGGCCACCACCCACCATGCCCATGCCCACACTATAAAAGGGCACCAAGCCCTCTCACACACTCACGATGGAACTCCACCACGCCACACACACTAGCTCTCACACACATGAGACATATACGAGACAGTGAGCACTCAGTTCAATACAGCTCCAGGAGTAACTCTGTACCAGATATACCACATATATATAGACATGCAGGAGTAGGGGTATTATCTCTCCGGAGAGCGCCGAACCTGGGTAAACGACCGCGTGCTACTACCCTATCCCGTCCCGGATCTTCCACGGCAGCCTTGCTCTCACCTCGATTAGCAACCCTATGGCATCTGTCGTGAGAAAACGACGACAGTTGGCGCCCACCGTGGGGCCGAACGCGGCGTCGGCCAGAGTCACGCTCCGGGCGGGACCCTTCACCACCTCCCCTGGCCGCCCTGTGTCCGGGCGGAACCGCAGGCTCATGGGGCTTGCTCCTGCGAGGCGGAACCCCACCTCCGCTGGCCCTGCGGGCAACACCGCCGGCCCCTGCGTTGAGCGGCTCGGCAGCGACCCGCTGATCGACATCGCCATCCTCACCGAGCACGTCGGTAGGCTGAGCCTCGCTGACGGGCCAGCTGTCGACGAGTACCATAGCCAGGTGCTCGGCTGCCTCGACCCGCCCTCGTCCGTAGGCACGCTCGCCCCGGGCGAGGTCGGCGACTCCCGCGTCCGCGCGGGGGTGATGGCCACCGGCTCCTCCACGACCTCCGGCTGCGCCAGGGCGGAGGCGGACGCGGCCGCTGCGGCCGCTCACGCCGGCACCTCCGACCCACTTGGCGCCGTGCTTCGGGGTCTCAGCACCCCCGTCGCGCCGACGGCAAATCCAGCCACGGCTACGGCCGAGCTAGAAGCTGCCCGCCGGCAGCTGTTCGACGAGGCAACCATGCTTGCCACCACCAAGCGCCGGATGGAGTCCGCGCAGCGCGAGTATAACTCCACCTACGGCCTCACCCCCGCCGTCAACGCGCCCAGCCGGCGTGGTGACGTCCGCGATCGCGGCCGCGTGGTCGCGGAAATCCTCGGTGGCAGGCTCCCCACTTACAACACACCGGCCGCCAACCTGCGAGCGGCCCACGTGCACGTAGCCTACGCCGACCTCGTCGGCCTGGAGGGCGAAGAGCGAGAGCTGCAGGAACGGCACATCCAAGACCTCATCGCCACCGCCAACGCCCAGCAGGCCCGGCTCGACGGCATCAACGCCGGCTCCGAAATCCCCGTCCCTGTGGGGGACGCTCCGCCTACTGCAGGCCAGCGCCGGCCGGTGCAGCAGACCTCTTCCCCTCGCGGCTCCGGCCGGCGGGGCGCTGGGTCTCACAACGGGCGCACCCGGCTGCGAGACGAGCAGCCGGCCGTCACCAGCCAGCACAACGACCCTCCGGCTGGCGGCAGCAGGCGCAGCCGGGACCATACCCCGCCTCCGCGGCGGGAGCGTGCCCGCTCGCCTGCCCCAACTGTCCGCCCCGAGCTCGCCGCTCGGCTCGGCCCGCGCGTCCCGCGGAGCGAGAACAACGCTCGGACCCGCATCGAGCGGCTGGCACAGTCGACCCTCCTCGAGGAGGAGGGCTCGATCGGCCCGGCGTGCTTCGGCCCCCGGATTCGCAACGAGCCGTTTCCGGCCGGCTTCACTCTCCCTCGCGACAAGCGAGATCGGAAGGTGCGCAAGCGGGCGGTTAATGCAGTCATGCCGGCTCTCCCGCAATATTTAAAGTGGTCTGAGTATGACATAACTTGGAGCAGGGAGGATCACCCGCCACGCGTTGATAACCCGGGGCAGTTGGCTTTGGTAGTCGCCCCCCAAGTGGGAGGATATGTGTTCACCAAGGTACTTATGGATGGTGGCAGCAGCATCAACATCCTGTATTATGACACTTTCCGCCGGATGAATTTGCTTGACAAAGATCTTAAACCCTCTTCAACGGTTTTTCATGGCGTGGTGCCCGGAAAGTCGGCTTATCCAGTTGGAAAGATTTCCTTGGAGGTAGCTTTTGACGATGAATTCAACTACAGGGTGGAATCTTTATGGTTCGAAGTGGTCAAGATCAAGAGCCCGTACCACGCTTTGTTTGGACGGCCGGCTTACGCCAAGTTCATGGCTAGGCCCTGCTATGTTTATTTACAGCTCAAGATGCCCGGGTTAAAAGGGACGATTACTATGCATGGTGATCGGAAGACGGCTCTTGAGTGTGAGGAAGGTGATGCAGCATATGCAGAGTTGAGTTGTGCTGAGGCGGAATTAAAGTTTTATAAGGAAAATGTTGACCCGGCAGATATGACCCCGCTAAAGAAGCCTAGCATGGAATCTGAGCCGCCCCTCAAGTTTGTGGCAGAAGATACCAAGCTAGTGGACTTTACGCCTGGCGACTCATCACAGCAGTTCACTATTGGGGCTAATATGGATCCCAAATAGGAAAGTGCGCTCATCGAATTCATCCGTGAGAATCAGGACATCTTTGCATGGAAGCCTTCTGACATGCCGGGTGTACCGAGAGAATTCGCTGAGCACCACCTTAATGTGGATCCTAAATTTAAGCCGGTCAAACAGTTCCTCCGTCGCTTCAATGAGGAGAGGCGTAAGGCTATTGGGGAAGAGGTGGCCCGGCTCTTAGCAGCAGGGTTCATTGTTGAAGTTTTTCACCCGGAGTGGTTAGCTAACCCGGTGTTAGTACTCAAGAAGAACGGCACGTGGCGCATGTGCGTGGATTACACGGATCTTAACAAGGCATGTCCGGCTGACCCATTTGCTCTCCCCCGTATCGATCAAATCATTGATGCAACGGCGGGTTGTGAGAGTCTATGCTTCTTGGATGCTTATTCAAGTTATCATCAGATCAAGATGGCAGTCAAAGACCAAGAGAAGACGTCTTTCATTACGCCTTTTGGAGCTTTCTGTTATGTGTCTATGCCTTTCGGGCTCAAGAGTGCCCAGGCGACTTACCAGCGTTGTGTGTAGAACTGTCTTCATGGTCAAATTGGGCGCAATGTTCATGCTTATGTGGATGATATTGTGGTCAAGTCAAGGAAGAAGGAGACTCTGCTGGCCGATTTGAAAGAAACTTTTGACAATCTGCGGGTTTACAAGATGATGCTTAACCCGGCAAAATGTGTGTTCGGTGTACCTGCAGGCAAACTTTTGGGTTTTTTGGTTTCTGAGCGTGGCATTAAGGCTAACCCGGACAAGATAAAGGCCATTACTTCTTTGTCTAAGCCGGCATGCATAAATGATGTTCAGCGCCTGGCGTGTCATATTGCTGCTTTAAGCCGGTTCATAAGCCGCCTCGGCGAGAGGGCTATCCCCTTATATCAGATGATGAAAAAGACAGAGGATTTCGTCTGGAGTGATGCGGCTGATGAGGCGTTTGAAGCACTCAAAAAGCAATTGGCTGAGCCACCGGTTCTGGCCGCTCCCATGGAAAAGGAGCCCCTGCTCTTATATGTGGCGGCTAACAACAGGGCTGTCAGTGCTGCAGTTGTGGTAGAGCGCAAGGAGGCGAGTAAGGAATATCCAGTTCAGCGGCCAGCTTATTATATCAGTAAAGTCTTGACGGAGTCTAAGCAAAGATATCCACATTGGCAAAAGCTAGTGCTTGGGGTGTTTATGGCCAATCGCAAGCTGAAGCATTATTTCCTTGGTCACCCGATTACAGTGGTCAGCTCTGCTCCTTTAGGAGATATCATTCAGAACAGAGAAGCCACTGGAAGGATTGCTAAGTGGGCGATTGAGCTTGGGCCTCTCAATTTAAAATATGTACCCCAGACGGCTATCAAATCTCAAGCCTTGGTGGACTTTATCAATGATTGGACAGAGTGTCAAATACCTGAGGAAAAGCCGGACAATACTTATTGGACGATTAACTTTGATGGATCCAGGCAATTGGAAGGCTCGGGGGCTGGAGTTGTTATAACTTCCCCGCGACGTGACAAATTCTGTTATGTTTTGAGGCTAATGTTTCCTTGTACTAACAATGCAGCGGAATATGAGGCTTTGTTTCATGGGCTCCGTGTGGCCAAGGAGATGAATTTGAGCCGGGTCAGATGTCTTGGCGACTCAGACCTGGTGGCTCAACAAGTCTCTGGCACGTGGGATTCTAAAGACCCGTGCATGGCGGCTTATCGTCAGGCAGTTGATGTCATTGCTGGCCACTTTAAGGGCTATCAGGTGGATCATATTGACCGACGGAAGAATGGGGCGGCTGACGCATTATCAAGGATGGGGTCTCAGCGTAAGCCGGTGTCGCCTAATGTATTCCTGGACGTGTTGCATCACCCGTCGGTCAAGTTACCGTCGGAGGAGGATTTAGCTATACCTGACCCGAAAGAACAACTGGTGGCGGCTCTTCGCGCGATCCCTGACTGGACGTTGCCTTATCTGGCGTACCTGACCCGCGGCGAGTTACCTCAAGACGAGACTATGGCACGGCAGATCATAAGGTGGTCTAAGTCGATGACTATTGTCAACGGCGAGTTACATCGGCGCAGTGTGACTGGTGTTTTTCAGCGCTGTGTTTCTCCTGATGAGGGCCGTGAGATCTTGCAAGAAATCCATGCTGGTGATTGTGGTCATCACGCCGGGTCAAAATCATTGGTGGCCAAGGCTTTTCGCCACGGTTTTTACTGGTTAACAGCTCATAAATATGCAGAGGATTTGGTCAGTAAGTGTGGCGGGTGCCAAAAATTTGGGCGGCGTGCCCATGTGCCGGCTCAAGAGCTACGGATGATTCCAATCACCTGGCCGTTTGCAGTTTGGGGGCTTGATATGGTAGGACCTTTCAAGAGGTCTAAGGACAAGAAGACCCACCTCTTGGTGGCAGTTGACAAGTTTACTAAGTGGGTTGAGGCTGAGCCGGTCAGCAAGTGTGATGCAGCAACAACAGTTCAGTTCGTCAAAAAACTGATCTTTCGTTTTGGCTATCCGCATAGTATCATCACTGATAATGGCACAAATCTGTCCAAGGGGGCTATGAAGGAGTTCTGTGATGAGGAGCATATCCGTCTTGATGTGTCTTCGGTAGCTCACCCGCAGTCTAATGGTCAAGCTGAGCGTGCTAACCAGGAAATTTTGAGAGGTATAAAACCCCGGCTCATGGTTCCTTTGGAGCGCACGCCGGGTTGTTGGGTGGAGGAGTTGCCGTCTGTTCTTTGGAGCATAAGAACCACCCCCAATAGGTCTACAGGCTATATGCCTTTCTTCATGGTTTATGGCGCAGAAGCTGTTCTCCCCAGTGATATTCGTCATGACTCGCCCAGAGTGGCGGCTTACGTAGAAACTGATAACGAGGCGGCGCGTTAGGATGCTTTGGATGCCTTGGACGAAGAGCGGGATCTTGCAGCAGCTCGATCGGCGATTTATCAACAAGACCTGCATCGCTATCATAGCCGCAGGGTCAAGACCCGGACGTTCCAAGAAGGCGACTTAGTACTCCGGCTGATTCAAGACCAGTCAGATATGCATAAGTTGTCACCTCCCTGGGAAGGATCGTTTGTGATCAGCAGAAATCTCAACAATGGTCCTTATTATCTCATGGATATACGGGAGAGTGACAAGTCTCGCACTTCTGGTGAAGAGACCAAGAGGCCATGGAATATTGCTCACCTTCGGCCATACTATACTTAAGCCGCCAGTCCGGCTCTCATCAATGTACATATTTCTGTCATTGTATACACCATCTTTTATGATATAATAAAGTTGGCATCCCCATGATTAGGGGCCTCTGCCGTTTTCTCCGCACTGAAAGTATCATACAAAGGAGTTGATCCTTAATCAGGTCACTTGGGGGCTTCCAACCCTATGGGTTTAGCTTTCATACCCTCTTGGCCATGCTTTATATGCCATGTTCGAGTTAAACCTGCCTGTTTGCAACTTGCTACTCCATTATGTGACCCGCCGAACTCTTGACAGCTAATCTTGATAAGAGACCCTGAACTTTCATAAGTTATTCTCGCACAAAGACCCTGAAGTTGTCAAGGTTTAAACGGCTGCTTTTGTCACGAGAGAGCCGGCTTATAGTGAGCTAGGATAAACTAGTCTTGTCTACCGTAATCCCTCCGCTATGTGGCCGTTCGTACTCTTAGCAATGTCAATCTTTTAAAGACCCTCAACTTGATAAGGTTTAAACGACGGATTTATGTCACGTGAGACCCGGTTTACAAGTTTTCAGGCTTTCCGCCTAGTTTCTTCGGAAACAAAATTTTTCATAAAAAACAAGAGTTATCTTGTCCTGTCGCACCTTTAAAGCCGGCTTATAGGATGAGACATACAAATTACTTGTTTTTTGCAGGTACTCTCATGATAAGATTGTAAGTTTTGGAAAATTCTGGTTTGGTATTGCTCAGGGAGTATAACCCGCCCAGCGCGTCAAAGCAGTCAAAAGATTATATATCAAAGATGAATTTGCTAAGTCACCGGCAGAAGCTTAAAACAGTGCATCAAAAGCACACGGGCAGGCGGATAAAAGTTTTCCTACTACTATTACAAGGCTGTTCAAAATGCCCAAAAGTTGCAGACTTCAAGTTTTTTCAGCCAATTCTAACCCGGCGAATTAAACAAGGCCGGGTTACCCTCACATGAGGCAAAGTTTTTCTCTAGCTCATCGCCGGGTCATCCTGCGCCGGGTCTTCGGTCTCTTCGATCTGGAGGTTGTCCACATCCCAATTGCAGTTGGTTAAAGCTTCAAACATGGCTTCATCGTGCATGATTGGAGATGGGTCAACATCAGGAGCGAAGAGGTGCTTACGGCGTTGAGGAATCAGGCTCTTCGCTTCAAAAGTGGGCCCTCGAACACGTTTGTTATCTTCGGTGTAAGCCGCCTGGTATACTGACAGATCAGCCTCTCCGGCCAGCCGGCTTGCCAGAACCCGGGACGCCTTATGACAGCGAGAGTAATCTTCTTGTGTAAACTGCGAGCTGTCATCCTTCAGTTGAGGGAAGCCATCCATCATCTCATCCGGGTTAAGCTCCGGGGCATAAGCCAACGACCGGCTCAAAGAAGCAATTGCGCCCTTGCGGGCGTCTGATCTCTTTAGTTCTTCCAGCTGCTTTGGGATGGTCGACATGACTTCCAGCACGCCCTTCATGAGGTTCGGAACACCCCTCTCAGTCATGACAGCCCTGATGGTAATTAGAGACCCGGCATACAACTGTTCTGTCAAAGAGTATAAAGCCTTGAGTTTCAGCAGGCTGTTGTCTAACAGTTGGCGGCTCCGTTCACCTACAAACATGTCAAAATTTATAAACCGCCGGAGAAGATTATTGACAAGTATTTGTATATAGTTGAAGGTTAAGAATACCTACCAAACACAGCTCCAATCATATGGGATATCTGGCCCTTCAGAGTGTTCAGTTCGCCAGTCACCGTTTTGAGCCGGCCCTCTGCGTCTTCAGCGCGCTTGGTCAGGGCGGCTTGGCTTGACTCAGCAGTCTGCTTGAAAGTTTCAAACTCTGTTTTGATCTTCTCAAGATCTATGGAGCAGAGCCGCCACTTTTCTTCCGTCTCTGCTCGGGCGTTTTGTTGCAAAGATAAGCTTTTCTTCAAGTCCGTCAGGTTAGACTCGGCAGCACTTAAAGATTCCTGCGCAGGACAAGTCATGACAGTACAAGGTTGTCAGTTTTAAGCCGCCGGTCCGGCTCACATAGTTTATATCAAAATTTGGTACAATGATTACAAGTCCCAAGCAGATTGCAAGCAATTTACTTGACACTTGGGGGCTAATGTGTCTCAGCTCTTTCTTATAGAGCCGGCTCATTACTTAGGTAATGACCCGACCCTTGGGGGCTACATTTAGCTCTTACTCGATGATTGAGTGCCGGTTCATTACTTAGGTAATGAACCGGCCCTTGGGGGCTACAATTGGTGCTTAATCTATGATTGAGTGCCGGTTCATTACTTAGGTAATGACCCGGCCCTTGGGGACTACACTTGGCTCTTAATTTATGATTGAGTGCCGGTTCATTATTGGTATAATGACCCGGCCCTTGGGGGCTACGATTGGCTCTCAGTCCATGTTTCACATACTGATGACTCTTCAAAAGTTGCCAAATTAATGCAAGACCCAGCTGACCTTCTGAGAGTTCAACCGGTTCTTGGGGGCTACATAAGTATATACATGAAGAGGCAAGGGAAGTAAAGTACCTCGTATTTTTTCTTCATCTTGGCGACCAAGTTAGCCTCCATGTCTCGGCTGGCAAACAGACGACTCAGATAGCCGGCATGCAATTCATCAGCAGTAAGTTTCTCCAAATTTGAAAGATCAGAGGGAGTCCTTTCTTCCTTGGAGGGAGCCGCTGCGTCTTCATTGATATTCTTTGATAGCGCATGTGAGGGAGCTGGAGGTTTGTAAGCCGCCCCGGTGACGATGACTTCTTCATGAGAAGCCATGTTTTTAGTTGACGGCCGGGGGCTGGACAGCTTAGGAGCAGAATCTGGATGGGCTTCAGGAGCTTCAATGTCCATAGCAGCCGGCTCGTTCTGTGGAGGAACCTCTCCATGGACGTCTTTAGCAGCCTCAGAAGGTTCAATGTGAGATTTAGGAATATTGGGCATTGGGTTCTCCGGGTCTTGGGCATCAGGAGTTGCGGATGACCCGGCCACTTTCCTTCGTTTGGCTTGAGCCCTGCGAGCAAAGGCAATGTTGGGTATGTCATGATAAGGTATGAGATATTAAACACATTTCGGGATATAGAAATACTTACCCCGGGTTAATAATAAGAGGAGGCAGCTTTGAGGCGGTCGAATCGCCAGAAGAAGATGGTGGCGGGGAAAATGAAAGTGATACCCCCCGTGCTTATTTATAAGGCTATAATGGTCTCACAAACGGTCCGGTGCGGGAATCAAGGGAGCACGATGATGATTAAACTAAGAAGACACCTCGATTCTCAGGCTGGTCATATTAATGAAAAAAGATCCGCTCTGACGTCAGGGGAATCTTTTTTGATTTTTCTGATGACGTCATGGCGGGTCATGAAAGCTTGTCAGAAGCAACGGCTGCCCATTTTTGGCGGGTTATGAACATTCATCAGAGACAGCGCTATCCATTTATGGCGGGTCATGAAGATTTATCAGAGTGCAAGATGCGCCAACCAGAAGATTTGGAGATTGACATGAACCAGTTCAAATCAATCTGGGGCCTAATGTTGGGGATATAACCCCATGATGAGACCCGCCCAGGAGGGGCCGGGTCATACGGTTGGCGGCTTACGACAAGATTAGGAGTAAGCTTATCCAATGGGCCTGAAGGCCCAGAACCAGAAGACAAGATGTAACCCGGCGGGCTCGAGCCGCCGGTGGCGGCTTGTTAGACAAGGCATGTGTAGTTAGAGGAGAGGTCGGTTATCAAGTATAACCCGGCCCGGACTCTTGTAAGCCCAGGGCCTTGACCTGTGTATATAAAGGCGGGTTACCTGGGCGGCTTTGGCCACGAAACAACTCATCAATAGCTAGGTCAAGCGAACTCGCTCCCTTGTAATCGATACCCAATCAATACAACACAAAGCAGGACGTAGGTTTTTACCTCTTTCCGAGGGGCCGAACCTGGGTAACTCTTGTCTCTCGATTCCGATCAACCCCTTCGAGCTCACCGCCTCAGCGATGGCCTCGAACCTAAGTCCTTTTACGGGGACATCTGTCGTGACAAAACCACGACACCGAGGATAGCCAGAATGATCTCAGAGAGCAGAGTGTGGATTTGGACTCATGCTCTAGTCCTGAGGGAAGTTTTGATGATGTGCCTAGTTCTCCTGATCTGCCCAAAGCTTCTACAAGAACTAGAAGAAAGCTCAATTCTGATGAGGAAGATGAGGACTTCATACCTGATGAAGTGCCTCCCAAGTCAAAGCAGGACAAGTCTGTCAAGGACACTACTCCTGCCACTTCTTCCAAGAAGAAGAAAGCTGTCAGGAAAGAGTATGCTAGTGCAGAAGCTGTGAGGGCACCTGACTATGCCAAGAGAGGCATGACTCTTCGCCTTGAGTCACCTCCAAGGAGATCCATGCCTAAGAAGGCAGGAGAGAAGAAGAAGAGATCCAGGAAGAGGATTGTTTATGTTGTAGGCAGGCCTACCTCTATGTTTGAGGATCCAGAGGAGGCAGCTGCTGAAGAGGAGGAAGTAGAGCCAGCTGCAAAGGCCCCTCCCAAGAAGAAAAATAAACTTTTGGCAGATGCTATGCCCAAGACTAACACTTCCAAGAGCACCAAATCTGCTCCTAAGAAGGCTGCTGCTACTGACAAACCCAAGAGGTTCTCTAGAGAGATCCCAGCTTCTTCCAAGAACAAGACCTCCACCTTCAGGGAAGCTGAGGATGTTGATGATATCACTGCCTTGATGAAGCTCAGACCACACCTTCCAGAGCACAATGCCAGCCATCAGATTGCTGAAGACATGAAGAAAAGGAAGGATTCAGGGTTGAGGGCATGGAGAGCAATTGATCCATATGCCCAAAGGAGAAAGACAGCTGTGGATTACAGGTTCTACACCAAAGAGCAACAAGATTTCTACGAGACAATCTTGCTTGACAAGAGCCCAGCTGTGAGTGACATGAGATACATTGACTAGAAGTATATCAAGGCTAATGAAGATTACTTTCCAAATGTTCAAGACAATTTTCATTGCATTGGCCTAGATGAATTTGTTGGCAAAGAATTCACTGCATGGAACGACGAGATGATCATGCAATTCTACTCCACTTCTCATTATTATGGAGATGGTAGGATTGTATGGATGACTGAAGGAGCAAGATATGAGTCTTTTGTTGAGGAATGGGCTACCATCTTAGGAGTCCCAGAAGTGGAAGATGGTGACTTGGATGTCTATTCTGAATCCAAGGAGAGCCATGATTCTATGAAGAATATGTACAATGAGATCCCTGCTGCCAACGTGAAATCTCACAAGTTTGGATCCATTTACTTCCTCCAGGCTGGCCTCCGCACCATGAACACCATCTTGAGGCACACACTGATGCCTAAGTCTGGAGATGACAAGATGATTCGAGGCTATTCCATCAACATGTTGATCCATCTGGATAGACACACCAGGATAAGGGTGATGGATCTGATTGTGGAGACTGTGAAGAGGGTTGCTGCTGATCAGAAGCGCTCATGCTGCTATGCACCCTACATTCAGATGCTTATCAACTCCAAGCTGGAGAAGCACATTTTTGCTCTTGACAGGCCCCATTTGCCCCTACAGCCAGATCTTGAGGACAACGTTGTGGTGATGGACCCAGATCATCCCACATCAGCTGCAGCACAGGCAGAGGCAGAGGCAGCTAGAGCCACTAGTGCTCCAGTCCCTAGATCCAGGAACGAGCAAATGGATCTTTTGATCTCAACCGTTCAGGGCATGCAGAAGGATATCAAGGACATACTGGGAAATCAGAGTAGTCTTGTCAGGATCTTTGAGAATAGGATCAAGACCCTAAATGACAAGGTGGATGGATTGACAAAGACTGTGAATGAGCTGAAGAAGGAAGTTGACAGCGTGCCCAGTCCCGACACTTCAGATGATGAGGATGACTCTCCTCTCAGGCCAGGGCGCCAGGCACTCACTTCACTACCCAGGCCAGATCAGCCACAGTGCCAGCTCCAGATTTGAGGCCTTCTTCATCAGCACCTCCTACAACCACCTCAACTCCATCAGCTCCAGTTCCTCCATTTGCTACACCAACTCCATCCATGACATCAGCAGAGGTATTCGCCGACGCAATTCTCTCAACTCCTACATCAGCTACCGGAGGAGATCGGCCCAAGAGCGCTTAGATATACATCTTTGAACTTTTTGGTAACTTGTTGCCAAAGGGGGAGAAGTGTATATAGATCTTTAGGCTTCGAGTGAGAGAGCGTTTGGTTTTTATCGCTTTACAAAACATTTGATCTTTTGGTTTGTTTGTGTTGAACTATGTGGTGTTTGATCATACGCTTAATGTGTGTTGCTACTATTTCCTATCATTATGTTGCTTATGAGATGACCATTCACCTTTGCTTGATTGTGTTGTGCTATGATGTTCATTATTATTACTCTCGCACACCACCAAGTTGTATGTGACATGGAAGAAGTGCCCCATGTACCTAATCGATTGTGCATTTGCATTCAAATGCAAATTTAAAATAATGCACAAATTTAGGGGGAGCTCTTGCTTATCACATAATTCTCAAAGCGACGATTATATTCATTGATTATATCATATGTCGAAGCTTTGATCTATATGTTGTCATCAATTACCAAAAAGGGGGAGA
Source organism: Elymus sibiricus (assembly GCA_039707655.1). Lineage (NCBI taxonomy): Eukaryota > Viridiplantae > Streptophyta > Magnoliopsida > Poales > Poaceae > Elymus > Elymus sibiricus. The sequence goes on along the minus strand of CM077673.1, from coordinate 268,299,687 downwards.
TTGAAAGCACATTTGCTCCCTTGGTGGTTTTGGTAATTAATAACAACATATATGTCATTGAACTAATGTTTCCACTAAGCACATTTCAGGAAAAGTTCAATGATAGGGATGGCAAAAGGATTGTGGAGATACCCCAAGATGCAAGGAAATAGATTGGCAAAGCTTCAAGCAAGAGGACTCTACATTTTACTTTGTGAGAAATCACTTTGAGTCCATAGGAAAGCCAATACTATTAAAAGGGGGTAAGGTACTGTTGGTGAACAAAATGCTCATACGTGCACAAGTGATAGTCACCAAAAACACCCACAAGCTCTTCCACAAAAGTCTGTCCAAAGTCAAATATCCAAAATCGGTGCAACCAACATATTCCACTCGGTGCCACCGATTTCCAAACTCAGACAGACCCATGCCAAACCCTAGCCAGTCGGTGCAACCGATTCTGCATCGGTGCCACCAAGTTCAGTTGCCAACTCTCTGTTTAGCTATTTTCAGTCTTCGGTACCACCGAGATTTGCCAGTCGGTCTCACCGAGTTTCTGGACCAACTCTCTGGATAGCCATTCACAGGAATCGGTACCACCGAGAAATGTGGATCGATGCCACCGAGTTCTGGACCAACTCTCTGGTAAGCCATGGTCGAGAATCGATACCACCGAGATGTGAGAATCGGCGTCACTGAGATTGCGCAATCTGACCGTTGGTCACCTGATCGGTACCACCAAAATTTATATATCGGTCTCACCGAGATTCAAAAGTTGTCACCTTTTGGTCACTTCGGTACCACCGAGATTCACACATCGGTGTCACCGAGTTGGTCACTTTAGGTGTAACGGTTGGATTTTTGGAGATGCCTATATATACCCCTTCACCACCACCCACTCGAAAGAGAAGCACTCAGAACTATTCCATACTTGCCCCATCATATTTTCCGAGAGAGAGCCACCTACTCATGTGTTGAGATCATGCCATTCCATTCTAACCATATGAATCTTGATCTCTAGCCTCCCCATGTTGCTTTCCACCAATCCAATCTCTTCCACCAAACCAAATCTGTGAGAGAGTGATTGTGTGTTGAGGAGTCTATCATCTTGAAGCACAAGAGCAAGGAGTTCATCGACATTGCCGAGCCTATTACCTTTTGGAGGGTGGTGCCTCCTAGATTGGTTAGGTGTCGCTTGGGAACCTCCTACTTCGTGTTGTGGAGTTGAACCAAGAAGTTTGTACGGGCAAGGAGATCGCCTACTTCGTGAAGATCTACCCATAGTGAGGCTAGTCCTTCGTGGACGAAAGCCGTTATGGAATAGTCAAGGTTGCTACTTCATGGACCCTTATGGGTGGAGCCCTCCATGGACTCTCGCGACCGTTACCCTCCGTGGGTTGAAGACTCCATAAACGTGAACGTACGATAGCACCACCTATCGGAACCACGGGAAAAATCATCGTGTCTTCAAATTGCGTTTGATCTTCCTACCCTTCCTTTACTACTCATGCTTGTCTTTACTTTCCGCTGCTATACTCGTAGATATGCATGTGTAGGGTGTGCTTGACTTGCTATGAATGCTAAAATCTGCCAACACTTAAAATTGGGAAAAAGTAGATTTTTTATTTAGTCAAGTAGTCTAATCACCCCCCTCTAGACATACTTTCGGTCCTACAACTACTCACACATCACCATGGGAGCAGCAAGGATGATGTAGAGGCCCTCTATGATTGACCCCCCTTCGACAGGGCGTCAGAACAGGGCTCCAAACGGGCGCAAGGTGGAACAGAAGCTTGCGGCGGCAGAAAAGTGTTTCGGGAGGGTTTTGGGGATTCATTAGAATTTATAGGCCAGAGAGGGACGTTAGGAGGCGCTTGGGGGGACCACCACACAACAGGGCGCGACCACCCCCTGGACGCGCCCTGATGTGTGCTGGCTCCCTTGTGTGGCCTCCGGTCTCCTCCCGAAGCTTCGAGGTCTTCTTTTGGTCCAGTAAAAATCATGAAAAAGTTTTGTGGCAATTGGACTTCGTTTGGTACTATAAACCTGAAAAAACTAAAAACACGTAGAAAGCGGCAACTGGCACTTGGCACTGGGTTAATAGGTTAGTGTTAAAAATAATATAAATCAGTAAATAAATATACAAAAAGTATTCTAGAATGATAATATTATAGAATGGAACAATAAAAAATTATAGATACGTTGGAGACGTATCATCTAGTCCCTTGTCAAACTTTTCGATGAGCCTGTAAGTTGTCGTTATGATCATTGTGTTACATGTGACATTTGAGCAACCCCAAAGTCCACCATACGGTGAGAAGTGACTATGATACTCTCATGGTCTAAGGAGCAAAATCACACATTAACACTCCGTGTTATTACAATTGATTAAAGACGATATAAACTCAATTTATAACAGACAACTTTGGGTCGATTCAATATGATCGTTCTTCCAACGTCATAATCACAATGTTGTTGTAGGACTATCATTTTACACTCAACGATATCCTAAGATCCGGAAAACATGATCACCAACAACACTTGAGCTAGTCCTAGAGATAAGACCAAGAACCTTTTATTTAACCGTTTATCATTCCACACGTGCATATGGATTTTCCAGTGAATCACATATTCCTGGATCATATTAGTTATATCATAAAATATAAACTCTTAATTATGAATACAAATTCCAAAAGTAGATACTTGTTAGTGATCTCCCAACCTTCGACATACTTCTTAGCAAACTATAATTACTCTTGGTTGGTGAAGACTTTGCTTGGTGAAGAAAATTACTCTTCAACACTCAAGTCGACACCTATCCGTTTAAAGAGTGTGCTTCTCTCAAGAGTAATAGGTACAAGAACTCTAACTCAGATCTACTGTGATGCTCAACCACTGTCTAAGTTTTGGCTCTTGATTTTCTCTCGGTGGATCTTAATATCAAATCTCTCGGAGAGGGGTGCTCAATCAATCTTCTCAGAACCTCGAACAGACCAGCCAACGGACAACGTTGGTGCAGGTTGATTATTTATAGCCACAGCCTTCCCTGGAGGGAAATGACCAAATTGAACACACAGCTCAGCCTATGGTCGAACGACACAACGATGGGATTTTGAGCACAACAGTAACATTACTTGATGTGAAAGTAATGCTAACTACTCGGTCCGAAAAATATATGTGGCAACACCGAAGAACATCGTCATTTGCTGACAGGTAATCATTCAAAGCACAAATAGATTTCTCTCGGTCTTTCATAAGTTTCGGCTAAGCATCACAACAGACCTAAGCTTCGAGAACCTATACCCCTCTTAATAGTAAAGTGGTGCTATGACTCAAATAAGAGAAAGAAGAACAACAAAATGAATGCTACATCTTCACTTGCCTTCAAACTTCTCGAATGTAGTCATTCTTCTTCGGACTCACCGAACGAATATTGCTTTGGGTTAGCAATAGATTCAAAGGGGTCCATTCCTTCAACATAATCATCTCGTTTTCATTTCTTCTCGAAATGTAGCTCTTCCTTCTCTGCAACGCAAGTAATCTTCGGTGAAGTTATTCAAACCACACACCGAACACAACATTCTCCTCGGTCTTGCATGGACTATTTCTGTCTATGCGCAGTAGCAAACAAACCAATCCATGCATGTTTCTGGCAACAATCTCCAAAACACAAGTGGGCAAATTATTGCATCAATAGAGAGTCAGTCACAATCTCATTGTTACAAGCCTCCATGGTTATAGTATCAAGAAAAAAGTCCATTTTACTTCCCTAAAAAACCTCGATGGTTCACATAACTCCCTGGTCTTTTTTTCCGCTCCCTTACCCCCCTCAACTATCCCATAACAGTCAAAAAAACACCCCTGGCTGGTTTTCCCCTACCAGGTGCTGATGTGGACGGGGTCAAAGCGGTATTTGACCAGTGAGAGAGGGGCCCACCTGTTAAAAAAGTCACCCCAGTCATCAACTGACTAGTCAAACTGGCCAGGGGGGCACACGTCATAGGCTCGGTGGTTAACACAACAGTTAATTAGATGGGGGCCGTGGTCATTGACTCAATACTAGTCTAACCTAACACTAATCCTAATCTAACCACTGACATTAAGGTCCCCGGCGAGCATACACCATGGCAGAGGGCGTGGGAGCATACGCCATGGCAGTGGATTCATTGTACGCACTCCTGGACTCGCTCCGCATCGAATGGAGGTGATAGCGCGAACGGGGACGACCGGAGTATCGGGCACGGCCGAGGCTAGCGGTGACGCACTGACGCCTTTCGAAGCTTGGTGGCAGGGCGCTCCGAGGCACATGGAAGAGGGAAGAGAGGTGCATCGGCATTCAGGGCTCACCAAGAGCATGCCAAAGTGGTCGAATGGGATGGGGAGGGCCCATGGCGAGGGCATGGACCTCGCCTGCGGCCGCCGGAGCGAGGCATCGTGGGGAGGGGGCTGGACAAAGAGGCACCCATCAGTGACATGTCTGGAAGATTGGCGACACCACATGAAGCTCACGGCAAGGTCACACAGGCTAGGAAAACTCGAGAGGCAGCAGATCGATCGCGGCGACCGATGGTCGGAAGCGAGGAAGATGAGCTCGATTCAGTCGATTCTGGACGTCACCCATCGATTCAGTCGGCATGAATGCTCGTGGGGGTGACAGGATGATCTCACACCGATCGGACGTGGTGGGCGTGTGTGGGCAGCCGAGATGCCCGCCGTACGCGAGCTCAAGTGGCGGCGGCCACGGACGACCAAGGCGTTGTCCGGGCGCGACGACGCACAATGGGTGCAGGAGATAGCGCCGCCCGCCGCAGTGATACCCAGGGGCCTCACGAGAGCGCCACGGACCGAAGGCATCTAGGAGGAGACCTGGGGCGGCTTGGCAATGGTGAGCTCCACTAGCGGCGGCCGTGGATGACCGATACGATGGCAAGAAAGCGACAGGTGGTCAAATACCACTTTGACCATGGCCACGTCAGCAAACGACCTGAGCAAAACCACCGGAGATGAATTCTTAACGGTATTGGATAGATCAGAGGGTTAAGAGGGCAGAAAAAAGTTCACGGGGTTATGTGAACCAACCACTTTATTTGGGGGGTAAAATGGACTTTTTTCTAGTATCAGTTAGGAGAGTGTTATCTTCAGACTCATCAGATTCAAAATTTCCAAACTCCTCCAGATCAGCAGGAGTTTGTTCTTCAGTAGGTTGAGTGTTTTTTGCCCCTTCATTTTTTCAAGGACTTAAGAACATCATAGTCCATATGTTTCTGCTTTTTTATATTTAGGGCTTTTGTGCAAACACCCACCTAAGAAGCACTTACTTCCCTCTCATGATCTCTCACCAGCACTTTGTTCACTTCATAATAAAAGTCACAGAAATGTGTGCCCAGTACAACCTCAGCAACAACTGGGATTTCATCCACATTTCGACATCCAGACACACACGCATAGATTCAGGTTTGTGAAGGGTAGCATTGTCAATTTTCAAGGGGACACCAACCAAAGATTCTACATAAGCAAGCTTTCTTTCTTTCACTCCTTTTTTCAAATGGAACATTTCCAATTTTCACCCAAGCCATTTCCATAACTCAGTTGCCCCCCACATTGGCAGACCAAGGAGCAATTTTCACCACCACACCACATGATTTAAGAGTCATCATGTCATTGTACCAAAGCCTTTTTCACATCTTTGCGGTTAGGAAAACACATCACATAGGTTCCAGGACCAATAGAACGAGTAGTAAACGCCATTTAGTGCCTATATAATCAGAAAACGCCTACTCAAGATCTCTAGAACTAGCATCGCCCTCAACGATCGTAATAATATTCTTTCTTCGTTAAACTTTGATAATTTTTTTCTTTCATGTTTTTTTTTTCATTTTGCACTATGTTCCACTGTTTTACATCGTTTCTTTGTTTTTCCCCGTTTTATGTGTTTTTTCCTTTTTCTCTTTGATTTTCTATGTTTCTTTTCGGTTCTCCTTTAGTTTTTACCCTTTTCATAAACATCGTATATCTTACGTATATAGAAGGAACAATTTTATACACATTTATCGTTTTAAATATACGTGACCAACTTTTCTAAAAATATAGGTTTTGAGGTCTCATTTTTTAATAAAAAACCCTTCATTTTTTTATACTGTAGAAACAAGTTTTTATACTTACTTAAAATTTCAGCTCATCAATATTTGGATAGAACAGTATCTGTAATTTAATTATGTCCCATTTTCCTAGAATAGGAGTAGATTGATTTATTTTCTTTTTTTGGTACTTTGTATGATACTTTTAATTAATGAAATGTTTCAACGGTTTAAGCTCAAAAAAATGATTAAAATTTGTTCCGATATATGTTTTGATGTCTATTTTTTCATATAAAATTTATATATTTCGTATGCATAAGATTTTTTTTGTTATACATGTTTAACATTTTCCAAATACATGGTTAATTTTGTTTCCAGATATATGTTTTGATGTATACTTTTTTTCATATATATTGTATATTTTCCTTATACATCTAAAACATTATTTTTATATATTTTTAACATTTTCCAAATATATGATTTTTTCAATACACTTTTTGATGTCAAATTATTTTAGTAGGCGTTGAGCATTTTTCATATACATTCGAAAAATTATTTTTATTCATGTTTACAATTTTATCAAATACATTTTTGATGTATACTTTTTTCTATAGATATTATACATTTTTATATACATCTAAAACATTATGTTCATGCAGGTTTAATATATTTTAAATACATGATTAACATTTTTGCAGCATATGTTTTGATGTATACTTTTTTCATACACATTGTACACTTTTTGTATACACCTGAAACGTTGTTTTTATACATGTTTAACACTTTTAAAATACATTGTAAACATTTTTGAAATACATGTTTTGATGATAATTTATATCATGCATGTTGTAATCTTTGGTGTACATAAGCAATTTTTATTCAAATTTAAATTTTTTCAAATACCTGATTAATATTTTTAAAATGTGTTATTAACACTTAAGAAAATGGAAGAACAAAAAGCAAATATAAGTAAAAACCAAAAAGAGGAAACAGAAACAATAATAAGCAGAAAAACAAAACAAAAGGAAACGGAAAAGAAAGAAAAACACAGTTTTGTTGGGCGGCCCACTTGCTTCGGCGTTGAACGCGAGCGTTGGCTTCGATCTCGCATTAAGAGAGGTATAGGCGTGCCTAGGTGAAGTAGTCCCGATGCATTTTTCTTTGGTAAGAAACACTTATGGCATCTAAAGGTACGTAATTTCTTGTGTTTGCATTTAGCTCCTTGAACAACTTTGTATCAATTGATACCAATAATCAGCGGTTAATCAGACATTCCAAAGGGTGAGAGGAGCCGTATGAGATGAAAACTTATGTATGGTTTTGGAACTGAGATTTTTTGAATAGAATGACAGACTGTAACGGATGTTGGCTCAATCCAAAGAAAATTATGCGAAAGCTTTGCAGAAATTGTTATGAAGCAACACGACTAGAATCGATCCTTACAATTGGAGTTATATACTCTATAAATATGCAACTACTTATAGGAGAGAGAATAGAATAAATTTATATTGCCACGCATTCGTTTGCTTTTTTTAGGGGTGCGCATTGATTTGCTTGGTATCGACATCTATTTTTTTTTTAGAATTTTGTAGCGACATCTAAATAGGCCGGGGCTTTTTGTGCGAACTGTCGTTCGGCCCGTGGCCCAAGTCGCTGGTAACCCCCTTATAAAAACGCGGAGCAAGTCTGCAAAACCCTCCGCCCTTGTCCACCTCCTCGCCGCCGGTTTGTCCCAATCCCATACAGACCTAGCGTGAAGGCTTGTTGATCACCAACTTCAGGTATGATAATCGTCAAAAGTCTCCATCTTTACGTTCTTGCCAATGTGTATTTTCTCCTTTTATCAGAGAGGCTGAGAAGGTCCAACTCTGTTGTGTTGTTCCAGAGGCGAAGATGAACAGGCGGTTTGTGAATCTGGTGACGCGGAACTGGACCCAAGGCGTCTATTCGGTGCGCCGCATGGACCCTTACCACCATTTCTTCTACGGGTCAACAGAAGCTGCACTTGGGGCAACAGATGAAGCTTGCAAGATGAAGGAATCATTCCCAGCGATGCAGATCCGGGACCTGCCGAGCCCAAGCACGAACTTCACTGCAGCTGCCCCAGGTGGCACCCTGGATATGTTCGCGCTCGTCAGTCCCCGCGCCACCAGCGATGGCAGAATGATCTATGCCAATACGATTGGCGAGACCCGGCTGTACGACGCCGACAAACAGGTGCACACCGCCATGGGCCGTCTCAACACGCCTAAGGGAGTCAAACCCATGTGCCTCTCCATCGCGCACCCTGGCGCCGACGAAGACAGCATTTATGTGTTGGATACGGAACCCAAGAAGGACGCCCGTCGATGCTTTGAGGTCCTCGAGCCGTCGCCCAGAGAATTCAGGAACAGCAGCTTGATGCCGCTATGGAATTCGCGACTTCTTCCACCGCCGCCTTTTGTCCACGAACCTTGGTACCAACCATCGTCTATTACCTCCTTTACCACCGTGGTCAATGGCAGCGGCTGTTCGACCATCTACATATCATTTGGTGGCCGCGTAGGCACCTACAGCTTTGAGACGGCATGCTCCGACTCTAGTCACCGTCTAGGATGGAGGCTCTCGGACAAATGGAGCCATGTTGGGGAATGGAAGCTGCCTTTTAATGGCAGAGCTCAGTACATCCCTGAGTTTAACCTATGGTTTGGTTTCTCAGCCTTAAGCCCCAACCACCTGTGTGCTATGGACCTTTCTGGCATGGACAATGGAGGACAGCCCACAGCGCCCAAAGTATGGGAAGATCTGAACCTGCCTGAGGGAGAGGCGTGGCTTCCAAAACAGCTCGAGCTTCTCTACCTTGGCGACCGCAAGTTTCTCACCGCTAAGACCTTTGCTGAAGGAGAAATAGGTGGATACTTTTCTGTGCTCACCGGCATAGAGATGATTGCTGGCGCTGGTGATGACCAGCACACCCTTCAGATGGTCAAGCACAAGTGCGCACGTTTTGTCTTCACGGACGAGGACATTGAGTGGGTGCTCTGAATCAATGAATATTCTCGGGTCGGTGATGAACTGATGACCTAGATCCTTGTCGCATTTGTTATGCGATGTCTATTTCCACCATTAAGGATTTGTGTGCTTGGAGGGATTTTCCCTGTTTCTATCTTTACTTTTCTTCTAAAGACAACATTGTACTGTCATGTTAAGTGTTCTTGGATGTTGATCTGTAGTTTTTAGTGGAGCCTTGTAGTTTTTAGTGGAGCCTGGTACTTCTGTATTCCACTTATAATCCTGCAAAGAAAGAAAAAAAAGGATTTTCAAAAAAAATATGTATGATTAGGTAAGAAACAAACTTCTCCATGGCGAGCAAATCTGCAGTTGGCGAGACTGATGGTTGCCATACCCGCACTCATATCAACCCAATCTCTCTTCATTGATGGTCCAGGCTATGCTAGGTAAATCGATCTCTACTCCCTGCTCCCCCAAGGTGCAGAGTCTTTGCTTTGGCGCCTCCCTTGGAACTCACACGCAACCTGGGCAAACAAATGTATACTCAGAATGTGGGAAGGCAGCATATAGTAATTTAGAAACAAGGTAGCTTTTATTAATGTTAGCTGTGGAATTTATTTTGGGTTAGATAGAAGAAATGCGGGTTGCCATGACATGATTCATAGGTTTTCATATCCTATTATTTTTATTGCAGCACAATAATTAATCACTTTAAAATTTACAATGAACAAACAATTTCAAGAAAAAGAAATAAACACTGCACACACAATTCAATTGTTTTTCTTTAATATCTACTCCCTCCGTCCCGTAATATAAGAGCGTTTTTGACACTACACTAGTGTCAAAAACGCTCTTATATTATGGGACGGAGGGAGTATCTGTTTTCAATCGTTTTTCTTTAACATCTATCTGTTCTATACTACCTGCCGCCCTTAAAAAGTATAAGCAAATAAGGAAACATCTTACCGAGGAGGCGGCTAAGCTGGATAGAATAGTTTTGGCCACAGCAATCAAACCTTGTTTGGTCTGGCCAAGTATCAGACACACAAGGGACAGTTAAATGTAGAAAATACGCCTTCAAAAGAGTAGTACAACAGATGAAATCAGAAGGTACATATCATGCCACACAACCATCTGAGATAAACATTAATAATCGTTATCATTATACATTTGCAGTGCATTATATATTATATAGTACATAGATAAAAGAGCTGAAAGTAGGCCGTAGAATTTTCTGTCTGACTTGAAGGAAATAAGGAAGCTTTGTCAGTCACTAGCAAAGATGATATTCTTGTTGAGGATGACTTAAGCAAATCTGAAAGAAGAGCAAAAGAATTCCACTAACGAGACTGCAGAGGAAAATTTTGAAGAGATATGTGCTTTCTCTTCAAAATTCTTGGAGCTATTATGTTCTATATTCCTGTCATCTTTGAAGGACACTATTGGATTCCTACAAGTATAATATTATTGCTCTTTACAGTACATATATGCTGTCATCTTATTGTGGGGCTTGATCCAATTTTTACTTCTTTTGCATTTTATTTTTCTGAAGCCTACTTTTCCTGTGAAATCGAACTATCCGGATTGGTAACTGTTTAAACATAGAGGAAATGTCCAGTTGTGTTTCTTATTTATTTCTGAAAATCATCAATGCAGAGAGAATACTTCAAGCAAGGAAAGATATAGCAATAGCTACAGATTCTAGAGGAAGGATCAGGCCAGGTTAGTTTTTATTACAATTATTTTCCTGCACTATGATTTATGATCTGAACAATAATATCACCTTTGATTGTACGACACTAGCTCATTTTCTCATTGTTTTTTTTACATAAATCCGCCTGTTGTTGAATCATTTCCTCTTCTCTGCAGAAATCGATGATTATAATGCTGGTGTGAAATATGAGTGGATATCCATCCTTGATGCTTTGGGTGCTTTTCATCTTTTCCTGGGAAAGGCTGAGAGACCACCACAAAAGTAAGTACATTTCAAAGATGCGAATCAGGCCTACAATAGGGAGTCGAGGATAGATGAAACTGAACCGTCTATGTGGATTGGAAAAGGTTATACTACTTTGGAACATGCTGTAAATTTGAAGACAACTCAAGTTCTTTTGACAGTTCCATGATATTTTGCAGTAATATGCTATAAATTTCAAGCATCTTTCTGGAGAGCCCTACGGGCTATGCAGATTGTCTTGCTGCTGTAAGTCTTGGTATTGCTTTTTGTCGATACAAACTTGTCAGCTAGACAGGGCTCAAGAAGTTTTTGAACGAGTCTTACAGGCAAGTTCTTTTTCTGTCTCTTGTTTCATGTAGAAGAATTGTCTCTTAAGATGAATTCATGCCTTTATTCACTTACAATTACTTCACAATTGGACCCTGAAAATTTTATGCTTGTAGCACCTGCGATCATGGACTTGCAAACATATGAACGTAAATGCACTTTACAGACAAGAAATTTTCTTCTCACTTTTTTTCTGATTATTTTCTAAATTTTCAATTTTGCCATAGCTGGTGGAATCCGCAGAGGAATGGATAAAATGAGTAGAGCCTTCGGGATTTATCCTTATTGCACTGTGGCACTGAACCACGTTGCCCACCATTATTTCTTTACTGTCCAGCATTTTGTGGTTGAGCAACTGAGTGAGACTGCTCTCTCTTCAAGCAGTCATGGACTACTGAAATCACGGTCCTACTATCACTTGGCCGGATCACACCATTGTAAGGTGATGCACCCCAATCATATACCCATTGAATTAGTTGGGTATTATTCACTAGTTCTCTGCGCTGACCTTTGGATTTCCTTGTCGAGTCTTGTTTACAACCCTGAACATGTGATGTGTTTTTGATAATTTAATTCAATTTAGGGTATGAGACTGCTGGACGGTGTTATATAGAATCTGTCAAAGAAGTCAATAAACTGCAAGACTTCATGTTGCCATTTGTTGTTGAGTTTCTTGTTCTCGTTCACTTTTGTTCCTTATTTTGTTTCATGGCATCGTTGTGGTATGCAGTTTTTACCATTTATGCATCTCCATGTTTCAAGTAAATGGAGTACCAGTTAAATAGTCGCACAATGTTATGGTCAGAAATCACCCAGTCCTTGCAAGTTAACTCCGCTGTTTTGGGGCGAGGTGGAGAGGAAGAGGTGCATAGTAAGTAAATTGCTCCAGCAACAGATGCTGATATTCGGGTAAACGTCACTTAAAATATCAAAATGTTGTTTCTTAATGTAGTACAGATATTGAGTTGGGACTTCGCAGTTTATGGTTTTAGTGTTACTCATAATCAGCAGTAGCACATCACTGCCTCATCAACCAGCATACCTAATTAATCTCTAATGTCTAAAGGCGGCACTGATTTGCTAGTTCTGGACTTCCGGTGTATGCTAGTGTAGTGTCTTGCATTTAGTTCTCTATTAGAGCAGTAAATATCACAGGGGAAGAGAATTTGTGAAGCAGCGCAGGGGAGGCTGCCACTGTGAGCTTAGCAACCAGCTGTTGGAAGAACCCGCGCATAGCAACCGGGCACAACGTTGGCATTTTTGAAGTTGCCATATCGGGGATCCGCGATATCTTCTTGTAGGCGCCGCCTCGTACCCACACCCACGGGCGTTGCTATGTCCTCGTGTCTCCTCCGTGCGGGTTGTTGCTATGTTCTCGTGTCTCCTCCGTACAGTGTGAGAATGGTTTCATACTTGAACCATACTTAAACCATACCCGTATATGTATGTTTCTAAACCATACTTGAACCATACCCGTTTTATGTCATTTTCAGCCCAACCAAAACTGAACCCACTATTTTTCCACCCAAACCAATTTAAACCCAATACATAACCGTGGGTTTAAACCCAGTACATAACTATGGGGTTTGCTTCAATGTACATATGATTGCACAAAATGACATGTTAAGAAGCAAATGAGATAGAAAAAGCATAAGCGCATCTACAGTTTGGGAACAAAGTTATCCTTGAGATACAGTCAGCACACAGTAAGAGGCAAAAGACAATGCCCATGGCTGAAAAGCTCACTGACAAGTGTATTAAAGCCAATTCCCTAGCCAAATCACAAGCAAACACGTCCGACTTGCATGTGGTGTTTTTCCATAATACATAATCACATAGTGCATCGCAGCGTGCACACGGATCAAATTTACTCGTCGTCGGTGCGTTGATGGTTATTGCACATAACCAATGCCCAGAAACCGGTTTGGACCCATAGTTTGTAGCCGCTAATAACCAAACTATTTAAACCCATAACCAACTATACCCAAACTGGTTTCTCCACATACCCAAACCAAAACCAAACTAAAAAAGGCTCAACCCAATAAAATCCGAACCAATCAAACCCAAAGTAAGAATCGAACCGCTTCACCCGGTTTTTTAATAACCATTCTCAGGTTTACGTACAGGTCGTGGCCGGCCACCACCGGCCTACAGTAGGGTCGGCGCGAGCTGAAGGCGTCGGCCTGCCATCGACGCTTCGTGGAGGCATGACGGTGGAGGGGGAGGGCGAGCGGCCGTCAATCCGAGTCCGATAGGCCGCTGCCTCCACGATCGACAAGAGTGTAACGCCTGTTTCAAATCAAAGTGATTGAGTAGTCTTGATCGATGTTTACAGGATGCTTATATACCTCCTCGAGAGACACGACGATCCAGGGGAGGCATCGGTTCCTGGGAGATGCGTCGGTTGCGAGGGACACAGGCGTCCGTGCGGGAGCAATCGCTTGTCCGTTGGGCAAGGGGAGATTTCCCTTAATTACAGATTGTATTGTAATCTTAACACTCCCCCTAATCTACACTTGACTATGTAGAGTCGTCTCATGATCATCCAGGTAGCGCTATCATCTCAAAAGATTCTTCTCCAAAAAGTTCTTCATGAAAATTTGATGAGAACTTGAAATATCAACTCACAAAGAGATAGCATAATGTGATGTCATAAAACAAGGATATCTCAAGAAGAGACTCCCCCTGACGCGTACAAGTCCCTAAGTCGTCGCATACCAATTCCATGAACATATTTCTGGAATGTAGAACTTGGTAGAGACTTGGTAAATAAATCAGCAAGGTTGTCGCATGATTTGACTTGCAGGATGCTTATTTCTCCGCTTTTTTGAAGATTATGGGGGAAAAACCATCTAGGAGAAATATGCTTAGTGATATTGCTCTTGATGTATCCTGTTTGCATCTGTGCAACACAGGTCGCATTATCCTCATAGATAATGGTGGGTGATTCTATCGAACCAATTCCACATGACTGTTGTATGTGGTTTATCATTCTGCGAAGCCATACACATTCACATGATGCTTCAAATAATGAAATTATTTCAGAATGATTGGTAGATGTTGCCACCGGAGTCTGTTTTGAAGACTTCCATGATATAGCAGTACCACCATGTAGGAACACAAAACCGGTCTGAGATCTGGCATTATGGGGATCAGACAAATAGCCGGCATCTGCATATCCAATCATATCAGAGTCCAGATTTCTCTAGAACTGGAAAAATAGGCCAAGATCATTTGTGACTTGGAGATATCGAAAGATATTCTTCACTCCAGACCAATGACGTTTGGTGGGAGCTGCGCTATGTCTAGCAAGTAGATTCACTGCAAATGCAATATCAGGTCTTGTGCAATTTGCAAGATACATAAGCGCTCCAACGGCACTGAGGTATGGAACTTCAGGTCCCAACACCTCTTCTCCATCATCCCTTGGCCTGAACGGATCTTTCTCTACGTCTAGATATTGAACCACCATAGGAGTTTTAGATGGATAGGATTTGTCCATATTGAATTTCTCCAATATTTTCTGGATATAGGCAGCTTGGTGTACCATGATTCCAGAGGGAAGGTGCTCAAGTTGAATACCTAAGCAAAATTTGGTTTTACCCAAATCCTTCATCTTTCCATCTTTAGATGATTGCGTGCTTCATCAATGTCTGGTGTGTTGCCAATGATGTTGAGATCATCAACATACACAGAAATGATGCAAAATCATGTAGAGGATTTCTTGATGAAAACACATGGGCAATCAGTGCTATTGGAGTAACCTTTCTGAAGAAGGAACTCACTGAGTCGGTTGTACCACATCCGTCCCGACTGCCTTAAGCCATATAATGACTTATTCAGCTTTACACAATACATGTTGCGTTTTCCTTTTTTATTCAGGACAGAGATTCCATCAGGAACCTTCATATATATGTCCGAATCTAGTGACCCGTAAAGATATGCGGTCACGACGTCCATCAACTGCATGGATAGACGATTTTGCACTGCCAAAGATATAAGATATCGGAAAGTGGTTCGACTCATTACTGGAGAGTATGTTTAATTGAAATCAATGCCGGGTTTCTGTGTGAAACCTTGTGCTACGAGCCTTGCTTTATATCTCACCACCTCATTGTTCTCATTCCGTTTCCGGAGGAAAACCCATTTGAATCCCACAAGGAAAACATTGGGAGGTGTAGGTATTGCTTCAGTGAATACCTTTCTTTTGTTAAGCGAGGCAATTTCTGCTTGGATTGCATCCTTCCATTTAGGCCAGTCGGAGCGCATTTGGCACTCAACGATAGACCTTTGATCATGATCAGTGAGAAGGGTATCTGCAATCTTTTCAGCAAAATATATGTCGACAGTCGTAGTCTTACGGTCAAATGATTCTCCAGAATCAACATAGTTGATGGAAGTTTCCTGCACCCCTAGAGACTTCGTGATTTCCCAATACAATTGAGTCTAGGTGTTCCGATTTCTAGCCAGTTTGTGCACAGTGGAGCTGGGTTGTGGAGGTTGCCCTTCCACTGGGTGTATACTACCCATCAGGTGTTTGTCAACGTTGAGTTGACCTGCATTTACTGATTCCAAGGTTTTTCTCCTCGATTTCCTTTGCTGCTTGCTAGAAGCTTGCTCCAGGTCAGAGGCCATACTACTCCCCCTCTTTTTAGGAACATGGAGTTGAGTGGTTTTTATTGGTATCTCCACTCTTTCTGGCGCGTTTCTGGCCAGATTTAAGGATTTTGTAACACCTTTCAGATCAGTAAATGAATCTGGCAGATTATTTGCAAGATGTTGCAAATTAATGATCTTTCAAACTTGAAGTTCGGTCTCATGGGTACGTGGATCAGAGGATGAAATGGCATGAGCATTCCAATCAATTTCCGGGCATTCTTTCTGGTACTTGAAATCTCCCCCTAGTGTCGGAAAATGTTCCTCATTGAATATGCAATCAGCGTGACGGGCTGTGAACAGATCCCGGGTAAGAGGTTCTAGGTACTTGATAATCGACGGCGATTTGTACCCCACAAAGATCCCCAACTTTCTGTGTGGGCCCATAGATGTCCGCTGTGGTGATGAGATCGGGATGTATGCAGCACATCCGAACTCACGCAGATGGGAAGTGCTTGGAGGATTTCCACGTACCAATTCCAGAGGGGAAGAACTGTGATATGCAGTTGGCCTCAACTGTATCAAGTCAGCAGCGTGTAAAACAGTGTGACCCCAACAAGAGGTTGGCAAGTTGCAATTCGTCAACAAAGGTCTTCCAATGAGTTTAATCCTCTTAATCAATGCTTCAGCCAAACCATTTTGTGTATGGACATATGACACAGAGTGCTGAACTTCAATCCCCAAAGCCATGCAATAATCATTGAAAGCACGTGAGGAGAATTCTAAAGCGTTGTCCATTCGAATTGTCTTAATTCGACTTTCAGGGTTATGGGCTTGCAACTTAATGACTTGCCTCATTATCTTGGCAAATGCATGATTCCGTGTGGATAGAAGACACACATGTGACCATCGTGTAGATGCGTCAATCAGAACCATGAAATACCTGAAAGGTCCAGACAATGGCTGAATGGGACCACAAAGGTCTCCTTGAATACGTTCAAGGAACTGAAGTGGTTCAACTTGTATTTTGAGGTGCGAGGGCCTCAAAATTAGCTTTCCCGTGGCACAAGATGTGCATACAAAATCAGAAGATTGAGGAAATTTTGACTCAAGCAAATTATGACCAATGGAATTGCTAGTAATTTTTCTCATCATCCCTATTCCAGGATGGCCTAGGCGACATTGCCAGGTTTGGAATGCGTTAACATTCTGAAAAATTACTTTGTATGCAACATGTTCCACGGGTTTGATGTAAGTATAGTACAAACCAGACGATAGAGAAGGAATTTTCTCATGTACCTTTTTGCCATATCCGTGATCTTTAGTAAAGAATAGATACTCCTCTTTGTTGTCTTCATGGGTTTCAATATGAAAACCATTCTTACGGATATCTCGATAACTGATCAGGGTACGTGATGAGTTGGGATACAATAAAGCATCCTCAATCGTCACTTGTGTACCACTTGGGAGGGTGAATATGGCACGTCCAGTACCGACAATCACTGTATCGCGTCCAGCGATAGTTAGAATATCTCCATTCATCTTTTTCAGAGTTTGGAAATATTTCATCTCCCTCAGTATGGAGTTTGTGGTACCACTATCCACAAGGCATAATTCCTCTTCCATCGGATTATTCCCGTAGAAAACTATATAAAACAAAAGAATTTTCAATAAGAAAACCTTATGTTAATACATAGAATACAATCTTATTATATCAAATGTGCTGATACAATATAATATAAAGGCAACAACAAACTTATGTTCTTATTCCAATCATCACAAATGGACATAATTAAGTAGATCACTAAGGAAATTAAGGGACTAGTCGAAGTCACCAAACACATTGTTTGAGGTGTACTCAAGCAACATGTCCTCCGTTTCAGCAGGGTCCTCAAGTGGATAAGGAATCATGGCGTTGCTTGGTCCAAGAGGAACATCGTGCGAAGCACCAGCTCCGTTTGCGCCATGCGGATGAAGGTTGAAGTTGGCTTCAAACCTTTTCCCTTGAGGTGCTTTGTGTCCCTGAGATTGCTGGTATAGCATGACCAGATGCTTGGGCATTGAGCACTTTTCAGTAGAATGCGTGTAGCATCCACACTTGTGGCAAAGCTTAGATTTATCAAACTTGGGCTTTGCAGTGCCTTTTCCCGTGCCTGTGTTTCTGAATTTTTTGTTCCCATTGCGCTTGCGCTTGTGCTCAGAATTGGAATGTTTACCTTGAAAGGTACCATTAAACTTCTGTCTATTCGCGACATTTAGATGAACTTCAGGTAAAGGTTGTGCCCCAACTGGGCGCTGAGAACCATTCTTAGCGAGTAGCTCATCATGCTTTTCAGCCTGAAGTAACATGTGAATAAGCTCGGAATAAATAGTGTAGTTGCGAGCACGGTATTGCTGTTGAAGGATCCTATCTGAAGGGAGCATAGTAGACAAAGTTTTCCCTATCTTCTCCCCCTCAGTAGGTTCCTTCTCACAAAAATGCAGTTTGGAACATATCTTATGAACAGCATGATTGTACTCACCAATGGACTTGAAATCCTGAAGGCGGAGATGAGTCGAATCATGGAGTGCTTCTGGCAGGACTACTGCCTTCTGCTGTTCATACCTCGTTTTGAGGGCCAGAAACAGAGTACTAGGAGATTCCTCCTGTAAATACTCAGACTTGAGATCTGGATGAATATGGTGCCTTATGATGAATAAAGCAGCATAGTTCTGTTGTTCTGTCAGTGGCGTGGCCCCAGCCGGGAGAGGAGTCTCCAGGGGTTGTATTGCACACGCTATCCCACGGGACGCAAGACTGATCTTGATGTCCATAGCCCATGTAGGGTAATTGTGGCCATTGAGGGCAAGCTCCTCAAACTCTTTGGCAGTCATCTTTGCTTACATGGGGAACCAGAGATAATTAATTTACGGGCGGTAAATTTAAAACCATCATGGTTGTAATAAGAATGCAAAATGTTGATACTCAAGTGAAAACTTGAAAAATTCTCAACCTCAATTGTGTGAACATAACACATTGAAGATCACTTAGATCTCACAGTAATAGGCTGCATGGCCATTACCTTGTGTATGCTACAATTTAAATATAAGGAATACACGTTGAAGGTAATCGCTTGTCAAGATTGACAAAGCGTAGACCTCACAGTAAGAGAGGATAGTCTACAAATGAGCAGTAGATCCCAACTCATTACCTTGTGATTCCAAATATAATGAGGGAGAAATATTCAAAAATTTGCAAGTTGGATATGCGAGAGAAGATAATCTCATTCGCAAAAACATGTTAAAAAATGAGATGTGATAAACACATGGAACATGTCATTCTTCCCGAATGAAATTTTGTACTTTATTTATATTATCAAGCCATTGCATAATATAAACACACTAATAATTTACACAAGTCCTAACTAGAATACATCTGGAATCAGGACTAGAATGTAAGTAGTCAAACTAGGTACTAAACAGTACTAGATATAGTCTAATATTGCACCAATACAATAATTAGTACTAAATTTAACTAAAGCAGAAAAAATTGAAAAAACAATTCCTGCTTGGGCCGAGCAAAGGAGGCAGCCGGGTGGCTAGGCATGGGCCGCCACGGCCTTTGGCTAGCCCACCCTAGCCCCACCACATAAGAGAGAGGGGGGAGGGGGCGGTTACGGGATAAGGCAACAGCCGCCCGCATCACCCACCAGCCCCACGACCTCCTTGATGTGGCCGACGGGAGCGGAAGGCGCCGACGTTTTTTTCAAGGATGCGTCAAAGGTTGACGCATCAGAAGCATAGATAGAAGGGCCCAAAGTGGGCAAAGGGTTTGTTACAAGACACGGCTTAGAAAGCCAAGGGTGTCCACATGCGGATCACTCGCCACTATCCAACCTATCTACCAAACATGGGAGAGAGCCAAGCTCCCGAAGCAAGCCGGCAGCCCTCCAATCTTGGCCCTCTAGCTCAATCTTTCTAAGCACGACGTCCGCCGATGGTGAAGCACCATTGAACACGATGTCGTTCCTGTGCTTCCATATCATCCAAGCCACGAGTGTCACCACCGTCCATGTCTCCTTCCTTAAGTGCTTCTGCAGCGTGAGAGAAGTCCACCAATTTACCAAGGTCGCATCCACCGTTGGCATCCATGTAGGTTTTCCCCAAGCGCTGGTGATGGTGGTCCACACTTGCCGAGCTAGCACACAACCCAACAGCAAGTGGTCGATCGTTTCCTGAGCTTGATCGTAGAAGGGGCATGCCGAGGGGTGAGGAAGCTGTCTCCTTTGCAATCTATCCGCCGTCCAACATCTATTCCTCGCCGCCAGCCAGGTGAAGAACTTGCAAGAGTTGGGTGCCCTCGATTTCCAAATCTGGGCGGCTCCATCAGACTCGACCATGCCTGCGAAGTAGGCCCTGTATGCCGATTTCACAGAGAATTGCCCCGTGCTCTCCCAAGCCCAATGAATCCTGTCTTCCGTGCCTTGCGTGAGAACCACGTCCTGCGTCCTGTCGACCAGCGCAATGAACTCGAGCAAAGCTTGTGCGGTCATGTCCGGCGAAATATCCTGCCACCAGCCCTCCGTCATGGCCTGCTTGACCGTTTTCAGCCGGGCATGTCTCCTCACTAGAG
Source organism: Elymus sibiricus (assembly GCA_039707655.1). NCBI lineage: Eukaryota > Viridiplantae > Streptophyta > Magnoliopsida > Poales > Poaceae > Elymus > Elymus sibiricus. The sequence continues at coordinate 268,279,148 of CM077673.1, read as the reverse complement.
CGTAGAGGTTGGGCATCAAGTCCTCGAGCCTCCCATCCCACAACCACCAATCAGTCCAGAAGCGTGCAGATTCCCCGTCGCCGAGCGTGCACCTAGTAGCTGCCTTATATATACCCAAAGAGTCGTGGGAAACTTGCATGTTGAACTCGGCCCAGGGCCTGAGGGGATCAGTTCTTTGGAGCCACGGCCATCGGGCGCGTAGGGCGGCGTTCAATAGCCTCAGGTTGGGAACACCAAGGCCCCCGAGTTCCTTAGGCGTGCACACCCGATCCCAGGCCACCAGGCAATGCCCACCTTGCACATCGTGACGCCCCTTCCACAGGAATCCACGACATATCTTGTTGGCCGCGGTGATCGTCTTTACCGGTAGGTCAATCGCCATCATAGCGTGAATCGGCATAGAGGCCAAGGTAGCGCGCAAGAGCTCCAATCTGCCCGCGTGGAAGAGGAGCCTAGCCTGCCAGGCAGGCAGCCGATCCGCCATCTTATCGATCAGGTAATGTAACTGGGCCGCCGAAACCTTACGCAAACCGAGCGGGAGCCCAAGATATTTGCAGGGCCAACTCAGAACCTGGCACTCCAACTCGGTGGCGATCTGCAGAATTTGCTCCTCCGAGCATCTAATAGGGTGGGCGGAGCTCTTGATCAGATTTGTGCGCAGCCCTGACGCCCGCCCAAAATCACGTAACAGCATGGAGCATGCCCTCAGGCTTTGCAGGTCCGGTTTGATGAAAGTGACCACGTCGTTGGCATAGATGGAGGTGCGTTGACGGAATCCAGTGGTCGCAAGAGGCTGCAGGACTCCCTCCGTCGTGGCATAGCTCAGCAGGTGGTGAAGCGTCTCCATGACGAGGACGAACAAGAGCGGCGAGACCGGGTCTCCTTGCCGCAGGCCCTGCCGGTTGAAGATGATTTCCCCAGGTACACCATTCAGTAGCACCCTAGTAGAGGAGGAAGCGAGCAGCCCTGCGATCTACGAAGTCCATTTGACACCAAAGCCCATATGCCGCAGGACGTCCATCAGGAAAGCCCAATCCACCGTGTCAAAAGCTTTAGTAATGTCAAGCTTGAGCATAACCGCTTCTTTCTTAGAAGCATGCAGTTTTCTAGCCATCCCTTGCACCATCATGAAGTTATCATGGAGCCATCTTCCTCTGATGAACGCGCTCTGGTGTGGCCCAACCAAATCCGGCATCTGATCGGCGAGCCGGATCGCCAACACTTTGGCAGCAAGCTTCGGAAAGCTATGAATCAAGCTTATCGGCCGAAACTCCCGTATCTCCAAGGCAGCGGGGGATTTAGGGAGCAAAGTAATGAACGCTTGATTGATGGAAGTGAGGCCACCGAAGTCCAATCTTTGTAGGGCGGCAAACGCCTCCATCACATCCTCCTTAATGATCGACCAGCATGCCACGTAAAATCTGGCTGGGAACCCATCGGGCCCCGGCGCTTTGTCGAGCCCTTGCGCGCGAACAGCCGTCAACACTTCTTCCTCGGAAAAATCGCAATCGAGGTGGGTTAGGTCTTTGCGAGGGACGCCAAGCTCCTCCAAATCCAGCGTGAACTCGCGATCTGCGGTTTCCCCGAGCAACTTGGAGAAGAAAGCGTCCACTGCCTCGGCCATGACCTCGTGATCCGTAGAGAGCGCACCGTCCACTTTGAGCTTGGTGATGTAGTTTTTCCGTCTTCTGTGGCTAGCATGGGCGTGGAAGTATTGGGTGCATGCATCGCCCTCTCTAAGCTGGAGGATTCTGGCACGCTGCCTAGCAATCGTGCGCTCAAGCGAAGCAAGGCCAAGTAGCTTGCGCTTGAGCAGCCTCCTAAGCTCCACCTCGGCCTACGTCAAAGCTCGGCCCTCCATGGCGACATCCAAGCGAAGGATGACCTCATTCGCAATGCGAATCTGCTGCTTGACATTTCCCACGTACTTATTGCTCCACTTGGCGAGATGCTTTGTCGTAGCCTTGAACTTAGCCGCGAGCCTCTTGAAAGGGTTCCGGATCAGAGGCTGGCTGCTCCACGCCACCCGGACCACCTCCTGGAAGCCCTCCACCCTAGTCCAGAACGATTCGAAGTGGAAACGCCTGCCCCGCTTCAAGTTTGCCTCCAGCACAAGATGCAACGGGCAATGATCAGAGATGTTAGTGCTGAGCGCCGACAGGAAAGAAGTAGGGTACAGGGCCTCCCAATCCACGGAGACGAGAGCACGGTCCAATTTCTCCAGCGTTGGTTCCATCCGCTCGTTCGACCAAGTATACCTCCTATCATTGAGGTAGAGCTCGTGCATGTCCAGGTCCGTGATGCACCTTCTGAACCGCCCCATCATGTGCCTGTTGATCCAATCATTGCTTTTATCGGATGGGTCTGCGATCAAGTTGAAATCACCAGCAACCATCCAGGGACCTGCATGTAAATACCGGATGTCCTTGAGCTCTTGCATGAAAGCCACCTTGTCACTATCCTCCTAGGGCCCATACACCCCGGTGAACCACCAGCCCACCGACTCGTGGAATTGAACCCACGTAGTCACCGCGTTCGTCGTGATGTGAGGATTCGATAGTTGCACGCAAGTGGACTTGCAAGCCAGCAGGAGACCACCACGGGTCCCGACAGCCGGCGCGCAGAAGAACTGGTCAAAGGCCGGCCCTAGGCAGTGCCGTACAAGCGAGAGGTCCATGTCCTGAATTTTGGTCTCCTAAAGACAAACCACACTCGCGCCCGAGCTCGAAATGACGTTATTTATTGCATTGCGCTTTGCCGGATTGTTCAAACCGCGCACGTTCCACACAACCATCGTATGATTCGGATCTGCCATAGGAAAAGGCCTACGTCCATCCACCGGATGAGCAGCATCTAAAATGCTACCCCCTCCCCATCCCTACCTAGCGGTAGCACGTCCGCCTGCCATCCGAAGGCGCCGACGTCTCCTTGCTATTCCGGCGATCACCGGCGCACCACGGGGAGATCCTCTTCGTCGGAGGAAGAGGCGACCAAGACGGGGTCGAGGCGCACCCCCTGCTGTTGGGCGGGGGCGAGGCCGAGGCCTGCCGGATCCCACGAGCCAGCGCAGCGGTCGGGCCGGCGATCGAGGGCTGCCACGGCGCGCCCGAAGAGGCGTCCGAAGTGCTGCTCCGCGCGGCTGCCCGTGTCCGCGGCCATCTCCTGCGGCGGCGGAGCGGTTGCGCCGGCATCCTCCATCCCAGAGCCGAGGCGGATGACGCCGGAGGCGCCGGTTGGCGCGGAGACGAAGGCGAGCGCGGCGTCCACGTCTACCGTGGCACGCATCGGAACTGGCGCGTAGCCAGGAGGGCCACGACTCTGGCCGGCTGCCTCGGCTACTGGTGTGGGCGTCGATGGCGCGATCCAGGCTGCCGGTGGAGGAGGGGATGGAGGCGGTGACCCAGGGGACGGGGCAGGCGCGGCTGCAGCCCCGTGCGCCGCAAGGGCGCTCTGGCCGGCCACCAGCCAGGGGTAGGACCCCATCGGCATATGGCCACGGGCGCGAGGAGCACCGCGGTGGGCGCACCCGGTGGCGCGGTGGCCGCGTCCAGGGGCGTGGTGACCGCGTGCAGTGGCCTCACGGCCGAAACGGCGGATGTCCTGCATCCAGCGACGGAAGCGCCGGAGTCCACCCACTCCATGGCGGCGACGGGCAATGAGGCGGTACCGGCGACCATCCTCGCGGATGAGGCGAAGGAAAAAGGAGACAAGGCCTGGCATCTCACCGGCGGCAAGGTGCTCCTTCCCTTCTCTCTTTCTCTGTTGCTTTTCTAGCTCTCGTTGGCTATTCTACGGGATGATAACGTGTTTCAAATCAAAGTGATTGAGTACTATTGATCGATGTTTGCAGGATGCTTATATACCTCCTGGAGAGACACGACGATCCAGGGGAGGCATCAGTTCCGGGGAGATGCATCGGTTGCGAGGGACACAGGCGTCCGTGCGGGAGCAACCGCTTGTCCGTTGGGCAAGGGGAGATTTCCCTTAATTACGGATTGTATTGTAATCTTAACAACGCCAAAGATATGGCTTCTAATCCTATAAAGACATGCAATCTTTGCAGGGGCTTTTGGTCGCTGAACATATTAAGCGTCGGGAGAAGAACGGCCAACCCAGTATGTCACATGGCACAAGCTGGTTGGCCACGGTGATAAAGCTTTTGTAATATAATTTTTAGATGGAGGTGAGGATTCTCTATGAAATATTTTTACCTTTTTAGATGGAGGTGTGGACCCTACGTATTGAGGGCTATGCGATTTTTTTTCTTTTTTTTAGATGGAGGTGAGGATTTTCTTTTCCTGAGATGTTCTTTTAGCTAGAGGTGGGGACCCCATATACCTTTTTTAAATATAAAAACGTGCGCACAGCTTCCTCTCAAGCGGTGTGACGTGGCTTGAGACTGCGTCGGTATTTCCCCAAAGAGGAAGGGATGATGCAGCACAGCGACGGTAAGTATTTCCCTCAGTTATGAAACCAAGGTATCAATCTGTAGAGGAAGATCACGCACCCACATAAGAAGCACCTGCACACAAACAACAAATACTTGCAACCCGACGCGAAAGAGAGGTTGTCACGCTCTCTACGGTAATAAGATAGATTAGGTGATGATAGTTTTGGCAAATAGATCTCGCAAGAACACAAAGTAAAACAAATAAACAAAAAGTGCAGCAAGGTATTTTTGGTTTTTTTGGATTAATAGATCTGAAAAAAAAGTTGCAAATAGTAGATCGGAAAGCAATATGTTGGAAAAGTAGACCCGGGGACCGTAGGTTTCACTAGTGGCTTCTCTCATGAGTATAGCACACGGTGGGTGAACAAATTACTGTTGGGCAATTGATAGAAGATCAAATAATCATGACGATATCCAGGCAATGATCATTATATAGGCATCACGTCCAAGATAAGTAGACCGAAACGATTCTGCATCTACTTCTATTACTCCACACATCGACCGCTATCCAGCATGCATCTAGTGTATTAAGTTCATGGAGAAATGGAGTAATGCAATAAGAACGGTGACATGATGTAGACAAGATCTATTCATGTAGGAATAGACCCCATCTTGTTATCCTTAATGGCAACGATACATGCGTGTCTTGCTGCCCCTTCTGTCACTGGGAAACGATATCCAGGCAACCGACTATCCAAGATCTAGTTGGCCTAACTAAACCAAAGATTCGAGGAAGAAATACGAGGCTATAAGTAATCAAGCAAATAAGAGATCAAAGAAGACTCAAATCATATTCATGGATAGAAACTGATCATGAACTCAAAATTCATCGGATCCCAACAAACACACCGCAAAAGTCATTACATCAAATAGATCTCCAAGAGACCATTGTATTGAGAAACATAGAGAGAGAGAGGAAGCCATCTAGCTGCTGCCTACGGACCCGTAGGTCTATGGTGGACTACTCACGCATCATCGGAGAGGCACCTATGAAGAAGATGAACCCCTCCGTGATGGTGTTAGATTGGATCTCGAGATTCTGGAACTTGCGGCGGCTGGAATTGTGTTTCGTCCACTCCCCTAGGGTTTTTGGATTTTCAGGAAATTTATAGGCTCGATAGTCGGTTGAGGGGGTGCCCGAGGTGCCACCCTGGGCCCCCTCTTCTGGTGTTGTTTGGCCCATCTTCTTTCTTCTGGTCCAAAAAAAATCCACAAAAATCCCTGCAGTGTTTGGGCTCCGTTTGGTACTGATTTTCTGCGAAGTAAAAAAACAAGCAAAAACAGCAACTGGCACTTTGGCACTATGTCAATAGGTTAGTCCCAAAAAATGATATAAAGTTGCTATAAAATGATTGTAAATCATCCAAGATTGATAATATAACATCATGGAACAAGCAAAAATTATAGATACGTTGGAGACGTATCAGCACCCCCAAGCTTAATTCCTACTCGTCCTCGAGTAGGTAAATGATAAAAACAGAATTTTTGATGTGGAATGCTGCCTATCATGTTCATCACATAATTTTTTATATAGCATGGACATTTGGAATTTTCATATGGTTCAAAGCAATAGTCTAGTATTGACATGAAAACTTTAATACTCAAGCATATCAACAAGCAACCATGTCTTTCAAAATATCAATGCTAAAGCAAGTTATCCCTAGCCCATCATGCTCAATCATTGATCCAATCATAATACACACTCAAATATTAGCTACACCTAATGCTCAAGCATGATCATAGTGCCCCCTAGTTGGTGCTTTATAAGAGAAGATGGAGACTCAAATTGAAAAATAAAAATTGCATAAAGTAAATAGATAGGCCCTTCGCAGGGGGAAGTAGGGATTTGTAGAGGTGCCAGAGCTCAAGTGTTTAAATTGATAGACACAAATATTTTGAGTGGCATGCCTTTCTTGTCAACGAAAATGCTGAGAGATCTCAATATCATTCCACACTAGATGCATCATAGGCGGTTCCCAAATAGAAAATAAAGTTTATTCCTTTTTCCACCATACTTTCACTTTCCATGGCTAGCCGAATCCACGGTTGCCTTCCATACCAACACTTTCCAACGAATTTATTATTTGACAACATAAAGTAAATATTTTTTCTTTTTCATTTTGGGACTGGGCATCCCTATTACCGCCACACTCTCGTGCAATGACAAGTGAATAAACACTCATCTTGAGAATAACACATCTAGCATGAAAAAATATCGGTCACCCCCTACCGTTTCTGTTGGAAATATGCCCTAGAGGCAATAATAAATTGGTTATTATTATATTTCCTAGTTCATGATAATTGTTTATTATCCATGCTAGAATTGTATTGATTGGAAACTAAATACATGTGTGGGTATATAGATAACAATGTGTCCCTAGTATGCCTCTAGTAGACTAGCTCGTTGATCAAAGATGGTCAAGGTTTCCTGACCATAGACATGAGTTGTCATTTGATAACGGGATCACATCATTAGGAGAATGATGTGATGGACAAGACCCAACCGTAAGCATAGCAGTTGATCGTGTCAGTTTATTGCTACTACTTTATCCATGTCAAGTATCTGTTCCTATGACCATGAGATCATGCAACTCCCGGACACCGGACGAATGCCTTGTGTGTATCAAACGTCACAACGTAACTGGGTGACTATAAAGGTGCTCTACAGGTATCTCCAAGGGTGTCTGTTGGGTTGGCATGGATATAGACTGGGATTTGTCACTCCGTATGACGGAGAGGTATCTTTGGGCCCACTCGGTAATACAACATCACAAGAAGCTTGCAAGCAATGTGACCAAGGAGTTAGTCACGGGATCTTGTATTACGGAACGAGTAAAGAGACTTGCCGGTAACGAGATTGAACTAGGTATGGAGATATCGACGATCGAATCTCGGGCAAGTAACATACCGATGGAAAAAGGGAACTGCATACGGGATTGTCTGAATCCTTGACATCGTGGTTCGACCGATAAAGATCTTCGTAGAATATGTAGGAACCAATATGGGCATCCAGGTCCTGCTATTGGTTATTGACCGTGGAGGTGTCTCGGTCATGTCTACATGATTCTCGAACCCGTAGGGTCGCACGCTTAACGTTCGGTAGCGCTAGGGTAGTATTGAGATATTAATAGTGGAAAGTCCGAAGATTGTTCGGAGTCCCGGATGGGATCCGGGACATCACGAGGAGCTCTGGAATAGTCCGGAGGTAAAGATTCATATATGGAAAGTTGTTATCGGGGTTCCGGAAAAAGTTTGAGTTTTTTCGGTATGGTATCGGGAAGGTTCTAGATGGTTCCGGAGTGGGGCCCACCTGCATGGGGGACCCACATGAACGTGGGTAGTGGGGAAAGTCCCCACAACCCTGGTCGAGGCGCACCAAGATCCTCCCTTAAAAGGAATAGATTCATATCCCAAGGGGATAAGATCAGGATCCCTAAAAAGGGGGGATAGCAATCGGTGGGGAAGGAAAGGCCAACGACCCTAGGGCCTTGGAGGGCAAGCCACCAGCCCCCTCCACGCCTATATAAAGGTGGGGAGGCGTTGGGGGCAGCAACCCTTCGACCCTTGCCCGTTACCTCTCCCAACTCCTCCCACGTTTCACCAGTACGCGCTTGGCGAAGCCCTGCTGGAATTCCGCTGCCACCACCACCACCATACCATCGTGTTGGTCCCGATCTCATCTACCCCCTCTCTCTCTCTTCCTGGATCAAGAAGGAGAGGATGCCGCCGAGCCGCACGTGTGCTAAACTCGGAGGTGCCGTCCGTTCGGCACTTGATCGGGAGTTCGTGGACGGATCATGATTGGATCGCGAAGACGTTCGACTACATCAACCGTGTTTCTTAACGCTTCCGCTAAGCGATCTACAAGGGTATGTAGATCCAACTCTCCCTCTCATAGATGCTCATCACCATGGATATATCTTGCGTGTGCGTAGGAGAATTTTTTTGTTTCCCATGCAACGTTCCCCAACAGTGGCATCAGAGCCAGGTCTATGCGTAGATGAGATCTTGAGTAGAACACAAAGGAGTTTGTGGGCGTTGATATTCAGATTGCTTCCTCCCTTAGTCTTTTCTTGGTTCAGCGGTATTGTGGGATGAAGCGGCTCGGACCAACCTTACTCATACGCTTACGAGAGACCGGTTCCATCGCTAACATGCAACTTGTTGCATAAAGATGGCTGGCGGGTGTCTGTCTCTCCCACTTTAGTTGGATCGGATTTGATTGAGGCGGTCCTTGTAGAAGGTTGAATAGCAATTTGTGTATCACCATTGTGGTTTTGCGTAGGTAAGAATCGTTCTTGCTAGATACCCATAGCAGCCACGTAAAACATGCAACAACAATTAGAGGACGTCTAACTTGTTTTTGCAGGGTATGTTGTGATGTGATATGGCCAAAGACATGATGTGATATATATTTGATGTATGAGATGATCATGTTGTAATAGTTAAATATCGAGTTGCATGTCGATGAGTACGGCAACCGGCAGGAGCCATAGGGTTGTCTTTAATTTATTTGCGCCGTTTTGCTTTACTTTATCGCTATGAGTTAGCAATAGTCGTAAACGCAACAGTTGGCGCGACAACCTCATGGCGACACGTTGATGGAGATCATGGTGTCATGCCGGTGACGATGGAGATCATGCCGGTGCTTTGAAGATGGAGATCGAAAAGCACAAGTTCATGGCCATATCATGTCACTTATGATTTGCATGTGATGTTAATCCTTTTATGCACCTTGTTTTGCTTAGGACGACGGTAGCATTATAACGTGATCCCTCACTTAAATTTCAAGATAAAATTGTGATCTCCCCGAGTATGCACCGTTGCGAAAGTTCGTCGTTTCGAAGCACCACGTGATGATCGGGTGTGATAGACTCTACGTTCACATACAACGGGTGCAAGCCAGTGTTGCACGTGCGGAACACTCGGGTTAAACTTGACGAGCCTAGCATGTACAGACATGGCCTCGGAACACAAGAGACCGAAAGGTCGAACATGAGTCATATAGTAGATATGATCAACATGGAGATGTTCACCATTGAAACCACCTCATCTCACGTGATGATCGGACTTGGGTTGGTGGATTTGGATCATGTCACACTTAAACAACCCGAGGGACGTTGATTTGAGTGGGAGTTCTTAAGTAATATGATTAATTGAACTCATTATCATGAACATAGTCAAAGTGTCTTTGCAAATTATGTTGTAGATAGCTTGCGCTGTAGCTCCCCTGAATTTTTGATACGTTCCTAGAGAAAAAGTAAGTTGAAAGATGGTAGTAGCAATTATGCGGACTGGCTCCGTAAACTGAGGATTGTCCTCGAAGGCTTATGTCCTTGATGCACCGCTTGGTGTGCCACCCCCTCTAGCGTCGTCTGTGGATGTTGTGAACATCTGACAGGCACATTGTGATAACTACTTGATAGTTCAGTGCGTCATGCATTACGACTTAGAATTGAGGCTCCAAAGACGTTCTTGAATGTCGCAGAACATATGAGATGTTCCAAGAGCTGAAATTGGATTTCAGGCTCGTGCCTGTGTTGAGAGGTATGAGACCTCCAACAAAGATTCTTTGCCTGCAAGATGAAGGAGAATAGCTCAATCAGTGAGCATGTGCTCAGATTGTCTGAGTACTACAATCGCTTGAATCGAGTGGGAGTTGATCTTCCAGATAAGATAGTGATTGATATAGTTCTCCAAGTCACTGCCACCAAGCTACTAGAGCTTCGTGATGAACTATAACATGCCAGGGATGGATGATCCCATGAGTTATTCGCGATGTTTGACATCTCGAAGGTAGAAATCAAGAAGGAGCATCAAGTGTTGATGGTTGGTAAAACCACTAGTTTCGAGAAGGGCAAGGGTAAGAAGGGAAACTTCATGACTGGCAAGCCAGTTGCTACTCGAGTGAAGAAACCCAAGGTTAAACCCAAACCTGAGACTAAGTGCTTCTACTATGAGGGGAACGGTCACTGGAGCAGAACTACCCTAGATACTTGGTAGATAAGAAGGCTGGCAACATCGACAAAGGTATATTTGATATACATGTTATTGATGTGTACCTTACTAAGTACTCCTAGTAGCACTTGGGTATTAGATACCGGTTCAGTTGCTAAATGTTAGTAACTCGAAATAAAAGCGACGGAATAAACGGAGACTAACTAAGGGCGAGGTGACGATGTGTGTTGGAAGTGCTTCCAAGGTTGATATGATCACCATCGCACGCTCACTCTACCTTCGGGATTAGTGTTGAACCTAAATAAATGTTATTTGGTGTTTGCGTTGAGCATGAACATGATTAGATCGTGTTTATTGCAAGACGGTTATTCATTTAAGTTAGAGAATAATGGTTATTCTGTTTACATGAATAATACCTTCAATGGTCATGCACCCAATGTGAATGGTTTATTAAATCTCGATCGTAGTAATACACATATTTATAATATTGATGCCAAAAGATACAAAGTTAGTAATGATAAGTACCACATACTTGTGGCATTGCCGCGAAGGTCATATTGGTGTAAAGCGCATGAAGAAACTCCATGCTGATGGATCTTTTGACTCACTCGATTTCGAATCGGTTGAGACATGCGAACCATGCCTCTTGGGCAAGATGACTAAGACCCCGTTTTCCGGTATGATGGAGTGGGCTAGTGACTTATTGGAATTGATACATGCTGATGTATGTGGTCCAATGAGTGTTGAAACACGCAGTGGATATCGTTATTTTCTTACCTTCACTGATGATTTGAGTAGATATGGGGATATTTACTTAATGAAACACAAGTCTGAAACGTTTGAAAGGATCAAGCAGTTTCAGAGTGAAGTTGAAGATCATAGTGACAAGAAGATAAAATGTCTACGATATGATCTTGGAGGTGAATATCTGAGTTACGAGTTTGGTATGCAACTTAAGACAATGTGGAAATTGTTTCACAGCTCACGTCGCCTGGAACACCATAGAGTGATGGTGTGTCCGAACGTCGTAGCCATGCCCTATTTGATATAGTTCATACTATGATGTCTCTTATCGTTTTGCCACTATCGTTTTTGGGTTAAAGCATTAGAGACAAATACATTCACTTTAATAGGGCACCATCTAAGTCCGTTGAGATGACACCGTATGAATTATGGTTTGGCTGAAACCTAAGCTGTCATTTCTTAATGTTTGGGGCTGCGACGCTTATGTGAAAAAGGTTTTCACCTAATGAGCTCGAACCCAAAGCGGACAAATGCATATTCATAGAATACCCTAAGGAGACATTGGGTATACCTTCTATCTCAGATCCAAGCACAAAGTGTTTGTTGCTAAGAACGGGTCCTTTCTCGAGAAAAAGTTTCTTTCGAAAGAATTTAGTGGGAGGAAAGTAGAACTTGATGAGGTTGTTGAACCGTCACTTTAGTTGGATGGTAGCACAATGCAGAAAGATGTTTCTGGGGTGCCTACGCCAATTTAAGAGGAAGCTAATGATGATGATCATGAAACTTTGGATCAAGTTACTACCGAACCTCGTAGGTAGACAAGGATACGTACTGCCATGAGTGGTACGGTGATCATGTCTTGGAAATCATGTTGTTAGACAACGATGAGCCTACAAACTATGAAGAAGCGATGGTGGGCCCGGATTCCAACAAATGGCTAGGAGCCATGAAATCCGAGACATGATCCATGTATGAAAACAAAGTATGGACTTTGGTAGACTTGCCCGTTGAACGGCAGGTCGTTGAGTACAAATGGACCTCTAAGAGGAAGACATACGCTGATGGTAAATGTCACCATTTATAAAGCTCGACTTGTCGCGAAAAAGGTTTTTGACAAGTTCAAGGAGTTGACTACGATGAGACTCTCTCACCCGTAGCGATGCTGAAGTCTGTTGGCATTATGTTAGCAGTTGCTGCATTTTTCGATTATGAAATCTGGCAGATGGATGTCAAAACATCTTTCCCTTGAGGAAAGGTTGTATGTGATACAACCAGAAGGTTTTGTCGATCCTAAGGATGCTAAAAGGTATGCAAGCTCCAGCGATCCTTCTATGGACTGGAGCAAGCATCTCGGAGTTGGAATATATGCCTTGATGAGGTGATCAAAGTTTTTGAGTTTATACAAAGTTTATGAGAAACTTGTATTTGCAAGAAAGTGAGTGGGAGCACTATAGAATTTCTGATATGTATATGTGGTTGACATATTGTGATATGGGGTGTCCCGATCTTCTCAGTAAGCGGCGGTGGTGATGATGATGGTGTAGGATAACTTGTATGTCGCCGATGAACTCTCCCTCGCTTGATCCCTGATGCCAATGCAAAAGGTCTCAACCCTTTGGATATTCACAACGTCACACACTTGCGCACGCAGCCGTCGACCACGAACGGTATAATTGCAATATACTAATTCCCAATGGAACAGCAAATCACACTTGACTTGCAGTATATAATCACCAGATCGATACGAATTGGTGATGAGGATTCAAGATGAATGCTTACAAGCAATCTCATGAACTAGGGTTTATCTTAAACGTGGTCTCCCTCTAACTAACCCTAAGGAAGAGTATTTATATCCTAAGATATATCGAAGGGGTACACGGGCCGTCAGCCCCAAAGTCTGCGCGCAGGCAGCACGGTAGTACCGCTCACATCAAGCGGTACTACCGCTAGAAGCGGTATTACCGCTCTGAGAATTCCAACTGCCGCTTTAGTACCGCTTGGGTCGCTTTGATTCCAGAAGAAAATTGCTAAGCGGTACTTGGGCGGTAGTGATGGCCGGTAGTACCGCCTAAGTGGTACTACCGCTCGGGCAAGCGGTACTGCCGCCGGGGAACTGCAGAATCCTCTTGCTCCCTTATGCCATGCCTTCCTCCTTGCTCCCTTGTGCCATGCCTTCCTCTCCATTGTACCTAATGACACATACACACAAGGATTTAGGCAGTATAAAGCTCTCATTAAAATAAATAGCATTATCAACTAAGAGAGAATTCACCTGTTGTTCTAGTAACTTAGCACGAGCTCTTGTAGTGGGTCCAATCCTGATTTCATCATTGGACGTCTTCTTTGCAGCAACAGGTTGTTCATCTTCAAGGGATGGAACCATAGTAGGGATGTCCTCATCATCCTCCCCCCCTTCAAAAGGCGTCGACCCCGACGCTCCAAGGTCATCGACGTCACATGGGGACAAATCAGCAACGTTGAAACTGTTGCTAACGCCACCAAAGGCAGCAATAGGAATATCAATCGAGTAGGCATTGCCATTTATCTTGGCTAACACCTTGTAAGGACCAGCACCACGCGGCCGAAGTTTAGAACGTCGCAACTGTGGAAACCTGTCCTTGCGAAGATGCACCCATACCATATCGCCAGGCTGAAACAAAACTTTCTTTCGTGATTGGTTTCGTGCAGCAGCAATGTTCTTGCCTTGCTTCTCAATAGCCTCTCGTGTCTTCTCATGAATCTGCTTCACATAATCTGCTCTGTTTGATGCCTCCATATTAACCCTCTCATGCAATGGAAGAGGCAGCAAATCTAGTGGTGTAATTGGTGTGAAGCCATACACCACCTCAAAAGGACAAAACTGGGTGGTAGTGTGCACAGCCCTGTTATAGGCGAACTCAACATGTGGCAAACACTCCTCCCACTCACGCAGATTTTTCTTGATCATAACTCGCAGCAATTGGGACAATGTGCGATTCACCACCTCCGTTTGACCATCAGTTTGTGGGTGACAGGTAGTACTGAACAGCAACTTCGTTCCTAGCTTTCCCCACAATGTCTTCCAGAAGTAGCTCATAAACTTCACGTCCCTGTCAGAAACAATTGTTTTGGGCACTCCATGCAAGCGTACAATCCCTGAAAAACAGGTTAGCAATATGCGACGCATCATCGCTTTTGTGGCATGCAATAAAATGTGCCATCTTAGAAAATCTATCCACTACCACAAATATAGAATCATGACCTCTTTTAGTGCGTGGCAAACCTAACACAAAATCCATACTTATATCTTCCCATGGTGTGGTAGGTGTAGGTAGTGGCGTATACAAACCGTGAGGCTTCAGTTTTGACTTGGACTTGTTACATGTAATGCAGCGCCGAACAAACCTATCCACGTCGCGCCTCATCTTGGGCCAATAAAAGTGATCAGCCAGCATGAGCAACGTCTTCTCACGCCCAAAGTGACCCATCAATCCGCCTGCATGTGATTCCTGCAACAATAGCAAACGGACGGACGATTCTGGAACACAAAGTTTGTTAGCTCGAAACAAGTATCTATCATGGAGGTGGTATTTTTCCCATGCATTTCGAAGCAAACATAAACGATATGGTTCAACAAAATCATGATCAGTTGCATACAAATCACACAAACTTTCTAAACCAGGAATTTGAATATCGAGACGTGTCAAAAGCATGTTCTTCCTAGAGAGAGCATCAGCAACAATGTTATCTTTTCCCTTCTTATGCTTAATGATATATGGAAAAGACTCAATAAACTCAACCCATTTAGCTAAGCGTCGATGCAGATTGGATTGAGCTTTCAAATACTTCAATGCTTCATGATCAGAATGTATGATAAATTCTTTTGGCCACAAATAATGTTGCCAAACCTCAAGAACTCTAACAAGCGCATACAATTCTTTATCATAAACAGGATAATTCAGTCGAGCACCAGAAAGTTTCTCGCTGAAATAAGCAATAGGTCTACCTTCTTGCATCAACACACCACCAATACCGATACCACTAGCATCACATTCAACTTCAAATTGTTTGGAAAAATCTGGTAGTGCAAGTAATGGTGCAGAAGTAAGCAAACGTTTCAGCTCGTCAAAAGCATGATCTTGGGCTGCGCCCCACACAAAAGGCACACCTTTCTTCGTTAATTCATTCAATGGTGCAGCAATAGTACTAAAGTCTTTCACAAAATGGCGATAGAAACCAGCAAGACCGTGAAAACTTCGTACTTGACTAACATTCATGGGAGTAGGCCAATCTTGAATTGCTTCAATCTTAGATGAATCTACTTCTACCCCATGCTTAGATACAACGTATCCCAGAAATATCACTTTATCTTTTGCAAATGTGCACTTCTCAAGATTAGCATACAATTTATTATCACGCAACACTTGCAAAACCTGTCTAATATGATCACAATGTTCAGATTCATTGCGGCTGTAAATAAGTATATCATCAAAATATACAACCACAAAACGACCAATAAACTTTCTCAAAACATGATTCATTAATCGCATGAAGGTACTAGGTGCATTAGTAAGACCAAAAGGCATAACTAACCACTCATATAAACCAAATTTAGTTTTGAAAGCAGTTTTCCATTCATCCCCTTCCTTCATCCGAATTTGATGGTAACCACTACGCAAATCAATCTTAGAGAAAACAGCAGCACCACTCAATTCATCTAGCATATCCTCTAAGCGTGGAATAGGATGACGATATCGAATAGTGATGTTGTTAATAGCTCTACAATCTACGCACATGCGCCATGTACCATCTTTCTTTGGCACCAAAATAACAGGAACAGCACAAGGACTAAGAGAAACACGAATATACCCTTTGTCTAGTAGCGCTTGCACTTGCTTCTGTATTTCCTTCGTTTCTTCGGGATGGGTCCTGTATGGCGCTCGGTTGGGGAGGGTGGCGCCGGGTATGAGATCAATTTGGTGCTCAATTCCACGCAATGGTGGCAGCCCCGATGGTACCTCCTCCGGAAACACATCGCCATATTCCTGCAAAACAGTAGACACACCAAGAGAAACAGATTGCGTATCATTAGAAACTAAAACCTCGCCTTTGTACATAAGCACAAGAGGCAGGGCTGTAGGATCCTCTCGAAATTCTCTCATGTCTTCTTTGGTGGCTAATATAAGCAAACTAGGCTCTCTCGCACTTTTCGTTATATTATCACTCACGGCTTTTACATTGTTCTCTCGTGCAGGTGGCTGTTCGATATTCACTTCTGTTTTCTGACGAGACTCATTGACAATTTGCTGTGGTGACATAGGCTGCAGATTGATTTTCCTGCCCTTGAACTCCAAGTGATAAGTATTGGCACGGCCATTGTGTTGCACATGGCGGTCATAGAGCCATGGCCGACCCAATAAAAGATGGCAAACTGTCATAGGTACCACATCAAATTCAATGGAATCCTTGTATGGTCCTATCTCAAAATTTACGCGCACCATATGATTCACCTTCATCTCACCATTGTCACTCAACCATTGTACGTAATATGGATTGGGGTGAGGTAAATATTTCAGATTCAGCTTGGCACATAACTCCTTGCTTGCAAGATTGCGGCAGCTACCTCCATCAATGATCACCTTGCAAGCTTTGTTGGGGCCAACGAGTGCTTTTGTTTGGAACAAATTGCAACGCTGTGAATCAACATGTGGCTGCACACTAAGAGCACGCTGCGAGACAACAATAGTAGGTGCGGGAGAAGCAAAAGCATCTATGCCGTCGTCACGTGTGTACCCATCGTCATCTGAAGCATATGGATCAGCATCATCTCCAGTCTCATACTCATTGTCATCGTTCACAATCATCACTTTTATATTTGGGCACTCTCTCTTGAAGTGTCCCTTGCCTCCACATGTATGACAGAGCATATCTCTATTACGGGCTGTAGACATATTGGAACCTGAGCTAGCAGCAGGAGCAGCAGGTTGCTTTGATTGTGGAACAGTGGAGGCTGGTTTGGTTGCAGAAGAAGAGGGGCGGCTGGCAGCGCCCTCAATAGGGGGCGGCGGTGTTCTGTTAGAGAACCGCCCAGCTGTAGTATAACGTCCTTTAATTTGAGCTTCTTCGGCCAACTGGGACTCAGCTTCTCTTGCATGATGGAGTAGCTCATTCATGGTATTGTATTGGTGATGCCGAACAATACCCTTAATGTTATATTTCAGCCCATGGAGAAAACGTTGCATAGTCATCTCAACAGATTCTCGCACTCGAGCACGCTGCATCAACATCTCCATCTCCATGTAATATGCATCAACCGTCAGGGAACCTTGCTTCAATTGTGTCAATTTATCATAAACTGTGCGCAAGTAATTAGTGGGAACAAAACGAGCTTTCATAACCGCCTTCATCTCACGCCATGTACGAACAGGAAGCTCATTGTCATCGCGACGGGTACTCACAACGCTATCCCACCAACGCAATGCATAGCCATCAAATTCAGAAGAAGCAAGCTTGACCTTCCTATCTTCAGTATAATCATGCAAACACCATAATTTCTCCATCTTAAGCTCCCAAGTGAGATACTCTTCGACATCAGTGGAGCCTTCAAATCTAGGAATCGTGAACTTGGGCTTGCCCAAAACATCATCCTCCTGAAGCGGTACACGCCGAGCACCAAGTGGTGGTGGTAGGCGACCATGCCCTTGAAAGCCACGCCCACGGCCATGATTGCCCACCATGTTGTCATTGTCGTCATGGACACTATCAGCATCGTCATGGTCGTCATGTTGGCGTTGCTCAATCGCGACACGTAACCCATTGACTGAAGTTGTCAACTGCTGTATACTTGTTTGGAGAGCATTGACTTGTGTTTGCATAGCATTGACGGTAGTGTCAGTTGCGTCCACTTTCATTTGTATAACTTGAATATCAGCCTCAATTTTTTCAGCGGATCGATCAATAACCCCTGTCAAATGAACGCGGAGAGCTTCATGGTCCTTCCACGAAACACACTCGTCATCAGCCTTTTTCTGCAGCACATCAACATCACTAGAAGACATGATTAGTAGGTTAGTGCAAAAATCAAAATCTGTGTGGTGGCACACTCACAACTCACTCAAAACTGACAAGAAAAGGAAATCTTACCGTTCCAAAGTGAATAGTAATGCTTACCCGTTCAGATGGATGACTAATGCACGGATGTGATGAAGTGAATACCCGGGTATGAGAACAATCACACGACAGAGCAGGATTATATGGTGGAGCTAGGTATGGTATCCTATCTACACCGAAGACAAGTCCTAGTGCTGATCGTCTGAGCCAACAACCAAGGAAAACACACACGGTGGAGAAAAATGTGGCAGAGCAACTATCAAAACAGGATGTGTTGCAATGCACTCGAGAGACACTAGCAATGCTCAATGTAAACAGGCACAAGATTGCTCAATTCTACGAGTGCACAATCGCAAGAATCCAACAGTGCAATAGATAGCAACAACGTCCAGCCACTGTTTCTCTCTTTTCTTTCTTTCGCTCTGTTTTTTTTGAGGCCACAATAGATCGCAAGCAGCGGCAACTGTTCTTGGATCACGTCCAGAAATTGCAAAGCACCAAAACCTATATGAGCAGCCTGTAGAGCGGAAACTAGTCTCGTGGGTAAGTTCCTAACACCTTTTGTGTAGACAGGCTGTGGCTATGGATTGGAATTTGCAAAACAGGATAGCTGATCGAACAACAATCCAATCTACGATGCAATCTACGATGGAAACTAAAAACCAATGGATGCGAAGGAAAAAGCTACGCAAAAAGAAAGACACAACGACCAGCAACTAAAACCAATCTACGATGCAATCTAGGCTATGGCAAAAACCCTAACCCGAATCTTTTTGTGAGGCTTTTTATGGATAGGATGAAAAACACAACTAATCTACGGATGATTTGGTGGATGCTTACCGAGGCAACGCTGGATATCTGATACCAAGATGATATGGGGTGTCCCGATCTTCTCAGTAAGCGGCGGTGGTGATGATGATGGTGTAGGATAACTTGTATGTCGCCGATGAACTCTCCCTCGCTTGATCCCTGATGCCAATGCGAAAGGTCTCAACCCTTTGGATATTCACAACGTCACACACTTGCGCACGCAGCCGTCGACCACGATCGGTATAATTGCAATATACAAATTCCCAATGGAACAGTAGATCACACTTGACTTGCAGTATATAATCACCAGATCGATACGAATTGGTGATGAGGATTCAAGATGAATGCTTACAAGCAATCTCATGAACTAGGGTTTATCTTAAACGTGGTCTCCCTCTAACTAACCCTAAGGAAGAGTATTTATATCCTAAGATAGATCGAAGGGGTACACGGGCCGTCAGCCCCAAAGTCTGCGCGCAGGCAGCACGGTAGTACCGCTCACATCAAGCGGTACTACCGCTAGAAGCGGTATTACCGCTCTGAGAATTCCAACTGCCGCTTTAGTACCGCTTGGGTCGCTTTGATTCCAGAAGAAAATTGCTAAGCGGTACTTGGGCGGTAGTGATGGCCGGTAGTACCGCTTAGGCGGTACTACCGCTCGGGCAAGCGGTACTGCCGCCGGGGAACTGCAGAATCCTCTTGCTCCCTTGTGCCATGCCTTCCTCCTTGCTCCCTTGTGCCATGCCTTCCTCTCCATTGTACCTAATGACACATACACACAAGGATTTAGGCAGTATAAAGCTCTCATTAAAATAAATAGCATTATCAACTAAGAGAGAATTCACCTGTTGTTCTAGTAACTTAGCACGAGCTCTTGTAGTTGGTCCAATCCTGATTTCATCATTGGACGTCTTCTTTGCAGCAACAGGTTGTTCATCTTCAAGGGATGGAACCATAGTAGGGATGTCCTCATCATATTGTTGATCGGAAATAATGTAGAATTTCTGGAAAGCATAAAGGGTTGTTTGAAAAGAGTTTTTCAAAGGAAGACCCAGATAAAAGCTATTAGTATATTGGGCATCAAGATCTATAGAGATAGATCAAGACGCTTGATAAGTCTTTCAATGAGAACATACATTGACAAATTTTTGAAAGAGTTCAAAATGGATCATACAAAAAAGGAGTTCTTGCCTGATTTGTAAGGTGTGAAGTTGAGTAAGACTCAAAACTCGACCACGACAGAAGAAAGAGAAAGGACGAAGGTCGTCCCCTATGCCATTAGCCATAGGCTCTATATAGTATGCCATGCTGTGTACCGCACCTGATGTGTGCCTTTCCATGAGTCTGTCAAGGGGTACAAGAGTGATCCAGGAGTGGATCACAGGACAGTGGTCAAAATTATCCTTAGTAACTAGAGGACTAAGGTGATGTTTCTCGATGATGGAGGTGATAAAGAGTTCGTCGTAAAGAGTTACGTCGATGCAAGCTTTAAACACCAATCCGGACGACTCAAAGTAGCAATCCAGATACGTATGGTGGGGTAGCCATTTGGAATAGCTCCAAGTGAAGCGTGGTAGTAACATCTACAGTATAGAGAGTTACAAAGTACACACGGATCTGAATGTTACAGACCCGTTGACTAAAACCTCTCTCACAAGCAAAACATGATCAAACCCCATAACTTATTGGGTGTTAATCACATGATGATATAAGTGTTAATCACATGGTGATATAACTGTTAATCACATGGTGATGTGAGCTAGATTATTGACTCTAGTGCAAGTGGGAGACTGTTGGAAATATGCCCTAGAGGCAATAATAAATTGGTTATTATTATATTTCCTAGTTCATGATAATTGTTTATTATCCATGCTAGAATTGTATTGATTGGAAACTAAATACATGTGTGGGTATACAGACAACAATGTGTCCCTAGTATGCCTCTAGTAGACTAGCTCGTTGATCAAAGATGGTCAAGGTTTCCTGACCATAGACATGAGTTGTCATTTGATAACGGGATCACATCATTAGGAGAATGATGTGATGGACAAGACCCAACCGTAAGCATAGCAGTTGATCGTGTCAGTTTATTGCTACTGCTTTATCCATGTCAAGTATCTGTTCCTACGACCATGAGATCATGCAACTCCTGGACGCCGGAGGAATGCCTTGTGTGTATCAAACGTCACAACGTAACTGGGTGACTATAAAGGTGCTCTACAGGTATCTCCAAGGGTGTCTGTTGGGTTGGCATGGATCGAGACTGGGATTTGTCACTCCGTATGACGGAGAGGTATCTCTGGGCCCACTCGGTAATACAACATCACAAGAAGCTTGCAAGCAATGTGACTAAGGAGTTAGTCACGGGATCTTGTATTCCGAAACGAGTAAAGAGACTTGCCGGTAACGAGATTGAACTAGGTATGGAGATATCGACGATCGAATCTCGGGCAAGTAACATACCGATGGACAAAGGGAACTGCATACGGGATTGTCTGAATCCTTGACATCATGGTTCGACCGATAAAGATCTTCGTAGAATATGTAGGAACCAATATGGGCATCCAGGTCCCGCTATTGGTTATTGACCGTGGAGGTGTCTCGGTCATGTCTACATGATTCTCGAACCTGTAGGGTCGCACGCTTAACGTTCGGTAGCGCTAGGGTAGTATTGAGATATTAATAGTGGAAAGTCCGAAGATTGTTCGGAGTCCCGGATGGGATCTGGGACATCACGAGGAGCTCTGGAATAGTCCGGAGGTAAATATTCATATATGGAAAGTTGTTATCGGGGTTCCGGAAAAAGTTCGAGTTTTTTCGGTATTGTACCGGGAAGGTTCCGGAGTGGGGCCCACCTGCATGGGGGACCCACATGAACGTGGGTAGTGGGGAAAGTCCCCACAACCCTGGTCTAGGCGCACCAAGATCCTCCCTTAAAAGGAATAGATTCATATCCCAAGGGGATAAGATCAGGATCCCTAAAAAGGGGGGATAGCAATCGGTGGGGAAGGAAAGGTGGGATTTCCTTCCTCCCCCTTTGGCCAACGATCCTAGGGCCTTGGAGGGGAAGACACCAGCCCCCTCCATGCCTATATAAAGGTGGGGAGGCGTTGGGGGCAGCAATCCTTCGACCCTTGCCCGTTACCTCTCCCAACTCCTCCCACGTTTCACCGGTACGCGCTTGGCGAAGCCCTGCCGGAATTCCGCTGCCACCACCACCACCATACCGTCATGTTGGTCCCGATATCATCTACCCCCTCTCTCTCGCTTGCTGGATCAAGAAGGAGAGGACGCCGCCGAGCCGCACGTGTGCTAAACTCGGAGGTGCCGTCCGTTCGGCACTTGATCGGGAGTTCGTGGACGGATCGTGATTGGATCGCGAAGACGTTCGACTACATCAACCGCGTTTCTTAACGCTTCCGCTAAGCGATCTACAAGCGTATGTAGATCCAACTCTCCCTCTCATAGATGCTCATCACCATGGATAGATCTTGCGTGTGCGTAGGAGAAATTTTTTGTTTCCCATGCAACGTTCCCCAACAGTTTCATGAGCGGTACGAGCACACAAAAAGGAAAATTTATTTTGAAAGTTTTAGAGATGGCACATACAAATTTGCTTGGAACGGCATGGAAATACCGCATATAGGTAGGTATAGTGGACTCATATGGCAAAACTTGGTTTAAGAATTTTGGATGCACAAGTAGTATTTCTACTTAGTACAGGTGAAGGCTAGCAAGAGATTGAGAAGCATCCAACCAAGAAACGAAAAATCACATAAGCGAGCATTAAGCATAACTAACACTGAATAATGCACCATAAGTAGGATGTAATTTCGTAGCACAACTATTGACTTTCGTGCTTGCATAGGGAATCACAAACCTTAACACCAATATTCTTACTAAGCATAATTACTCATCAACATAACTCACATATCCCTATTGTCATGTCTCACAACTATTACAAAGAATCAAGTTTAATTTGTCCAATGATCTTCATGATTTTTTTTATTATATCCCTCTTGAATATCTATCACTTTGGGACTAGTTTCATATGTTGCAACTGCTTTTGATAAGCTCACATGGATATAAGTGAAGAACATGAGCATACAAGTTTCATCTCTCAAAATAATATAAGTGAAGTATGAGAGGATTTCTTCAAAATTACTAACTCTCCAATTAATATAAGTGAAGCATGAGAGCATTTCTTCAAACATGTAAAAGCGCGCCATGCTCAAAAAGATATAAGTGAAGCACTAGAGCAATTCCTTTGCTCAAAAGTTTTATGTGAAGCATAAAGAGCAATTCCAACAAATCATAGCATAATTTTGGCTCTCTCAAATAGGTGTGTGCAGCAAGGATAAAATCAAACAAAGCAAAGATACAATACGCTCCAAGCAAAACTCATGATATGTGACGAATAAAAATATAGTTTCAAGTAGTATACCGATGGTTGTTAGAAGAAAGAGGGGATGCCACTCGGGGCATCCCCAAGCTTAGTTGCTTGTTACTCTTTGGATATTACCTTGGGGTGCTGTAGCATGCCCAAGATTTGACTCTTCTAACTCCTTATTCCTTCATCCATCATGATCTCACCCAAAACTTGAAAACTTCAATCACACAAAACTTAACAAAATTCTCGTGAGATCCGTTAGTATAATAAAGCAAATTACCACTTTTAGGTACTGTTGTAAACCCATTAATATTTTATTATTGCATTATACCTACTGTATTCTAACTTTACCATGACTTATACCCCCCGATACAAGCCATAGATTCATCAAAACAAGCACACAATGCAACGAAAACAGAATCTGTTTCAGACAGGACAGTCTGTAGTAATCTGTACTATACCCATACTTATGGAACTCTAAAAATTCTTAAAAATTAGGAACACGTAAATAATTTTTATATAAATACTTTGTTAAAATTTCAGCTTAATATCACGTTCCAGTAAAAAATTAAAATTCGTGCACTGGGAACAAAGTTTCTGTTTCAGATTCAGCATTGTTTCTACTCATCTTATTGATCATCCTAAAGGCATTACTCGGCACAAAAACTAAATAAAACATAAAAACACAATCATAACAGAATCATAATTGTGCAAAACACTCAAAAACATAAAGCAAAAGATAAAAATAATTTATTCATTGGGTTGCCTCCCAACAAGCGCTATCGTTTTACGCCCCTAGCTAGGCATAATGTTTTCAATGATGCTCACATAAAAAGTAGTAAATGTAGCATGCAAGAGCGCATCATGAATCTAATGACAATCACATTTAAGTCTAACCCACTTCCTATGCATAGGTATTTTGTGAGCAAACAATTTATGGGAGCAAGAATCAACTAGCATAGGAAGGCAAAACAAGCATAACTTCAAAACTTTGAACACATAGAGAGGAAACCTGATATTATTGCAATTCCTACAAGCATATGTTCCTCCCTCATAATAATTTTCAGTAGCATCATTAATGAATTTCACAATATATCTATCATAAACAATACTCTCTTTATGATCAACATGCATAAAGTTTTTATCATCTTCCAAAATAGTGGGATTATCATCAACTAAAGTTATGACCTCTCCAAACCCACTTTTATCAAAAAATTCATAAGATTGAACACTCTCCAAATATGTGGGATTCTTTTTACCTAAAGTTTACGCTCTTCCCAACCCACTTTTGATACTATTGCAAACATTATTATCAATAACATATTCGACATGAGGCTTAAATAAATTTTCAAGATCATAAGAAGCATTATCACCCCAATCATGATCATTGCAATAAGAAGTGGACATGACAAAATTATCA